>OY821519.1:185510666-186728166 GCA_963682025.1 Cordilura impudica
ATGCATACACATGTTGGGTTGCTTGTTGTTTTTTTTTTTATACGGTTGAATGAAAGTTTATCGATGAGAGTAAGAGAATAATCATATTGGTTATACTCTAACCAAAATGGTTAAACTCTTAATCTCTTTAAACAAACAAATATATGATTGCTTGTATTTACATTTACGAAAAATTTTTGGTTAAAACTATCTTATTATCTATTTATCAGCCAGCTGAATTTAACACTTATTTTAAAATAAGACCCATTTGTCATTTGTCAGAATTTTGCACCTGGAAACCCCTGGAAACCACCTTGAACAGTGTGAGCCATTATTTGCTCCGATAGAAAAATACTTTTAAAGAATAATCCTACGGATTTGTAAATTTAAAAGTCGAAATATCTCGATAACTAACCGTACCTTATAGTCGACCTAGCCCTCGATTATTATGTTTTTCTAAAATTTCTACTAAATTATCGCATCAGTGCAAAGACACAGAGAAACAAATTTAATTTATGGCCCATTGTGATTCCCATGAGTACGAGCAGTATGACACAAACACATACTCACACATTTGATAAACATTCATGTATCCTGACATAAACCACACATTTTTATAGACACGTCAGTCGGACTAACAGTGAAACAAAGTGACTTTCACTTTAAAAACAGCAAATGAGTGACTGGCTGACTTGACTGACTAAACTAAGCAAAACAAAATAGAAAAACGTTAACTGACTACAAGTACATCTCTATACCTTTCTATGTGTGTGTATTTTAAGATATAGCATATGTGTATGTATGTATGCTGGAATTTGGTTGATATGCATTCCCTTATGGCTCTTTATATTAAGTTTTTAGGTTCACGTATGTTATTTTTGTGTAGTTTTTTTTATATCACAAAGTTGAAATCACCCTTTTGGGGCAAAATCCTCTATGTACAATATTTATTCATTCATCCGTCGATATTCATGTGATTTGTGCATTTGACGCTTACATTACTTAGTAAATGCGTACATAGAACATGTACATTAGAGTGCCCCGAAAAATATTTTTTTTTTTGGGCAGAATGTAGATGAATTATTAAAACAATTTTATTTTTTTAAAAATAAAAACATTTGATCTTGAGCCTCATTAATTTTTAACTGAATCATGAGTTTATAATATTGAAAATTTTTAAGTATGTTTAAAATTTTAAAATAATGATAATTTTATGACAAAAATCAATTCAAAAATACATATGGCCCATTCCATAGGATATCTTACCAATTTGAATAATATTTTGCACAATCCATGAAGTCATTAACAATCCTTCCTCTTTTGATTCCGCGAAAACTGATGGATTCAGGAATTTACTCACGGTATTTATTTGTTGATATGTAAAGTATTTTTGATGTCACAAATACTAAAGATGGAGTTCACTTTTGTTTTACAAATGTATTTTAATTTACTAAATATCCAAACTGCTTTTGTTTTTTAAAAAAAATCTTAGATTTGGAAAATATGATACGTTAGAATCTTCCATTACGGATTTATATAGATTTCTATTAATCTTGTTGCAGTAGTTTTTTTTTTATTCGCTGATTTGAAATCGCACGGTTAATTGTCGAAATATTTTGCATCAATAACATAGAGTTAAACATTGTAATGTTAAAAACATATTCGATATTTGAAATTGAAAGAAGTTATGCTTTGATTTAGTAATAATGTTGTTTAATGTTCAAGGTGTTTTCAGGATTCCGATGGATTAATTTCAGTGCTCATAGTTTTTACCACAGCTAATGGATTTAATTTTTTGAATAACACATAAGCATGACACTTTAATGAATAACATTGAAATTGCAAATCCATTGAATATTTCCTGAATATAAGCTTCAATATGTTTTTTGTATGAAATACTTAACTCGTGTTGAACGGGTCGATCAAATATATTAAGCAGAAAAAGTCAAAAAAGCAAATTAACATCTTTCAGGTTAGCCACATGTAATTTTTCACCAGGTCAATTTTATTGATAATAACAAACGAAAACATAACATTTCATATTTTTGGATAAACAATTTCATTTAGTTAACAATTTTAAATTTTTTACATCGCATGTAGACTTTTCTCATTGATCTCTTTTTCTTATCGTCCCACACATTGACCTTTATGTGTAGGCCGACCAGAAAAATCTCGCTCAGTCAAGTCCTCCGATACAAAAGGAATATTCTAAGGCCTTTGCAGTTCTGCGATTGAAGCGCCAATAATTCATTCTGCAGCAGATCGTGTAGTAAATGTACTTATTGCTCTCGTAATTAGAGTTCTTTTTTATATTATTGCAATGCTGCTGTTCTCCCAAGTCCTGGAAAAATTTTTTGCGTTGAGAAGTTTTGATACCTTTAGTTGTTGTCGGATTGTTTGCGGAAAAAGTTATGTTAACTGTAAGACCAGAAATGTCAACTATGATGGCATATAATTCAAGTGGTTATCGATTGGTTCTTTTCTTTATGATATACTGTGATAGTATTTGATCCATTTTGTCAACGCCTACTTTTGTTTTATTGTAATAATGAATAATATCCGGTTTGCATTGTGGCCCAGAAACGCCGTTATCTTTAGTTTGCATGCACAGGAGTACGACGGCTTTATACTTTTTCGGGACATAAAATCAAAGTACAGTGTTATCTGCGAAGCCAATTAGTTATGACCTTGGTTCTCTAGCTTTTGATGCCTTAAATTCTGCTGGGATACAACGATTGTTATTTTTTCGTGGTGCCTACCATAGAAAGCTTCCAGTCCAACAATTGTTCAGCGAAAGGCAAGGGCGAAAAGAAATAATCCATTGTAACATTCCGACCAGCCTTTTTGTAGTATTTAACTAAATCTTTGACCACCCGTTGCGCTTGGTTTACTTCGCGGTCATTACCACCACCAAATTTTTATCCCATATTTGGCTGGTTTTGCAGGGATGTATAGAGTAAAATTTGTTCGACCACTAAATGGAAAAGTTGCTCGTCAACAGTTATGGAACTGTATAGGCCAGAAATTTTCTTTTAAATTAGAGTTTAATATTTCAAAAATTTGCCCTATTGTTGCTGCTTTATCATTTTTCATGCGAATTTCTCTAGTAACATCATATTCAAACCGATTAATCATGTTATGTTTTGAAATCGTCGCACAGATATTGTGGTGCGATATAAAGGAAAAGCATTGTTTTCCCAAGCTGCTCTGAAAATTCGAAGTATGATATATATCGGGATCAACTATATCGCCTGCATTAAACAGATCGGTCTCATCGTTTTCAGTATCCGAATATTAATCTGCTGCTTCATACGGGAAAATCTGTCATTAATATCTCATTTGCATTAAATCAACAAATTAGAATTGTGTTGCATATCGCACACATAGTTCAAAAGTGACTCAACTCAAAATTTTCATTTTTGAGAAACCGACAATTGAAACAATTAAAACATAAAGAAAGACATAACTGTTTTTTTTAAGCAACAGTTAATAAACTCATATATTTTTTATACACTAGTCGGCATAATTATTTTGACAAAAACAAAATTATGCATATTTGTATTAAATGTTAAGTTGTCTTTATAGAATAATAATATAAACTAAAAAATAACTCAATAGAGTTTCTTTCATAAAAAATTAAAAAGATATGAATGAAAGTAATTTTGAGGTGTTGGCAGTTATTAATATTAAGAAAAAAAGAAGCTTAATATTTAACAAATGTATAGAAATTTGATTATGAGTTAATAAAATGTATAACCCCCTCTGGCTTCAATAACTTTTTGAAGGCGTCTTGGTAAATTTTGAAGGACCCCTGAAGATATTTCATTCCAAAGGAAAGTGACCTCGTAAATTGTTTCTTCTTGGATTTTATGTAAATAACCAATTCTTATATGTTTGATAAGATACCACACGTTTTCAATACTATTCTAGTCTGAACTTTGGGGTGGCCAGTCCAGAGTAGTAGCACCAACATCCTTCAAATATTTGGATATCATCCTGCTTTTGAGGCATGGGGCATTGTCCTGTTGCAGGATAAATCATTCTCCGATCAACATGCCACCGGAAGCGAAGCGTTATGATTTAGGGTGCTCAAATATTGGCCTTGGTTTATCGAGCCGTCGATGGGGACCAAGTGACCCAACCCATTGTTCGCAATTTACCACCAGAACATGACAGAGCCTCAACCATTGCTAACTTTTTGGCCTTCGTACCTGTGGCAGCCTTACAAAAATCTTTTGTTTTGATGAGTTGAACTCGAAGGGGCTTTGACATGTCCATAGAACGCTTCTCCAAAACTCTCTTGGCCTCTGAAGATGCTCCCTTGGGTAGGCCAATCTTTTCAGCTTGCTCACAGCTGAAATGGAGGTATGTTCTTGCTTTGTATGTTATAAAATCTCCGTCATTTAAACGTCGCCGAACACTACGCTCACTGATTAGTTCTTGGCTGACTGATTCCATTGATTTGCAGCAGATTGAGCCTTTAGTTGAATATTTTTGTGAAATTTCCGCAGAAGGATTCAGTCTTCAATTAGCGTTGTTTTGCGTTTAACACCTGAACTAAGTAAGTTTCTGATGTCATTATCCCTCTTAATTTGTTTGGCGCGACAAATTAAATTCAATTACAATGTCTTGAATTAAAATTGCCAATATTGAAGCTATAGCAATACAGCTTAACTCAGCCGTTTTTCCCATAGTCTCCAATAACTTTTATTAAATATTTTATTTGAATATTATAAAAAAAAAATGTCAATAAAATTTAAATATCAAAGTTATTTGATTCTCACTTGCTAAACCATGCACGAACACTGCCACAAAAATTGTGTCGAAATACTTATGCCACGAAAAAATTCGCTGTCTGCTTGCTTTCTTACCAGCAGAAAGAGAATGCAAAGCGGTAACGAGAAATATTGCATTTTATTTTGAACAAAACCCGTGCACCGTTACTTCATGCAATCAAACGAACTGGACAAGAAAACATCACAGTTGCGTATGTCAAAATAATTATGCCGACTAGTGTAGATAAACAAGTGTATTGTGCATAGTTTAAGCATATAAACCAGAAAAATGTAAATTTTAAGTTGAGTCACTTTTGAACTAGGTGTGCGATATCTATGTACATAAAAACATATATTGAAGAATTTAACTTTTCGTGCGCAACTGAATATTGGAAAGGTAATCTTTGTCATTTCTTTCCATATCTATCTACTTTATCAAACATTAGCTCGCGGAGTTTCGCAATCAACTGATTTTAAATACGAAGTTTAGCAAATAATACATTTTATAAATAACATATCTGGCATAACTTAGTATATCTACTTTTCAGAAATTTATTTCATACAAAATAAATGAAATTCAAATATATTTACCTTGGTAGTTAAAGTAGTTTTCAAAAAATTTCAAAGACTTAATAAACTAAATTGCGCAAATCAATTGAATGAAACATTTTGTAATAAATTGCATATTGTAAATAACGGCATTTGACAACATTAAGGCTGTCTTTTATACATTTTTTTTTCTTTAATTTTAAAAAATATTCAGTTACTGAAAGCTGCTAAGTTTTTTTAATTTTTGGAAACATACCACCACTCATTAACCTTTGAAATTTCATATCCATTTAATTTCTGATATTTTTTACTTTTGTTTTTTAAAGAAATTAATTCTTTACATATTAATTTTAAGCTTATTGATAAAAACGATAAAATTTTATTTAAATCTTGTTGTAATTTTTCAAAATGTAAGACTTAAAATTTTAAAACAATAAAATATATTGAAAATTTTCCCACTTAGACATTCACAATAACATGCATACAAAACCTAAATAAACCAATTCATTGGTTACGTTCATGGATTTCGATCATTATAATACTAACTCATTTCTCTCGATGAGCAACACTGTCCTATACGGTGTCTTGCCGAAACAAGATTGTCTTTAATCCACACCAACCATACATACTTATCCCATTCGATACATGAATTAGTAGAGAATTGTACGTGAGGCGTTCCTATAATTATCTCAATAACATATTAAGGTTATACGAGTCGGATTGTACTTAAAAGCTGTTGTGATTGGTGTCAATCAGTGCGTGTGGTTGTATTAATGTGTATCTATGTTGGCAAAGTACGTTGCGAATCTATAAAAAAGAAATATTTCACAGATTTTTCTAAATTTGGTTTATATATGTTTTTGCAAAAAATTTGTGTTTACCAAATATTGTCAGGATCGGTCCATATTTCGACCTACACAGAGCCAAAACTGCCTAATAAAATCAAGAAGATTTTCTCTATGAAACGTTTTTAGGCTAATGGGTATCCCAGAAGAAAGAAGCGAAGATTATTACGAAGAGATCCCTTATTATTTTAATGTTGTAAATCTTTTTAATTTTATTAAGAAGGAAAACACATAAAATCAAGAAGGAAACTTGTTATTCACAATTTTTTTCACTCAATTCCGTTATTTTTGGCACCAAAAAAACAATCCATAGAGAAACACTTTTTGATTCTACTAGGTTTGCTTCTGAATTGTATAAAAAGGGTTTTCTTATTGATTTCTTTAGGCTACCTTATTGATTTATTCAAAAAGGTCTTCCTTATTGATTTCATAAGGTTCGTATATGATAATGTGCAAATCATCTTCTTGATTTGCTTAATAAGAATATCTTCTTGATTATATTAGCTTGCTTGTTATTTCATATATATAAATCAACATTAACAAATTCATCATAATGCTCTGGAATAGCCTTTGACGATTTTTTTTTGCATTTTTTTGACGCCAGAAAAATTCAACTGTTCTTTTTAGTTCTCTTAGTTGAAAGTGAACAAGTGATAAGTAAACAAGTCGGAACAACAAATAAATATATGCCCACAAAAATTAGGTCCTCTTAAATATTTAGGTTCGAGGCTGAACATCAATTGCACCAGCAATATGCACGCAACATTACTTCTAGAATAAATATCCCTCTGACTATAGCCATAAAGTCCTCTCTAAGATTCGCTAATTCTGTTTTAAATAACGAATTCTTTCAAAAGGAATTCTGTTTTGAAGAAGTGGAGAAGATTGAACCGGTTAAATATTCAATAAATTTGATCGATTGTCATTTGTATAAGAGAACGAATAAAATAATTTTTCGAGGAATAACGTTCAAACTTAATTATATAATCACTGTAACTAAAGATGATGCGGTAAATATTTATGAAATAGTTGATTTTTTTATGCAAAGAAAGCAGTATAAAAATTACTGGTAAGAAATTTATAAACCTGAGCTTTTCACAAAGATTTCAATCTTATTTCATCGGCAATTAAACCGGAACATATGCCGTGATCAACTTGATCGATTTAGATGGACCGCCTATCCATTTTTACTTACTGAACAACGGACTTAAAGTTATTCGAGTAAAAAAATACTGGTAATAATACTTACTTTTTATTATTATATCAAATGTATACATATATGAAAATTATAATATTTCAAGGACCATTATTACAACTTGCCGTTAGTTAAAGTCAGAATTTTGTCTGCCCGATGAATAGCTTTGCATTATTACAACTTTCATTTTTTATGGTTACTATTATTATTATTAATAATACTTAATGGATAAAAAAAATAATAAATGAAGGTTTTATAATGCAAATCCATTTATCGGTCCGACAAAGTCCTGCCTTTAACTAATGGCAAGTTGTAATAATGGCCCTAAGTACTTACAAATATTCCCAAGCAAATATATAATTTAAAAAATCAACAAAGATACTGATAATAACACTTACTTTTTATTATTATATTAAATGTATTCCTAAGTAAATAAAAATAAAAAATCAATATAAATATCAAATAGAATCACGAAGTATTATTTTTTAAAAAAAATCTATAACATAGCCTAATAAAATCAAGAAGAAAAGCATTTTAAACAAATCAATAAGACAGCCTAATGAAATCAAGGCGAAAACCGTTTTGAAAATATCAATTAGACAGCCTAATGAAATCAAGATGAAGCCCTTGTTGAAAAAATCAATAAGACAGCCTAATGAAATCAAGAAGAAACCCGATTTGAACAAAATCAAGAAGAATACCTAATAAAAACCCTAAGTTTCTTTCTTGATTTTTTCAAAAAGGTTTACCTTATTAAAATAATATGACTTCCTTCTTGAAAAAAAAACCGTAGAGATATCTTATTAATTTTGTTCTATTTTATTAGGTATTTATTAGATACTGTTTTTTCTGTGTAGTCACCAGTCGTATTTACAGGCAATAAAAATAATAATAATGCCAATCATGGCGAGCACCTATCCTTACAGATGGAAGCAAGCAAAAGTTCTTCCAACACCAAAATTGTCCTCCGAGTATCGACCAATTGCCATATTTCCGTACCTATCAAAGGCTTTTGAAAAAGTGCTACATAAGCAAATAACTCATTATATCAATGATAATAATCTACTTACTTTTAAACAATTCGGTGTTCGTGCCAAGCATAGTTGTATTACAGCTCTTACTGAGAGATCTTTTCTAAGATCTTCGGCTACAGATCTTAGAAAAGAACTAGACGATATATGGCAATGCTAGTCTTGCAAAACCACTCAAAGGCTTTTGACACAGTTGATCACACTATTTTGATTCAAAAATTTGAAAAGATTATGCATTTTTCCTCAACGTTTCCAAATTTATATATTCATATCAATCAATAACCTCAAATTTCCAACCCATCGCTAGGGGTGCACCACAAGGTTCCATTTTTTGACCTCTTCTTTTTTCTATTTATGCAACTGATTTGCCAGACCAGCTGATACACTGCAACATTAGAATGTATATTGATGATGTTCAGTTGAACAGTAGCAGTAAAAAGGAACAATTTGAAGAGTGCACGCAAAAGTTAAATGATGATTTAGAACGTGATCCTTTTTGGGCTTCTGTAAGTGGCCTAAGTCTAAATCCGAAGAAAACTAAATGCATTTTACTACTTAAGCGAACAATATATAATAATATTACAAGGTACGTTTTTGATCTTAAATTTCATGGTAACTATGAACATGTTGCGCCCTATGCAAAGAAAATTGGCGTCCAGCTTGATGACCTGATGAAGATTAGAACTCTAATATTTTTAAACAAAATTATAACAACTCGTGTATAGTCGAATCACTTTTAGCCGAAACAGGAGAAATAATTTCATAATTCAAATAAGACATCATACGCTAATTTCAAATATGCATTTTTATATTACCGCAATTCGTCTTTGGAATAATATTCCACCAATTATTATAGCAACCAGCAACGCGTTACATTTTAAGGAAATAATTTTTGAATTTTATTCTTAATATTTTTACTTCAAAATTTAACTAATCACTCACTAATTTATTATTATTATTTTTCTTCTTTTTATTAATTGTTATGTAATAACTTAATAACTTAATATTTATAATAGATTTTAAAAATTATCTTATATTATTTTTATTATTTATTTTCTTTTCTTTTCTTTTTGTTCCTTTATCTTCAACGTACATTTAACAATGTTTGTACTTCTACTACTTTAAGACTCATGTTTTGCTGTAGATGTTACCAAAAGAAAATAAATAATTAAATAAAATAAAAATCAAATTTGGTTTATGCTTATTTTAAATATCCAATTAGTTGGATCCAAGATCGTTTCTCTAAACATATGGTATAGAGTCTGCACATATATTTTCATCTCACCATATAAAGATGATAATTATTTTTTACAAAAGTTATTACCTTTCCGAAACTCTTATCTGTTATTATTGTATTTTTGTTTTAAAACTAACTTTTTTTTTTATATATAATAATTTAGATGAAATACTTAAATATATGACTTATATAAGGCATAACTAAAAGTGCCAAAATTTTGAGTCAAGACTAATTTTAAACTTCGAGATACTAAGAGATACTTCAACTTTAACGAAGGGAACAAAGTGAAATTTTTTAGATAGGACTTAATTCTTTCTATAAAAAATCATCATTATTTTTGTATAAAAAAAGAAGTTATAACAAGTACTAGTAAAAAAATATTAATATCTTCACTTCCTTAAACTCATAATCAGCGAAATTAGAGAAATGTGTATTGCGTTCATCGGCAGTAATGCAATTTTTATTGATTGCATCTCCGCTAGTGTTATGGCTGTGACGAGAAATGGCTTCTTTTTATTTGCTTCCTTGACAGCATTAAGACAAACTGCTGGAAAAATAATTCCCGCAGTGTACCTTATATGTTTCTACTCTATTGGATCGAAATCAAATGAGTAGCAACACTCACTAAGAAATGATGCGTAATTGTTTTGCATTTTTTTTTTTCTTTGACTAATTGAAGCCACAATGACATAAATTCGTGAATTATAATTTTAAGTTTTTAATTCTAGCGATTTTCTTTATATGTGCATCTTTTTTAATCCATTGATTGGTCCTGCATTGGTCTCTGCAGGCCCTGCTATCGTTTCCAATTATTATTTTTTCTTTTTCCAACCATAGCTATAATATTTTAGAATATTTAACAGAAATACGCGAAACCATTTTTTTTTTTTTACCGGAAAAACATCATAAGACGAATAATATCTATTATCACATTATTCTGTTGTGATTGCTGAAATATATTTTTAAAATTCCCATGTGATGTATATGGCAACTAGTTTCTTTAATAAATTCGGTAATATGAGTTAACGATATTCAGTTAATATAATGGAATTTAGCATATTTTTATAGATTATAGCAACCATCTATCATTTATCATCTATCATTTTACTAATAGCTTCAGCATATATTAAAACACATAATTTTTTAACGCTTTCATTAATTAAGTATTTTTTTATTTATTTATTATTAACTAGTGACAAAAAATAATAGAAATATCTTATATGAAAAAATAGAAACGAATACAAATCACAAAAGACACGTTCTTTTAATTTTGACAATTTAAATTTCAACATTATTTCTTAACAATGTCACTTCTTATCATTAAGTTGTGTTCAATAATGTACACATGATTCCAACAGAGATTACAAGCTGTAATGATTTTCTCGCAAACGGCAATGGTAATTTGCATCTAGAAGAGAACAATTTTGAGTTTTCCTGCGTCAGCTAGTCAAATGTGAATTAGCATAAGCTAGAAAACTTAGTTTTAAACCTTCTTTAGCCTCTCTTATTTTCTCTTCACTTGATTTAATTTAATATAATCAATATTATATGCTTTATAATTATCAATTGTAATTCTTTTAATTACAAGACTTAGTCTAGTTGTGTAGGAAGTCGAACAAATAAATAATTATATAAGTTAATGCAATAAAATTTGCATGTTACCATTTTGAATTTAAAGTACCATTGTGAATTTTGCACACTACGTATATTTTCGAAATGATTCAAGTTAAAAAATTATATCTGTAAATATATTGGCCATATACAGTTGAAAAAGCCGGTCCAGCTAAACCTTACAAACGCACTCAAGATAGAGCTTGGTGTTAATGATAAGCCTTATAATAAAATTATAGGATATTTCTGTCGAATAGGAAGGGGGCTAAATATGTGATTCATGCTTAGGACATTATTTGATCCTTCGTGGTTTTTTAGAAGTCATTATAATAATATATTTTTGGAGAGAGAAATTTTCTAATCATTTATTTAGTAAAAAATTGACATGTAATAGATTAATTGCCTTAAACTGTTATATGAAATGAATTTTTTAAACTCAAAACATCCGAAAGTTGATTTTGGACTGCTCTAATGATAGCAGTATATAAATTTATAGTACATGTGATCACTGTCCACATGCGCTAACAAACAAAAATGTGTATGTATCGCAGATAAGTATCTAACCTGCAGTGAATGTCAATAGTAAAACTGTATTCTTGTAATAGTGACATTGTCACCAGTACTACTGACCAGCTATACCCCAGCCAATGTTATGTATTATTGACATTTAACACAGGCGTGTCATTGGAAATCAATCAGTAGAATTTGTCACTATGACGAGGTAATTATTTTACGACCATATGTAGACATTGGAACCAAAGATTCACTAGTACATTTTAGTAGCTCTAGTCTATACAATTGCTATTTCGCAGCCGATTCTCCAGCAATTTTTTTAAGGGTTTGGGACAATATAATTAAACACATTTTTTTCTATGAAGAAGATTTTATATTTTGTTCAAGGCTAGCTTAACCTTTCTATACATATATATTATTTTAAATTAACCACAGCCAAATTATATATGTGCACATATTCTGTCACCTATAAACATTTATCGCCATTTTTATTTATTTTTATAAAATTCTAGCAGAGTATCTTTACATTTTCGTGCGTTATTCCTCACCTGGTTGGTCTCGAGGATCCAAATTCATTACCAAGTTGCTACAGATTATGACGAACATACTGAACTTAAACAGTGTAACCCACTCGAACTGTTGGTGACAGGAGAATGTCTTCACTAGACGGACAGACAGACAGACGTACATATGCAGATCGATTCCTACTTTTATAAGGATATATAGTTTTTTGGATCCCCAGAATTTATTTTGGTGAGTTACAAATGAATTGGCAAACTAATATATCCCCGCTGGTGGTGTGGAGGATATAGTAAAGTTATTACAATTACAACTATTTAGTGTTAAGGAATGTTGTACACTATTTATTAAGGTTGCCTCAGTTGAATCAGAATTATATATATGTGGTAGTAAATAAAAAAAGAATTTACTTTCGCAGAGAAGTTTTGTAAAAATGGAAACAAAAACTAGGATAACCCGAAACCAAAGAAAGCCTTTATAAATACCTTGGGGACTTTGCTAATTAGCTGCAATAACTAAGAAGTGGTTTGCTGAAATCCGTTATGGTCGTTGCAGCACAAGTAACGCCGAACATTCACACCAGAAATCGTCGATTAAACTCTTGGTATGACATTGGATGATCGGAGAATGGAAGTGTGTGAGGGTGTTAAGGTTATTTGTATCTTAAATTTGATCATGAAGAAGGTATTCGCTTAACTGGATCATAAGCGAAACCTTGTGACCATATGAAGTAATTTTTGCGCCGTTTCGTAACCGTGGACGAAATAAGGATCCATCACAGCACACCAGAGACCAAGGAATAATCAATGCAGTGGACATCTCTGGGTGAACGTGCACCAAAGAAGGCCAAAGTTGGTCTATTGGCTAACAAGGTTATGGTGACAGTTTTTTGCAATGCATGAGATGCCATTCACATCGATTATATTAAGAGAAGCGACAGCAGACATTTTTCGCAGAAAAAGTTGCTCTTCTACATTGACAACGCTCTGCTACACACGTACGTAGTCGCACTGGTAAAATTCTATAAATTGGGATACGAATTGGTACTACATCCAGCATCTACTCTAGATTAAGCCCCCTAAGATTATCCCCTGTTACCAAACCAGAAAAAATGGCTCGACGGTAATAGATTTGAGTCGAAAAAGAGATCATCCCTGAAACAAGCGCCTATTTTGAGAACCTTGAGCAAACCAATTATTTGGAAGAAAAATTCTAAAACTCTGGACTATGTTGAGAATAGGGAATTCTGGGAGTACTGACCAAACAGTGACACGTTTTTGTTCTTCTTGTAAGCGATTCGACAAGTGCTTGGCGCAGAAAACTTAGCTTTTTGACAATGTATATCTTCTTCAATTGTAGAGACAAAAACTTTTCAAACATACCTTGGGTATAATTACAAACATAACTGGGTATCGTTAAATCATATATGTATGTATATAGATTTGTAACCAGACATCACACCAGTGTACAAATTATGTTACGAAACTGTTAACTAGGAATTTATGGTCTGTATGAATGTGTGTAATATATGTATATATATTGATTTTCACTTTTACTCGTGAATGAAACGGATTCTTCATTTTCGTTTACCAAAAAGTATACCACAGTTGGAGCCATACTCCACTGCCACTCGACAATGCACTATAGTTTAGACCGTCAATAAGATTTTAAAAAAATAACAAGTGTGTAAAAACTTCTATTACTAAAACGAGCATGGAATAGCAAAACTGATAGAAAACAAAAACAAAAAACAACGAATCTATAGAAGCATGTCTGTGTTTATGTTATTGGATATTTCGTTCCTTAAGCACAAGGATCAATAAGGTTATCGCGCGTTCATAACTTAATTTATGGTTTTTTTTTTGTATTTTTTTCCTTTATGTTGTCGGTTGTAACATTCAAACGGTTTTTATTATGATTTTACGACTTCTCTTCATATCAGACTATATTTCGTATGTGGAGCAATGAGCAGAGGCAACCGCAGTTTACTCAATATTTATAGGAAACTGTTTGATAAGCGATGTGTGTTCAATTTTATGGTCGTTAATGGAAAGTCATTGCATATGTTCTGCTTTTTCTTTTATTATTGTTGATTTTACCAAAATGGAAAAATAGTTTATGTTGTATTGATTTTGCTTTGTGGGGTATAGTTTCGTGTTGGTGGCGTTGTTATTGATGAGGGTGAGCAATATGCTTAAATAAATTAGTTGGATAATGTTTTGGAAAACTACTTTTCAAGAGAACTCTAATTGCATTTCATTCTTTTTCTGTTGTTTGTGGTTTGAAAACTAACTTTAATTACATTTCACATATTCATATGCAACATGAACATTTTTCATTCAATTCAGAATCTTTAATAGACAGACATGTTCTACTCAAAATATAATGATTACATTAGCTTCAGTAAATTAGGCAATATTGTTATACGTTAGCACAACACTTTGGCAAGCAACAAAGATTAGACTAATGGCTTAGATTTGATATACAGTGGGCGACAGCTTATTTGATGCAGGGCAAAAATTCAACTTCATCGTACATTAACTTCTGAACCAAAAAAATAAAAACCAAAAAAAAAAATAAAAACGCCACTTTAAAGAGCAAACTTTTTCATTCAAAAATGATATTACATATATTTTACAGTTTGTTTTGTTGATTTTAAATAAAATAAAAAGTACAACAACTAAATTTCTACATTGAGCAACTTATTTGATGCAGCATATAGTATTACTTATAAACTAACATAATCTTCGATTTTTTAGATATAACAGCTATAACATGATTTTGCATTGTGTAGTTTCTGGCTGAATTTTAATCCATTCTTCTTGCAATACTGTTTTTAAGTTTTTTGCTAAAAATTTTTTGTTTACGGATGTTAGTTTCTAACAAAGCCCAAAAATTTACGATAACGTTTAAGTAGCTGCACTACTAATGACTCATGTTTTGTATCGATGTCCTGGTAGAAATGAAAGTTGCGGCGCACACCCAGTTTATCAGCAATCTGTAGCAAGTTTTCTTTTAGAATACCTAGGCGCATCATTTTTTCAATGCTAACTTCAATTAAAACTAAATTTTCAACTCCTGATGCTGCCAATCAAGCCCAAATCATGACACTGCCACCACCGTGTTTTATAGCCGCACGCTAATATTTTAACTCAAGCTGCGTATTGGGCTTCCGCCACAACATCGTCCTTCCATCTGAGCCAAATATATTAAATTTCGATTCATCGGAAAAAAACGACAGGGTGTCAAAATTCGGAATCATATAAAAAATAATTAAAGAATTATTTCATCGAGCTCAAGGTGATATTTTGAAAAATAATTTCTTTATTTTTATACCATCGTCAGTTATTGCACCATCGTCAGAATATTGGATAAAAAGCTCGCGTTCTAAAAATATGTTTTCCAAAATATATGGGAAAAGCAGTTGGCTTGCGAGTTCGCTAAATTTAAAAAAAAAGGTTGGAGAATCGGTGTCACTGCAAGTTGAGAAAAATTTGGATTTAGCAAAAAGAAAACGTGGCAGACGACAAAAATCATACTCAGGACGCTCAACTAAACGCAGAAAAGTACATGCTCTAGAAGAATATGTAAGTTTAGAGGAAACCTATGAAATATTAAAGCGTGAGTTGCGAAAGCAGAAAGAATATGAAAAGGTCTCTGTGGTGGTGTCCTTGCAATATAATGACTCTGAGGTTAATGCAAGACTAAAAATAGCAATAAAAAACCCGAAGAAATCTGTAGTGAATTCACAATTTCAGAAGCTCTTGCACTATATATTGACCTGGACTTGTCATATCGACAGTACAAAATGTTGCGTTCGGCTTTTTAAAAATAAAAGGATTACCGTCGCTCGAAAATCTAACCGAAGAAAGAAATGCTTGCGTTCCAAAAGATATGGCATTTGATATGCCAGTTTTTCGTTGCAATCTTCCTTGGACCATATCGCCAAACGAATTTTGGAAACCTTGGATTTTGATACTCAAGACAAATATTATTCTTCCAGCATGGTTCTTTATACCAAATGGGGTTGTGATGGCTCATCTGGTCAGAGTCAATACAAACAAAAAATTGGTAAGTATAACCTAAATCAAACAGTTTCATATCTACATATACTCCGGTTTATAGATGAGCACCACTGTGATTCAAATATGTTTATGATATCAATGGTCCCTCTTCGATTAACTGTAGTACAAGTTACAAGTACATCAAATGAGCATGGAAATTATGTTGTACTTTGGAAAAATCAACGACCATCATCTGTGCAGATTGTCGTCCAATTGAACTTATTGTGGAAAGGAACTTATTGTGGAAAAGTATAATTTTATATCAGAACAAATAAAGAATCTCACAGATACAATTTACACAACAAAACAAGGTTCGGAAATAAAAATTCGGCACAATTTAAAATTTACAATGGTAGATGGAAAAGTTGCACAAGCTATATCAGGTAAAAAAGTGTATTTTTGCTAATATACAACTGTTACATTTCCTGTTTCCGGTTTTATGCTCAGGAAACAAATCATCTACATCGTGCATTGTCTGTCATGTTAAACAAAGTGATTTTAGCAAAAATATTGAAACACTAGAACATAATGAAATTGAGAGAATGTACGAGTTAGGATTATCACCACTGCATCCACGTATTCGTTTTATGGAGCATTGCTTAAAGATTGCCTATGTCTTCAAAAATATAAGGAAAATACACCAGATTTTGAGAAAAAAAACTTTAAAGAGAAGCAGAAAATAAAAACCCAACTAAGAGCTGACGAAAAAAAAAGAATACAGGAGCAGTTCAGAGAAGTTACTGGTTTGCGAATTGATTATCCACAGCAGGGATTTGGAAACATTAATGATGGTAACACTGCCAGAAGATTTTTTGATAACATTGATTATACAGCATCTACAACAAAAATTGATAAAACTCTGTTGTATAACTTTTAAGAATTGCTGACTGCTATAAATTCACATAATGTTAATTCTGAAAAGTTTGGTAAATTCGGTTTGGAGACACTTAAACTTTATAACAGTTTATATGGAAGCTGAAGAAAATTATCGCCAACTGTGCATGAGGTACTATGCCATGATGAGAATATTATAAAATATCACATCTTTCCTATTGGCGAAATGTCAGAAGAGACTCAAGAAGCGAAAAACAAAGAATATAAAGAATTTAGACTTAGACACACAAGAAAGTACAGCAGAAAAGATCAAAACCTGGATTTAATGAAAATGTTACAGATCTCTTCAGATCCTTTAATCACATCACTAAGATATCATGTGAAACACAATTTTGAAAAAGAAATGCCACCAGATCATAAGTCCTTCAGATTTTGTAATTAATTTGATACATAGGGTCATTTTTGATACTATTGACTTTGGAGCTGAAAAATAAAGTGTTTTAAAAAGAAATAACGGAAACAAATGATAACAATATGATGCTTTGTTTTATTGTTAATCATTTTAATTGTTTTTTCATAAAAAAATTTAGAAAATAAAAAAATTTTCAAACGTTAAAAAAATATCTTATGGCTCGCACGACTTACATATAATATTGTTGGTATGGTGCGATTGACACACAAACTTTTTACATAAATTGCATTTTGAATCATGTTTATTGGCTTTAATGTCATAAATGCAAATGTGACAACGACCTCTTTTGCGTCCACATACCGGTGACACAGGATTTTCGTGGGTTGTTTCGTAGAGGGCTCTGAATTACTTTTTATTTGCTTTACTAGTTGGGCAGCATTATTTTTTTGAGGCAGGCCTTTGCGATTTTGAATGTGTGGACTTACCAGCGCCATCGCCAATTCTTTTATAAAAAGGCGATGACGGATCAATCGTTGGCTTTCCTTATAGCACGAAGGATTTATTTCCGTATAAATAATATAGGAATTCGTAGGCGAAACGTCGGTCATATTGGAGAATGTAGCCAATGGCCATCGATTTACCTTGAATTAAAATTGTTTAATATTTACATATATTGTTTTTCGTCAAATTATTGTTATAATTACCTTTCGCTTGCAAGTATATGTTCCGACCATTTGGTCTAAAGTGTCCCATTGTTTTGTTGTAGTCCAGAAATATTTCTGGTTTTCTGTGATCTGAGCTGATTTTTTTATCATAATGCATAGTGCTAAAGAGTAAGACTAAGTGGTTTTTTTTTCGGAACATGGGAAACCATCGTCGCACCAAGAGAGTGGTCGAATACAAAGC
Organism: Cordilura impudica; assembly: GCA_963682025.1. NCBI lineage: Eukaryota > Metazoa > Arthropoda > Insecta > Diptera > Scathophagidae > Cordilura > Cordilura impudica. Next base: position 185,529,137 of record OY821519.1, read on the forward strand.
GAGATGAGGCGACGCGTACTGTTCCAAGTAAAGTCATATTTCTTTTTTTCAGTTCAACTACTAACTGATATGGTGTAAAAAAAATTATCACATGTTATATTCTGACCACTTAGACCTGTCGTTAAATCTAACACAACACGTTGTCCTTGATTCACTTCTGGTTTGCAGTTTCGATACCGATCAGTATATATTTGCATATTCCATGCATAAAAAGACCCACTGTCACATGCAGCCAAACTTTGATGTAATATTTCGCAGGCTTAGATGGGATGTACTGAGTGAAAGGGCATCTACCACGAAATGGAACAAGTTGTTCATCAACCGTGACATTTTCGCCGGGACTGTACATTACTTTCAAATTATTTGACCATTTGTCGAAGACCGCGCGAATAGGCGCAAGTTTGTCTCGTACACGGCGCTCAGCTCGACTGGTTTTATCGTCGAATCGAATCATATGTGTAATTTTTTTGAAACGATTCATAGACATTATAGTTCGGAAAATATTTCTACCTGTCACATCGTCCCACAATTCTCCGATAAACTCTCCATATGATCGATATACTCCAGCAAATAAGAGCAATCCAATATAAGCACGTAACTTTTCATAGTCTAGCTTCACCCATTTCTCTTTATCTTGTCGAAGGCCTTCCAAATTTATCATTTCTAATACAATCTTTTCAATCGGATGGAAAAATAAATCGAATGCGGATTCAACATCATTGCAACGAGCAGTAGGCCCTAATGTAAAAAAAATCAGTTATGTTGGAATTTTTTTCTGATTTAGCAAAATGATCACACAACAGAACTTTTCGAAACTGTGATTAAGCCTATAAGTTATATTACTTACCTGGTCTTATATGAATAACATTTCTGGATGACAAGAGCTCGTGGTTTATCTGAGAAGGAAATTGATTTATCTTTTGATAAATAAATTACTTCATTTGATGCGGAACTATTTTGTTTTTCTGGGTCATAGTTCTGATCTTCATCAGAAACAGAGGCTTCCTTTTCATCAGACCATTAATCGTTCACAAGAAATTCTATTTCACTTTTTGATAGTTTAGCACTGCGCGACTTTTTTGCCACCAAACTGTTGAATAACACTTGCACAAATGACAAATTGCTTTACAAATAAAAAAAATCTATTGAAATAAATCAAAATAACAGCCTACTATGTGATTCCTCTTACTTTTTTTTTGTTGAAATATTTGAAAAATACAGCCTATTATTGAATTTTTTTTTTTATATTTTGTTGCTTCGAAAAAATTTAAAACCACAGCCTACTATGTGAATTTTTTGAATTATAGCTGAACAGTGATTTTTCCATATATTTTCAGTATAGTATCAAAAATGACCCTGTGTGTCTAATTAATTATAATATTGACTACACTAAAACTATAAATGTTAAATAATTTTTAAAAATGAAATTTCAAAATAGTATCAAATTTGATACTGTGGCTTATGAGGGTTAAATAAAAAAAGAAATCTACTAAATTTTAAGTATTTTTTATGTTGTTTTTTTTATTTCAATGTCTTAGGTAAAAATATACATATATTTAAGGATGTTTTTTTTTTTAATTAACTCTAATTAACGCGAATCACTCCAGGAGTGTATTTTGAGTTTTTTCGTTTCTATATTAGTCGAAATGGACAAAAATTATTTTTTATACAAATCGGAGGTGTTACCGTATGGTAGCTTTGGCAGATTCGGGTTAACTTGTTTATAAATTTTGTGAAATGTTGACGAAATTTTTTTTTATGTAATTACGTGCGTTCAGCAGATAATTGAGCTATGTAATATATTAAAAAAACATGTCACAATGGGTCGTTTTGACTCCATGAGCATACAAGGGTTAAATTGTCACAAAATCGATAGGCAATTTAATAGACAATAACGGAAAAAACCGCGAGAAAAAATTTTAAACCGTTCAATAATTATCGATTTTTGATCACTCACACCCCTAAAAAAGGGCACTGTGCAACGTCCAATTTCTATGAAAATAAATAATAAAATATATGATGAATTAATTTATTTTTAATAAAAAAATATCTTACCTTTAGTTTTTTATACTTTTATTTCAATCACTAATAATTTTTTTAAAGAATTTTTGTTACTCGGTGCTATTTTAATGACTGCACTGACGCAGAGTTTTTTATTATAGTTTCGATCATTAAAAAAGAACCGTTAACTTTTTTGGGAAAGGTAAGTACCTATGCTTAGAGAGAATATACAGTATTGGATAGCTAATTTCAAATAATAAGCACAAAATATTTTTTTATGAACAAAGACTTGGTCATTGGTGCTATTTTTTTTTACCGACACTGTATATGATTAAAAGAAAAATGTTTGTTTTTAAACTCTTTCTTTTAATTCAATCTCTGTCTGTCGTGGGGCAAACCCATTCCCCTTATCCAATTGATCTGAAACCTGGCCCATAGTCTTTTTGTGACTGCAGATTAATTTTGGGGTAGTTACGCACAGTCACGGAGTGATCTAAATGTCATTTCCCTCATCCGATCGATCTGAAACTTGTTCCATACGCTTGATGTGAAAAAAGATTAACTTTGAATTAGTCACGCACAGTCACGCTTAATCACGGAATGATTAAAACATCACTTCCCCTTATCCGATCGATCTGAAACTTTGTCCATATACTTGCCGTGAATAAAAGATTAACTTTGACTTAGCACGCACGTTCACGGAGTGATTTAAAAACCATTTCCCCTTATCCGATCGATTTGAAACTTAGTTGATAGACTTGCTGTAATAAAAGATAAACTTTGACATATTCACGCACAGTCACGCATAGTCACGCACAGTCACGATTGATTTAAAATCCATTTCCCCTTATCCGATCGGTCTGAAACTTGGTCGATAGACTTGGCGTGAAAAAAATATTAACTTTGACATGGTCACGCACAGTCACGCATAGTCACGGCGTGATTAAAACCTCACATCCTCTCATTCGATTGATCTGAAACTTTGTCCATAGACTTGTTCTCACCAAATATTAATTTTAAAATAGTCACGCAAAGTCACGCAGTCACGGAGAGATTCAAAACTTATATGCATAAGGCAAGAAAGATTTTTAATAAAAACTTTGTTTTTTTATGGGTTAGATTATTTATGTAATATTTAAATAAAATTGAATTAAAAATGGATATATACATGTGATTTTACTGTTATTATCATTTCCTTTTTTTTTTTTTTTTGAAAAAAATGTCAAACCCATAAACAAGCCCACAAACAAATTTTAATTTTTATATACATATATAGATGAATATACATACATATGTACGCTTCTTGTCTTAATATTGTACACTTTGTTGTTGAAAAAAAAAAATGCCTTATATGACAATTGGTAATCTAACTAAAACTTTGAACTTTATTTGCACAAATAACATTTATAACTATAATGTTCAATAAGGATCGGCAGAAACACAACAACTAAAAATGCATCTCAATCACATACTTAAGGTGCTATTACACGACGTTTTTTTTTACATATGTACTGTCACTTTGTTTATCCATATGTAATTCCGTATGTCTGTCAAAATTGTCGTTTTACATATGATTCATAATTTTTGCTATCATACGTGCATATATATTTTTGTATGATTTAATTTGTGAATTTACAAAAAATTATTGTTAAAAATAAAATTATATATATTTTATAAATTTTTAAATTGTTAATTAATATTAAACAATTTATTTTTCTTTCAATATTAATCTTTATAATTTACTCTGCTTTTCTTTCGCCACAAGCAGTGTTGTATTTCCATATGTTTGTCATGCCAAAATGGAACCTGTTCAAATTGAAAAATGTACATCCTCATGTATTGTACATAAACAATGTTTCATATGCATCTTACGATGTGTACAACTTTTGTTGTGGGAGAATTTATGAGCAATTATATAAACGAAAATCAACTAATGTCTGACAAGCAGTCCGGATTTCGTTCTAACCACAGTTGTACTACAGCTTTGGTTAATGTAACCGAGAACATAAGACGTGAACTTGATTGTGGTAACATAAACTTTTTGGTACTTCTCGACCATTCAAAGGCGTTCGATACAGTAAACCATCAAACACTATGTATGAAACTAAAACACTTTTTTAACTTTTCATCCACTTCTACGCAGCTTTTACATTCATACCTCACAAATCGGACTCAATCTGTATACGTTAATAATTCGACCTCAAGACCTGTAACACTCACGAGAGGCGTACCTCAAGGATCGATTCTGGGTCCACTTCTTTTTTCCATCTATGCCAATGATTTGCCACAACAACTATCTCACTGCAAAATACACATGTATGCGGACGACGTTCAGCTGTATCTGAGTAGTCCAGTAAGCTCCATAAAAGAAAATGTTGAAAAGCTAAACTATGACCTTAATAAAATACATTTTTGGGCCACTGCAAATGGACTTTGTCTCAACCCGCATAAATCAAAATGTTTGATTATTCATAAAAAAACTTTTCAGCCTGTTCTTGAACATGATATACTAATAAACCATCAGAAAATCGAGATTGCAAAAAAGGTAAAAAATCTTGGCATAGTTTTCAATAACAACTTGACTTGGTCAAGCCACGTAGATACACTTGTGGTTCAAATGTATATAAAGCTAAGATCGATTTGGGTAACTCAGTATTTTACGCCGTTAAGAGTAAGACATCTTCTTGCAAAGGCATACTTAATTCCTGGTCTACTTTATGGCTGTGAACTTTTTGGCAACTGCGACTACGCCAGCAAGAAAAAACTAAATATTTTGTACAACAATATTGTTAGATATGTTTATGGACTGAAGAAACGTGATAGCGTTTCGACTTTCTCAAAAAGTCTTTATGGAGTCTCATTCGATAACCTTATTAATATAAGGGTTTTAATGTTTTTGCACAAAATTAGTTACACTGAGAAACCCCTATATCTTTATGATCAAATACAGTTTGCTAGATCCAGAAGGGCAAAAAACTTATTATTTCTATGCGTCGATGCCTTGTGTCAGAATGGCAATTTTTCATAAACGCCACACGTCTTTGGAATGCAATTCCACACAACCAACAATTAGTTAGCAACGCGATACATTTTAAGAAATTTTTGTTTAGTTACTTTGTTTAAATATATTTAATTTTCATTTTTTTTTTTTTAATTCATGAATTTTAATAATTTCTTGTATTTATTTTACTTTATTTTAAATAAGTTATAATTATTTTTTTTTTTTGTATTTTAATTTTGTGGCGAATTTTTGAACGATGAAAATCCTGTACTTTAATTATAAGACATGTCTTGTTGTACAGGAAATTAATAAAGAAATAATAATAATAAATAATATGTTAAAAACACATCGTGTGGTAGTACCTTTAGAAATTTTAAAATCCTTTGAGATTTTATGCCATTTGTAATACAATTGAAATGTAAAACAATTTCAATGCCATTTGCACAGAAACTTAAATCTATATATATAAAATTCATTTTCTGTTTGTTTGTTTGTTTGTTTGTTTGTTTGTTTGACCGCTATACAAATTTTTATTTTTCAACGGATTTTCCTGAAATTTTGTACACACGATCTCTATACCCCAGGAAAGGTCGCCATATACTTTTTACCGACCACGCCTACTTTTACGCCCACTTTTTATGTAAAATTCATTTTCTGTTTTATTCATATTTGTTCACTATACAAATTTTTATTTGTTAACAGATTTCCCTGAAATTCGGCACACACGATCCCTGTACTCCAGCTAAGGTCGCCATATACTTTTTAACGACCACGCCTACTTTTACGCCCATTTTTTTATACACAATTCATTTTCTGCTTTTTGGTATATTTGTTCGCTATACAAATTTTTATTTTTCAACGCATTTCTCTGAAATTTGGTACACACGATCTTTGTACCCCAGGCCAGGTCACCGGGTGATTCTTGCAGCCACACCTACTTTTACGCCCACTTTTTGTATACATTTCGTTTTCTGCTTTTTGGTATATTTGTTTGCTATACAAATTTTTGTTTTTCAACGGAATTCTCTGAAATTTGGTACACACGATCTCTCTCCTCCAGGGAAAGTCGACATATTCTTCGTACCGGTCACGCCTACTATTACGCCCACTTTTTGTATACAATTCATATTCTGTTTTTTGGTACATTTGTTCGCTACACATTTTTTTTAAACGGATTTCTCTGAAATTTGCTACACACGATCTCTGTACTCCAGAGAGGTCGCCATATGATTCTTGCCGGTCACGCCTACTTCTACGCCCGCTTTTTATACAAAATTAATTTTCTGTTTTTTGTATATATGTTCACTATAGAAATTTTTATTTTTCAAGGGATGTCTAAAATTTGGTCACACGATCTCTATACTGCAGGGAAGATCACCATATGCTTCTTACAGGCCACGCCTACTTTGCGCCAACTTCTATGTATATAAAACTTTTTTTTCCTTTTATTTGTTTCTTTATTTGATTGCTATAAAAACATTTATTTTTCAATGGCTTTCTTCGAAATTTAGTACATATTCCAGGGAAGGTCGCTATATGATTTTTACCGACCACGCCTACTTTTACGCCCAATTTTCTTATAAAATTCATATTTTGTTGTGTGGTATATTTCTTCCCTATACAAATTTGTACTTTTCAATGGATTTCTCTGAAATTTGGGTTACACGGAAATAACTACACGGTGAACAAATTCCCCAAATTTAAAAAAAAGGTACCCAAAAGAAATGAACAAATTCCCCATTTTTTTTAATCGAAATTAAAAATGTACTTACTCCCCAAATTCATTCTTAAATTTTTACATATTTTTATTTAATGAATTTTGTTAAACATTTATTTTAGTAAACATTTGGATACTGCTCTCAATATATAGTATGTCCAACAATAAATGCATTTAAAATGAGTATTCTTTTCAAAATAAGTTGGCAACAGCTGCGCGGCAGCACAAGTGTGTTTGCCAAACGCGCGGAAGCGGCGCGCGGCGTGCGACCGCGGACTCGGACGCGACGGGTGCGGACGCGACGCGCTCTCGGAACACAGCTCAGCTAAAATATCGCAATGCTCTAAAAAATATGTTTTAGGAATTAAAATAAGTTAACGAGAACTTAGCGGAGGCATGAGTAGTAGCTGCGAGGAAGAGGCGCGAGGCGCGCGGACGCGACGCGCTCGCGGAACACAGCTCAGCTAAAATATCGCAATGATCTGAAAAATATATTTTGGCGATTAAAATAAGTTTACAGCAACTGCTCGGCAGCACGGGTGTGGCTGCCAAACGCGCGGCGCGCGACCGCTGACTCGTACGCGACGGATGCGCACGCGACGTGCTCTCGGAACACAGCTCAGCTAAAATATCGCAATGCTCTAAAAAATATGTTTTAGGAATTAAAATAAGTTAACGAGAACTAAGCGGCAGCACGGGTAGTAGCTGCGAGGAAGCGGCGCGAGGCGCGAGGCGCACGGACGCGGACGCGACGGATGCGGACGCGACGCGCTCGCGGAACACAGCTTACCAAAAATATCGCAATGATCTGAAAAATATATTTTGGCGATTAAAATAAGTTGACAACAACTGCGCGGCAGCACGGGTCTGGCTGCCAAACGCGCGGAAGTGGACGCGACTCGCTCGCGGAACACAGCTTAGTGAAATGTCGTATGATAAATTTTATCTACGTATGTGAAATAATTACCTGTTGATCAAAATAGGCCACACATATACTATAAGCAGTTGCTTAAAGAAACCTTGCGACACAATATTAAACGTCGCATTAGTCTTTCATTTCTGAAACTTGAATTTGACGTCTCTGCTCAATTATGATCACCTATTGAATGAATTAATTCAATTTTTAAAAGTTTTGATTCCTTTAATTTGCGGCCCATTCCGTTATTATATTTCATGTTTATAAATAAACTGAAAAAAAAAACTTAAAGCGGTTTCGCACCTTATTTTTGAAGCATTTTTTTTCTTATAAAAAACTTCTAAATTAAAAAACCAAAAACTTTTTAATTGAAATAAAAAATGAATTTACTGCCCATACAAATTTTTGGGGAGAAAGTTCATTTTATTAGGGAATTTGTTAATTGGGGACTAAGTACTCAGCGCCTGGTAAGCATAGTGAACCATTTTTCAAGTCAAAGGCCTTTTCATCCCGGGCAAGACCGGGTAAAAACAGCTAGTTAATATTATAAAATTTATAAATGGGAAACACATGTGTATAACCAATGAATTGAATGCCAACAAGGATATTTGAAACTACATAAATATTGTTTCTTTATGCTATTTCATGCGTTTTTGTTTTTGAAATAAGGTGTTAAAATTAATGCAATAATTAAATTTGTACATATTTAAACCAAAAACTATTTTTGAATACAGCTGTGTTGCTACAATGTTATTTGCGCACGCTGTGAATATCTTCGATTCATTCATAATTTTCAGCTGCATGAGCAACAACAGCAACAATACAAATGTAGCAGCATTTTATGCTGGTGTTAGCTGTTTGCTTGAATATCACCTTGAATTATCCAGCACCTAATATTTGTGCAGTGTTTCTAACAACGAAGGACATTTGCAAATAAAGGTCGTTTTAAAGTAAAACACAAAAACGCACGTACATTGCTTGCATATGCAATACAAATACATTATTGCTCGTATGCTGCAACGTTGAAAAATAAAATAAAAACTAAATACGGAAATGAATATATCAAATTTGAAAATTTTCTAAATACCGAATACAAACTGTACTGGGGCCATATACATTATACAGTTCTATTGAATTATATATAATCAGTTAAAATAAAATCCGAAAAATGGGTATGGTCGAAATTATCACTTTATATAAATACATACAGTCGATTTCATAAGTTTAAGTTATGCAATCGATGTGCGCTACTTAGAACGAGTTCACAACTGGAATAATTTTTACGCTTCTGCCCTGGATGGTCGTAAATCTATTCATACGATTTTTTTATATTCTGCGTAACTAGTATTTTCACATCCCTTATTTAGTTCAAATCAACTATGATTTTTATGTCAGCAATCGAGATTCTTTTTTTAAATCACCTCTGATTTTGATATTTGTATTTTAAGCTTAAAACAGATGATTATATAAAAAAATGGCTAAAGTTGAAAAAAGGGGGCTATGACTAAGCATTGTTCTAAAGGATTTATTATTAGACTACTAATTGATAGATGTAATAGACATACACAAACTAAAATTTAAAGAGATCTATACGATAATTTGGACCATATGGGAATTTAAATAGATCTCTTACGGGTAATTTCTATGGGGACTAGGTCTTAACATGCACCGAATTTCACCAATTTCAATAGCGTTCGTCTTATGGTCGATAAAAGCTTACAGAACAAATTTCGTCAAAATATATTCATATTTGCGACCTGTAGTTTGATAAAAAGATTTACATGAACACGCAGACGGACGGACAGACGGACGGTGATTGCTAAATCGACTCAGAATATAATTATATATAGAATAGAATTATATTCTGAGTCTTTCGATATAATAAAAGATGGGTCTAGATGGCTTGGTAGTTTCAAAAATCAGCACAAACTAATTATACCCTGACCACAATAAAAATGACGAGGATATTTCAAATTATTTAGTGGAGTTATCAAGCGAGGACTGGTTAGAGTTATCCATCGGTGAACAGCAAAAAACCATCACCGAGGAGAAAACTAAACGTCAGGGATAACAGGGGTGGAAGTAGAAAAAAATGATGGACGTAAGCATCCTCTAAATGGGAAATTAAATAAAATTGATAGAAATACAATCAAATGTACAAAATAGAATTGACGATTTAAAAATTAAAATGTTGGAAATCCAATATCAACTAATTATTGAAGATGGAGCTTAAAAATATTTTTTAATAAATTTTAAAATCAAAATAGTATTCCACCAGTCTACCAATGAAATATTAATTTTCGAATGTGTCTTTAATTTTACTCTCACTAAATAATCTGAAATAATAACACGGTGCTACAAAAAAAAAAAAAAAAAAAATTGTAATAACTTGTCAAATGACCTCATGTAGATTGTACATCTAGCTGAGTGTATTCTATAACCGGTCTTAAAAGTTGCAGTATGTCCGAAAAGTTACGAGATATGGGAAAAAGAGTGTTTTTTGGGATTGGCGCGCATAATTTTTTCACCGATTTCGAATTGTTAAACATTATTAATAAGAAATGAACGTGGTCTTTCCATATATATATAATTTCACTATACACCTAATATAAATATGTAGATACTTTTTCAAAAAATATCTAAATTTTTCAGTTTTTTTTTTAACTTTTTCAATCTCTACAAGTGTTTTTTTCGAATCTTCTTATTGAACAACAATAGTCTTATGGTCCTTTCTAGTTGGGGTTTTACAAAGAACTATTTTATTCATCAAAATTAAATCAAAACGATACATGTTCAATTCAGAGTTGTATCTACCTGTCAAATAAACTAAACGTTAAATTCGAAATTCAGAGTTGAATATAAAAGTATAGTAATATCCATGGACAGTTGCCGCAAGTATGTGGGATGATGCCACATTACTCCCCTTCCCATGGCATACGGAAACGAACTCTTCTTCCAGAGGACGTGGTGTAGGGTGCTGGTTCTTCGCTGGATGCACTTGGCTGATCACTGATTTTTATTGTTGTTGTGTATGCTTGCGATTGCTCTTCACATATGAATGCAGCCTTGAGTCGGTCGATGCTTATGTTAACGTGTTTGCCATTTATATTAATTTTATAAAACTTATCATAGCGTTTGATTACTGCAAATGGGCCTTCGTAAGTTGGCTGTAGAGGTCGGCGTACTGCATCTGTGCGTACGAAAACTGCAGGAGCTGTATTCAAATTGTTTTCTATGAAAGGTGTTCTTTTAGCATGGTTGGATGTTTGCTGTGGCTTAATGCTATGCATTTTTGATCGAAGATCATTTACGAAGTCACTACCGGAGATGTTTTTTCGAGGTTTAGACTCTTCGAGAAACTCACCAGGAACACGAAGTGAACATCCATAAACCAGTTCTGCAGGACATGCTCTAATATCCTCTTTAAAAGACACTCGCAAACCGAGTAATATAAGTGGCAATACTTCCACCCATTTTTCAGTTTGATAGCACTTAATTGCGGATTTTAAAACTCGATGACATCGTTCCACTAAGCCATTAGCGGCCGGATGGTAAGCAGTTGTCCTTAAATGTTTAATGCCCAAAAGGCAATTTAGATCGCGAAATAGATTTGACTCGAATTGCCGGCCTTGATCCGTTGTAATTCTCAAGGGGACACCAAATCTTGCTATCCACTGTTCGTAAAATGTAAATGCTATCGTTTCAGTGGTTATATCTTCCAAGGGATATACTTCGATCCAGCGTGTGAAGCGGTCAACACATGTGAGGCAGTAACGGTAGCCCCTGGATGGCGGCAGTGGTCCAACGATATCAATGTTGATATGTTCAAATCTTGTTTGAGGAACAGTATAGCTGGATAGTGGTGTTTCATTGTGACGATGAATTTTACTACGTTGGCATGGAATACACTCTTTACACCAGCTTCTACAATCTTTTTTCATTTCTGGCCACACAAAACGTTCCGAAATTAATCTTGTTGTTTTGGCTACACCAGGGTGATTTATGTTGTGCATTGTATTGAATGCAATTTTTCGGAATGGTGGAGTCAAAAATGGTCGTGCTTTACCGCCGGACACGTCACAAAATATTTCCAATTGCGTACCGGGAATTTCTATTTTCTTAATTTCGAGGCCTGAGTCTTTTTCCAAAAAAAATATTACTTCTGTATCATCTACTTGACTTTCGGAGAGCTTAGAGTAATCAATGGTCGATGTTGTATGTAAGGCGTTGATACGTGATAGCGCGTGTGCTATAATATTTTCCTTGCCGGGTATATAACGAATGTCGGTTGTAAATTGACCCAAAAAATCAAGGTAACGTGCTTGGCGTGGTGTAGATTTTTCCGATTTCTGTTAAAAAGCGTATTGTAAGGGCTTATGGTCCGTGTAAATACACACATCTCTGCCTTCGACCATATAACGAAAATATTTAAAAGCTTTATAAGTTCCAAGCAGTTCCCTATCGTAGGTACTATATTTTTGCTGTGCCGGGCTGAGTCGTTCGGAATAAAATCCAAGTGGCTGCCATACGTTATTATCATATTGTTGGAGAATGGCGCCCATTGCAATGCCTGATGCGTCTACCGTAAGAGATAGAGGTGCATTGTGTTTGGGGAAAACCAATAGTGTGGCTTCACACAGCGATGATTTACATTTTTCAAAAGCTTCTTTTGATTCATCGTTCCAATCAATTAGGGATTGGTCGTTTTTTCTATTGCCCTTGATGATTTTACATAGTAGGGCTTGGTGTTCGGCAGCATTCGGTAAAAAACGACGGAAAAAATTCATCATTCCCAGATCGATATTCGATCAATGCCTTAATACGATCAGGCGGAGGACGAACTCCATTTCTGTTAACCAAGAATCCTAAAAATTGTACTTCCCTTCGACCAAAAAAACATTTCGATGGGTTTATGATTACGCCGCATTCCCGTAATTTGTTAAAAACTTTGCGTAGGTGTTCACGATGCTCATCAACATTTTTCGAGGCAATTAAAATGTCGTCCAAGTAAGGCCATGCAAAATCAAATTCACGTAAGGTGTGATCCATGAACCGTTGAAATGTTTGTCCGGCGTTACGTAGGCCGAAACACATATGCGTAAACTCATATAACCCAAAAGGTGTCGTTATGGCCGTTTTGGGTATGTCCCGGGGTTCCACGGGTATCTGATGGTAAGCTCTACGAAGGTCTATGGTCGAAAAAATGTTGCAACCATGTAAAGAATGTGTGAAATCCTGGATGTGGGGTATCGGATAACGATCGGGCTCGGTTATACTATTGAGCCGCCGGAAATCCCCACATGGTCTCCACTCTCCATTTTTTTTGCGAACCATATGTAGAGGACTTGCCCATGGACTACGCGATGGGCGACATATGCCTAGATTCATTAACATTTGAATTTCATCTTTGGCCACTTTTAACTTTTCAGGGCATAAACGTCTAGGTTTGGCAAAGACCGGTTGACCTTTTGTGATGATATGGTGCGTTATATCATGTTTGGTAATTTCCTTATTGAAACAATTTTGGGTGATGTCTTTAAACTCGTTCAACAAATCTTTAAAAGAATCATCTTGATTAATAAATGAAAGACTTTTATAAAACTCAACATTCTTATTTAAAGAACCTATCGTATGGACGTTTGTTATATTATCCACGAGTTTACGATGGCGTATGTTGACCATTAGATTGTAGTAAGACAAAAAATCTGCCCCTATGATTGGCTGGGTGACGTCGGCTACTATAAATTTCCATTTGAACTCACGATGAAGTCCCAGGTTGAATGTAATCATTTTATCACCATATGTTTTTATGGGAGAATGATTAGCAGCGTATAAATATGAATTTACTTCAGGGTACTTTTTTTGTTTATGTGTAGGAGGTATGACGCTAACCTCGGCACCAGTGTCAACCAAAAATTTATATTGTGAATTTTTATCGCTAATAATTAGACGGCAGTTTGTCGTAGACTGTCTGACATTAGCCATCATGTCAGACAGACTATTTAGTTTTTTGTATTTCGACAGGGTTTACGACACTTGTTCGCCTTATCACCGAATTTTCGGTGATACCAGCAAACTTCATCCTGTTGCGAACGGTTATGCGAACGTGATCTACTACGCGGTTGTCGTGTAAATTTAGTTTTCAGCTCGGCTACCTCTTTTACAAGTAAGCTGATTTGTTTTTCCAGCGACGACTGTGTTGTAGATGCATTTGATGGCACAGTAACAGCGTTTATGTGCGGTGAGTCGCTTACCTCCAATATTTTGTCGGCAAAAACAGAAAGTTTGTCAAGCGGGTCACTGCTTATGGATATAATGGAACGCACATTTAGTGGCAGTCGTGTCATCCATATAGACTTGAGCATATTATCGTTAATTTCATTACCCGCTAGGTCTCGCATCTCGCGCAGTAATTGTGATGGTCGCATGTCGCCCAATTCCAAATCTTGCAGGAGCTTTTTTACTCGCTTTTGCTCGGAGTCTGCGTATTGCTCCAAAAGTCGCGATTTGAGAACATCATACATATTGTCAACGGGTGGATTTAGCACTATGTCACTAATCTGTGACAATACGCTGTGAATAATCATTGGGAGATTAATAATTTTGGTAAAGGGAGATATATGGGAATTTTCTTGACCTGTTGAATACTTACATGTGAACTGTTGGATGAAAAGAAGAGATCTTGGTTTCTTTCTTTGTAATTTATTCACTTAACTTATTTAATCCAGTCGTTAAGGAAGATATTTAAAAAAGTGGATGAATGCTAAAATGATGTTGCAGATGATGTGATGCTAAAAATGATCCTGCAGATGATATGATGTTAAAAAATGATGTTGCAGATGATATGCTGGGGAATGTGTTATCGCAGGTTGAAGATGTGATAAAGATTTTGCTGTGATTGCTGATGATGTGAAAAAACAAGTGTCCCATATCGCCGGAAACTTCGTTAAGAAAAAATGAAACTGGAAAAAATATCAAGAAAAAACGACTGTTAGGCAAGGTTGTATGTAATTGTATTGTTTGTGACAACTATACACTGAGACAAACCACTGAGACTTTCGATGGCTGCTACTACTGTATGGTATTTAGTCCGGTCGCTTGTAATTCCCGCTGCAGCAAATTGTGATTCTATTTGGGCGATCCATAGAGCTGGTTTAGCGTGCCAGAACGGAGGAACACGGACAGAGACTCTTGCAATTTGTGCAGCGTCATTATATTGATTTACCTGTTGTTGTATATTAGTGTTTGCCGCTGCTGCTATATCTGCTTCGGCCATAATGTTTTTATAAATAATTTATAATAATTTATGAGGCTTTTGATGCTTGTGATCGTTTCCAAATTAGTTTTTTTTGTTCTAAAACTCCGTTTTTCGTTTGATCACGTCGGGGTCACCATTTATGGTCTTCTCTAGTTGGGGTTTTACAAAGAACTATTTTATTCATCAAAATTAAATCAAAACGATACATGTTCAATTCAGAGTTGTATCTACCTGTCAAATAAACTAAACGTTAAATTCGAAATTCAGAGTTGAATATAAAAGTATAGTAATATCCATGGACAGTTGCCGCAAGTATGTGGGATGATGCCACAGTCTCATAGTCAGTGTCTTTCTGAGTAAAAGAGTAAATGACTTTTTCGGTGTGCGCAGTCAAAGTTAAATAATTTCCACAAAAGTGAAAATTGAGATACCTCGAGTGCTTAAAATTTCTTTTTTGTGGAACCATTAACTTCAAGTATTTGAGTAACAAAGAAAATCATATTCTAGAGATCAAAATAAGAAACTTTGCCCAAGGAACCATACCTCTAAAACGAATTCCGATGTCCCGACTTTTGACAAATACTGCATGCTTTGTATTCTAAGTGGTGTTTTGACCAAGCATTTCATGGCTCTGGTGGTAGTGATTCTGGTGTAATTATTATTTCCATTGTGCCATTAAGAACTGTTTGTATGAATAAAACCATTTGGCAAATCCTCGACATTTTTCTACTTGATTTTGTAGACCAACAAAAATTTAATTTTTAAAGAAACCGCAAGTACTTCACAACTTGAAAAATAAATATAGAAAATGAAATAAAATCTCTGAAGGATTCCATTGAATTAGTAGGTGATAAATCAGTGAAAATAAATCACACACCATAGTTAGTGATGATTGATGGCAAAGTGTTACGTTTGTAGTGCACAGATTTCAACTGTATTGATGAAATGATTGCCAGAAATATGAACAAGACTATATTTTAGTTTGATTTATCTATTTTCCATGGCTGGATACCGCGAGAAGGTTTGGTTAAGAATGCAGAAGTTTTCACAGAGATAAGAAAATGTGATTTAGATTTAATTAATAGAATGCATATAATACTTATTGTCGTGTCATGTGGACACGAGATAAGTTTTGTGACTTTGTTCACAATACTGCGAATACTACAATACTTCAAAAAAAGTAAATAACTATCAATAATAATTGGCTTCCTTGACTTAATCCCCAGTTTACCTATATTTCAACCCACTGCAAGCCGTAGGGAAATGTAATGTTAACAAAAATATATAAATTTTGTTCACATATGTAAAAAATACCTGCAGAAATATACTTTTCTATCCACTGCTTGAATATGCAAGTGCCTACAGTCGATATTTCCTATTATTTTCTTCGATCTAGCAATTTTTTCATATTTTTCCATTGTCAAAATTTGCTCTTCGGTGCTTTTTGGTTTTTTTTTTTGCGAATTTGGCTCATAGTAGATTCGTTCAAATTGTGTGCCTCCCTACAATCGTCTTCTTCTCGAACGTCTTCGAACATTTAAATATAATTATGTGCAGAAATATTTCCAATACTTGTTTTTGCCTTTAAGGTCTGTCATAACTAATGAAATTAAATTTCGAACGTTTTCTTTTTTGAAACTGTATCGTTTGTTGAACTTATCGGCATTATAAATACTTGTTATATCAATAATGTTTTCTTTTTCTCCTTTTTACAACATTTTGTTAAACGTTGTTTTCATATGTTCAAGAAATTTAAGGTATCCAATGCGTCAAGGGTATTCATCATATTTATTGTTAAAAAAATTTTTGTTTGTTTGTTTCATGGAGACTTTTAAATTTATATTGTTACTTCAAATATATATTGTTGGCAGGATTGCCAAAATTACACCAGTTAGTCAAGAGTTAAGTAGTAGTTTGGCGGGGACGACAAACAATTTTGGATCAAATACCGAGATTCAACACAGTGGATATCAGCTATGATAGAATCACGGAAGTGTCGACAAACACACCCTGCACTGTAAGGATACCTGACAGGGTAAGCTGTGACCTGCCAGGGTCACACTACTATACAGACGGATCCAGTCTGCATGGTAAGACTGGCATATGTTTCTATGATGAGGACCGTTCTACTGGTAAATACCTCCGCCTTCCTGGACCACATCTTGTCTTTCAGGCCGAATTGGTCGCGATAACGGAATGTATAAGATCTATTGACGCACGTAGACACGTGGAAATATTTACGGACAGTCTAGCGACTATTGGGGCGATATCCTCGGATAAAACTAGATCAAGGACTGTCCTCAGGTGTAAGGAGGAGATTGAAAACTTCACTACAAGAGGCAAACTTGAAATCGTTTAGATCCCAGGACACAGTGGTATAATGGGAAACGAGATTGCTGACGAACTGGCCAGCAAGGGTTCTTTCTTTCAATTTGGAAATCCTAATACCTTTCTGTACAACTGTACATTAGCAGCAAAAAGAAAAAAATGAGGACTGCAGTAGAAAACTGAATGATGATTTAAAACGAATCTCAAATTGGGCGGTTGCAAAAGGTCTCAGCCTTAACCCTCTAAAAACCAAGTGCGTTCTGATGCGTAATAGATTAACTAGAATACCAGTTAACCCAAACATTTATTTAAATGATCAGAAAATTGATATTGTCGAACGGGCCAAAAATCTGGATGTTGTTTTTAATAAAAATCTTACCTGGGCAGATCACATTGCAGCGGCGTGTGGCAAAACATACTCGATGTTGCAAACTCTCTGGAATACTCAATATTGCACCCCAGTTAGTATTCGTTTAAGACCTACCTAATACCAACATTACTTTATACATGCGAAATCTTTGCAAGTTGCGACGCTAAGAGTAAAACCAGGTTAAACATAACCTTTAACAATATCGCAAGGTACATTTTTGGTCTCATTTCATTCTACTCAAAGAAAATTTATGAGGTCAATTTCGATGACCTACTACAAATAAAATGAACTAATTTTTTTACACAAAATTATTATAAATCATGAACCAGAATATCTTTATAAGCGTTTGCGTTTTAGTAGACTCCGAAGAAATAACAATTTGATACAATTTCGGCACCATACTTTGGTATCTGAATGACAGTTTTTCATATTTGCTATACGTCTTTGGAATAGTTTACCCTCCACAATTAAGGAAGTTAGCAACGCTTCACTTTTTAAGAAAATAATTTTCGAGCGATACAAATAGGAATTGTTATTTTAACACATCCTCTACATTACATAAAATTCACAATTGTCAATATAGCTTTTAAGTTAATATATAAATATTTTTTTTTCTCTTCTCTTTTTCTTTTGTTTTTTTTTTTTTTTATTCTAAGTAGTATTGTACTCGTAATTTGTCACTTTTTGATTTCAATTATTTTATATTTGTTTATTTTATTTATTATACCCTCCACACGTCAGTGGCAGAGGGTATATACAGGTTTGTCCGTCCGTTTGTAACGCTTTGAAAAACTAATTTCCGACCCCATTAAGTACATATATTATTGATCCTTATCACAGCTCGAGTCGATATAGCGATGTCCGTCTGTCCGTCTGTCTGTTGAAATCACGCTCATTCACAAAAAACGCCACCTAACCGGATAAGGTTACACTAATATCATTTGCGATAATTCCTAGCATGTTGGTATTGAAAATGGGCTAAATCGGGCATCATTGCGATTCGATACGAGCAAAAATATGTACATAGATACCTCTAAAAAAAACATAAAACCCAGTGTGTTTGTTGTAACAGTTTAGTGGTTGAACATAATAATTGTACAACAACATAAAAAAATGCCACAAAAAAATTATGCTTATATCGCACCTGTACCTCTAAAGTGAGTCAAATCAAAATTTTCACTTTTTGCAAGAAAACGATACACAGTGGTCATATCTATCCACTGTAAAAATCTTACACCGATTTTTCTAGTCTTTCGCAAAAAAAAACAAGTAAGAAAATTATAGTCGGTCTAGACCGACTATACGATACCCTATACCATGCGTTTAGAAACTCTATCGCTTAGGCCCAACTAACTGGACATAGAAAATAAGCAAAAACCAAATTTGAGTTGGATTTTTATTAATTTTTTTGGCTGCAGATATGAAAAACTTCATATCGGATTCTATATCTATATGGGTACTAGGTCTAAAAATGGACCGATCCTGATCATGTTTGGTAAAGTCTTTTGTATTTTGCAAATATATATATACAAACAAAATTTGAGAAGAATTAGTGCAATATTTTTGTTTTTTAATAGATTTAAGTGAAGATCGGGAAGCAGCTCTATATGGGGCCAAAGGGATCATTTTTGGACTACTCATTAGTGGATGTAATGAACGCATACAAACCCAATTTGAGTAAGATCTATATGACAATTTGGATCTTATGGCAATTTATGTCGATATCATAGGGGTAATTTGTATGGGGGCTAGGTCTGAACATGGACCGATTCTCACCAATTTCAATAGACTTCATTCCATGGCCGATGAAAGCTTACATACCAAATTTCATCAAAATATGTTCATATTTGCGACCTGCAGTTTGATTACAAGCTTTACATGGACACACAGACGGACGGACGGACGGACGGACATTGTTAAATCAACTCAAAAAGTGATTCTGATTCGATCGGTATAATTAAAGATGTGTCTAGGTCAAATATTTTTGGTTGTTACAAACAGCAGCACAAAGTCATTATACCCAAACCACATAGTGGTATAGGGTATAAATACAGTTGTAACCCGCTTTGTTTTATAAGAGTATCTTCTATAGAATCCACTAAAAAGACATATTTACAGTTCCACCCAAAAAACTTGTTATTTTTGATGATCACTGAAAAAATTGCAAAAACAACTACTGTTGTATACTTATTATTCTCAATTTTTTACAATGAAACAACTGTTTTTAAATTTTATAGTAAATATTAAAAAAACCGTTTTTTTGCCTCTACTGAAAATTTGTAAATTTTGAGTTAACTCACTTTAGCGGTACAGGTGCGATATATTAACAATACCAAGAACACAATAGCTCATGTTAGCAGTATTGCCACATATTTTTTATCGTTATCACGTTATAATAAAAAAAAGCGCCAATATGAAAAAAAAAAAAATTAAAACGAAAAATGGAAAATGGAAAATGAAAATGGAAAATGCAGAATGGAAAATGGAAAATGAAAAATGGAAAATGGAAAATGAAAACAAAAAATGAAAAATGGAGAATGGAAAATTAAAAATGAAAAATGGAAAATGAAAAACGGAAAATGGAAAATGGAAAATGAAAAATGGAAAATAGAAAATGAAAAATGGAGAATGGAAAATGGAAAATGAAAAATGGAATATGAAAAAAGAAAACTGAAAAATGAAAAATGCAAAATCGAAAAAGGAAAATGATATTGAAAAATGGAAAATGAAAATTGAAAATTGAAAAATGAAAACTGAAAATGGAAAATGAAAAATGAAAAATGGAAAGCGGAAAATGGAAAACGGAAACCGGGAAATTGGAAATGAAAAATGGAAAATGGAATATGAAAAAAGAAAATTGAAAAATGAAAAATGAAAATTGAAAAATGAAAAATGGAAAATGAAAAATGAAAATTGCGAAATGAAAAATGGAAAATGGAAAAAGAAAATTGACAAATGGAAAATGAAGTTGAAAAATGGAAATTGAAAATTGAAAAATTAAAAATGGAAAATGAAAATTGGTAAATGGGAAATGAAAAATGGAAAATGAAAATTGAAAAATGAAAAATGGAAAATGAAAATTGAAAAATGAAGAATGAAAAGTGGAAAATGGAAAACGCAAAATGAAAATTGAAAAATTAAAAATGGAAAATGCATAATGGAAAATGAAAATTGAAAAAAGAAATATGAAAAATGGGAAATGGAAATTGAAAAATGGAAAATGAAAAATGGGAATTGGAAAATGAAAATAGAAAAATTAAAATTTGAAAATGGAAAATGAATATTGAAAAATGGAAAATGCAAAATGGAAAATGGAAAACGAAAAATGAAATATGAAAAATGGAAAATGAAAAATGAAAAATGGAAAATGAAAATTGCAAAATGGAAAATGGAAAAAGAAAATTGAAATATTAAAAATGAAAAATGGAAAATGGAAATTGAAAAATTAAAAATGAAAAATGAAAAATGGAAATTGGAAAATGAAAATTGAAAAATAGAAAATGAAAAATGAAGAATGGAAAATGAAAATTGAAAATTGAAAATTGAAAAATGAAAAATTGAAAATGAAAAATGGAAAACGGAAAATGAAAAATGGAAAATGGAAAATGAAATTTGAAAAAAGGAAAATGAAAATTGAAAAATTAAAAATGGAAAATGAAAAATGGAAAATGGAAAACGGAAAATGAAAATTGAAAAATCAAAAATGAAAATGGAAAACGCAAAATGGAAAATGGAAAAATAGAAAATGGGAAACGAAAATTGAAAAATGGAAAATGGAAAACGAAAAATGGAAAATGAAAATTGAAAAATTAAAAATGGAAAATGGTAAACGAAAAATAGAAAATGAAAATTGAAAAATGGAAAATGCAAAATGGAAAATGAAAATTGAAAAATTGAAAATGAAATTTAAAAATTAAAAATTAAAGATTAAAAATTAAAAATCAAGAATTAAAAATTAAATATTAAAAATTAAAAATTAAATATTAAAAGTTTAAATTTCTATATTTAGTTTCTTACCTGTTATTATTATGTATTTTTTTTTTTTTGTATTAAATGTTATGCAGAAAAAATAAAAAATAATTCAAATAAAAATATTTTAAATTTAGCTTATTTTTAATAATAGTAATTTTTAGCCAAGAATCATTTGAATTTTGGTATTCAGAATTAATTTTTCAGTATCGACAAAAGTTTAAAAGTGGTAGCCGTACTCAACATTGGATGTAATATAGAGTTTAAGACTCAGGTGGAGGGTATCAAAAAATTCGGCACAGCCGAATTTAACACTCTTACTTGTTTTATTTTGTTTTCATATTTTCTCCTTTTTTTAATTTATTTTTTAAGATTTTAATTTTTATTTAATTTTTTTTTACTTAAATGGATGTTTATATTTTTAATGCTTAATATTCATACTTAACGTCAGTTTTTTTAATTATTTTTTTTATTAAATTTAAATATTGTGATAATATCCTTAAGTTCCATTGGACATCATAATAGAATATAAGATACATAAGAACCAACACTGTTTGAAGATTACATGTCTCGTTGAGTGGGATACCAAATTAAATAAAGGTGCTAATACACGAACTGTTTTTTACATATGTACTGTCACTTTTTTTATCCATATGTAATTCCGTATGTCTGTCAAAATTATCGTTTTACGTACGATTCATAATTTTTGCTATCACACGTGCATATGTATTTCCGTATGACATAACCTCTGAATGTAAACAACAGCTGATTTCAATTGTGAATTTACAAAAATTTATTTTTAAAAATAAAGTTATATATTTTTTAATTGTTAATTAATATTAAAAAATTTTTTTTTCTTTCAATATTAATCTTTATAATTTACTCTGTTTTTCTTTCGCCACAAGCAGTGTTGTATTTTCATACGTTTGTCGTGCCAAAATAGAACCTGTTCTAATTGAAAAATGTACATGTGGCTTTCCTCATGTATTGTACATAAACAATGTTTCATATGTATCACACGATGTGTACAACTTTTGTTGTGGGAAAATTTGACGGTACATATGTAAAATACACATCATGTAATAACACCTTAAATAAACATGGAGATGTAGAGCGCACAAGAAGCCGACTTTCTGGCTTAAGTGTATATCCGTGTACAACGCATCTGAGCTATATAGATACATAGCTCCTCTTCTCAATTGAACCTAACATCTAACATTTAACATCACTGTTTTAGTTAAAATCAACTCTGATTTATTCAGATTTTTTGATATATCCCTTTTTTGTTTCTTAAATCGCCTCTAATTTTGACAATTGTATTCCAATTAGAATATTAGAAAAAGTAAAAGAAAATTAAAAAGAGCTAAAATTAAAAAAATTAACTGGGAATTTAAAGATTTAAAAAAATAATTTAAACAAAATATTTTTTATTTCACAGAGATTTCTAATTTACTATAAAAATATGTGCACAGAATTGTGAAAATGACAGCAGACCTAAGAAGCATTTGTGCATAAGTTACCTATAGTGGTGTTATGAATAAGAAAAACTTAATCAGTGGGTATGAGTGTCTAAATTGTGGTTATGAATATAATGAATATAGTGAATATAAGACATAATTTAAATTAAACAGGAGTATTAAATTCGGCTGTGCCGAATCTTTGACAATTTCTCTCTTAAAGTCAATATTATAACCAATTATTTTAACTATTTTAAAGCAGTTGCCGATATTCAACCTTTAAATTCTAATACTGTAAAGCCCTAAACACATAATGGCGAGTTGCGAGTGCGAGTAACAACTAAACTTTTTGCATGCGAGAATTTGGGCTTTTGTGCTTTTACAAAATCATCAAAATGCATTCGAGCAGCTGATTGTTCTACTCTCAAACATAATTCAATAGTCAATTGTATACAAAGCTGTTCATATAATAAACAATAAATATAACAAAATGAATAAAATCGAAATTATTAACGGGTTAAATAAAGTAATTACTATAGTAGGCATCGCGTTTAATGCCTATCAGCTGATTCTCCTGTCATCTGATTTTTCTCGCACAGAAAATAGAATCAATTCTACTTCCCTTGCGAGTGTTTTTACAACATAAGTTGGCAACGCCACACAAGAAAGCTTTACTATCGATCTCGCTTCCACATATAGAAAAATTCATGCTGCTTCATTCCCGTTTTTTCTCGCACTCGCAACTCGCAGTTATGTGTTTAGGGCTTAAGACTTTTTCTGGAATAAAAATTGAATTATGAACTTCGAAAAAAAGCACATCTGATATGTGAAGCAGAAATTTTAACTTTCGCATCATTTTAGAACATATTGTAAAAATAAGTCCATGTATATCTTAACCAAATTTGTTTTGTATTTTTATACACCCAATAAACTTCAGTCTAAACATTAATTTTTTGTAATCATTTTTGGCCATAGTCCACATGTAAAGCTTCTTCCGATCTTCACTTATAGTTATCAAACGAAAAAATTAAAAAGGCTGGGAGACCATACCTCTGGATACGAGAATGACATCTACTCTACTTTATTTGAAGCTCTTTTTTTGCTGGGCTGTTATGTGATAACAATAAATATTTTACAAATATTGTCACAACAATAATATGAAATCATTCACCAATACCTATATTATTTTAAACATTCGCACGGTGACATAAACTACTTCCCCTTCACTTTTACCTTTTTTCAATTATTTTTTATTTATTTTTATAATGTCTTAGGACCACAATAGTAAAAGAAAGGTACAAACCAAAATTAAATCAGTTCACATCAATGCCATGCTCTGTCAACCACAATAAAAATTTGTAAGTGTAACATTTTGACAAGTCAATTGCCATGAGCCGTATGTATACTCGAGTAGTATATGCTTTTGTTCTCTATGCATAATAAGAATTCTTAAAATCTCAGGCCACAATGGGACAATAAGACTTTTTCTTATTGTTGTTCACTTCAATGTTACCCGTAGTGCCCATATCATTGAGAATGTGTTGTATTATTTTTCAACCTCTTCTGTTACATTGTTTAGCAATATTTGTTGACTTTATTTAAAATTTTCGTTTTTTTGTTGTATCGAACATATTTCTATTTTCCTTTAGATACCAATTGTTTAGTTACTGTACCCGTAATTTGAAGAAATATATTTACTTTGATTTCTTATTTGTTGCAATCAAATATAAATATAAAGATATATTTATTACAACACATACGACTATTATTATTTTGTACTTCTTTCTTATAATGTTAGATATGGTACTTAAATTCAAGGGCACCTCGAATTTCTCAAGTGTAACGTTTAATAGTTAATGACATGAATTGACATTTCCATTTCACATTTAAGTCATTTTCCAACATCTACATTCAAATCTTTTTTTTTAAATTTGCATAATTGTTTGAGGGAATACATAAATGTTGCACTACGTAGGGTGATTGAACGTGCAAACAATGCAAAGGTACACACATAATAACCAACATTAAGTAGGTAGAAATTTTTTTTTTTTACCGAAGAAGGTACTTACTGTGAAATTGGATTTTGTTGAATGTTAATTGGTTTATTTGCGTCTTGAGAATATTTAAAGAAACAGTTGTTTGTTTTTCATCTTAAGTAAGTGAGTGAAGGAACGAATGGATCTGAAGTATTTGAATGTTCTTATATATGTCATCTGTGCAAAGTTGTTGACAATAGGTATATTTGGTTTTGGGATTATAAAATAGCAACTTAAATTCCAATAAACTAAGCATGTATTATATACATATATATTTATATTTTCTCACCATATTGTGATAATTAACAAGGTATTTAAATTCAAGTGGCTTTTGTATACAATTAACCCAACAAATTTATAAATACCATTAGAATCTTTTTACACGTTGAAGATCTAGGGGTTATCTTAAGTCCGGTTTGAAGAAAATAACCCCTAATGCAATTGCAGTATGAATAAGGACAATCCAGACCATATAAAATCATACAACATATTATTGTCTACTGATGGATAGTGATGTTGATTTAATATGATTATGATATCCAAAACTGGTCTATCTCACTATGGGTTAATAATTTCTTAGTGCAGTAAATGGATAACCCAAATATGACTAAAAAGTAATTTAACATCGTTTCGTAACAGCTTTAAATGAACTGTATATAAAAAATAAGCATTTAAACTCACCAAAATTGAGTGAATGATTTTAACAGTTAATCTTGAAAGCGAAAAAAAAATTTGGATATGTTAAATATGTTTCTGAATTTAACAATATTATTTCAATCAAGCAAATTGTTATTTTGCAAAGAATTGATTGAACAAAAAATTATACCGAGAGTAATCCCCTTAATCGGACCAATATTATATCTTAGAGTAAGAAAATTGAATAAATCAAATTGTCTAATATAATTTACGTAAGCCAGTTCTTAAATCCTCAGTCTAAAAATAAACAATTTTTAGTCATACATAGTCCCATATAAATCAATATCCAATATTCACTTAGTTTTTGGCTAAAAACACATACTAAATAAAATGTTTATTGTACAAGTAGAACATATAGTTATAAGCAGGATCCGAGTTTTAATAAATCAAGAAGCTACAAATGGTTGGCATATAACCTTAGAGTCTGACCTGAAACTCAGAACTGTATAAGTGTAGGCAAAATAATAGCAACACTTATATGATCCATTTTATTAAAGTCATAGAATACAATTTATTTTAATAAAATTATTATTATTATGTGTCAGCTGATTCATATCAGAAGTATTTCTTTTGAAGCATAAGGCAGCATTATTTATTCGAAAATTGCGGTACGTTGGCAACAACGACGACAATTTCAATGTGAACAAATCAGACCCCGCAATATGATAACAGCTCCAAGCTATGATATCAGAATTGCTGCGACATTCCTTTGGTAGATCTGAGTTGATTTCTAACAGAAATCCTTTTTTATCAAAAAATAATATTTTTGAATAATTAATTGTAAATAGGTCATAATAGGAATTATAAGAATTTGTAAGCACCGCAAACCATGTGTTAACCTCAAATTTCTGTCACTCACTGTGGCTCATTACAAGGCAACTATTTTTGATAAAATATCCATAACAAAAACACTTTCCAAAAATGCAGCGTAAGAGCTTATAATTTGGTGATGGCTGTTCTTAACCGGGTCAGGAGAAATTGTGTACATAATTTAGAAAGGAAACAAGCGAAACAAGATGTGATTGCTACTAGAGCCCACTAGTGTTTTAAGGAGTGTTGGATTGAGCGTGATTTTTGAGATTTTTTCGCCTGAAGAATCAAGCAAATATTAATTAAACTATCCAAGGAAAAATAATAATATAGTATATTATTTTACTTTGGTTTTTATTGTCAAATGAAATTAGACCCATCTTTGTCCTGCGATAGTAAAATTGCCAGCATTTATAGTTGTAATTTCATAAAGATTATTAAATACTCGTATTTTTTTCAATGGTGAGTGGTAGAGAAGAAGAAAGCATATATTTCAAAAATTTATAACTACACTGAATTATTAATCGGACCGGTTTCTGGCATTTCAGCCTTCAACAGCGATTTATTGAACATTGTGATAATTGTTATGTTATAATTGAATAGATTGTTTTATATGAAATTTTTCTACTTAGGGCGTATTTTGTAAATTTTGAAAAAATGATTATATGTAACGGAAAGAAATTATAAAACTTTGTGATGTACAATTTACAATTTTGAAATCTGTTCTGCGCTCTCAAAAGTGATGGGGAGCATGATCAATTTCCATCTTGTGAACTACCTAGACGTCAATTCACTTCTACTATGCCAACTCATTTCTCCACTATAACTAATACATTATTAGATATATTCTTTGTCAGCAATATACATAAAGTCTTCCTATGTGATCAGTTGTCAGCACCATGTTCCTTCAAACATGATCTTTTATTCTTGGCATATGAAAATCATCGCCATTATTAGATAAAATCAATGTATCTATCATGAATATCCCTAATATTACTTCAAATATGAACTTTTATCATCAAAGAGAAATTTTAGCCCTTCAATACAACTCATTCTGTTTTAGTTGTGTAACCCAAGAAGATGTATTTTCAACAGACTTGGGGAATTTCAATTACATTTCAATTACAATTACAATTACATGTAATTAGTAATTGATTTTTTTTTTCAATTACAATTACAAGTAATTGTAATTGAAATGAAGGACCAAAAAAATTGCAATTACTTGTAATTGTCATATTAAAAGTTCAATTACAATTACTTGTAACTGTAATTGAAAAAAAATCAATTACTAATTACATGTAATTGTAATTGAAAATTTTCAATTTGCCATTACATGTAATTTGTAATTGTAATTCGAGGAAAATAATTGGACAAATTTGTAATTAATTACAATTCTGAACAATTAAGTTAAGTAAAATTACTGATGTATTTAGGTAGAGATCGAAAAAAGGAAAAAATACAATTAAATGCATTTTATTGGTTAGTAACAACTCATAATTAAGAGAAATAAAATATTTTCTTTTATTACTTTTTATTCGAAAACTTCATTATCTCGATAATAATACTATTTTTTTCGCAGAATATTTAATTGCTTTTGATCATTGAGCGATTATTAATTTACTATGTTTTACTCTCTGTATTATTTGAAGTTATATTTTTTTTTTCTTTATCTGCTTAGGCCTCAAAATTAAACTACATAATATTATACAGGGTTCATGTTCGGGTGATTGTTTTAAAACATTAACAAATTAAATTTATATTTTTTTAATATCCCAGGAAAAATTTAGTAATAGCATCTCATTGCTTTTTGCATTACTAATAATGACCTACCCCCGCTCACTGCATTACTTCTAAACTTAAAATAATGAGTTATAATATGTTACATAGCTACTTATATTCCATGGTAGCTCTTTGAATACTGGATTAATTTCAAATAAAACAAAGGAAGATGTGGAATCTATTTTTATTCAGTACAGTAACACCTATAAATTAGTTACTTCCAAAAGTGTTGTTAAAACCAACAACTCAATTAATTTATCAGTTTTCGATTTTGGTGACGACGTTAATGAAGGTACTTTTGATTAAAACTTACAGCCAAATAATGTATTTTATTCAGTGATTATTATATGGTATTTATATTATAATAAATAACTCCAATTTTTATTTTATATACTGTAGAACTTCCTGAATCCAATTCAAACTTAGGATATACTGATAATGAAGTTGAACTTCGGAATTACTTGCACGACACCGATTCTTCATTACAAAGTTTGAAAAATATCCAACAATTTCTAAAATTTTTCACCGGTCAAATACTGCTTTAATATCTTCAGCACCAGTAGAAAAACTTTTTCCTTTGCTGGCATCATTTTAACACCCCGGAGACAAAGGCTAACTGATAACAATTTTGAAAAAATGCTTTTACTTAAAGCTAACACAAGTTTCCTGCAAAATACGTAATGCATTCCAGAAACATGCAACAGAACTAGTACTTGTCCTAAGAAACCAAAGTGGAATTAATACCCTAAACAACTTAAAATGAAAAATTCCAATTTTTGAATATCAGATTTTTGTTTAAATATAATACTTCCCCTTATTTATAAATAAATAAGGTCGCTGTTAATACTATAATTATTATTGTTATTATTGGTTGAATTGTGTTTACTATTTTCATTGTTATTATCACTGTCGTTATTGTTATTATTATTATTTTCGTTCTTATTGAATGCTCTTATTATATGTAATTGAAAATAATTGTAATTGAATAAATTTTTGAAATTAATTAATGTTAAATATAATGATTAAAATTTTCTTCTTAAAACCAATTCCTTTCTTCAATTAAATGTAATTGTAAGGAAAAAATTTTCAATTTCAATTACATGTAATTAGTAATTGATATTATTTCAATTACAATTACATGTAATATGTAATTGATATTTTCTCAATTACAATTACATTTTTTTGTAATTGAATTTTTTGCTTCAGCTTAATTACCATTAAATGTAATTGTAATTGAGTTTTTTTCAATTACAATTACATGCCATTTGTAATTGAGTAAATAATTAAATACAAAATGTAATGATTAACCCCCATGGCTGATTTTCAAGCTGTCAAGCAATTAAATCCAATGCTGTAGGGTTCGATAATATTCATCCTAAATTATTAAAAATTATTTTACCGTATGTTCTGCCATTTATACCGTATATATTTAATAATATAATTACAAAAAGTATTTACCTGCAAAGTTGAAAGCACGCAAAAATTATACCCACCCCAAAATCTAACAACGATTATCGTCCAATTGCCATACTATCTTAACTATCCAAGGTTTTTGAACGACTGCTTTATATACAAATTAGCAAGCATATTAATGGCATATTTCCGACCCAAGCATAGTTGTATATCAACACTCATAGATGTTTCGGAGTATATAAGAGAAAGTATTGATGCTGGAGAAATTTCTTTTCTTGTCTTACTTGACCATTCCAAAGCGTTTGACATGGTGGATCATGAGGTTCTATGCTTTAAATTGTACAAAATGTTTAATTTCTCTCATTGGTCTATTCGTTTGTTGTCTTCGTATCTGTTGAATCGTAGCCAGTCAGTTTTTGCAAACAATTAAACCTCTCATGTGTTGCCAGTTATGAAGGGCGTACCCCAAGGATCAATACTGGGACCTCTTCTGTTTTACTTTCTACGTGAGTGATGTTCAGTTATATATAACTACTAACTAAATTAAATTCAGATCTTAACAAGATTTGTACATGGGCATGTGCAAATGGTTTATGCCTCAACCCCTCTAAATCAAAGTGTTTGATTTTTACAAGGAGAAAAATGACACTGCCTTTTGAACTATTGATTATGTTAACCAGAAAATTGAAATCGTTTCAACAGCTAAAAATCCGACCAAAACGGAACTTGTTCTTTTCACGAGGAAATATAAGATACCTACCTTCGACCCTATTTCTCTTTACGGTGCTGATATCGCCTAATCTGATGGAGCCATGTATCTTGGTATATTCCTGGACAGGAAACTGAACTTCAGACGGAACTTGGAAGAAAGGGCGAAGAAGGCGACTATAGCGTTATACTCTTGCAAAAAGGCCATTGGTAAGCGGTGGGGCTTCAGCCCGAAAATTGCTTACTGGATCTATACAGCGGTGGTTCGCCCAATACTGCTGTACGGGGTCATCGTCTGGTGGCCTGCTCTAGAGAAGGCCTCTAATACCAACCTTCTTGCAAGGGTACAGAGAATGGCTTCCATGTGTATCACTGGTGCCCTTCGTACCACACCTACGGATGCCTTGAACATCCTCTTACACCTAATACCGTTGGACATATTAGGAAAGCAGTCGTCGGCCTCATGGCGTGGTCATAATTGTGGCCATGGAGTGATCCTGAATAACAGGAACTTACCATTGTACGTGGATTACACTACTCCGAGGAGTGTATTCGAACGACACTACACAACTCTGATACCGACCAGGGAATCCTGGTCAGGGGGGTCCAGGTAGCAGGCGTTCAATAAATTTCTATACTGACGGATCGCGGTAAAATCCTTGGAATCAATGTTCCTGAAAACAAGAATCACTCTTAACTGCCGCACTTCTTTAAATGAGATGGCCAAGCAGTTCGACATCAGACTCATTTGGGTCCCAGGGCACAGGAATATACCGGGAAACTGTAAAGCTGACGAGTTGGCAAGACAGGGCACTACCTTACGGGTTCCAGCGGACTTGGAATGTGTTGGTATAACCCTAGAATCTTGCAAGCTGGAACTTCGGCTTCACACCGCCGGCATAACCGACAACAGATGGGCTAATGGATCAACGTGCAGGATCACGAGGCAGATCTGGCCGGCTCTAAATCATAAGCGCACTAGCGCGCTACTATCACTCACCCGTGGGGAGATTTCAACAGTAGTTGCTGTTATCACTGGGCACTGCCACATAGGGAGACACGCTGAACGCCTCAGGGTCTCGTCAAATGACTTCTTTCGTAGCTGCTTGGATGTGGAGGAGGTGGAGAGCATAGAGCACTTCCTTTGCTATTGCCCGGCGCTCTCCAGAACGAGACTTCGAACATTGGGATCGCCGTTTCTTCACGATCTCTCTGATCTCTCAAATGTCGACATTTCACATATCAGGGGCTTCATCAGGAGCTCAAACTGGTTCTACGGTGGGGACTGAGGGGAACACCTATTCGTCCCGTGGTTTCACAATGGACCCCAGAGTCTAAGTGTGCTTTTCCTTTGGTTTAGCAGCCACTTTCAACCTAACCTAACCTAACAGCTAAAAATCTAGGTATTATTTTTAATGATAATCTCACATGGTCTAACCATATCACTGCTGCTGGGAGACTTACTCAATGCTTCGAACGTTATGGAATACACAACATATAACCCCCTTAGCATTCGAATTTTGCTTTCAAAAACGTATCTTATGCCAACTCTACTATATCAATGCAAGCATTGATTCTAAGAGTTATAAAATGCTTGAGTCCACTTTCAATGCAATTTTAAGATATATTGTCAATATTAGAAAATATAACCCGATTTCGTAGTACTCGAAAAAACTTTACGGAGTAACATTTGAAAATTTGATAAAGATAAAAACACTATTGTTCGTATATCAAGTTGTACGTACTCATCAGCCAACATATCTGTATGACAGACTCGTTTTTATGCGCACCGCTATAAATCGTGACATAATGTACATTAGATACCAATATTTAGTATCCAAATGACAATTTTATGTCTCTTCAATATGTCTTTGGAATTCGCTGCATTTTAAGAGGGCACTTTTAAAAATTTTTAGTTGATCCTTTTTCTTATTTTTTTAAATTTGTTTTGCTGATCTGTTTATATTTTATATTTTTTATATAACTAATTTTGTTTATTTTTCTTTTTTTTTATTTTATTTATTAATATTTGTATAAACATTTTTCGTTATAATTTGTTACTTTTCTTTAAAATTATTTAATATTTTTATATTTACATTTATTATTTTTTTAAAACCAATTTGTTAAAATTTTCTATTTCAATTCAATGTAAAACTCCTATACTTTAATTATAAGATTATAAATCTTGTTGTATGGGAAATCATTAATAAATAAATAAATAAACAGTATGTTCTATGGGAGACTCTACAGGAGTCGATCCATTCACAATGTTGGAGAAAATAAAGTGGTTGCTCTAGATATTTCCGAGGCGTTCGATCGCGTATGGCAGGGTGCATTCTTATCAAAGCTTATTGCATTTGGGGTCGGTGTTAACTTGTCTCGATTTATATCGAGTATACCTGTTAATATTGATGGGGTCTCATCCAATGAGTATCGCTTAATTCAGGAGTACCCAAAGGTTTTGTTCTCTATCCTTCTCTTTTCCTTATATTTCTGAATGACCTTCTAGATCACACTTTCAATTCTATATACTTTTGCGCAGATAACAGCAACATTTGTAATTAACTTTCATTCAATTGAAGGCCAAGCCTTTTAGAGGTTGGAGGGCAAAAGGCGGACAATGAATGACACTCTCAATCAAGACCTGCTATCTGAATATATAGGTGGTATAGGCATTGCGGAATCAGATACTCTTAATATAATGGGCATGAGAATCCAATGTGATGTCCGTGGGACGAACATGTTTTTCAGTTATCGAAAAAAGCATTCAAGTGTCTTGGTTTTGTAAAGTGGCGCAAAAATTACTTCACTCCTTCCGATCTCCTTAAAATTTATACCACTTACATCCAGTATAAAATGGAATACAACTCCCATATGTGCGCAGACGCTTCAAAGTCTACTGAACCGTACATAAATGAGGGCGTTGATGCTCATTAGTGACAATAGGGTATCTAATTTTATTGACTCGTTAGAACATCGTCGAAATGTGGGTTTAGTAACACTGTGCTACCCATACTACTATGGGAAATGTTCTTCTGAGATTAGCGAACTCATTCCAAGTGCCCGAGTTTCAGATCGCTCTACCCATTTTTTTAGTAGATCACAACCATTTGTAGTCTACTGTTCAGTTGACCGCGCAACGCATTATAGAGAAAATTCGTTTATTAGACGAACTAGTCGTATGTGGAATAATCTCCCCGCACAAGTCTTTCCTGACAGTTACAATATAATAAAATTTAAATCAAATGTCCACAAACACTACTCCTTCTATCCTCCTACTAACAACCTATTTTGTTGGTTAATAATAAAAATAAAACAAAATAAAAATAATAATTTCTGTTATACAACTGATATTTTTTCAAATACAATAGATAATTCCAAAATTTTCGATTTCAAGATAATCATGTAAACATTGAAAGAACGATAATATACTGGTTGAAAAAAATTTGGAAAAGCAAATGAAGAAGCAATTTATTTTATTAGACTTAGATACAAAATATTTTCAGAAAATATTATATGCACCTTATTTTTTTTTTTTTTTTATAAATTCAAAAAACCTGCCTTTGGACGGAATAATGTGAAATACTCATGAAACTGTGTTTTTTTTAATTACGAGGGTGGACGCATAAGTCCGTAAATGTCGTATGATATGGTGTTAACTGATCGGAGAGTGAAAATATGTGAAAGTTTTGATGCTATAGGCATTATATGGCTCCATGTTATCGATATTAAATGATCAGTTGGGCTTCAGAAATTTTTCCGCTAGATGGGCATAAGCGAAATCATGTTACACCTTGAAAGGAGGAATTTATTCAGCTCCAATTCGGATTAAATTTTGTGCCGGCGAACCGGCGCCGAAGAAGACCAATATAGAGTTATCGGCCAACAGGTCATAGCGCTATTTAATGGGTTCTACGCGGCATACTTCACATTGATAACCCTCAAAAAGGAAAAACAATAAATGGTTAATATCATGGCAACATATCAGATCGTTTCAATTTCGATTTACAACAAGTAATAAAGGGTCTATACCTATACCATATGTTTTGAGAGAGGGTTTTGGACCAAATGAGATAATAAATTGATATAGAAATTAATTATAAATCAAATTTTAGCGGTATTGTTATTAATTTGTCGCATGGGACCATATTTAGCGAAGGTACTTACTTTTCTCAAAAACATATATAAAACAAATTTTTAGAAATCTATACAATAGTTTAGTTTTTGACCGATTTTAGTAAAAATCAGAAATTTTCTTACATAAATACAATAATAAATGACAAAAATGGTCCACATATGTAGTTTAATTTTGGGCTACTGATTATTGGTTGTAATACACACACACACACACACGATATAAATATATGATAATTTGAATCTTTTGCTGAATACACAAGATGGAACATTAAGAGAAACATCCGAAGAAAACATGTTTCCATTTTTTAATACAGACGATGGATCCAAAAACGAAACATTAGTTCTGTGTATTTATTGAATATACTACTACTAAACAAATATACGCGGAAGAAAAAAAAAAGTTATATTCAGGAATAAATTTTTTAAAAACTTCTAAAATATATTAATTTATAAATTTTTATGTTAATTTATAAAATTCCTCAAATATTCATTATCACTATCCATTATTATTTATAAAATTTTCAAACTGTCATTATGTCAAATTTTCATCTCTCTTTTATTTTCTTTACTCCGATATACAAAACAACATTACAGCACGACTGCTTTCAATGAAATAAGAGAGCAAAAACTGTAAACATCGACACACACGATGGAACATTGAGTTTGGAAACATAAAATATCAAAATAATTTGATATTTGAGGAATTAAAATTGAAACATGGACTTTGACATGATACATTGCTACACACGATGGAACATTAACTGAAACATGCTGATGTTTCTATTCCATCGTGTGTACTCAGCATTATGATAATTCTAGTCGGTCTGATATTTGTATGAGGGTTATTTGTATGGGGTATAGGTCTGAACATGCATTGATTTTCGCCTATGCCTATACCCCAAATTTCATCACAATATTCATTCATATTTGCTATCTGTAGTCTGATTAAAAGCTTTACGTGAACACTCAGACAGACAGACAGATGGACGAACGGACATTGCTTAATGGTGGGCCAAGGTCATATATTTTAGGTAGTTACAAACATCAGCCCAAGCTGATCACATAATGAAAACAACCCCATTTGACCAAAAAGAAAGTCATTGTTAGTAAGGCATGGCACGGGTGTAAGTAAGTGTGGGTGCCATCTCATATTTCCATGAATTTGGCTACGAATTTCTACCTCACCCCCATGCTCCACATGCCATTATTTTGAAGGGATTTGAGAAACGTTGGACAAATTATTTAAGACTCGTGCAGAAATATTTCTTCTTTTGCTTTTTTTTTCAATCCGCCCACGTAATAAAATTTTGGTGGGCGTAATAAAATCTGGGTATTCTAGTGGATATCAGGGGTTCAATGTATGCCACACATTTGCAACTCCAGAACTAATCGGGTGGAAATTGAGTTAATAGTAATTGTGTGTGCAAGTTTTGAGAAAAGAGCCACCAAACGAGAATGATTAAGTCTATATTTCAGGTAAAATTATCTGATCCAAAGATAAGCATTAATACCTTAAAAAATCTTAATTTTCTTATAGAAAATACAATATAGAAAATAACGAGATGAGCAACATCTTGAAATTTTTATAACGGAAAAAGTACAAAACATATTTTTAATCAGTTCCCAGTTCCTTAATCTGGGAATCTAAATTAAAAAATATTTAAATTTTTAATATAGTTTCCCCATTTACGTTTCTTGGACCATTTCAAAAAAAAACAAGTAAGAGTGTTAAATTCGGCTGTGCCGAATCTTTGATACCCTCCACCTCGGTTTGAGTATTGAAAATAAATGTAAACAAAATATTGGAAAAAGAAAACAATTTGTTAAACTTATTACCAAATTATTTCAGAAAATTCTTTGGGTTGGTTTTCGTCTTTTTGGTCATCGTGGTTGCTGATCGCCATGCATTTAGGTTATATACCTATATGCATGCGTTTCCAGTTATATGAACAACTTCTCATTTAATTTAGTTTTTGCTAATTAAATAGCTCGCCCTAACCTCCATTGCAAAGGTAATGGTTGTGTAGGGTGGCTATATGCATTAAATCATGCTAATTGGAGATGGCTGTATAGTTTCTTTTAATTGGCCAAATATTTCTTCATTGTTGCCATATAGGTCGGATGGAGTAATAAAATAATAACCAAAAAAAGCTCTCTCAACTTTTTTATTAAAATATTGCCATATTTTGAAAACATAGAGGATAAATTTATAATAATAAATAATCAAATTAGGGATGCCAAACGCAAAAAACCAAAAGTCCCAAACATTTTAAATAAAATAATTTGTTATCTTTATTTTCCGAAAAAATTTCAAATATTCATCCAAAAAAAAGTTTGAAAATTTATATATAAATTTCATTCTCATCAAATTGCCTTTATTTATGTAACAATTTTTATGTTCGCAATTCTTAAATATCATTTAAGGTTTTATAAAATTCATTAAATTTAAATTAATATTTTCTGTAGTGCAATTCTGTAAATTTCAACGATCCGACAATCTCAAAATATATAGACAGCTATTGTTGTTTGCACTAAGGATTAACTGATTCACTAAGTACATCTTAACGACAGTCGACCAATCTATTTTTCTATTTATTTAAATTGTAAACGAGTGGCATCTCTGACAAAATAAGCGAAAAACACAAAGAAGAATAGAAAAAACAAATTACTTCGTGTTTGACAGGATGATTTTATGTTTATGTTTAATATCTCTATTTTTTTACTAATATTTCTGTTTATTTATTTGAAAATGAAATAACGAATTGAATATGCTATTTAATTTTTTTATTTATATAGAAAACTTTTTTAATAAAAGCAAAATATTTTCACAATTTTATGATTTTTATTTATGTATGACGACATTTCAACCTCAAAATTTAAGTTTTTATCGATTGAATAAACAACACAAAAATGGTTGTCGTTTAGATAAAAACAACAGCTGACTTTAACAATAGCGAATATCGTTTAAAAATTTTAATGATAATTTTGCAATTTTCTTTTTTTAACGATTCGACTATCGTTAAAAGAAGTTACTGACTCGCGGTAAAAGCTATTAATTTCTCCTGAATGGCAATATTTTTTTTACATGTAAACATATTTGATGTTTTTTTTTTTTTGGAATTTCAATTTGGGTTTAACTAATAAAATTTATATATTAAAGATGCAATTGATGTCTTCTAAATTTAAAATTATTATTTCCGACGTTTTGATATGATTTTCTGAAATTCAATTAATATTTTCTTATTTATAATTGGAAATTTTAATTCCAGTTTTTAGAATTGATATTTTCTTAAATTTGAATGGAAAATTTAAAATGCAATTTTGTATTTATGTGAATAATAATGCTTTAGTTATTATAAACAATTTTTAAAAATTAGATGTAATCGCAATCAGATATTTTGTAGGTAAAGCAGAATAATAACACAAGGGAACAATGGTTCTGTTGATTAAGAACTGAATATTGTTTTTAAGGTTATTTGGGACGCTGAATCCAAATCTGCCCT
Organism: Cordilura impudica; assembly: GCA_963682025.1. Classification (NCBI taxonomy): domain Eukaryota; kingdom Metazoa; phylum Arthropoda; class Insecta; order Diptera; family Scathophagidae; genus Cordilura; species Cordilura impudica. The sequence continues at coordinate 185,567,236 of OY821519.1, forward strand.
TGGTTTTTTTCTATCAGCTCGACTTTTCGAGATATACCGTTATGTTCAAAATTAAGGCACTTCCGCTACATATATTGGAATAACTTGAAAACGGTTAACCATATTAAATTAAAAAAAAAATCCGAAACTCGCAAACAATATTCTCTTAAAGCCGTGCTTACTTTGTTTTTAAATTTTCCAAGTAGTTTTAGAGATATCGTTCAAGTTTTGAAAAAAAAATTAAAATTTTTAAAAAAAAAACATTTTTTTTGTTCTTTAAAAATTCCTAAAAAATAAAAATGGGACAAAAATCACAGTTTTGGTCTACAAACAGTTAGTTAAATATATTTCGAATAAAATGAGCTTTATTTCATTGCAATCGGTGCACAACTTTTGATTTTGTTCACGATTTACTGAATTGATATAAATCGCGATTTCCATACAAAAATAACATTTTCTAATGTGTAAGTGTTTGTATGTAACAAGTTAGTTTTTTATGATTCTAAGAATTAAAAAAATTAAGTAATAAAAAAAGATTATTTCATTTTTATGGTTGCGGTAGCAAACTCATAACGCCCATAAATTTTATTGTCCCTTTATGACACCTAGTCAGTTCACAGTCAATTAAAGAGAAAAAAGAAAAGTCCACTTGTTTTTATTGATGTGTGGTTTACCGTTGGTAACGGATGATTTTTTAAAGGAATTCCCCTGAACACATGTGTTCATTCATAAGTGACTGTCAATAAAATTGTGGATATAATTTTTTTTGGTACTTCAGTAAAAAACTACTAAGTATTTTTATGGGTTCATTCAACCAATTTTTCTCATTCAACAAGTGTTTACGAAAGCGAAAAGTATAACGACAAAAAATATAAATCATTTTACATTGAACATTTAATCAGTCAACACAAAAAAGTTCAATTTTGTTCCCATGTGTTATTTATTGAAAATTGTGTTACTTTGATATATACTTCAAAATTGTGCAATGGCTACGTCAAGAAACACCTGTAAAATCAATCCCAACCATTTTTGTAACATATGTGGCGAATACACGTTTATAAAAAATAGAAAAAGTGTGTCAGATTTTATTAAAAAAATTTATTTTGACTACTTTGACTACTACGATGAATTTGTTTATTGTTCAGATGTTCCTGGTTTAGTAACAGCGATGGGATTAGAGGAGTATGATCCAAATGACTGGCGACTATTTATAGATTCTTCTAAACGCAGCCTAAAATGTGTACTTCTGCATAACGGTAATAAATTGGGTTCGTTGCCCATTGCACATTCAACTAAAGCTAAAGAAGAATATTCTACAATTGCCTCAGTTATAAATAAAATAAAGTACAACGAACACCGCTGGCTAATTTGTGTGGATCTAAAAATGGTGAATTTTCTTCTAGGCCAACAAGGTGGCTACACAAAATATCCGTGTTTCATTTGTTTATGGGATAGCAGAGCCAGATCTGAACACTGGAGTAAGAAAGAATGGCCTTCGAGGGAAGCTATGGTTCCAGGAACCCACATATATCAGTAAAAAGTTCAACAATTTGAGTTCGGAGAAACTGAAAGCTGACATTTTTGATGGCCCTCAAATCAAAAAATTAATCAATGATGAAAATTTTAGTAATTCCATGACAGATATTGAAAGAAATGCTTGGAATGAATTTGTTTGGATAGTGCGCAATTTCCTGGGAAACAAAAAGGGTGAGCACTATTCGGACCACGTGGATAACATGTTGTCACATTTCAAGCAGCTTGGTTGTAATATGAGCATTAAGGTGCACTACCTACACAGTCATTTGGATTGTTTCCCTGAAAATCTTGGAGACTTCAGTGAAGAACAAGGTGAACGTTTCCATCAAGATATCCGCACTATAGAGGAGCGGTACCAGGGTCACTGGGATAAGCATATGATGGCGGACTATTGCTGGAGCATTAAAACAAATCCCTCTAAACAAGGTTATTTAAGAAAATCTTATAAAAGAAAATTTTTCGATGAGTTGTAATTAAATTGTAATATTTGTGTATTAAAATTTTTTATTTTTCTTTAAAATTCTCTTTTTGTGTTAAATTAAAAAGTATAGCTGACCATAAAAATGAAATAATCTTTTTTTATTACTTAATTTTTTTAATTCTTAGAATCATAAAAAACTAACTTATTACATACAAACACTTACACATTAGAAAATGTTATTTTTGTATGGAAATCGCGATTTATATCAATTCAGCAAATCGTGAACAAAATCAAAAGTTGTGCACCGATTGCAATGAAATAAAGCTCATTTTATTCGAAATATATTTAACTAACTGTTTGTAGACCAAAACTGTGATTTTTGTCCCATTTTTATTTTTTAGGAATTTTTAAAGAACAAAAAAAATGTTTTTTTTTTAAAAATTTTAATTTTTTTTTCAAAACTTGAACGATATCTCTAAAACTACTTGGAAAATTTAAAAACAAAGTAAGCACGGCTTTAAGAGAATATTGTTTGCGAGTTTCGGATTTTTTTTTTAATTTAATATGGTGAACCGTTTTCAAGTTATTCCAATATATGTAGCGGAAGTGCCTTAATTTTGAACATAACGGTATATCTCGAAAAGTCGAGCTGATAGAAAAAAACCAAGTGCAGATTTGAAATCAGCGACCTCAAATTAGTAAAAATTTGCTATAAATTTCAAATCAACACAAAAAAAGTTCAATTTTGTTCCCTTGTGTAATCTATATATATAAAATTGAATGTGTGTTTGTTTATTTGTTTGTTTGTGTGTACCTTATAGGAGACCAAACCTCTGGACCGATCTTCCTGAAATTTTTACAGCATTTAACTGGGACTCTGGCATGATTAATAGGGTACTTTTTTTTGACCACGCCCACTTTTACGCCCACTTTTTTAAAATTATGTAATTGCTCCCATATAGTTTTTAACAGATTTACTTCAAATTGTATACACATTATACTCCAGGCGAGGTAGAAATAAACATTTCTTACGCCACGCCCCCTTTCACGCCCCTTTTCACGCCAAATTTTGTTTGAAAGTTTTAAACTTTTTTTTCTCTGTACAAATTTGTTCCTTCCAACGGATTTTTTTATTTGGTAGTATGTATATTGCTCTTAATACTGTTAACGTCGCCATATAACTATGAACCACGCCCATTTCACCGCCCTCTTTTTTTTTACTTATACCACTAACAATGTTTGCTACAAAATAATTTTTTTGTAATATGTATTTATCTAAAGTTTTATACACTTTTTATCTACAGGTAAGGTAGCCATACATTTTTTTATTACCAAGTCCCCCTTTTTCGCCCCATTTTACCTTAAATCATAATTAATCTGCTTTCAATCTATCTATATATATAAAAATGAATGTGTGTTTGTTTGTGCTTTATAGGAGGCCAAACCAAAGAACCGATCTTCCTGAAATTTTCAGAGCGTGTTACTGTGACTCTGGAAGGAATAATATGCTATATAAATTTTTGATTGGACAAAGGGGCGGTGCCACGCCCATATAACCCAAAATTTGAAAAAGTCATATCACGGGAATTTTTTTACCTACAGCAGTCATATTTGGTACATATGGTATTAGCATGAATAGAAATACATACAAGAAGAAAAGTGGGCGGGACCACGCCCCTTTTTAGAAAAATAAAAAATCGTAATATCTTCTAAACTACTGGGAGGATCGTCATGAAATTTTCACAAAAGGATATTTTTGCGAAATAATAAGACCTTAGCTATATAAAGTTGTTAGTGAGCAAAGGGGCGTGGCGTATATATAAAAACGTTGATGCATTTGATTGTAACGAATGATCTCCGGAACCATAAGAGCTGTCGAGGTAGGATTTCCAGCATAGGTTCGGTTCGAGCTCTTCTGTGTTTTTTTTTTTAGTTTTAACCCTCTAGCTGGCGTTGGGGTCAAGTTAAAAACAAAAATTTTTACTTTCAGCGCGATTTGACTGCAATTCAGAATGAACGTATGTTTCGTCATAAGAAATTTTTGTATGTATAAATGGACCCGATAGGTGGCGCTGGGTAAAGTTATTTCGAATATTCTTATTTATGGTGTGATTTTAATGAAACTAAGAATGTACATATATGTATGTTAGAAACATTTTTTTATTGGACCCGGTAGATGGCGCTGTCGTTCGAAAAATAATGAGTTGTCAAATTTATATAAATTTTAATAAATAAACTCACAAACGTTTTTATATATAAATATTCTAACGAAAAAGAAGGAAAAAGCCGCTACATTATTGCATGGTGGCCGCACAGCTCATTCAGCACTCAAATCACCGTTAAACGTACAAAAAAATGAGAATGCCGTCTGTAATATCAAAAAACATTCCGGTATGGCAAAAGTTCTGCAAAAATGCAGTATTTTTATTTGGGATGAATGTACCATGGCTCACAAACATTGTGATTTGATTTGATAAAAGATTTGAAAGGCAATGAAAGATTTTTTGGTGAAGCTCTCATTTTATTATCTGGAGATCTTCGTCACACATTTTATATAGGTATATACAGATTCTAACTAAAATAAAAATTCATTGAGGGCAAAACAACGTTTGCCGGGTCCAGCTAGTTTTATATAACTATGTAGAACTATTTTAAAAGCAAAAAACTCATTGATGAACTCGGTAACTCTATTTTATAAAAACAACAAAAAGTTAATATGCCAAACTTTTGTTCATATTTGTAAAAGAATAATGAAAAAACGCATGAAATAAAAGAGCAGCCCGTGTATACTCTTAACATTGTTCTGTACGATATCTCGTTGAAAATATTGACATTCATGTTAAAATGGAAATAATATTGCAAAGCGAATTACAACAAAAATTGTGGCGCCATTTACTGTGGCATAGTCATGCTGAGCAAAATGAAGTGACACTCTGTTAATGCAAAAGAAATGTATTTTCCCCACAACAAAATATTGCAGAATTTTATGTAAATAAAATAATATACCGATTTATTTCTAACATGCAATTACTATGGATATACATACATACATATATACTAGCAGATTCCAGCCCTTGAAATTCGAGCGCAAATTCTTGGAAATTTTATTTTTTTATTAAATTAAGACCCTAAAAGTATGCTAATCAATTATAGCCAATCCACAGACCCACACGAAAAACATACTCATTTTTTTTGCAAACACAAACAAATTTAAGAAACACACACATAAAATTGTATGTATGTGTTAGTAGCAACTTTAAATTTAGTTTACTCAAAAAAGGGCAAAAATTTAAAAATCTGTAAATCTGCAAAACGGCTAAAAAAAATACCTTTCAAATTATATACGTTTGGTCAAATTCGGGATCAAAAGGTAGAACAAACATCAGTCACAAGAAATCGCCTATATATATATTATATTATTTGTATTATTTAATATGTATATGTATGTATATGTAAATAGTTATTGCACACAAAAAATACAACATCACACGTTATTTTTGTGTTTTTCTCTTTAAATAAATTAATACATAAAATTTTTTTTTGCTAAATTTACATTGTTTATTTTTTAATAACAGCTACGTATTTTAGGATTATTTGCATTAGATGCTGGTGAATTTTTACTCCCTTTAATATTAACTCGTAGTATCTGCTTGTCGAACAAATTTTTGATCGATTTTAACCACTTTCCCGTGACCCAATCGATCTGAAATTTTGCAGGCAGGCTCTTGGCAATGACAGAAATGATCTAACAAATTTCTTTAGGGATGCCAAAACAATGGAAACTTTTAAATTTTACTGCCAGAGTTGATAAAAAAATATACAAAGGGTTTGTTTTTATTATATTATTACCACAACGACCACAAAAACAACAAGACCAGCTTTGACAACAATGCAACATTTAGAATAACAACAAGAACAATATAGAAACATGTTTTTCAATTTTTTTTTTTACTTTTGCAGAGACTTCCCTGGACCTGTTCCACCGATTTTAATGATTTTTGAAATAGAAAACTTCCCATGAATTCTCACTAAAAATGATCACCCTAGCTGTCCTATTGAGGGCGTGATCGTGACAAGAACAACATAGAAAATTATATTTTTTCAAGACTTTTTTTAGTTCTTCATTCAAATCTCGGGCCCCAATCAACCGCTTTGGACAATTTTAAATAGCAAACTTCTCAGGATGTTAGTGAATCATTTTTTATGTCAACGAGCACCCTAGCTGACCGATTGATGCCGTCATCGTGATTTCCACAGACTGACAGACGGACATCGCTATATCAACTCCGGTTGTTATAAGGATCACAAATATATATATTTTATGGGGTCCAAAAAATTTTTTTTTCTAATTATTACAAAAGGAATAAAAACAAGTAAGAAAATTATAGTCGGTCTAGACCGACTACACGATACCCTATACCATGCGCTTAGAGACCCTATCCTTTAGACCCAACTAACTGGATACAGAAAATAAGCATATACAAAATTTGAGTGGGATTTTTATTAATTTTTTGGCTGCAGATATGAAAAAGTTCATATCGGATGCTATATCTATATGGGGACTAGGCCCAAAAATGGACCGATCCTGACCGTGTTTGGTAAAGTCTCTTCTATTTTGTAAAAATATATACAAACAAAATTTGAGAACATTCAGTGCAATATTTTTGTTTTTTGATAGATTTAGGTGAAGATCGGCAAGCAGCTCTATATGGAGCCTATGACTAAGAGTTGTCCCATAGGGATCATTTTTGGACTACTGATTAATGGATGTAATAAACACATACAAACCCAATTTGACTAAGATTTATATGATAATTTGGATCTTATGGCAATTTATGTTGATTTCATAGGGGGCATTTGTATGGGGGCTAGTTCTGAACATGGAACGATTCTCATCAATTTCAACAGCTTTTATCCTATGGTTGATAGAAGCTCATGTGCCAAATTTCATCAAAATATATTCATATTTGCGACCTGCAGTTTGATTACAAGGTTTACATGGACGGGGCAAATATTTTTGGTAGTTCAAACAGCAGCACAAACCACATAGTGGTATAGGGTATAATTATGAAAAATAAAAGAATAAATATTACAAGCAGATTCCAGCGCTCGAAATTCGAGTGCAATTTCTAGACAGCTTTATTTTTCAACTTAGCCCATTTACAAACCAACACTTTTATGGTTTATTATTATTGTGAATGAAGATAACAAACTCACTAACAAACACATTAACAAATTTAATAAACACACACATAGCATTGTATAATTTTATGTATGGGTTAGTAGCAACTTTAAATGCAATTTACTCAAAATAAAGGAAAAAATTTAAAAATCTGTAAATCTGCAAAATGGCTAAAAAGAAATACCTTTCAAATAATATACGTTTAGTCAAAATCGGGATAAAACGGTAGAACAAAACATCGGTCACAAGAAATCGCCTAGTCTATTAATGTTATAGATGAATATACATAGAATTACAATTTTTTAGATGCTATAGGTACAAATTATAATATCTAACAATATGGTGAAGTTGTGTATTTGACAAACCCACTTTTAAGTATTCGAAAAATCGAATAAATTCCATATTTATGTGTCAAACCTGTAATAAACATTAATTATTAGAAATGTTTATATTTTTAACATCAATTCTATTTATAGACTTTCCACTACATTTCGAAATTCATACCTAAAAATCACCATTCCGTAAATAAAAGCCATCAATAATAATGCCGACCCAACAGTTGTCAGACTACCCCGTTGTGATATTATGTTGCATACATATTTTGAAGTAATGTATGTATGTACAATATGTATTTTAGTATAGATAAAATATGCCACGACATATTTTTCCTTACCTATTCATTTATAGCCTCCCGTATCCTTTTGTGAAGCACAAAAAAATTTATAAAAAGAAAGTAAAAAGTTGTCAGCCTTCTTTTGCTGAAAAAAATAAAAGATTATAATGAATGAAAGAATAAATAAAAAATATAGATTTCATGACTTCTCTTGAATTCCTTTTTTGTCATAGCGTGCTCGTGCTGTATGTATTTGTAGTTGTTGTTAACGTACCTTTATTAAGCACAAAAATGTTTCCTTTCTAAAACCTGCATAAGGCCGAAGAGACGCTGAAAGGAAAACATATGTAAATGTTATATATTTCTGTATAAGTATGCACATATTTGTAAAAGTGTTTATATCCCACATTATCCCATGCCCAAATAGACTAGACAGACGGTGCATTACTGTGATCGATCCATAATAACGTTTTTAATCTGTATGCACGTATAGTGTGATAGACGTCATTCTGTCTGTGAAGTAGTTAATAAAAACGTTAACAAAATAGAGGTTGCATGTCAAAAAACATATATTTTTGAGGAAATGTTTATGTTAAGGCTAGAAAAGCGCTTAATTTAAATTCAACCTACTCACGTGATTTGTGAGTGAGCGTGATTATAAAAAAAAAATTATACAAGCTATTGAATGAATTTTTGTTTTCAACCTAATTTATAGATTATGTGTAATAGAGTTTTTTTTAATATTTTCTATTATATTTTCTTCTCAAATTACACTGTTCAACAAATGAACGCATTTAGAAACGAATAGATCAGCGGATGATCTTTCGGATAAGGGTACTAGTTTCAGATGCCTAAACAAGTTTTATGAGATTGCAAACTAAACCTGTTTTTTTATACCCTATACCACTATGTGGTTTGGGTATAATGACTTTGTGCTGCTGTTTGTAACAACCAAAAATATTTGACCTACACCCATCTTTAATTATACCGATCGAATCAGAATCACTATCTGATTCGATTTAACGATGTCCGTCCGTCCGTCCGTCCGTCCGTCCGTCCGTCCGTCCGTCTGTGTGTCCATGTAAACCTTTTAATCAAACTGCAGGTCGCAAATATGAATATATTTTGATGAAATTTGGTATATAAGCTTTTATCGGCCATGGGATGAACGCTATTGAAATTGGTGATAATCGGTCCATGTTCAGACCTAGCCCCCATACAAATGACCCCTATGAAATCAACATATATTGCCTTAAGATCCAAATTATCATACAAATCTTAGTCAAATTGGGTTTGTATGTATATATTACATCCTTTAATCAGTAGTCCCAAAATGATCCCTATTGGACAACTCTTAGTCATAGGCCCCATATAGAGCTGCTTCCCGATCTTCACTTAAATCTATCAAAAAACAAAAATATTGCACTGATTCTTCTCAAATTTTGTTTGTATATATTTTTGCAAAATACAAGAGACTTTACCCAACATGGTCAGGATCGGTCCATTTTTGAGCCAAGTCCCCATATAGATATAGCATCCGATATGAACTTTTTCATATCTGCAGCCGAAAAATTTATAAAAATCCCACTCAAATTTGGTTTATGCTTATTTTCTATATCCAGTTAGTTGGACCTGAGAGATAGGCTCCCTAACGCATGGTATAGGGTATCGTATAGTCGGTCTAGGCCGACTATAATTTTCTTACTTGTTTACATTTGACCTGATGCGGTGGTAAAATTTGGATTCTCATTCAGCGCGACAAACACATTTAAAAAATATACTCTGGTTCCAGGGCCTGAAGCTAAAATATGAGGGGTTCTTGAGAAGACTTTTTTTTGGTAGCAGTGTGTTCTTTAAACAATTAATGTGTTCATTAACAATTAAATTCTAAAAATCTCTAGTTTAGTTTTAGTTCATTCAATAAATTCATCAATCATAACAGAGTACAAAACACATGATTTTGGGACTTAATTCTGACAACTGCACCTGAAAGTAGCCCGAAAAATAAGAACTTCTGCATCATTAGTTTTGTCAAGTTGGCTGCCATTATAATTTAATGGCCATACGAATTTTTTAGCTCAAGGTAGATTTTTATCACTTTTTGCATATTTTAACACAGTCATAACTCGGTAACCGTTAGGAATATTCCTTTTTGTGTCTGAAACAAAGTTATAAATATTGCATAGTAGAAAAAAACAGAAACAAACCTACCTGATAAAAGTGCATCCAGTGCCTTAAAAATCGCAAAAAAGCCCATTTTCCCCCATTTTTCCCCATTTTCACATTTTTTGCTAATTAACTGAAAGATCTCTTTTGTGTCTGAAACAAAGTTGTAGATATTGAATAGGAGAAAAAAAAGCGGAACAAACCCACCCGAAAAAGTACATCCAATGCCTTAAAAATTCCAAAAACGCCCATTTTCCGCCATTTTTCCCCCATTATCACCTTTTTTGCTAAATAACTGGATTACAAATCCACAAATATGCTGTGTTTTTCTTTATAAACTTTATTTTGCATGAAATTAAAAATTCCGATTCATATTACAGCCATTCTTACTCAGAAAATATGAGATTTATATTTGTTATCATTTGCTTGGAAACAAAATTTAGAGCATTTTCAATTTTTGTTAATATCGATCCTCGTTGAAGTTGACGCTTGTGGTTCTGATGATCTTGTTTTCTTCGTAGGTTGTTCATATTCATGGTCTGAATCTGCATCACCGTCCGAGTTAGACATAATATTCAAGGGCATGTTGTCTTGAGTGTCATCTTCATCTTCGGTGCTTTCATCTTCAAACTTCATAATTTTAGAACTCCACCAACAAACCTCCGCAAGCAATGCATCTAATTTTTTGCCTTTGAATCGCTTTTCCATTGGCATGGTCACCTGGTGGAACCTCTCTTCTTGTTCGTCCGATTCCTGAGGTAATTGTGCCAAAAAGGTATCAAGGTGGAAAAGCATGAAAGGTAATTTTAACGTCATGGATGCAGTGATTTTTTCAAAATAATACAGCAACGTGTCCACTCGTGTCTGTATGTCATCTCGCTGTACACGGTTCTTTCCTAAAACTTCTTCGGAATTGTTTGTTGGTGGAGTTCTAAAATTATAATTCAGTTTTGAGAATTCTTAAAGGATTAAGTTAATAAGACCCTAAAATATTCGTTAACGAATTCATCAAAATATATTTTAGCCCAATTCATTTGAACAATATCTACACTCCATGTCGATAAGTGCTGACGTCTGAAAGTAACCACAGTAGATTTTTTTCACCAAATTTTTAGTTTTAGAAATGCATCATAATATTATATGTACACTATACCACAAAGGTTTACGGACAGCACACAACTATTCATGTTATTTCAACAACTTTTGATGGCTTTTGTGGAAATTTGACAGTTATATTTATTATTATTATTATTATTTCTTTATTAATTTCCTATACAACAAGACATGTCTTATAATTAAAGTACAGGATTTTCATCGTTCAAAAATTCGCCACAAAATTAAAATACAATAAAAAAAAAATTATAACTTATTTAAAATAAAGTAAAATAAATACAAGAAATTATTAAAATTCATGAATTTAAAAAAAAATTAAAATTAAATATATTTAAACAAAGTAACTAAACAAAAATTTCTTAAAATGTATCGCGTTGCTAACTAATTGTTGGTTGTGTGGAATTGCATTCCAAAGACGTGTGGCGTTTATGAAAAATTGCCATTCTGACACAAGGCATGACGCATAGAGATAATAAGTTTTTTGCCCCTTCTGGATCTAGCAAACTGTATTTGATCATAAAGATATAGGGGTTTCTCAGTGTAATTATTTTGTGCAAAAACATTAAAACCCTTATATTAATAAGGTTATCGAATGAGACTGCATAAAGACTTTTTGAGAAAGTCGAAACGCTATCACGTTTCTTCAGTCCATAAACATATCTAACAATATTGTTGTACAAAATATTTAGTTTTTTCTTGCTGGCGTAGTCGCAGTTGCCAAAAAGTTCACAGCCATAAAGTAGACCAGGAATTAAGTATGCCTTTGCAAGAAGATGTCTTACTCTTAACGGCGTAAAATACTGAGTTACCCAAAGCGATCTTAGCTTTATATACGTTTGAACCACAAGTGTATCTACGTGGCTTGACCAAGTCAAGTTGTTATTGAAAACTATGCCAAGATTTTTTACCTTTTTTACAATCTCGATTTTCTGATGGTTTATTAGTATATCATGTTCAAGAACAGGCTGAAAAGTTTTTTTATGAATAATCAAACATTTTGATTTATGCGGGTTGAGACAAAGTCCATTTGCAGTGGCCCAAAAATGTATTTTATTAAGATCATAGTTTAGCTTTTCAACATTTTCTTCTATGGAGCTTACTGGACTACTCAGATACAGCTGAACGTCGTCCGCATACATGTGTATTTTGCAGTGAGATAGTTGTTGTGGCAAATCATTGGCATAGATGTAAAGAGACTACCATTTTAGTCCGTTAAATATCAGATGAGTTATTTAAGAAAACCAAAATTTTTATAATATTAAATTCCTCCTCAGTCTACGGACGACTTATTTTTGTTATTTTCATTGTTTTAGCGGATAAAAATGAATCAAATAAATCATATGAATCACTTTTATATTTCTTATTTGAAAAAAAAAAACTTAAAAAGCGATGAGATAAAATTTTAGGCAAGAGTTTTTGGGGTCGTTATCATGAATGATATAGCTGTTTGAAGCTTGGATTAAAATCATTTTTCAAAATGAATAAATACATGTGCGCATTCCTGATTTTGTCTATAAGCCTTAAGGGGAGAAACTACCGAATAAGGTAAAAATTGTTCCTTTTTGTATATTGCTTACATATTAACCTATATACATATGTATATGAAATTTGGTACACAGACTCCACGTAAATACGTAAATATCAGTCATGAATGACTTGTATGTTAACTCTGATAACTGTGGGCAGAAACAGCCAAATGTAAAATAAACGAATCTAGGAACTTGAAATATATTGTGTGGATTCCACTAGAGATAGAAACATCAGGGGATAGAAACTAAGGGAGATAAAACTAAGGGGGCAAAAACGGCCCGTAAAATGGTACCACTTTGTATCTATACAAAGTAATTTAGGAACATGAATACATAGCTTCCACCAGAGACACAAACATCGGCCAAGAATAACTTTATTTTCTAATACTTTTCAACTAGCAAATTTGCATTTGAAATTATATTTTCTTAAAAAAAAACCAGTAAGAAAATAATAGTCTGCATAGATCGATACAATGCGCTAAGAGAATAGGCCTTAGGTCCAACTAATTTTGTATAGAAAATAAGCATAAATCAAATCTGAGTGAAATTTTTATTATTTTTTTTTGCCTGCAGATCTGAAAAAGATCACATCGGATGCTGTATTTATATGAGGACTAGGTCGAATATTGGAGCGATCCTGAGCATATCTGGTAAAGTCCATTGTTTTTTGTAAAAACATATACACACCAAATTTGACAAAAACCTGTGCAATGTTTTTCTTTTGGATATGTTTAAGTGAATATCGGCAAGCACCTATGACTATGGCTATAGGGGTTATTTTTGGACTACTGATTAATGGATGTAATAAACACACACAAACCCAATTTGACCCAGATCTATATGATACTTTGGATCTTATGGCTATTTGAGTAGATCCAACAGGGGTCATGATGGGGACTAGGTCTGCACGATTTTCACCAATTTCAATAGCGTATTATTATTTTAATTCTACAGAATAATATATTTCACAATATAACTTGTCTCGTGCCAAAATGGCTAGTGAGACGAGTTGGCATATAATGTCAATTTAAATTTTATATTTTTAAATTTATTTTTAATTTTTTATTTATTAATGAAGAGAAAATATTAATCAAGAAGCATTTCCAAAAGATACAACTTAAGATTTTTCTTAAACAAAGACAATTGATTGAGTTTTTTCAAATAACTTGGAAAATTATTAATATGCAAACACCCGCATACTCCATTCTCTGCCTAGTTGTCTCCAATCTGCTCCTCGAAATTCTTAGATTAGATCCATTTCTTGTGTTAAAGTTTTTCTGGTTTCTATTAAATTTAACTATTCTATGTCCAATTTTGTTAGCTGATTTATAAATATAAAATAGAAGTTGTTTTCTATATAAGCCATAAATGGGAAGAATTGTTTGACAATAATAATTTTAAAAGTTAATCGTATTATGCCTTGTACTTATATTGAATACACATATGAGGGCGTTATTCTGTACACAGAGAAAAAAGATTGGTTGGAATTCGGTTACAACTAGAAACAATTGTAGAAGTAATTAGAACTTTTATTGTAATTCTTGAATATTTAAAAATAAAATAGATATTCTATTAAAGCTATGATCTAATCACAATTCATTTAAAATTAAGATATCTACAACAACAATATTAGTTACATATGCCAATCAATGTCTTTATGTAAATTTCTAAATTAATTTATTTGATACAACCGAGAATAACATGCTTCAGTGCTAAAGATTGGCGACTGCAAGTACAAATTCTATTATAAGAACATTTCTCAAACCGAAAATCTTTTAACAGATATTGTAACAAGTAATTGGTTAGAGTACTATATATAAAATTTGTATTAAAAATGGTTTTTCGGTTGTAATGAATGAAACCCAAATTTGTACCCTCTTTTGGTATCTCTAACCGAAAGGAAATTCTATGAATTAATTTCTGTTGTAAATACCAAAAAAAAGATAAGAATATAATTAGCCAGACCGAATTGTTGAATAAATTTGTCATTTGTCAAATAAAATAAAATAAAAAATTATTAAATATATTGTGATAATTTTATTTTATAATTTATAATAATAACGTGTCAAAAAGTGCTAAGTTATTCTTAAAAGTGGATGATTGAAGAGTATATAAGAAATACCCGTTTGTATGGAACCTGCAGATGTTGTCCTGTCCCCATGGCATGTGCTTTTTTCTGGTATTTTTGGTTATAGTTATAGTTGGTCAAGAGGGTACTATCCATCCCTGGATCAAAGATACACATGTACAGATACTTAAAACGTAGTCAGGCTTTTATTTCGGTGGCAACTCGTGATTTAGCAACACAAATTCAACGCGTTGTATGGCACTGGTGCTACACATGATTGTGAAGACATATGTATATAACCTGAAACCTTGTTATCGAGTTGAGGTCAGCATACTCAGTTATAAGCGGGTATGATTAATCGCAATGTTCTACGAACGAATAAAATCAAATTTTTGTGTTAGACTAGGCACATCAACAGTTCCAAGATGTACTGACCTGATCCAGAATGTATTAAAGAAGCTTATCACTGTTATTTTTCCAGTTAGAATGTCACAAAGGCAGTGGTTGTTGCAAAGTCGATTATCATAACGAGGAGATAAGTGCATGTGATAGCCTAGACTACGGACCCCATAGGCGCACGTGGAGCACTCCTTGGGGGTACGAGAATCGCGGCTGGTAAGAAATTTTTTTCGAATTATTATTGATAATATCTCATTGTTTTAAAATTTTGTAACAAGCAAAAATCAAAATTTTTTTGAACACAGTTTGGTTTTCTTAAATTAAATTTTCTAAAACTAAATACAATAACTAATATGTACATATGAGTATGTACGAGTATTACTTATTTTTGAAATAAGCCGATGTATGAAAAAGCATTAGTAGGCTTTGAAATTTTGGTTGTCATAGGAAAGAGACATATACAATAGCAAAATAGTAAGAAGGTTCATTATAAAAACTACTTGTAAGGGTTTTGTTGATTTCTTATTTCGTACTTCTTACACTTGAAATAAGCCGTTGTATGAAAAATCATTAGTAGGCTTTGAAATTTTAGTTGTCATAGAAAAGAGACATATATAGTAGCAAAATAGTAAGAAGATTCATTAGTTTTCCTGAGTTTTTAATATTTTTCGGTTTTCTGTGCACTATTGATGTAATTTAATTCTCAAATTGTTATTGTTTTTAGTACTAAAACGTGTGCAAAAAATAAATACTTATAACGGTTTTCGGATTATTTTGGTAAGTACAATAAATAAACCAGTGCAGAATTATTAGTTTTAGAATCCAGAAATTATTATTTTTTTCCTATCGACAAGTAATTCATGCTATCACAATGTCAGAGAAGCGTTGTTATCAGGACTCTTATATTCAATTCGGCTACACTTTCTTAGTTGACAAAGACGGATTGCAAAGGCCACAATGTATACTTTGCTCGAAAGTACTTAGTAATGGTTATATGAAACCATCCAAACTTAAGGAACATCTACAAGCAGTCCATCCAAACAACGTTAATGACACAGAAGCTTTATTAAAAATTAAGAGATCCCGATTTGAAACAAGCGAAAATCTCACCAATCACGGATTTGTTACCGAGAAAAAAACAGCTTTGGAATCAAGTTATCGTGTGGCATTGAGGATTGCGAAAGATAACAAGTAAACTCTTTTCTTATATTTAACAATAACTACACATAATTTGTAATAAATCTGTCAAACTTAAAAAGTAGCGTTGCCACATCTGTTTATTAATATGTCCTGTTTGATAAATACTTGTTCCATTAAGGATGATGGGGAACGGATGATCGTTTGTTGGTTGTGTCATGAACTTTGTCATCTTAAATGTAGTGGTCTTTCTGGGTTAGTTGCGGATGCTTTGACCAATAATAAAGGTCTACATTGGTGCTGCTATAAGTGCAGAAAAATTGGCGTAAGTTTTTATCGCTTCTTTCAAGATACAAAAAAGAAATTTTTGAATATCCAAGAAGAAGCGTCGGATTTAACTAATCGTATTAATGATTATGGAAAATTATTTGACGATTTCAAATCATTGGATAATTTAAAATCTCCTCCTCAATCTTCACCGAAACGCCGTAAATCGTCAAGAAATGCTACCAAAGAAAAAAACAATAATCCTGTTCCGGTTTATGTTACTTCTGGTTCTTCTATACCTGATTCACTTTCAATTATTAATAACATTAAGGATCCTGCTATTCCTTTGAGCTGTGCTGATATTGCCCATAATCAACCTGAATTTGCCTTAAATAACCATGTTCCCGTTTTCAATAATAGTCAAACTATAAATAATACGCTAAGAGCTGTACCACCTAAAAAAACTGTTTTCATCTCGAGGCTGGCCTTCGATACAACTACTGAAGATGTTGATTCCTTCATTAAATCTAAGGTGGGTCCAAACGTAGACATTTCAACATATAAGTTTGTTTTTTCTCAACCAAGATCCATTACTTCTTTCAAAGTTACTGTTACTAATGATCTTTTTGAACGTATTCTGGATCCTAATTTTTGGCCTAAATATACATTGGTTCGTGAATATATATACAGGGAAAATCCAAGATCCGCTAACATTGGTCGTCTTCCACAAATTGATTTAAATGCTCCAAAAAACTAGGAGCTTGTACTGTTGATTACATTTCATTAGTTTATCAAAATGTTCGCGGCTTAAGAACTAAACTCACATCTTTATATATGGAAAGTTTCAACTTACAACATCACATCATCGTACTTACTGAAACTTGGCTTAATGATACTTTTTTGAATACGGAAATACTCTCTTACAAATACAATATTTTTAGACGTGATCGTGGGTCCACAACAAATGGTGGCGGTGTTCTTATTGCGGTCTCCAGTATTTTATTCTCAGAGGCTTTATTAATTGACCCCTCATTCGACATCGAATTTATCGCAGTTTTAATTAAACTTAATGGAAAACAATTATTTATTACCTGCTCATATATTCCTCCATCGTCCTCACAGTCTATTTATGACAAACATGGCGAAGCTATTAAATATATTCTTCGTACAGCTAATCAAGATGACTTTGTTATTATTCTTGGTGATTTTAATTTGCCTTCAATATCCTGGAAGTTCTTACCTGATGAAAAAGAGCTTTTCAATATTTTATTTGATCTGAATCTCTTTCAAATAAATGGTATATACAACAATCTTTATAAATTATTGGATTTAATATTTGTCAACGATACTTCGGAATGTTACATCAAGCGTTCAATCCCAATTTCTTCTCCTGAAGATACACATCACCCTACCATTGAAGTAAATTTATATATTCCCTCTGGACTTTTAAAAACACCTTCTAAAAATTATGTTAAAGATTTTTGTTTCGCACAATCAAATTACTGTTTGTTGAACGAACTTCTACACAGTACGAACTGGCACAGTCTATTATCTTTTTCTATTGGATCCACAGTTGCTATTGATCATATGACTGAAACATTTTACAGTACTATTTCCTCTGCAATGGATTTATGTATTCCGAAACAAATTCGTAATAAACTTTCTGGTCCTCCTTGGAATACCAAGCAACTCATAAGACTTAAAAATAAAAAAAATAAATATTACAAGAAATACAAGCTATCCGGTTCTCTTGTGGATTATGGGAAATACTCCATCAGCCGAGCGGAATATACTGCACTGAATAAATCATGTTACTCTAATTACTTAATCAAAATGAAAAATAGTTTCAAAAGTAATCCAAAATCTTTTTATAAATTTGTCAACACTAAGAGAAAAACAACTGGTTATCCTGCTATTATGAAATTTCAACATACTGAATCTTATGATAATACTATTATAAGTAATTTGTTTGCTGATTTTTTTTCAACAACTTATTCCAATTCAACTTTTGATGATTCTACCACTTATCCATATATACTGACTGCTAATAGAACCATATGTATTCCATTTCTTGATGTCTCTATGGTTTCTAAAGGGTTGAAAAAACTAAAATTTTCGTATAATAGTGGACCTGATAAAATTCCTAGCAGTATTTTAATCAAATGTGCGGATGCTTTAGCTATTCCATTGACAATAATGTTTAACTCATCAATTAAATACGGATACTTTCCAAATACATGGAAGGACTCTTTCATTATTCCGCTATTTAAATCCGGAAACAAGTCGGATGTTACAAATTATCGTGGTATTGCAAAATTAAGTACTATACCTAAATTCTTTGAAAAAATTATAACTGATCAACTATGTCACCAAGTCAACACATTAATTTCTCCATTCCAACATGGCTTTCAAAAACGGTGCTCAACCTCAACGAACCTTTTACATCTTACAACAATAGTCAATCGTGGCTTTCTTCAAAGAAAGCAAACTGACGCAATTTACACTGATTTCAGCAAGGCGTTTGATAAAGTCAACCATAAACTTCTTATAAAGAAATTACATCTAATGGGATTTTCTGATCTTAGTACAAAGTGGATATATTCATATTTGACAAACAGAAAGCAAAATGTACTTTTTAATAACATATCTTCGAAAAATATTAATGTTTTATCTGGAGTACCGCAAGGCAGCCATCTTGGACCGCTTTTATTTTCTTTATTTATAAATGATTTGCCACAGGTTATTCAGTTTTCAAATATCCTGATGTATGCTGACGATGTAAAAGTCTTTATGAGTTATAACCAATATTCCGACCACACTTATCTTCAAAATGATTTGGATTCGTTTCACTCATGGTGTATTTTAAATTTAATGGAGCTCAATCTTAAAAAGTGCAAATATATGCGTTTTGTTCGAAAAAGACCAATATCTGTAAATTACGTGTTGGGAGGCTTTCAATTGGAAAAAGTTGATAACTTCTTAGATCTTGGTGTCTTATTAGATTCAAAACTTAGTTTCGTTCTTCATATTACAATTACGGTAAACAAAGCCAGAGGAGTTCTTGGTTTTATAAAACGTTGGTCTAAAGAGTTTAACGATCCGTATGTAACAAAAACACTATACACGTCACTTGTGAGACCGATTTTGGAATATGCATCTATTATATGGGACCCTATCTATCAAACTCATATTGATAGCATTGAATCGGTGCAAAAACAATTCCTACTATTCTGTCTTCGCAGCTTAAATTTTAACCAATTAAATCTTCCGTCATATAACAGCAGACTCGCCCTTGTTAAGCTGCCAACCTTAAAAAGCCGCAGATCTATGCTAAACGTTTCGTTTCTTTTGAACATAATTAATGGCGATGTTTGTTCTGGTTTTCTGATCAACAATATTTCATTTAACATCCCCCAACGGCCAACACGTTTCTTCTCACCTTTAACTGTCCAGTTTTATAGATCAAATTATGCAAACGGTGATCCGCTTAGACGAATGTGTTCTGAATTTAATAAGCTTTATAGATTTATAGATTTTTTTTCAAATACAAATGTCATAAAAAGTAATATAATAATTTATTTGAACACATTAAATTAAATTTTTTAATTTTTCATTCATTGTTAAATGTTTTTTTTAAATAGTCTGTAAGGATTAATTCCATAGATTAATAATAATAAATAAATAAATAAATAAAAAATAAAAAACCTCATACAATCGCAGAAACGTTGCTTAAACCATGTGCGATGAAAATGGCGGAAGTTATGTGTGGTAAGGACGCGAAACTTAATATATCACAATTCCCAATTTCAAACAACACTATTCACGACCGACTTAAAGATATGTCAGAAGATCTCTTAAAGCAGATTGTGGAGCAAATACAAGAAAGTTCAACAAAAATTGGGTTACAATTGTATGAATCCACTGATGTTTGTAACTGTACTCAACTTCTTGTTTTTGTTAAATATGTGTATAGAAACGAAATCAAAGAAGATTTTCTTTTTTGTGAACCTCTGACAGAAATTACAAAGGCTGTGGATATTATGTCAATTATGAATAATTTTGTTGTTGTCAATGGGCTTTCTTGGAACAATGTGGGAGCTATTTGTACTGATGGTACCCCAGCTATGCTCGGAAAAAATTCTGGATTTATTGCTCTTGTGAAACAGATAAACCCAAATGTTTTTTCTAATCATTGCGTTCTTCACCGTCATGCTAAGGCATCAAAGATTCTTTCTTCTTATTTTAAAGAGGTATTGGATATTTTCGTAGAAACCGTAAACTTTATCAAATCAAGGGCATTGAATCACCGCCTATTTAAAGTGTTGTGCAAAGAAGTTGGGTGCGCACATATCGTACTTCTTTTGCATACAGAAGTGCATTGGCTATCCAGAGTTAAAGTTCTTAGCCGGGTTTTTGAACTTAGATCTCAAATTGAGCCATTTGTACGTGACAAAGAATCATCTCTTTTGCTTCACCTCATGGATACTAGCTTTTTCCTCCCATAATCTTACCTTGCAGATATATTTAGCCATCTAAACTCCTTAAAGATATCACTCAAAGGTAGAGGTATGAATACATTAAATTCCGCGGAGAATATTACATCATTTCAAGAAAAGTTGGTTCTATATGGCAGAAGAGTTGAAAGTGAAAATTACGCCAATTTTTCGCTTTTTGATGAAATAGTTTCCTTGCAAGTTAAACATGAAATAGATATCAAGGTTCTGGACTGTATTAAAATGCATCTGAAAAATGTACAAATTACTTTCGATGGAACTATTCCTCGCATATTTATAGTTGATAAATGGATAAAAAACCTTTCACCGTTTCATTGAATGGCGGAATAACAAAAAAATAAACAGTGACTTTGAAACAATGGCGTTGGATGTATTCTGGTGTAAACAAAGCGAGGCACATCCTGTTTTGGTCAAACGGGCGTTGAAAGTTCTCATTCCGTTTGTCACTACTTACCTTTGCAAATCTGGATTTTTAGTGCTTGTGTCCATAAAAACAAAATTAAGGAACAAACTAAAGGCTGAGCACGAATACAACAATTGGTTGAAGATTAATTTTTTTTTTTGGTAATTCTTAATTACTTTTAAATATAAAGTGAATAAATTTTTTTTTATATATAGTATTGTTCTTGTTTTCTGTATAAAAATATCAATAAAAGTTAGGGGTACGTAAGACTCCAAATTGTTACCAAAGGGTACGATTACCGCAAAAGGTTGGAAACCAGTGGCCTAGATCAAATGTAACTGTTCCCTATGAGTTCGGTTTAAATAAACTACCTATACGTTCGAATTGAGTTTGAAATGATTGGAAATTGATCGAAAAATAACATATGCAAGATACTTTTCAGTCATAGTGTTCACAGTCTCCTTCGATGTATAAAATATTTGATGTGATGTGTATTATCTAATTCAGTAAATGTCTTTAAAATATATAAATAATGTGATCTAATAAATAATTTAATAATAATAATATTTACTACTTTAGAAATCTTAGCAGACAATATACAAATAAGGATAATATATAACTTTAAATTGGTGATTTGAATTCAAAACCGTTTATATAGTGAAGATAAGGATAATCTAATTGTTGTTATCACATGAGATATGTTTTATTTATTTAATGTAAAATGCATAAATTATTGAAATATAAATACTGAAAATAAATAATTATAATTTTTGATTTTTATATTTTATACGTATTAGTAAAAATCGCGATTAATGGTTGTAACAACAAATAATTAAAATTAAGAATTCCATTGTATCAACTAAATTGCATTTACCATTGTACGGTAATAATTCAGTAATCACAGCAGAATATTGTGATAGTGCATGGGATTACGAAAACTTCGGTTGGCAACAAATTCGGTTGCAACAACGAAACTGTTTTCTGTGTGTAGAGACTTTAATTCATTTGTCTTTTCATGGGCGATAATTATTGCCAGATATTCCAGGCGACTATATATAATGGCTTGATAGATTATCAATTTTGTTTTTTTTTTATTAACTTTCTTTCATAATTTAAAAAGAACTCCAACAGCTGATGCAATTTTTGTTTTCAATGATTTGATATGAGCATCCCCAGACAAATTGCTTTTCAAAGTTATACCCAGATAGGATAGGATTTCTAATTATTAATAGTCAATGAGTGAGGTCGAAAGCGTAGTATTTTTGTTTTATTTGATTCAATCTCGCAAACTAAAAAATTAACGCAGAATCTCTCTCGATTTGAGTTTTAAAACTTAAATCATATATATAGGAATAAGATATTGAAAATTCATCAGCGAACATCACAATTTCGCCAAAAAAAAAAAGACCAAGCTTGCTGATATCACTTATATAAATCATGAACAAGAGAGACCCTAAGACACTCCATTGTGTCACACCACAATTCACTGAGAGGACAAAACTATTTTCCTCACCGTCTATTAGACAAAAAACTTTTTATATGTTCTTCGGAGTAGAGTGGGCTTGCGGCTTCATAATGCTAGATTCAGAAGAACAGGTTGGAATAGTACATTTCCTACACTTCGTTTCCTACTAGTAAAGAAAATTTATTGAACTTTGTATCTCTATGTTGGTTTCAAAATTCAAAATTCCAGTTTTTCAGCACTTTGTCCTCTTAAATTCGTTATTGCCTAAATAAAGAAATTTAAATTTTTTACATATATTTTTCCAAAATTACAGGCTGTTTAAAACCTACATTTGTATCCTTTGGAATTATGGTTTTTCCAATATCTTTTGATACCTAGACAAATTATCTATTTTCCATTTTTTAAAATTTAAAATTTAATATGATAATTTCAAAATCTTGAACATACGGCTATATTGTCCTTTTTTGGTGTTGGTAGCATCGGTTTTGAATTTAAATTTATCCGCTTTTTTAGGATCAGAGCAAAATTAACGAATTTCATTAAACAAATACCACTGTCTTTCGATAGATAATCTAAGAGGTTTGATCACGTCAGTTTTGTATCTTCTGGTATTTCTGAAATTCGCAAAAAGAAAACTTCTTCCTGAGTATCCACGTATTATCGCTATAACTTATTTTCAACAAAATGAGATACCAGATGTTTGTATCTGTCAACACCAGCATCATAGATGAGGAGGTACATTGTACGACAAATACAAATTTCATGGAACAGGTAAATAGTATCCGCACGAGTTTTATTGCAAATTCTGGAGCCGTTCGTTTCCCAAGTTTGACTATTGTAGTACGATTCAAGAGAAATATATTGCCGATGAGGATTCAGGTGTAATAGTTCAATCAAATCTTGCTCATGTTTTGAAAACTCATGTTAACTAACGTGGTATAATTTCATTACATTTGTTTTTAGAACAAGATTTTGGTTCTGGCCCATAAAAAGTTTCGATTACTTTATATTCGTGTAAATCGAATGATCAACGTTCCAAGAAACTAACGCTCGTTGAAAGAGCAGAAGAAATTCTCAAAATGGAATCATCTATTTCTTCTGTACAGTCATCTGAATTGTCCGTTTCATCATTTGTATCGTATGGCTCGTCTGCAGTTCGTCTCGGTGAATGCAATGGCGATACATCATAACGTTCAATATCAAATACATTGGACAGTTGATCCAATTCATCACACTCGCGAGACATTTTCACAATAATTACAACAGACTCAGAGTTCTACCACTAAATGGTAAAACAAACATTGAAATCAATCAAAATAAACAAATCAGAACAAACATTCAATAATGAAATGAGAACACGAACACTATAAAAATGCAATACAGAGGGGGAAATGTTAATTGCGTTTTACTCAAAAACTTGTTTTGACACACTAGGTGGGTTTTCATATCCAGGGTCACATACTTAATCTGTGCACGTTCCACTTCTCGGCCTTATCATCAACATATGGCAACTTTTAAGGCTATAAGACTGGAATAAGTTTATAATATCATATCCAATAAATCTATACTTTAATCCCCTACAAAAACGGCTGTATTATTTGCAAAAATATTTATTTTGTTATCCAAAACTTCCAAAAATTCTTCTAGTCCACATTTATGAGACCGATAGAACGTCATGAACTCTAATGGTTTCCCATTAATCTCAAAGTTATTTAGCGTCAACTAAATTATATCGACATAATCTCTACTTTCACAACAATTCACAGCATACAGGAATTTTTTTACTAATTTATGCAGAGGTTCAACCATAACCATTAGGGCGGATCGATTTAAAAATTACCCTAGTGACAAGGAAAATCGTATTCTAGGGATCAAAATAAGAAACTTTGACCGAGTAACCATACTTCAAAAACGAATTGTGATGTCCAGACTTTTGCTCCGTCTCTCTGTCTGTCTCACTTTGACCCATTTAGAATGCACCAATCAAGTCCAAATGTATGATCGACCCTCACTAATTTTGGAGGGCCGACCCATACATGCCAGTGTCACACCCCTGGAACCCCCTGTGGGTTCCCCATACAAACAATTAAAAAACTCACCATTTTTTGTTTAGAACTGGGCTGACTATGTTTGATTTAATATTAAAATTTACACTCATACGTATACGTATATTCTACTCTGTTAATAAATAATAATCATACGCGTTGACTATGTTATGTTATTCAAAAAGATCGATCGGAAGAGGGTAAATAACTTTTAGATCGCTCCGTGACTATGCGTGACTCTGCGTAACTACCCCAAAATTAATCTGTAGTCACAACAAGACAATGAGCCAAGTTCAAGATCAATTGCATGAGGCGGAATGAGGTTTCCCCATGGCGGAGAGACAGGCAGACATACAGGTCAAAAGTCGGGACATCAGAATTCGTTTCAGAGGTATGGTTCCCTGGGCAAAGTTTCTTATTTTGATCCCTACAATATGATTTTCCTTGTCAGCGATTTTTTTTGCCTCCCTACAAATCGACCCGCCCTAATAACCATCAATCCTACAACAGTGTACATAATTGTAATGAGGAATTGTGTACAGCTGAAATGCTTTCACATCAAACCAAGTTTCTTGTACCGCAAACATGTCAGGCAATCTAGGTAGTTTTACAAAAAAAAATTATGATTTTGTTAAATTTATTTATCGAAGAAATGCCTCTTAGGTTAAGTGAACAAATGTTTTAATATTTATAATTTAAATTTTGTATATAGTTTTGAAAAGAATTAGTATGTATTATTGAAGTATTGATTTTGATTCATTAATTAATAATAAAATTTAAAAAAAATCATGTGAGTCCGATCACAGGGAAGATGTGCAAACATCTAGTAATTAAAGATTTTTTTATGTAATTTTTTAAAATCAAACAGAAAGCGTCATCTATGTATCACTTATAGCAAAAACTGTTTCAGCTAATTCAACAACACTTATATAAGTGTGAAAAAACCATGTTTTATTTATGAAAATTAAAATAAATATTTATTGTACCATATTCTCGCAGTAAATGAATAAATTTGCTGGCTTTCCGATACGGGAACATGCCGCATGTAGTTGCCCGTGGGAAAAACAACTGTTTTCGAGGTGCAAACCACATTTATTAATTTATGAATTTATTATTATCATAGGAATTCTTCGTAGCAAAACATTTCTTTTAAATTTTCCTTTGAGAATTGTGGCCTCAATAACATTGGGAATTATTCTCTCAGCAATTAACCTGGTTCCATTACATAGTCTCGGAGCGTTGAGATTACGTAGCAAAATTATTGGAGAATCAACTTTTAATTTTAATAAATGTGGCGGTATACCGGGCACATAAAGTGAATTAAAAAATTCTGTTGGATAATTGACTGCTTCATTTTCTTCAACAACACTATCCATAGATTTGAAAGAAAACGTTTCGGAATCAATCATGTCCTGCATAACAACATTAGTATGTATTATCGACATTGTCATTCTTTGCGGCTAAAATAGATCTTTCACTCAACCAATCATGTTTACGATATTGATTTTGAATTTCAGGGAATACATTTTCAATTAATTCATCGCGTGACGATATAAATTGACAAAAGTCTAGTGGATATTTTAATAGTTTGACTGTTTGGGTTAATATTGATTTCACCATTACCCAGATCAAGTAGTTGTTTTGAAAATTGGTCAGCCGTTTGACCATTTTGTAATCGTACTCGCATGTTTGTTGTTAATTTTATAGTTTGAAAGCTACTCCATAATGTTGATGATTTTCAGCAGGCATTTATTTCGTCAGTATAGATTGATTTTGGTATGACTGGCAATGTTTGATGAAAATCTCCAGACAATAAAATGGGAGCTCCAACAAAAAGCCTTTCATTGCCTTTCAAATCTTTTAAAGTTCTATGTAATGCTTCTAAGGAATGTTTGTGAGCCATGGTACATTCATTCCAAATAATAATATTGCATTTTTGCAGATATTTTGCCTTACCGGAATATTCTTTGAAATTACATACGACATTCTCATTTGTTTCTACGTTTAACGGTGATTTGAGTGCTGCATGAGCTGTACGAACACCATGCAATAATGTAGTTGCGGCTATTCCGGATGAAGCAATAGCCAATGCAATTTTTCCTGCGGTTTTGGTTAGAATATTTATAGATAAAAACGTTTATGAATTTTTAAACTTATAAAATTTAAATCAATTTGACAACTCATTATTTTTCGAAAGCCAGCGCCATCTACCGGGTCCAGCAAAAATTTTTTGGCATTATCTAACATACATATATGTACATTCTAGTTTCAGTAAAATCGCAACGTCAATAAGAATATTCAAAATAATTTTACCCCAGCACCACCTATCGGGTCCATTTATACACACAAAAATTTCTTATGACGAAACATACATACATTCTGAATTGCACTCAAATCGCACTGAAAATAAGAATTTTGTTTATAACTTGACCCCAACGCCAGCTAGAGGGTTAAAGTTAAAAAAACACAGAAGAGCTCGAACCGAACCTATGATGCAAATCTTAGCTCGACAGCTTTTACGGTTCCGAAGATCATTCGTTACAAACAAATGCACCAACGTTTTTATAAATAGATAGATACCACCACAGCTTATACCAGTTGTGACAGCTTGACAGCTGTCAAAAAAAGCAATCTCGAACCGTATGGCTTTGTTTACATTTTTCTCCATTTTGTTTTGGTAAAGAAGTGCGAAAGAGATTAAAAAAATAGAATATACAAAATATAATGTGTGCAAGTGAACAGCTATAGAACATGTTTTCAACCACTGACAGCATAAAAAATGAAAACAATGGAAATTTAGTGAGTATAAACATTGAAAAAAATTCATAAAATTGTATTTTTGACAAATTAACATTAAATTTAGTAATCTGTGGTATTTCCTTTTCAGAAATAAAAGGTTTAATAGGTGCATATTAAAACCTAAAGCTTGTGATTGTGATAATACCAGTAATGTTGGTATAAATGCTGGTAAATTTGCCAGTTACATTCACCACTGCTCAACCCAGGGCCGAAAGGAAGGAATCAAAAATTACTATAGTTGAGCTAACTATTGGTCCAGTTGCTGGTGGCGAGTCACGAAACTTTTCGCAAGTTGAATTGTGGTATTAATGCTTTGGATTATGACTTGCGCGTGAGTGGTCCTAAATCGAAATTTGTCCGGTATTATTCAATGCTTTGGGCACTACACCATTGGCTTTATAAATAAAACATTAATTGACACTTTTTTTACTCCTATAAATAGACATCCAGCTGAAAAGGAATAAAAATTAGCCGCAACTGAAGACAAAATCTCAAATATAACAACAGATATCTACAATTGAGAACGCTTCTAAACAACAGCCTGTTGAAGAGATTTAATTTTATAAAGGCTAGTAAACCCTTAAAAATGTGAGTTCCAAAAATTAACAATTACGAACAACAAATACAAAACCACCAAGAACTACAAAAATTGATTGAGTATTTGGAAATGGGATTGAAGTATAAAGAAAAACAACTTCAGTAAAATGTAAAACAGACAAAACAACAAATGACTTACAAAAATTAGTAGATGGACTACAAGCAGAAGTAGCTAAGAAAGCCCAACTTAAAGTTGAAAAGGAAAGCAGAAAATTTCAGTGGCATAGAAAAGGATTTGTTGTAACAATTGCAAGAACCAAAAGCAGAAAAACAATGTAAGTTAATAATATATATAAACATTTTGAAATCACTGATATTCATATATGCACCGCATTTGTTTTTAAACCTTACAGTGACGATTATATAATTACAATACAATATATTTTTCTGCCTCTTCTGTGCATGATATGATAATCATTGTTTATTAAGATATTTAGTATTGATTGTTATTTATTTTTTAAATTTGTGTACTTATAGCAACAGGAAAAATTGTTGAGTACAATAAGCAAAGCTGCTGTTGGAGGCAGTTTTTCGGATAAAGGAATAGACAAAAAGACTTGCGGGATGTGCCTAAACGTTTGTGTCCAGAGGCAGTAAAAGTTTGTGCTGGCACAGCCCTATCAGTACCTTTAAATCAGTGGGTAGAACCGGTCTTCACAACCCAGATTAGACAGCAACCGCAAATTTGTAGTAGTTACAAATCTGGACAATCTAACAGCGCATATAGCACTTCCGACCCACAACACACCACACAACAACGCCAATGGCACTCGGAGCAGTTCCAGAGTAGCATCGGCGCTTGAGGAGACATTTCTGCGAGTGTATACTCGTTGAATCAGTGGCTATATTACTCGCAATACCAAAATATATTATTTTAAGACGGCCGTTAACCATAAGAAAACTATCTGGTTTTAAATCTGAATGTATTTTGCTGGACATAGTTTACAGCCAGATTATAGTTTACAGCATTTGATGTACAAAGTTTGTTAGGTTATATAAAGGTAAATTTCTTGTGTAACTTTGTAAAGCTAGCAACTTTGTTGTAAATCGACCACCTAATTGTAAATGTTATTAAAAAAAACCATTGGATTTTAATAAAAAACACTATATTGACTTTTGTGAAAGATGTTTATTATTTGTTATAAATATGTAAGAACAAGATCTGAATATCAATTTAATATAGAAAAAATAACAAATTTAGAATATACAAAAAATATATAAATATAGACATATCGGTTCGGATCCCTCGGTAACGTATGGAGTCTTACCTCCCCAAGATCACAACCCATTAAACACACACTATATTAAAAAAAATATATATATATAAATAACATTGTTTAATTTTTTACTAATTCAAGTTCGTATCTACTTATATGCATTATAATTTTTAGGAGAAAAATGTATAAATACCCACTTAGAAGCTTATAGTTAAACAAGTATGAAAATTATAGTCGGTTTAAACCGACTATACGATACCCTATACCATGCGTTCACAGGCCCTATCTCTAAGGCCCAACTAATTATATATAGAAAATAAGCATAAATCAAATTTTAACATAGACAGATTTTCACCAATTTAAATAGCGTTCATCCTATGGCCGATAGACGCTTATATACTACATTGCATCAAAATATATTCATATTTGCGAGCTGTAGTTTGGTTACAAGGTTTACATGGACACAGAGACGGACGGACGGACATTGCTAAATCAACTCACAAAGTGATTGAGCCAATCGGTATAATTAAAGATGGTTACAAACATCAGCACTAAGTCATTATACCCTAACCACAAAGCGAATACATTAAAATTGTAGTGGGTGTTAACTGTAACTTGTCTTCGGTTAATATATTTTCTCTTGTTAAAAGAGCTTCTCCAACCGTACCGACCAATACATTCTTTAATTCAGCATTAACTTGTCTGAAATTTGAATTGGCCATGAAAATTGGTGCGCTCTTCTTTGTTTCTGTAATTCCTCTATGTTCTAACTCTGCACAATCCTTAATCCCTCTATTTGTCCGCCTCAGGAGGTTCTTCTAACACTTAAGTTTTCATGGTGGACATTTGTCACACCTAGATTTGTTGGGCAAACAACCATTGGTGTACCTGTTGCTTAGCTTTTTTCTGTACTCTAGTATTTACACATTTTCTTTTTAAACTATAATGCATATTCTGTTACTTACTTTAATGCCATTATTATTTATTTTTTATATTTATTTAAAAAATTTTATTTGTGATAAACTGTGCTGTGGAATTTTCAAAAAATTTCTTCCCAAATTAGAATTTTTGACAGTAATAATCACAAATAAATAAAAACAATGTATACAACGTGTATAAAGGTGATAGCATATACTTTTTAATATAGCTGTTGCTTCCGATTTCTTTACAAAATGCAACCCTGATTTGATTGTTAAAACAAAAATACAGTGTTGTATTTTTCGAGCTGTCGCCACTGTTTACGCTGTGGATACCACTATGTGGTTTGTGTATAATGATTTTGTGCTGCTGTTTATAACTGCCAAAAATATTTGACATAGACTCATCTTTTATTATACCGATTGAATCAGAATCACTAACTGATTCGATTTAACGATGTCCGTCCGTCCGTCCGTTCGTCCATCCGTCTGTGTGTCCATGTAAACCTTGTAATCACACTACAGGTCGCAAATATGAAATTTGGTATTGAAACTGGTGAAAATCGGCCCATGTTCAGACCTAGTCCCCATACAAATGACCCCTATGAATTCGACATAAATTGCGATAAGATCCAAATTATCATATAGATCTCAATCAAATTGGGTTTGTATGTGTTTATTATATCCGTTAATCAGTAGTTCAAAAATAATCCCTATTGAACAATTCTTAGTCATAGGCCCCATATAGTGTTGCTTCCCGATCTATCAAAAAACTAAAATATTGCACAGATTTTTCTCAAATTTGGTTTGCTTATATTTTTTCAAAATATAAGTGACTTTACGAAATATTTTCAGGATCAGTCCATTTTTCGACCTAGTCCCTATATAAATATAGCACCCGATATCAACTTTTTCATATCTGCAGCCAAAAAAAAATAAAAGCAAGTAAGAAAGTTATAGTCGGCCTAGACCGACTATACGACACCCTATACCATGGTTTAGACACCCTATCTCTTCGGTCCAACTAATTGGATATAGAAAATAAGCATAAACCATTTGAGTGCCATTGTTATTAATTTTTTCGGCTGCAGATATGAAAAAGTTTATATCGGGTTCTATATTTATACGGGGACTATGTCGTCTAAACCGACTATAATTTTCTTACTGTTTTTTTTTTTTTTTTTTTGCGAAATCACTCTTTGGTGTGTTCTCTATTGAAAGATATAAAATTTGTTGCATAAAAATACAATTTAAAAAAATATATAAATGAAATGGAAATATATTTAGTGATGCCAAAACAGCGGAGACTTTTAAGCAATTAAAATAGAAGAAGGTGTGAAGGAAAATGTAAAAAATCCTTACCGTTATTTAAATATCTATAGATTCTGATGTTTTCTTTCAATTATTATATAAAATAATGGGATGAATTCAGTTTTATGAAGAATTAAAAACCAAAATAATAGATGGCTTTCATGCCGGGCGTAAGGAAAATAATGTTTGTGAGAAATATTCTGTGAATAAACTCATAATTTCATTTATAAAATGAGTTAAGGACAGGATAATTTCATAGCAACAGAGTTTAAAAATATCCAAAAATGCTACTTAAAGAGGTCATTAGCAATCTGAAAGAAAAACTATGTGCTCGAACTGTTTCCCGAGGCTGATCTTGGTTGTTACTGTCCTGTGAGGAAACCACTGATATCAGAATAAAATCGTCCGGCTAGCATTAATCTTGCTAACGAACACATGAACTGGAATTATAATACCGTGGCGAATAGTGTTGGCAAAAAATTAAATATTTAAACGGCCATAAAATTTGCCTATACCCACACGGGACCAAACTCTTTGGGGGGTCTTACTAAAATAACCTAATACAATCGTTCGGTATAAAAATCATCCATGACCATCATTTTATTCCACATAGCGATTATATAGTAAAGGTATCCATTGTTTTGTCAACAGCATAAAAATTAATACCTATAAGTTTAGTAATTTTTTTCTAAAGTTATGTTAATATTTCTACTTTATTAAATAAATAAAACATACAAATGTTTAAATTCATAAAATTGTTTTTAATTTTATGATCAAATTTTCTGGTATCGACCTTCCAAGTCGTCAAAAATATATGTTGTCGTTCACACTATATTTCTTACTGTTTTTAAATATTATTATCATTTAAATAATTAATATAATAATTTCGCTAGTAACGTAGCGGGTATACTGCTAGTATAATAATATAATTAATACTAGCAGATTCCAGCGCTCGAAGTTCGAGTGCAATTTCTAGGCAGCTTTATTTTTCAACTTAGCCAATTCACAGACCAACACACTTATGGTTTATTATTATTGTAAATGAAGATAACAAACTCATAAACAAACGCATTAACAATTTTAATAAAACACACATAGCATGTGTTTAATTTTATGTATGTGTTAGTAGCAACTTTAAATGCAATTTACTTAAAATTAAGGAAAAATTTAAAAATACGTAAATCTGCAAAACGGCTAATAAGAAATACCTTTCAAATAATATACATTTGGTCAAAATCGGGTTAACACGGTAGAACAAATCATCGGTCACAAGAAATCGCCTAGCCTATAAATATTATAGATTTATCACTCTTAAATAGTAGAAACAACCAAAAGAAGTCGTTCGTAGACTTACGTCGAATTAAAAACTATAAATTTTTGGTTTTTATTAAATAGCTCATTTAATATTAACAGACTACCATTTATTAAATGGTATTCAGATGCTAATAAAATAATAAATGTAAACGTAAAGTTTCAACAAAATCAATCAACAATTGTTGAAATTACATGAATATTTGTTGACCGTCCGTCCTCTTTTATGGTATAGTGTAAGTCTTTTTCTGTGCACAGCCGACACTTTACTTTCATTTTGTATGTTTTCACATTTTTTCGTTTTTTACCCTTTTACTTTTGTAAACAGTTGTTTAAGTGTCGTGCTAAGTTATGCTTAGTATTCATTTTTTTTAATATTTTATACGAGTACATTTTGTACTTACACTTACGATATGCATTGTTCAGTCGTCTATATGTGTTATAAATGTATAGAAAAATCATAAATATATACACATAAATATATGTACAGTAGTGGATATTTCAGTAGCATATTTCAGTAGCAACATATATTTTAGTTAAAGTATAGTATTATGTGACAGAAATAAAAGTAACTAGAGAATTGATACCATGATGCCGAGAAACTCAGCATTTATAAAATTCCACTTTAAAATATATATAAAACCAATGGCTTTTAATTTGTATTTTTTAATATATAGAGTGGACATCATCTCAAGACTTAAATATAAAAGGAAACCACGGGACTTTTTCAAATACCAGAAGCTGAAACAAAGCACCTGCCACCTTATCACTAATGGTTGGAAAATGCTCGAGAGAGTTTGAGCTGCGAGGATATGCTCAGTTAATTGCTGTCAAAATAGTCACTGAACTGGCACACACAAAAAAGACTACAAATTTAAATATTTAACTTCTTTACAGACAGTCAGCTAGCAATCAAGGCAATTTCTGTGAATCACACATACTCACCGACTGAGTACCAATAGAAGAGGATAAAAAAAGAAATGAAGAACTAGCAAAGCAATGGGTTTATTTTCCACGTGAAAGGCAAATATACTTCCAATATTTTTATAACGAAGAAATCTGGGGAATGTTGAAGAAATACGTGGGAAACTTCTTAAAGTATTGCTTTGTGGGATACCCGGGTACAGAGAGACTGTGGAGAATATTTTCCGTCATTTACTCACTTAAAACTCTAAATGCTGGACACTGGAAGCATCTTAATTCCAAAATATAGAAGAAATTCCAAAGATTCGAATTTTAATACCCTTGGCATTCATCAATAGAGTGTGGGGCAGCCTGTATAATAATATTTCAGAATTGATTTTTACAACCGGGTTACCGTGAACATCTGGCAGCACTAAAGACCTATACTGGTCAATGGGGGTCTCTGACTAGTTAACTGTTTTTAAGATATTCTATCTCAAGCCTTAGTTCATTTACTAATGGCATTTATACATTGCTCAGCTACATATTAAAGGCTGCGAGACCTTAACAAAAACAAGTAAGAGTGTTAAATTCTGCGCCTTATATTCGATACCCTGAATCCGTTTGGTACGGTTACCATTTTCATACTGTTAACCACTACTTAGCCATTAAATTCGGATACCATTTAAATTTAATTTTATTGTTTTTCTTTTTTTTACCAGTATTTATTATGTTATATTATTATTTGAGCGCATATTCTAGGAAATTTTATCTTTGCATTAAATAAAGACCCTAAGAGTATGCTCAGCAATTGTAGCCAATTCACAAATACACACAAAAAACAAACTCATTTTTATTACAAACACATCAACATATTTAATAAAACACACATATCATTGTATAAATGTATGTGTGTGTTAGTAGCAACTTTAAATGCAATTTACTCAAAATAAAGGAAAAAATTTAAAAATCTCTAAGTCTACAAAACGGTCAAAATCGGGATAAAATGGTAGAACAAAACATCAGTCGCAAGTAATCGCCTGGCCTATTAATATTATAGATTTCTTATATATTGTTTTTATTACAAAAACAATGATGGTTATAAATTTTTATCTCAAAAATTGCACTATTTTTTTACATGTCGAAAACTGTTAAGAAAGTTCGTTTCATAACAGCCCATAGATAACTACTCATCCGGCTTATAATACCCGAAGTAAAAGTAAGGTATCACACTTTGCATTGGTTGGAGACCTTAATAATTATGCGATATTGTAAAAAAAATAAATCAAGTTAGTACAAATATACAATAAAAATTAAGTTGTGTATACTAATAGTTTTGGAAATTTAAATAGTTATATAAAAAATAATCTAACCCATAAAAAATATTTTTATTAAAACTCTTTCTTTCCTTATGCATATGAGTTTTGAATACCTTCGTGACCGTGCGTGACTGTGTGTGACTATCTTAAAATTAATCTTTGGCCACAACAAGATCCATCGGATGAGGGGAAGTGGGGTTTTAATATATCCGTGACTGTGCGTGACTATATCAAAGTTAAACTCTTTTCACAGCAAGTGTATGTAGCAAGTTTCAGATCGATCGGATGAGGGGAAATGACATTTAGATCACTTCGTGACTGTGCGTGACTATGCGTGACTGTGCGTGACTACCCCAAAATTAATATGTAGTCACAACAAGACTATGGGCTAAGTTTCAGATCAATTGGATAAGAGGGAATGGGGTTGCTCCACGACAGACAGAGAGATTGAGTTAAAAGAAAGAGTTTAAAAAAATATCTTCACATACTGAGAAGAATAGTATAGTTTTCGGACATCTAAACAAATTGAAGCAATTAGTGGGCATGTTGTCAAATTTTTCTATCCTTTTTTTTTACAAAAACTCTAAAAATATATAAAAAATTTGTTGCAGAAATTAATGTCAAACAAGTGTTTGATTACTTTCAAAATTAAATATTATAGAAGCTATACTAAAAATTTGTATATCCAGTTTATTGTTATTTCTTGGCTTTATAAGGTTAATATATCTCTTTGTGAATATTTTAATTATATTAAGTAACTTTTATACCTTATACCACTATGTAGTCAAGGTATAATGACTTTGTGCTGATGTTTGTAACTACCAAAACCATTTTACCTGGACCCTATAGGACAATTCTTAGCTGATTCCCGATCTTCACTTAAATCTATCCAAAAACCAAAAATGTTACACAGATATTTCTCAAATGTCGTTTTATATATCATTCAAATAAAAGAATGTGTTGCTAACAATATCTTGAATAATAAAGAATATAAGGGAATACGAAAAATAATTTTTATTAACTTTTTAAGCTTTGTTAGATTTGCCGTGATTCTACACTATAATTTTACAAATATTAAAAAACAAACTTTAAAGGCATTTATCAGGAAATATATTTAAAATATTAAAATATTAAGTTTAGAACCTGAGAGTTTCTCTATAAAATAAATATCTTGAATTCACCAAACATTGATAAAATGTATACAATAATTTTAAAATTAGGAACATTGGAAATGCCTTCAAATGAAAAAAAATTGTTATATGGATATTTTCCTATAGGTTCAAATTATGAGTTCTTAAAAGCAAAACTGCTTACATCTAAATTTTTGCCAAACAACTATGAATATCTGATTAATTTTTATTTTTTTAATAACTGGGTACTTAAAAAATTTACTTCTTTTATTTTTTTTTCTTTCATTTTGGCGATTTTTTGTATTTATTTAGGAATAACCGTAAAAAAAATGTGGCACTACCGGCCTAACCTAATATGACACGTGGAGTATATCCAAACATACACACTATTGAAGGAAATGCTCCGAACACAATGATCACAACAACAACAACAATTACAGCTATGAAACAAATTACAAATAAGAAACATTTGTTTTTTTAAGCGGTTTTTTTACATTTTCATTGAAATCTCGGTACCTATCGAACCAATTTCGATTATTTTAAATATTTAGAAGCATGCTAACGATGTCAATGAATCACCATCAGCAATCCAGCTGAACTATTGAGGGCGTGATATTGATTTCCATATATTATGATTTCCAGATTTTTGTTTTTTTTTTTTTTTGCTAATTTTTACAACTTAAATAAGAAACTTGTATATCCCTCTGCC
Organism: Cordilura impudica; assembly: GCA_963682025.1. Classification (NCBI taxonomy): domain Eukaryota; kingdom Metazoa; phylum Arthropoda; class Insecta; order Diptera; family Scathophagidae; genus Cordilura; species Cordilura impudica. Next base: position 185,604,286 of record OY821519.1, read on the forward strand.
CACTGGTGGATGGTATAATTATAGTTTAACAACTTTTGAACTTAACATAGTCGTGCTAAAAACTTTCACCTTCTTTAAGTTAATGGTATTATTATGAAAATAAAAAGTTATTTTAATCTGCAGAGTTAAGCTTCATGTATATTTTTTTTTAAATTAACCAATTATATACGAAAAAATTTTTCAAAATTAAATTTTTGATAAAACAAAGCCTTTAGGTAACCTCGCTAAATGCGGTCGTGATCAAAAAATTTTTTTGTAAATTTCCATAAAATAATAATCAATTGTGATTATTCAACTTTATTTTATTTGTTCATTTTTATTTTCTGGGCAATTCCATATGTGACGGAATGATATTTTGAGTTGTAGAATTGAAGTTAAGGCTATTCCACAAAGCTATTTGTAATTGAAAATTCATTCTTCGGTTTGAAAATGATTCTTAATGATTAAAAAATTTAAAAAAACTCAGAAACAATTTTTTTCTCTATTTTATTCTTTTATTTTTGAGTAATTTCGCATTGTGTGACGGAATGACATTTTTGCTACCATGACTCTGTCCTGGTATTAAAACCTGGGAACTTTTGTGAATTAGGAAGCTCATCAGTTTTTTAACCAGCTAATATTTCACATATGATATATAAGCAATATTAAGTTATAATTTAGAGCAACCTACCTGTAATAGTGCTGAAGTTATTAACTGTCATTTGCGTGACGGAATGACTTGAGTAAACATATAATGATTTATAATTATTTTATTACATAGAATATTTATATTTATATTTATAATTATTTTATTATATAGAAAATACATTATGTAATTTGGAACATATTTTAATTTACTTTAAACTTACTCAATATAAATGAAAAAAAAAATTTTTTTCATAAAAGTTGACAATTTTATGGAAATGCCCTTCTACGTTCATATTAATAACCTTTTCCATTAAGATTATTTTCTGAAATGTAGGATATGGGGATATTAGTTTTATTGCTTGTTTTGTTTTTTATCATTTTCGCTTTACGAGGAAATATATAAATCCGGGAATTTGCATTTCCAAGATCAAAAGCATCTAACATCTCAAACGGTTCTCGCAGAAGACAGAAAGTTATTAACAGTTCTCGGAAAGTTTAGTTTTAGGCTGTACTCTGGGCCACTGTGCGTTTGTGGATTTTGCATAATTTGTTTAACCCTTTACCACTCTGTGCCCAAGATATAATGCGTTTGTAGGTACTTATTTTTGTAACTGTTTGATGCCTTTTATTATACCGATCAACCCAGAATAATAAATAGCTATGTACGTCTGTCAGTCTGAGTGTCCATGAAAACCTTGCAATCAAACTACTGGCAGTAGATATACAAATATTTGGTCGATGATAGGATGATCGCTCTTGATATTGGCTAAAATCGGTGTATGTTTAAGGCCTAGTTAGCCACACGTAACCTAACGTGTCAGCTGTTTTTGTTTTTTTGTTACATGATAAGTATCATGCTGGTTCGTTGTTTACATTCTGTAATTGCAGTAAATGCCAACGTTGCACTTACGGCACGGTTACACTTTAACAACGTGTGAATAACTCGGCTTTTAGTCATAGTCACCTTGAAAAGTATGTAAAGAATTACATTAAAATTCAGTTTGTCATTATTCAAATTTGATTTATAATTGTTTCTTCAACAAAAATAAACCATAAGTCCAGCTTATACGAGAAAATAGTGAAAAGAATTTATTTACAAAAACTTGTTGATTCATACGATTTGAATCTAACGAAAAGACTAAATGTTTTTGTTTTCAATTTTATTCGTAAAATACTGTTACTTATGTTTGATTAAATTTTATGAACATTATCCAATAAATTAATTTGTATGGAACGTAACTTTCGTGAAAAGTAACGAGGAGTTATTTACAATGCCATATTATTAGCATTTTGCTATAATCTTTGCACCGAGGTTCGCATTTGTTGGATAATTTGCACCATTTAAATAGTTTTTGATTGAATTGAGAAAACAATTTTTTCTCAATGATATTACTAATACACTACACAGATGATATTATATAGTCTAATACTAATATATTCTATATACAAATATTAGGAACCCATGAACTCACACAAAGTTCCAAGGCTGTTACTTTTATAGCATTCCATATATTTTATTTTGTGTATCATATGCCACAACACCACGTGGTTTAGGTACGACCACTCCCATTAATAATTTATTGCTTGACACAACACACATTTCTTGGCAAAAAGTATAAGGAGAGCTCGTAGGATATTGAAATTTGGTCCAGAGTCTTCTATCAACTCAATCAAGAAAAACTGTTTGTTAGATTTGACGTCATTTTTCAGACATATTGCAATTAATAGTGTAATTAATATGCAAGTTATAATTTTGGTAGAGAAGAAAGCATATATTTCAAAAATTCATAACTACATTGTAATTTTAATCGGACTAGTTTCTGTCATTTGAGGTTTCATCAGCGATTTATTGAAAATTGTGATAATTGTTATGTTTTTGGATTTTTTAATATTTATACTTCTACACACAGAAAACGGATTTGTTGTTGCAACCGAATTTATTGCCAACCGAATTTTGATAGTCCCTACTATCACACTATTCTGTTGTCATTACTCTATTTATATATAAATTCGATTGTAAGAATTATGATATTTAGTTGATACAATGGAATACTTAACTTTAATTATTGTCATAATCATTTTTCGGTTTTTTTACTAATACATATGGAATAGAAAAATTAAAAATTATTAATATTTATTTTATTATTAACAATTAAATAATTTTACATTGAATTGAATAAAATAATATATTATATGATACACATAAGAGGTATCCTTAGCTCCATTACATTATCCGATATAATGCAATGTTGTACTTTCATCATATCCGCACATATTGTCAGATATCATTTCTAAAAGACGCAATTTAAAAGTATGTACTGGTCAAGTACAATTCGGAGTATAAACATCAGCACATTTCTTACTCAATCGCATATTCATCCCCTTGTCAATTTCGACTTAGCATCTTGATATAAAGAAAATATTTTCTATTATATTTTTTTGTTTGAAATGCATGTCATGGCATGGAGTGCTAACGAAAAAAAGCAGTGGTAAACATCTTGAATACATTAAAGATCTGGTCTTGTCACTGAATATATCTAGGAGCTATTCATATGCCTCGTCTAACATAAAGAATTTTATATTATTCGCGAGTAGATATTGCAGATATTACCTATCTTCAACACATTGATAGTGGGCTGTTGTATGACAGATTTGTTTCCTATTCTTTCACCAAAGACATCAAGAAAAAACTCTTGCCATGAGGAACAGTTACATCTTCGATTTATAGATTAATGGATATTTCTTGTTCATCCATTTTTTAAAAGCATTTTGGCACTTTTTCACTAAAATAAAATATCACAAGTATAATATAAAAATTTTCTCTATTATAATTTATTATATTTTATTTTATTTTATTTTATTTTATTTTATTTTTAAAAATGCCAATTAAATCAACTAATTCGGTCTGGCTACATATATTTTTATAGTATTTAATATCGAAAACAGAATTTGATTCATACAATTTCCTTTCGTTTAGAAATACCAAAAGAGTTTAATAGTTTAGGTTTCTTTTATTGTAACCGAAAAATAATTCTAAATAAAAATTTTATGTATAGGACCCTAACCAATTATTTATTACAATATCTGTTTAACAATTTTCGGTTTGAAATAAGTTGTTATAAAAGATTTAGGATTGGGACATGATACTCTTGTTTTAATTAGGTTGACTCAAATAAATTTGTTTGGTAATTTGTAAAAAGACTTTCGTTAGTAAACAGAACTAATTATATTGTTGTAAATACATTCATTCTTAACAAATTGTATCTATACGATAGATATAGAAGAATATCTTCTATATTTTGATACATTAAAGAATCACAATAAAATTATTATTACCTTAACAAATTTTGCTAGTGGTAACCGAATTCCAACCAATCTTTTTTCTGTGTCTAATATCCTTCAAAAGTCATCAGTGTTATGAAGTTGATATATCTGGATAGTTTCATGGAAATCGGCCACGCACATCGCCCACAGCCCATATACCCGAAATAAAATTTTTGTAGCCAAATGTTTGTTTCTTCATTAAAAGTCTTGTAAATGTTTGCAAAGTTTTAAAGAAATATTTAAAAATTTTGTTTTTGAAACAAACTGGAAAAGTTTTGTAATTCGGCTTAAAGCTATAAGTAACGATATTTCTCAATGAAAAAAACTAGCTGCAACAAGGTAAACGATATAATGACTGATAAACATTTTTACTTGTATACAAATATTGATTTTATACATCTTCTATCATTTCTTTAACGACATCATGTAGTTCCAAAACATGTTTATGAGGTTGAAGTCTTATGCTAGTAATGTAAAGATTAGTATTTGTAGCGACTATGTGGCACCTTATGGTCCTTATTTTGAGTTTCTTCAACTTCATTTTATATCGTGTTTCTTTGAATTACCGAAACTTAATTTCGTGTAACTTTTTGTATAAAATTTATAAATTTGTTCAGCACTATTCAATATTATCTGAATTTTATTTATTAAATCTAAGGAATACACTCCAGCTTTTAATTTTTTTGCAACCAGAACACAAAGGTCGATAAAGCTCAGCTTTTTTTGTCCAAGAAAAACTTAAAACACTGAATTTATCAGTGCCATCATAAAAACCTGAATATTTTTTAAACTATTATCATTATCGAATTACTTTTTTTTTAAATTAATGCTGAAATACCATGTTTTCCAAATATACTTCCATAAAATAGATATGAGAAAAAGAAATTATCTACCCGCACCATTGAAATGCATGAAAATGTGCGGCAGTTACTGCAGAGTTTCGTTTAGGTGACTTTGCAGCGGTATTTTGGACAGAAAAAGAATTTCCAGAAAAAAATTATGATACATTTCTCTTAATAAAACAATTCTCTACAAACCTGCTTCATTACATTTTTAGTACTTTATACTCGAAAAGCGAAGTTTTTCCAGCAAAATCCCACAGTGCAACGTTTCAACACTCTCGCTATCTTTGTACTCGGGATATTTGACGGTAAATTGCTACTTTGTGTGGGAGATGCCACAACCACTAATCCGATCCCGCCCGTGTTTATCTCAACAAATTAGAATTAATAATACTAGCAGATTCCAGCCCTCGAAATTCGAGTGAAAATTCTAGAATATTTTATTTTTTCATTAAATAAAGACGCTAAAGGTATGCTAATCAATTATAGCCAATTCACAAATAAACACAAAAAGACAAACTTATTTTTATTACAAACACATTAACAAATTTAATAAACAAACACATAGCATTGTATAATTTTATGTATGTTTTAGTAGCAACTTTAAATGCAATTTACCCAAAATAAAGGAAAAAATTTTAAAACCTGTAAATCTGAAAAACGGCTAAAAAGAAATACCTTTCAAATAATATACGTTTGGTCAAAATCGGTATAAAACGGTAGAACAAAACATCGGTCACAAGGAATCGCCTAGCCAATTAATATAATATATTTAATTATAGATATTTTAAATATTAAACAAAATCCGGCGAAAGCATTTAAATGTTTCGACTTAAAATTATTTTCTATGTAAATTGTTCATTTATGGTTTAACACTCTTTCACCAAATTCAGGAAATCGAGTGCTCTATCTGAGTCGACCATAACTTTCTCACTTATTTTGAGTAAAGATATTGAAATATTTTAACGATTCATATTTTGTGAATTTTTAGGTGATCTCGTTTTGAGCTGACAGATTAACTCGGTTTCTTCATACCGTTTTGGTATTGCAGCTTCTTTAGTCGATGTTTGAATATTAAAGTTGCCATTCAAATATAGCTAACATAATTGATTGAAATAGAATAGAATTTCTTTAACAAATTCTTACTAGCCTATTTTTATGACCTCAGCTGGCAAGTTAGAAACCATCATATTTACGGTGGTAACTAACAATACATATACGAAATAAAAGTTGCATGTTTGTATTTATAGAATGTGTTCTCTAACAAAATAACCAAACAACATCATCAGCAAATACGTATTATAATTTTTTGTATACCCTACACTAATCTGTGGTGAGAATATTATGAGTTTGTGTTATTAATTGTAACTACTTAAAATATTAGACCTAGACGGACATTTTTATATTATACCGATCCGGATAGAATTAATTTCTGTGTAGATTAAGGGATATGCCATTCAATTCTGCAATATGTCTTTGTGCTGCATATGTAAATATATTTCGAAGAAATTTAGTATATGATCTCTATGTATTAAATTATCAGAGAAATCGGTAAGAAATTAAATATAAAATTATATATTTTTATAATTTCTAGAATAATATGAATTCAAGGAATATTATATGTAATCGAACTTAATCGCACATCCACAGCTGAGTGGGTGACTAACTACCCACACCCACCTCGTCATTTTCAATGGAAAGTTTGATGTAATTTTGTGTAAATATTCAAAAAGTCTCTTTAAACGTTCAATTGCATTTCCATATTTAAGCCTATTTGAAAAATTTTCTGCAAAATTAATAAAATATTAAATTCTTTTTTTAATTTTTACATAAATACTTTGTAAGAATATTCCTAAAACTCAACCACAGCTAGAAAACTCTCAGGTTTAAGTTACTTGAGTCTTACCAAAACTCATGGTGTATGGTGGGCCTAGAACGACTAATACTTTCATACCCCATGCCCCTATGTGGGTAGGGTATAATGACTTTGTGTTGATGTTTGTAACTACCCAAAATATTTGATCGACCCAGAATCACTTTCTGAGTCGATTTAGCGATGTCCGTCCGTCCGTCTGTCCGTCTATCCATCCGTCCATCTGTGTGTCCATGTAAACCCTGTAATCAAACTACAGGTCGCAAATATGAATATATTTTGATGAAATTTGGTATATAAGCTTCTATTGACTATAGCATGAACATCACTGTAATTGTTGAAAATCAGTACATGTTCAGACTTAGTCCCCATACAAATGACCCCTGTGAAATCGACTTGAATTGCCATAAGATCAAAATTATCTTATTGATTTTAGTCAAATTCGGTTTTGGTATGTTTATTACATTCATTTATCAGTAGTCCAAAAATAAACCCTATAGAACAATTCATAGCCGCCATATACAGCTGAATTGTGATCTTCTCTTAAATCTTTCAAAAATATTGCACAGATTTTTCTCAAATTTGGTTTATATATGTTTTGCAAAAAATGAGTCTCTTTAACAAATTTGGTCGGAAGCGGTCAATTTTTCGATCTAGTCCCGATATGATCCTTTTTAGAACTGCAGACAAATTAATATCAATGCCACTTAAATTTGATTTAAGCTCATATTCTATATCTAATTAGTTGGACCTAAGTTATTGGGTCTCTAAAGGCATGGTATGGGATATCGTATGGTCGGTCTAGACCGACCATAATTTTCTTACCTATTTTACTTGCGTTGTTCAAATTTTATGCAGTTTGATGAAAATTATGTATGGTTAAGTACGGTTGTACGCTATAAAGCTTTTTCCACTTTTTAATTTAGATGCGCATTCTCTTTCTTTCCGGTAAATTCCTTTTTGTTTGTACTAGTATAGAAAATATGCAAAAAAAACACCTTTACACTTGATTTTGTATAAAGTTCTTTTTAGCTTACTTTTAAAAATTTTTTTTTTCGTTTGATATTCAAGAATGTGTATATTTTACACTTTTAAATTTGTTTTTTTTTTTTTTACCAGTCAACAATCAACGTGTAAGCACTTTACACATGAATACTTACTGCACACGTTCGAGTATATTGTACATTGGATCTAGAACTTTATAGAATGAATTCATACAGCCGTATTAATAAAAAAAATCTTAAATCAGGTTTCAAATACAAATTAGTTAAAACAAATTTAAAAAATTATATAAAGGAAAAGTCATAAAGAAGGTCTGTTAAACATTCGTATTCATAATCAGTATTTTAAGTAATAAACGTTTTAACGTTTTATTAAACTCTATGATGGCAACATTATATTTTTTATTTGTCACTTGAGTCTTAATAATGCAAAACCATGGTAATTAATTCATACGGTATTCGTATCTGTAATTTTTTTTCCGAGTTTGGGAAAAATATGGTTTTTATAGAAAAAAAATTAATGTTAAACTTGCCTATTAAATAAATAAATAAACACAGTCAAAATAAAACGATAGGTAGAAATGTAATTTAGCTGTTGATTTTATTGCAGATTAAAAAACTATTCAAATAACCAGTTTTATTTAATTTGCTTTGATTTTTTTTTTTGTTCTAAAGGGTGATTTTTTTAGCTATTATCTTTTTGGCAACACTGGTTTAAACAGCTGACGCACGTTTCGAGTTTTGTTTCGTTGTCAAACATCTTCAGTTTGGTCTATAATTTAACCATGAATCGTCTTACAAACGAACAACGCTTGCAAGATATTGAATTTTATTATCAAAATGCGTGCTCTGTTAAGAAAGTTCATCGCGCGCTTCTTCCATTTTATGGTCAGTTTAATCGACCCACTGAAGCGGCTATTCGGGCTATTGTGACTAAATTTCGCACCAAATTTACATTGTTGGACACGCTTACGTAGAGTGCGAACTGAAGAAAATATCGCAGCTGTATCGGCCAGTATTAATGATGACCATCAATTATCGATTCGTCGCCGTTCGCAGCAATTGGGCCTCTGTTACTCAACAACGTGGAAAATTTTGCGGAAGGATTTAGGTGCGAAGCCTTTCAAAATACAGCTGGTGCAAGAATTGAAGCCGAACGACCTACCGCAACGTAGAATTTTTGGTGAATGGGCTCTTGGAAAGTTGGCCGAAGATCCACTTTTTTATCGAAAAATTGTGTTCAGCGACGAAGCTCATTTTTGGTTCAATGGGTACGTAAATAAGCAGAATTATCGATTTTGGAGTGAATATCAGCCAGAAGCATTGGAAGAGCTACCAATGCAACCAGAAAAAGTCACAGTTTGGTGCGGTTTATGGGCTGGTGCCATCATTGGACCGTACTTCTTCAAAGATGATGCGATTCGTAACGTAACTGTGAATGGTGAGCGCTACCGAGAGATGATATCCAACTTTTTTTTGCCCAAAATGCAAGAGCTTGACTTGCATGACATGTGGATTCAACAAGACGGTGCCACATGCCACACAGCACGCGCAACAATGGACTTATTGAGAGGCGAGTTCGTTGAACATTTTATTTCACGTTCGGGCCGGTCAATTGGCCGCCTAGATCGTGCGATTTAACGCCTTTAGACTATTTTTTGTGGGGCTATGTTAAAGCTCATGTCTATACAGACAATCCCGCTTCAATTGACGCATTGGAAGACAACATTGAAGCATTTATTCGTGAGATACCGGCCGAAATGTTGGAAAGAGTATGCCAAGATTGGACTAAGCGGATGGACCATTTGAGGCGCAGTCACGGTCAACATTTGCATGAAATAATCTTCAAACATTAAATTATATGGACCGTACTATCGATTCAAATAAAGAGTTCATGCATTTTTCTGAATTTTATGTTTTTTTTTTAAACTTTCCTATAGCTCTTAAAAAATCACACTTTATTATCATTACAAATTCAAAATATTTCTTTTAATATAGTTGACTTAATTTCGCTATTTTAATAATTTGTATAAATACTTTGATTTATATAAATAACAAAGAGGTTTCTAAGCGCAAGCGTTCCTTAACCGGAATAGAAAACAGGTCGTTCCTTTTTTTATAAATTTTCTTTTGATGATCATTTGAGATTTGCGCAATAGTTTCTATTGTAAACAAAATACAATTAAAACATAAAATGTTGTCAAGAAAAATAATTCTAACCAACTCCTTTAATCAAATATAGCTTTATCGATTATTTATGAAAAAATCAACTAACTTCTTTCGATTGAATGGAAATTTTTCACTACAATGTTCAAAATGAAAACAAACACAAAGCAAAAAGCACAAATGTCATTATAAAATAGGTTTAAAAGAGAGTCGAACCAATTTTAATATTCTTTTATTTAAACAAGGTTTAAAATAGATATTTTAAGTTAAAATTCGTTTATGAATACAATTTTTTATGTAAATCTACATTATTTTAGTTGACATCAATTACTTCTTGACAAGTGGAGGAATATTCGTTGCAAAGTTCTTTTATTACGAGAACATTTTTCACAATTTTCACAATAACATTTGATGGCTGTAGTTTTTATACGTTTTGGTTTAGCCGTCCATATATAATCTTCTACTTACTTTATTAAGAGGATGTCATGAAAAATATGTAATTAATTATTAATCGTAATTAAATTATACAATCTGTGGGACCATATCAAAATGTGTTTGCAATTAAGTTCTTTGTGTGATACATATAAATTAATTTTATTTAATAAAATGGTTGTTATTTTAATAACTCTGTTTCGCATATGTTCGGATAATTGCCTTTTTGATGTACTATAAAGTAGAAGAATACTTTACCTATTGAGGCAATTAGACGTGTTCGTTTATATGCTTTGCCCGCATAATTAACTAAAAATCTTGTAAATTTTGATGAGCAAATTAACCGAGGATTACTGTAATAATAATATTAATTTAAAATGAGAAAAAAAAATATGCTGAATAAAAAATATGAATAAAACTGTCGACTTGAATCTCATCTTTCATCTGACACTGACAGCGGCATCGTTTGGCGAATACACTTAAGTATGGAAATATATATTTCGAAAAATTATTTCCTTTCAATCTTTGAAGTCCTTGCTTAAAAAAGGAAAAACTGTAAATACTGCTTTAGTCAATGTGGCCAGTTCGTGTTGTTTATTCATTTCACCTAATTAAGTTCAACTTAAACGCGATGCAATTAATCTGCACGTGACAAAATCGAAATCATTATAATAATGGATTTTTCGTTAGTAGCAAACTTGCTTCTCGCTTATAGTTTATTACTAACCTTTTTCTTCCGTATTTAAGAATTATCATGGAAATTTTTATGTAGGACCAAAAACTAGTGTGTAATCTATTAAACCAACAAATTTAGATGTAATATAAACCCAAACAAATTGTTGAATTTGTCCGGGTGTACATTCTGCTCTGTTCGTGCCGCCATTAACTGAAGATACATTATGTTATGTATTGTATGGGGCTTATTAGCAACTGGAGCAATAAGTTGATATTTCAAGTGATCAGTACACTATACAAGAGCCATTCTGGGGAATGAGAAATTCCAAGTTAGGATGTTAGTATTAGGCCAGTAAAACTTCCAAAGGGTTCGCAGGTCAAACTTTTTTATGGCATTTTATATTTTTCATTCTCTCCCAAATAGCGTCAGCAAATCAAGTTGGACTAATATTATCGAATGAAATCTTCAAAAAATTTAAATTTTCCCCTTAATAAATTTTTTGAATAGCTTAACATATGGAGGGCGTATGATTGTTATATATTGGTAGAGCAGAAGAGTTGTACAAGGTTTTGCAATAGGTTTTTTTTTAAATAAAATTCATGCTAAATAACAGACGTACACTGTGGTTCATCAGATTAGAACCAGTATATTTAAAATTAAAAAAAAAAACTCTACAAATTGCAAATACAAAAAAATAAAAAAAAATTTGCTTTGCAGTAAAATAACTGATTCTTCAAATGACAATTTAAACACAAAAAAATTTTATGCTAATGCATTATAACGGTTCGTTTCTCTCTTTGTTTGTAGTCAAGTATAAAATTATTCATTAATTTTTTGGTTCAACAGAACAGAACCACCTTTTCATTGTTCTATAAATCAAACATACTTGCTTTTTATACCCTATACCACTATGTGGTTTGGGTATAATGACTTTGTGCTGCTGTTTGTAACAACCAAAAATATTTGACCTAGACCCATCTTTAATTATACCGATCGAATCAGAATCACTTTCTGAGTTGATTTAACAATGTCCGTCCGTCCGTCCGTCCGTCCGTCCGTCTGTGTGTCCATGTAAAGCTTGTAATCAAACTGCAGGTCGCAAATATGAATATATTTTGATGAAATTTGGTATATAAGATTTTATCGGCCATGGGATGAACGCTGTTGAAATTGGTGAGAATCGGTCCATGTTCAGACCTAGCCCCCATACAAATAACCCATATGAAATCGACATAAATTGCCATAAGATCCAAATTGTCATATAGATCTTACTCAAATTGGGTTTATATGCGTTCATTACATCCACTAATGAGTAGTCCAAAAATGATCCCTTTGACCCCATATGGAGCTGCTTCCCGATCTTCACTTAAATCTATTAAAAAACAAAAATATTGCACTGATTCTTCTCAAATTTTGTTTCTACATATTTTTGCAAAATACAAGAGACTTTACCAAACATGATCAGGATCGGTCCATTTTTGGACCTAGTCCCTTTATAGATATAGCATCCGATATGAACTTTTTCATATCTGCAGCCAAAAAAATTAATAAAAATCCCACTCAAATTTGGTTTTTGCTTATTTTCTATGTCCAGTTAGTTGGGCCTAAGAGATAGGGTCTCTAAACGGTTGGTATAGGGTATCGTATAGTCGGTCTAGACCGACTATAATTTTCTTACTTGTTTGTACTTGATAATTGATTTTATTGTAATTATTTCCTTTAAATATTAATTTAATAATGCGTATATTTACCGTTATTTACAATAACTTCATAAATTCTAGAGAGATATTTCACCCCATGCAGCTTTTATTCCATCAATTAGCTCATCCTGGGTTTCCTACTGCTTTCCTCCTTCGTATACCTTACGGGTTAGCCAACCCCAAACATTTTCTATAATGTTAAGGTCGGGCGAATACTGCGGTCAATTTAAGGTTTCAATATTTTGGCTGGCAGTCTCCACGATTTTACTACACGTGCCGTGTGTATAGGTGCGTTATCATGTTGATAAATCCACACTCTAGTGGTCCAAAAATATATTTTATCTTAGAGAAAGCCTGTTCCAATAGGTTATTGTAATTATTCCCGGTCATTTGGGTACTCTGAACAACAAGGTCAATAACGCCGTAGTATGAAACTGCAGCCCATACCATAACGCCCCCCCCCCCCTCTGTTGATTTACTTGCATTTACTCCTGCTAAATGCTTCATTTTAGATGTAAATTGGGCTGAATTTGAGACAATTCGAAGAATTTTTCGCTTGTCCCTTGATGTTAGCGCTGTGTAAGTACCTCCTTTGTAATTTTTATTATATGTTTCACGATGTTTTATGTAATTCATTACCACATTATGACTTCGTCCGATCTTTCTAGAGAGTTCGCGATAAGAAGATTTTTCACGATAGTAAACATCAATTTTCGCAATTTCTGACGAATTTAAAGCACTTTCTTTACCCATTTTCTTTAGTTTTAATTTTATTTGGCTTTAATACAACCGCATACTGAATTAAGTTAAAAGTGAATGTGGTTCTATTCTGTTGAATCAAAAAATTAATGAAGAATTTTATACTTGACTACAAACAAAGATAGAAACGAACCGTTATAATGCATTATCATACGATTTTTTGTGTTTAAATTGTCATTTGAAGAATCAGTTATTTTTCTACAAAGCTTATTTTTTATATTTTTTCTGTATTTGCAATTGATAGAGTTTTTTTAATTTTAAATATGCTGGTTCTATCCTGATGAACCACATTGTACATATATTTCAACTTAAAATTTAAATTCAGACTTTGTTTTAAAATTAAAAACACAAAATAAAAATATTAATAACACAAAATTCAAAAAACGAAATAATAAAAAAAAATAATTCGTATTATAAAATTTGAAAACAAACTGAAAAAATTAAATGTGTACATATTTCAAACTTTATTGTTGTTAAGTAATTAATCTATTTCGCTGTCTGCAAATTTTGAACGTTTTGGGTGCGCAATAGCTTCACAATTCTGTTACTGTCATGTTACATTAGAATCAATTTTGTCAGGGATAAGTTGGAATGTTTGCCGAATATAATATGTTTTGAACGTACATATTATACCTTGGTCTATCGGTTGAATGATAGACGTGGTATTAGGTGTAGGAAAACTATTTATACCCTATACCACTATGTGGTTTGGGTATAATGACTTTGTGCTGCTGTTTGTAACAACCAAAAATATTTGACCTAGACCCATCTTCAATTATACCGATCGAATCAGAATCACTTTCTGAGTTGATTTAACAATGTCCGTCCGTCCGTCCGTCCGTCTGTGTGTCCATGTAAACCTTGTAATCAAACTGCAGGTCGCAAATATGAATAGATTTTGATGAAATTTGGTATATAAGCTTCTATCAGCCATGGGATGAACGCTATTGAAATTGGTGAGAATCGGTCCATGTTCAGACCTAGCCCCCATACAAATTACCCATATGAAATCGACATAAATTGCCATAAGATCCAAATTGTTATATAGATCTTACTCAAATTGGGTTTGTATGCGTTCATTACATCCATTAATGAGTAGTCCAAAAATGATCCCCTTGACCCCATATAGAGCTGCTTCCCGATCTTCACTTAAATCTATTAAAAAACAAAAATATTGCACTGATTCTTCTCAAATTTTGTTTGTATATATTTTTGCTAAATACAAGAGACTTTACCAAACATGATCAGGATCGGTACATTTTTGGACTAAGTCCCTATATAGATATAGCATCCGATATGAACTTTTTCATATCTGCAGCCAAAAAAATTAATAAAAATCCCACTCAAATTTGGTTTTTGCTTATTTTCTATGTCCAGTTAGTTGGGCCTAAGATATAGGTTCTCTAAACGCATGGTATAGGGTATCGTATAGTCGGTCTAGACCGACTATAATTTTCTTACTTGTTTTACATTAGAATGGTTCAAGTCTCTTAGATGTCCTGGCTCATTATCTAGTATTAACAGCACTTTGAAGTCGATGTTCTTTTTCTTGTAACGTAAGCCTTTTTATTTGCCCGCCAATAAACAGGTAACTTGGATATATCAATGTTTTTCAAAGCTCGTGGATTTAGCGAGCGGTTTATAAGTTAAAATTTTGTTGTATAGTTCCCTGATGCATTATTACAGAGAAGTTGAATAATTCTGTCTTTTGCGGCCTTAACTCTCATTTTTTGAGATATACGTTCGACGTGTCATTTCTTTCAATTTAGAACTGTTTTGTCTGCATTAAAGATTTGATCTCCCTTATAACAACCCTCTTCAATAATTTTAGAGAGAGTTTTAGGGTAAACCCTCGTAGCTTCTATGTCTGCCGATCCAGTTTCGCCTTGAAGTTTAATATTATATAATCCAAATCGTGATTGAAAGTTTTCGAACCAGCCTCTGAATTCCAGCTAAGAATTCCTGATCACATTTTTTGGTTACTGGCATTACTTTCTTTTAAATGTGTATAAATTTTAACAGCTTTCGCCTTAATGGCATTTGTATTGACCGACATTTTTTTGTAGCACAGACGTCTATCAACAACATTAAAGCTTTTTCCATTTTTTCTATTAAAACATTGTGCACACGTGCAAGTCGTTTTGCCTTTATTGATGACCCAACCATAACAGAATATCTCATTTTGTTTAACGGTGTGTATTGTGGATACATTTAATCCGAGAGACTTTGCTACTAATCCAGCTTTTTAAACCACTGCACAATCTATATAAAATTTTAATTTTGTCATCTAACGTAATAAATTTTCGCGTAATCGTAGGTTTTTGGACATTTGTAACTTTACTATTCATAGATAAAAAAAATTTGTTTAATAATAAAAAAAAAATATTCAAAAAATTGTTCCCAATTAAACAAACGTTCACGCTGTAATGATAGTTTTCAATTCACAGGTTTACGATATCATTCATTGTATTACGATAACACATGCTTTGAAAGCAAAAAATGGGTAATTCCCTTTTTATTAAAAAAAAAGTATGAATATGTACATACACAAATTGGTATTACCAGTATATATATGCACACAGAAAAAACATTAATTGGAAATTCGTTACCAATACAAAAATTTTTTTAGGTAATAACAATTTTTGCAGTTATTATTTAATATTTGACAATCCAACAGATTTCTTTCAACAACTATCATACAAAGAAAATCCTTCTAAAATTAAGGTAATTATAATAATAAAATTGGTTCCGTTTACCAATCAAGGTCTCTACATAAATTTTCAAACTAATTTAATTGATACAAATTCACTAAATGAAGTATAACATACTACATTCCTCAAATATTGGTGATTGCAACTAATTGTTCTATTAGAACAACTTTTTTTAAACCGAAAATGTGTTAACAGAAAATATTGGAAAAAATGCTGTAAATCAAATATGCACTAAGACTTAATTTTTAGTTACAATAACAGTAAACCAAATTGTTATGCTATATTGGTATTTGGAAACGAAAGGGAACAGCTTGAATCAAATTCTATTGCAAATACCAAAAGAATATAATAATATGTGTATCCAGACCGAATTTTCGAAACAAAATAAAAATTTTGAAAAATTTTATGAAAATTTAAGTTTATTTATGACAATGTGTAAAAAAAATTCAATATTATTTAAAAAAATATATATATATATACACACCTGATCATTATTAATTAATATTAAAGTGATCATAAATCCAAGATTTTCTCTTTTAAACTTCTGGATTTTTTATTTTCCTAATCAGTTTGATGAGGCAATGCCATTATAAAGAAAAATATGGCAAGCATGTTGTTTGCAATTAATTTACAGTTAGGAATTTATTTTAATTACGTAGAATTGTTGATCATATTAATAGATACACTTGACTAATTTACCGTTTTCTTTTTGCAACAAATTAAAATTGTTAATTTTTTTGTTTTGTTTTACATTAAGTAAGTACATTTTTATTTTGAAGAAATATATAATAAATTTAGTGTAAGATTTTTTAGAAAATGGGAAGAAACATACATTGCAGCAAAGAAGAGAGACGAGTAATTCAAACCATGAGAAAACAGGGAAAGTCATTGAGAGAAATTTCAAAAAACATTGGAAGGTCTTTGCATTTTGTCCAAAATGCCTTATCTAAAAAGAAAACTGTAGAAACACGTGGCAGACCACATAAAACGAGCCAAGAAAGTGATAGACGTATTATTATCATTGCCAAAAAAGACCCTTTCAAGTCTTCAAAGGCTATTTCTGCAGAGATTGAAAATGTAGTCAGTGCTCCAACAGTTCGTCGTCGTCTTCTGCATGCTAAATTACCCGCAAGAATTGCTGGAAAAGTTCCACTTATAAAGATAAGATTAAATTTTGCTAAAGAGCATATACTTTGGTCTGGATGTGAAGGCAAAAAAAAATGGCGAAACATCATATGGAGCGACGAAATAAAAATTAATTTGTTTGGAAACGACTGCCCTAAAGGAAAAGAATTACACGTAAATTTTATAAAACAAAACAGTTAAACATGGTGGGGGCAATATAATGGTTTGGGGATGCTTCTCGTGGTACGGTGTTGGCCCATTATATCGTATTGAAAATACAATGAACGCAGATGGGTATAGGGAACAATGCAAAATGTAATGCTTCCATATGCTAAAGAGGATATGCCATTACTTTGGACTTTTCAACAAGACAACGACCCTAAACACAGTTGCAGGTTAGTTAAGAATTGGTTCTCGGAGAATAATGTTCATGTTTTAAGCTGGCCAAGCCAATCTCCAGATCTAAATCCCATAGAAAACTTATGGAGTGAATTAAAAAAGAAGACTTTCCAAAGAAGTTTTCAATAATAAGAATGATTTATGGAAAAAACACAAAAAATTTGGTACGAGATTCCATTAGGAACTTGTCAGAATCCGATAACTAGTATGCCCAGAAGAGTGCAGAAAGTTCTGCAAACCAAAGGAGGGTGCACTGGGTACTAGTGTTACTTTAATATTCCTTAATAATTTTTAACTTAATATAAAGAGTTTTTTAATTTTCTAAAATGTATCTATTATTATGATCACCAAATGAACGTACTTATTAAACATATAATTTAATTTTTATTTTGTTTAATGCTATAAATTAAAAATATTTAGTTGTTTTGTTTCTTTAATTGTTATAAATAAAAATGAACTGATTTTTTAATTTTTCTATTATAACAAAAAAGTTTTTTCCTTCCTTAAACAAAATATATTTAGGTGTATCTATTATTATGATCAGGTTTGTATATGTTGACCTGAAGGCGTAATTGAGTACAAGTGACCATATACATGCCCAGAACTTAGTCTAGTACCTGTAAATGTTCCCGATTGTCGCATAACGAAAAAATGGATATGTTCAATTGTCAAGCTTTGATTCCGGTAACAACTACTGACTTGTAAATGTAAATTGAACACTTTAACACTCGAACCTGGAACCTCATGTGATTAACTACAAACGAATAATATTAAATGCATCGTATTGCATCATGAAATATCTCGCGGTTTTAATGACCAGATGGAAAATGTATTTCACTGCTTCTCTCGGTTTGAATCCATCGCAATGTATGGTAAGACAGTCTTTGTGACAGACATGACTATTGGTTAAGTTTCATTTATGTGATTTTTAATTTTTTTATATTCATTTCAGTCAATATTTTTTCTTTAAGGAATGTTTGCGGAATATGCATTTACATGACATAATTTTAAATTAGTGAAACAACATAATATTTTTATTCCAAAACAGTAATTGAAAAACTCATAAAGTCACAAATATTTGAAATAAACAAGAGATTCACATCCAAGTTTGTTATTTTATTTTATAATTCAATATAAAATATACATGTTACTAATTTTATTATTTTTTATAAAAATAAAAAATCTTATTTTCGATCTTTATCAATTTAATGATTGAGTTTGAAATTGTTCAGACTCAAGATCAAATGTTTTTACTTTAAATAAAGCAAAAGCATTAGCACATTTTTTTCAAAAAATTTATCTATATTCTGCATGACAGGTTATACAGCTGTTTCGGGAAGAGTCACCAACCCTCATCAGTAACCAAAAGTTAAATTCATATATATTTGCTGAAAACAACCAAATGAGAATTCAAGCAAAAGTTATACTATTTAAGCCTCTTCCAATATAACAAACTAAAATATAGAACAACTTTGAAACAAATATGATTGTATTCGAGTATACATTGCATACTACAATATACATGTTTGTTTTTGTCTTGAAAAAATAAATTATTAGATCTTAATACAAATTTTGTATTAGTTTTTTTTTTATTTTATATTAGTAAAATTCTGATAAATGGTTGTCCCAATCAATAAATATAACGAATAATTCCATTACACCAACTAAATATCACAATAAACACAATCGAATTTATATATAAAATCAATTATCTTTTCCATTGTACGGTTACATAGACTATACAATTCAATAATTACAACAATAATAATGTGATAATACATGGGACTACACAAATTCGATTGGCAACAAATTCGGTTGCAACAACGAATCTGTTTTCTGTGTGTATTTATATTATACATATTTTCAAATTCGCGTTATAAAAGTCAAAATTTGTGGTTGTACTGAAACCGAATTTTTTTCAAATCATGTCATATCGAAAACGCGTTGTATAACTAAGTACCGCATTATACAAGGGATACCTGTATACAGTTATGTGAAAAGTAATAGGGACAGTAATATGCAGGACTTAAATTTCATGAAAATGCAAGTAAAATTAGGGAATAGCGGGTTAACAGAATTAATTGTTTGCTTATAATCTACAAAAACAAATACCGTTGATATTTTACCCACATTGAGAAGTCATTATGAGTTAATAAGTACTCTGAATAAAATGTATTCATATTGTTGAACGGCGGGCGTGTGGTCCAAGATTATTGAAATTAAATTTTGCTTAAAAAACAATGTCACTTTAATTTGACCGCACAGACTAACAGTTTTCAAAACTTTTTAATAATTTTTTAAAAACTCACTTTTGTATGCATTTTAAAACGACTTCAAGTTTCATCATCAGCAATCACGATTAAACTTCAAGAGCAGCTTCAGTTGATTTTCGTAGACGAAGGCATAAAAAAACGAAGAGAGGAGAAAGCAAAACGAAAACAAAATAAAAACTTTGTCTACGGTTTTACATACTAACGCAGGCAATTGAAAAGAAACGATTCTATGTTTTCTTTATCAAAGTTCAATGCGTTTGTGTCTTTTTGTATGTAATAGGCTTCATACGCATCAAGCTGTCGATCATCATTTGCAGCTTTGAAAAGCTTTAAGCTGTTTTTTGTCAAAATTCGAGTGATTGTCAACAAGAGCATGATAAGCTACAGCTGATTTGTTTGGCTGATTAAGTTTTATGTTTTGTGTGTGCTCTTTGAAACGTTCTTCTATACTTCTTTTTGTTTGCCCATAATACGATCGAATGCAATCATTGCAGGTTATTTTGTATATGCCTGACTTTTCTAATTCTGGCGTTTTGCCATTCATTGAACCCAGTAAACCACAAAGTTCAGAATTATTTTTGTACACAATTTTTAAGTTGTGATCATTAAACCCTTTTTTTAATTTATTTGTGATTTCGGGAACAAGTGTCAAGGATACGCGTTGTTCTTCATTTTTTTCCTTTTTGTGAAGAGTTGACAAATTCCATTTTTTGACTTTTTTTGAATGTTTGTAAAAAATTTTGTCTACCATTTCAAGGCTGTAACCGTTCACTCGCGCTGTTTAGTTTATATACTTGTATTCTTTTTTATATTTTGACACAGAAAGAGGTAATCGAAATAAACGATGCACTATTGAATGAAAAGCTGCCATCTTGTGCTGAATTGGACAGTGTGAGTCGCTTGTTTTTGTTCTCATGGTACTTGATGGTTTATGGTAAATACCTATGTCAATTTTTTCACCGATTTTCTCTCGTTCGAGGTCAAGAAATGGTAATTTTCCATTTTGCTCTAACTTACAGGTGAATTTTATAGATTCGTATCTGTTGTTCAAAAATTTTAATGTTCGTCTATTTTGTTACTGTGTACTACTGCAAAGACGTCGTCAACATATTGCCACCAAACACGAGGAAGTAATTTTTCATTACGTAAAGTTATTTCAAAATTTGCCATAAACAGTTCAGCTATTAACGGACTTAGTGGATTACCCATGTTAGTGCCAGTTTCTACTTTGTAAATTTCGTTGCGGAAATAAAAATAGTTTTTTTTTTCATACACAACTTTGCTGTTTCAAGAAGTATGTTTTTCTTTTGAGCATCGTAATCGATGCTTGCCAAATGTTTTTCTAGTACTTCCAATGTCAACGGGAATGCTTGGAAACAGCTAACTTACGTCTAAGCTAACTATCTTCCTTTACTATTAAATCTTTGACTTTTTCTACAAGTTCAAGAGAATTTTTGACAGCGAGGCTTTGAATTGGTGGAAGCGTTTTTAATTCACTGACTAACCATTTTGCTAGTTTATACGATGATGCATTAATATTTGAAACTATCTGTCTCATTTTTGTCCCCGTTTTGTGAATTTTCGTAAGTGATTGCTGATGATGAAACGTGAAGTCGTTTTGAAATGCATACAAAAGTGAGTTTTTAAAAAATTATTAAAAAGTTTTGAAAACTGTTAGTGTGTGCAGTTAAAATAAAGTGACATTGTTTTTAAAGAAAAGTCGGAAAATTATAGTCTATAAATACCAAATTTGACAAAAATCTGTGCAATATTTTTGTTTTTATAGCTTTTAGTAAGCTGTATATGGGGGTTATGACTAAGGATTGTCCTATTTTTGGACTACTGATTAACGGGTGTAATAGACACACAGAGATCCAATTTGATAATTAGGATCTTTTGGCAACTTAAGTCGATTTCATATGGGTTATTTGTATGGGCACTAGTTCTGGACATGTACCAATTTCAATAGCGTTCATGCTTTGGCCGATGGAAGCTTACATATCAAATTTCAATAAAATATGTTCAAAGTTGCGACCTGTAGTTTGATTACAAAGTTTATATGGACACACAAACAGATGGACGGACGGACGGACAGACTACATCGACTCAGAAAGTGATTCTCAGTCGATCGGTATAATAAAAGATAAGACTAGGTCAAATATTTTTGATAGTTACAAACATCAGCACAAAGTCACATAATGGTATGGGGTATAAAAAAAGAGAAAACAAATTAGATTTGCACTAGTTGCTATTCGAATATTTTTATAGTTTGTCTAATACTTTGTTGAGGACTCTTTGTTGCTTAACACTGCATTGAGTCCAGCAAGTTTTGACAGACTGATACCACTATCGTGATCCACGAATCAATAATAAGTTGCCAAAACTCATCATTTTTGGTAGAGCACTTTTCTAAAATCGACGTCTTTACTACATTCCACAAATTTTCTATTGGATTTCGATCCAGTGATTGTGGTAGAACTTCCACTTAAGCATCACGAATTTCAACATAATCTGTTACCCTCATAATGGCCTGTCTACGCTGTAACGTACTCATATCATTGTATGAAACTTCTCCTCTTACCATAATGTTACCAGCACCATTTTTAATTATTTTAACAGTAAACTTGGGGTTCTACGCTGTTTTAGCAGGTCTTTTCCTGAACGAACACCTCGATCTGAGTAAAACAAATTAATTTTGATTTGTTAGACCAAAGCGTATTAAGGTGTCCAGAACGAAATATTTTCATGTTTCTTGATCAATATTAAAGTCGTTTCATCTCGTTTCGATCTGTTTTAAATCCCGAATATCTCTGACACATTTCATCATTTAATTTACATTTCGACTAATAGCACTTCTTTTACCTTTTGGCATACAAAATAACACGTTTATCAATCAGCTACAAGTTTATTCATAGCTAGTGATCTTAGAAGAATACTGATTGAGAATTGTGTGCAATTACATTTATAACGCAATTTGCTTTTGTAATTTACAATAAAAAAAATAAATTCCATTACTTACGGCCAATTTTCCTCATTTTACCTATTTTGATTTTACACGTCAGTGTTCTTTTATTCCATTTATTACATGCATATATTAAAAAAAATTATTGAGCCTTAGTTACAGTTTTGCTGAAGATTGAAATGAAAATGTTCCACAGTGATTATCAGCTATATATTTGTAAAACCGTGTCTCAATTATGTGTGACTCGAAATTGTACCAAACAACACACGTCTCTTTTGGAAATTGTTGTAAAATGTTAATCAAAATCGAGTTGTGGAATGAATTCTTTGGAAACCTGATATGTAATAAACATGATATTCAAGCTTAATACACTCACTTACTCATTCATGTACAATTTCCTTTACTTGTGTACTTAAATATGTATGCTTAACTCATACATAAGCAAATAAAAAAAAAACACTGACACAAAGCAAAACTCATACAAGTACTTACAGTACAATAGAGATTTTAAGTATATAAAACCTTTTCAGTTGATTAAAAGTTCACAAATGTTTTACAAAATCCTTTTTGGCAGCTTGTAATTTCGTGTTATTTATTATTTACGAGTATCTGGATGAAAATTCATAAAATTCATGTAGTTAATTGTTTTATATCAATAAACTGCTGTTGTTGCACTTTTAAAAAGTTTTAATACTGAAAGTTAGTATTTAATATCAGTTCAGTTTTTAAAAAGGTATATTTAATATAGACAATAAAGAAGGTTATGTTAACAAGGGGATTTTCTAAAATTCATTTTTAAGGTTAGAAAAAACATCGTAAATGTAAAGAAATTACTCGTCAGAGAGTAAATCCGTTTCTCTTTTTATCAGAAGTTACCTAAAATTTTAAAATAAGGCAGCTATGAGCTGTCAACTGTTAAAATAAATCAACAGTTTTATGTAGGTATGTTTCCAAAATTGCGAACTTTCTTTATAACAGACTGAAATCGAATGTGTTGATTTGTTAATGGGAATTAATATGCTTTTAGTCCTATAATTATTGTTGGTACAGTAATTTTGTTGATGGCAATTCGTTTTTGAAAGTTCCCCAGTGGCGTCTAATTTTGTAAAACAACAAGATTTAAATTAACGAAACTTTTGATTTTGTACTATGATTTTTCTATATTGATTTATTTCAGAAAAGATTTTATGTTTTTTTTAAATGCCCATTTAAAAATTGTTAGAACTTTTAGACACATTTTTTTTAAAGTTCGAAAACGCAGTGCCTTCAGCCCCTCAAAATACTCAATTTTTGTGGATGATTTTTTTTAAGACTACCCACTTCTATAAAATATTAAACAAGTGTGTAAAATTCCGCTATGCCTCCACCTGTGACTTAAACTCAATATTATAACCAATGTTGGGTATGTCTACTATCTATAATATTAATAGACAAGGCGATTTCTTGTGACCGATGTTTTGTTCTACCATTTTATCCCGATTTGACCAAACGTATATTATTTGCAAGGTATTTCTTTTCAGCCGTTTTGCAGATTTACAGATTTTTAAATTTTTTCCTTTATTTTGAGTAAGTTGCATTTAAAATTGCTACTAGCACATACATATAATTATAAAATGCTATGTGTGTGTTTATTATTTGTGTTAATGTGGTTGTAATAAAATTGAGTTTGTTTTTTGTGTTGATTTGTGCATCGGTTAGCGTACCTTAAGGATCTTTATTTAATGAAAAAATAAAATTTCCTAGAATTTGCACTCGAATTTCGGGGGCTGGAATTTGCTAGTTTTAATAAAATTACTTAAACTACAAGTTGTAATACCATTTAAATTTATAGTTAATCGTTTTAATTTTTGAGCAGTATTTATTACCATTTCTTATTAATTAATTCAACTTCTATTTGAAAAATTGGACTATATTTCAGTTATTAGATCAGGCTTTCTACGTTATATCCTACTATACTTAAGAAACATATATTCTTCCAGGACAATTCTAAGATGATTTAGACATTAAAAGCTTGAGCGAAAGTTTTATCTAATTTATTTTTTTTTCTTTTGTTAACAGAATTTTTATTTCCTATGCTTTAACTTAAGTAATTTTCTATTGGCGCCGACGGCGTCTCAAAGCCGGGTTTACTCCGCAATGACCAAACATACATACTATTAAAGAAAATGCTACAGACACAATGACCACAATAACAATAGAAATTACAGCCATCACACGCAAAGTAAAAAACTTAGGATAACAACAATAACAAGAACAACATAGAAACATTATAGTTTTCCAACAGTTTTCTTTTGTTTTCATTTAAATATCGGGAGCTATTGAACCGATTTTGATTATTTTCAACAGCAACCTGCCTTGGATGTCACTAAATCATTTTTACTACAAATTAGCTGCCGACCTAACCTATTGAGGGCGTGATCGTGATTTTCACAGACGGACAGATGGACATTAATATTTCAACTCTGCTTTTTATAAGGGTCAAGAATATGTATATTTTATAGAGTCCATATTTTTTTCTAATTAGTACAATTGGAATGATAAACTTATATATACCCTCTACACACTGGTGTGGATGTATGATGAACTTTTACTTTGGTTAACATTTTAAATGAAACAGTATTCTAAAAAATAATACTTTCACAAATGCAATTTAAAGAGAAGCTACCAAAGATTTACATCATGGCTCTTTTCTAGTGTTATTTAACTGTAGCGAAAACCGTTAAGCAGTAATTATACTCATATTTCAGAAAAATGTATCTAAGTCAATGATCATTGCCTCCCTTAAATACAATGGGGTATACGAATGCCGAAAAGAGCTCGGACACTGCAAGAGTATTATTTTTATACCCGTTGATTTTGACCTTCCTATACCGATCAACTCAATATCCATGTGAACATTGTTATCAAATTACAGGTCGCCAATACAATTATTCTTTGATGAATGTTATATACAAGCTATTGTCGGCCATAGGTTTAACACTATTGAAATTGGTTAAACTCTGTGCGCTAATGCCCATATAAATAATCTATCCGAAGTGAACTATATCATATCTACAGGCCACAAATTTGTAACAACTCAAACTCAAAATATTTTTTTCATTTATTCTGAAATCAATTTGCTTCGACAATTATCCAGTAGAAGCTGCAAAAACTTTAAATCAATTAGCTCTAATTTTAATTAATTTATGTATACTTTTACACAATATTTACTGCGATATGACTTAAACATTTATAACCACCTAAATTCATAATTTAAGGTAAATAACGAAAAATCCATTGACACCTAAGTTAAGTTTTTGGCTCCTTAAATTACTAAACACGCTCTTTTTAAATTCATGAATAAAATTTAAAAATATAGTTTATCTACATATTGTGATGATGTTACACATCTTTATTTGTTTATATTTTTTTGTTTATTTTAGTTTACTATATGCACATGCACATATTTATTTGTATTTATTTGTTTACATTTATTTATTTTATTTGCATACCTTTTCTTTTCATTCAACGCATACCACAAATTATGTAATTAAATATCACTGGAATGCAAGGTAACAAATTTGTGAAAATTCAAATTGTGTCAGTAACCCATGACAAATAGGAATGCCACTCAAATTTTGAGTGGAAAAATTTAAATTGATTATTGAACGTTTTCTGATTGGCTATTGAGCCCAACGTTCAAAAATCAATGAATTTGTAATATACGAATGTAAAGAAAAGAGAAGACTTAAGTAAAAATATTAAATTATAATGATATAAAAGACCAGCATTTTCAAATAAATAATCAATTATAATTCTGATTCGAAAGGGTTATAATTAAAACCAAACAGAGATTTTCCTTTTTTTTACTGGCATATTCTGCCAAAGGGTTTAAACATTGGCATAATCTGCCTACGTGCTATCTCTGTAAAACATTAAAATAGTGCACCTAGCGTGCACGCGGGAACTGCTTTGAGGAAAGCACTTGACAAAATTCCTCCTGAGATTGGTCCGGTTCTCACCCAATCTTAGTGTTCTTTTATACACCATACATACACTATATTCAATTTAAATGCCACTATGTACGTAGATTGCTACACGGCATACATTATATAACGGTCCAGCGATTCTTATATTATTTGGTGATCCTGGCTGGCGTCCCACCTACACTATATGGCGACACCCCCCTCTTACACTAACTACTTCTAACTACTTTTTTTGCTGGGTTGTTATTAAATATAAACAAATAGTTAAAATTTTCTGCAAAAATTTTTTAAAACTTTTATGAATTCAAATTGCCAGCAAAGAATAAGATTCAAACAGATACAAAGGATCATATTTCACACATGTTAAATGGGGCTAAAAAAACCAATAAGCTTTCTTAGTGAAAATGGAAAAAATAAATGGTAATTACTTTTTTTTTGCTGCTTTGGTATTAAACCAAAACAAATAATTGCCATTTTCTGAGTAAAAGTTTTGCAATTTTATGTATAAGAACATAAAAATAAGAATAAAAATTAAATACAGCACAAACAATTACATTGTTTGTTCAAAGTTTAAAGGAAACACTGGAGCAACTTGGGCTTAATTTTTGTTAGTAACAATACTGACGAAACTTAATCTCATATATCCTGCAATATGTATATCGGAATGGCCAATATATTTTCACCATTTTTTGTTTCTCTAGCGTAGATTTGTGCGTAGTCATCATATTTTGAACTATGAAACATACACATGTATATTAGGGTGGCCCTTCATTATATGGAGGGAAAAAAGTTTTAAAACTCTCGGTCTCACCCCCTAGAAATATGCGAACAGCAAAAGAACTGAGAAATACAAAGTTTTGGGTCAATCAAAAAAAATTTAGAGGTGCCTCAACGCAACTGAAAATTTCAAGTGTGTTTATACTGGGAAAATATGACTTTTTTCGTTACGTTCTATAGTTTTAATTTTTCGACAAGTTGTTAAATGAATCGATTTCAAAATCAAATCAGACCACTTCTGCGCCAAAAAAAAAACTAGGTCATGAAATTTTATGGCCTTTTTTTCAACTTTGAGAAACTGGTTAAAGCCATACTTTTTTTTTTGTCTCTATACGTATATATACTCAGAAATGAAGTACTGCTTTTTTACCACGTTGTTAGCCTATTGCGCATTGAGACCGAAAATGGCAAATTTTTTTGATAAAATTTTGAAAACTTTTAAAAAATGTTCTTAAACAAAATTTAAAAAAATGGTTCTAGCATTTTAAGGATTTATTAAATACATGTTACATATTAACTGTGTGAATTTTCAAGTAAATCCCTATGCCAGAATTTTTTTCATAAGGATTTTATTTTTGCGGACTTCGAGAAAAATGAGATTTTTGGAAAATATTCTGTAAATGTACTCTTTCTAAATACTTTATATCAAAAATTCATCACTTTCCTACTATAAAATGTTACATTTTATCTTAATCCTAGGGTTTTGAAAAATAATATTATAACCTAATTAACCCTTTTGGAATTGGGGTCACAAATGACCCAAAGCTAATAAAAGAAAATTTATTCAAAAAATTCAAATATTTTGTAAGTGCTGTTGAATTTTTAGATGCGACACTTAAAATATAATAACTTAATGTATGGAACAACCGTTCCTAGAATTTGGGATAAATCCGAGAACGTTAACCCATTATTTGCCAAGGCCAGCTTTGGATTTTAAGATATTTTTAAATAAAAATTACCGAAAACGAGTTTTCTATTAAACTCGATGAAACTGCCATTTAGAATTTAAGAAAAATATTTTGGTTAATTATTTTTTCATTTAACCCTTCAGTGTTGCTGGGATCAAAATAATTCATTGTGATATATCTTTGGTGCAATTAACTATTTAACCGTCTTGGAATTCACTTCTAATGATACTGAAACTTATAAAAACGCAAGTGATATTGTTTCAAAAATAACAGTGGTAAATGATACAGCAGAACGCAGTGTTAAATTGATTGAAGAGTAACATATTAACAGTAAGTGATTACAGAAAACAATTTGAATCGCACACTAAATCTATAATATTAATAGGCTAGGCGATTTCTTGTGACCGATGTTTTGTTCTACCGTTTTGTCCCGATTTTGACCAAACGTACATATATTATTTGAAAGGTATTTCTTTTTAGCCGGTTTGCAGATTTACAGATTTTTAAATTTTTTCATTTATTTTGAGTAAATTGCATTTAAATTTGCTACTAACACATACATAAAATTATACAACATGCTATGTGTGTGTTTATTAAATTTGTTAATGTGTTTGTAATAAAAATGAGTTTGTTTTTTTGTGTTGATTTGTGAATCGGCTACAATTGATTAGCATACTTTTAGGGTCTTTATTTAATGCAAAAATAAAATTTCCTAGAATTTGCACTCGAATTTTGAGTGCTGGAATCTGCTAGTAATCCTTAAATACACCAAAATAAATACAGTTAATTTTGTATTACACATTCTTTTGAATAAATTGCTTTTTATTAGCTTTGGGTCATTTGTGGGTCTTCTTATTTTATTTAGAAATATATAGATAGTTTTTATACATAAAAGAATTTTATAACACAATTGGTTAAAAGTTTTTTAATTTATATTCGTGAGCAATAAGCAGATAATTGCACCAAAGATATATCACAATGGATTATTTTGATCCCAGTAGCACTGAAGGATTAAATAAATAAAAATTAACCGAATTATTTTTCTTAAATTCGAAATAGTGGTTTCATCGAGTTTAATAGAAAAACTCGTTTTAGGTGATCTTTATTTAAAAATATCTTAAAATCCAAAGCTGGCCTTGGCAATTAATGGGTTGGCGTTGTCGGCTTTATACCAAATTTTAAGAACGGAAGTTCTACACATTAAGTTATTATATTTTAAGTATCGCATCTAAAAATTCAACAGCACTTACAAAATATTTGAATTTTTTAAATAAATTGTCTTTTATTAGCTTGGGGTCATATGGCACCCCAATTCCAAAAGAGTTAATGGTATCGTATTATTTTTTTCCGAAACCCTAGGCTATTGAGATAAAATATAGTATTTAAAAGTATAGATTTGATTAATTTTTGATACAAAGTATTTATAAAGAGTACATTTACAGAATATTTAAAAAAAATCCCATTTTCCTCGAAGTCCGCAAAAATAAAATCCTTGTCAAAATAATTTGGGCACAGGGATTTACTTAAAAGTATTCACACAGTTAATATCTAACATAATGTAACAAGATCTTAAAGAGCCAGATCAATTTTTTTAAATTTTGTTTAAGAAAATTTTTCAAAACTTGAAAAAGGAGTTTTCAAAATTTTATCAACAAAAATTTCCATTTTCGGTCTCAATGCTTAATAGGTTAGCAAGGTGTAATAAAACAATACTTGCTTTCTGAGTACTTACAGGTATAGAGACGAAAACAAAATGTTGGCTTTAATTTTCTTAATGTTGGAAAAAATGCCATCAAATTTCATGACTTAGTTTTTTTGGCACAAAAGTGGTCTGGGACATTTGCGAGTTTTTATTCGATTGGCGAGTTTTTATTCGATTTTGAAGCTATATAGCATTTTAAAGAGATAATTGAGTACTAATCCCGATTCTTACATCAACTTGTCGAAAAAGTTAAACTATAGAACGAAATTTCCGTAAAACCTGAAAAAAGTCATATTTTCACCATATAAAACCATTTGAAATTTTCAGTCGCGTTGAGGCACCTCAAAATTTTTTTTTATTTATCCGAAACTTTGTGTTTCTCAGTTATTTTGCTATTCGCATATTTCTAGGGGTGAAACCGAGAGTTTGAACACTTTTTTTAAAGGCCACCCTAATGCACAATGCGTTATTTTAGCCATCAAAAGAATATAATCAGACAACTAAGAGAAATATAGTCGGTATACGCCGAATATCGAGAAGCAGCTTTATATGGGGGTTATGACTAAGAATGGTGCTATAGCGTTTTTGATGTGTAAATATCTATGTGCTCAGTGGGGCAAAAATCTATTTCACAATACAATCACAAAAACAGCATAAGGGAAAATCGGTGCGAGGTATATTTAAGTGTATTGGTGCAAAGATTATGATTTAAATTTATTTAGCTGATTCAACAACCAACAGAACGCGCCACGAATGTATAGCAAGCAACTGCAACCATCAACTGTAACAACCATAGCAGTTGCTTGCTATACATAGATGGCGCTTACTGTTTGATTTTAATTGATGTGTAAATAGATGCTTACACATCTCCCCTGTGATCGGACTCACATTGCTTTTTTTAAGTCAATCTAAATTTGACCAAGATCTATATGATAATTTGGATCTAAGGGTAATTCAGGTCGATCGCGTAGAGGTCATTTGTGTGGCGATTAAGTCTGAATATTCCCCGTTTTTCACATATGTACGTACCAAATTTGCGACCAGCTTTTTGATTATAAGGCACAAACTAGAGTTCGACCGATTAATCGGCTTCGGCTTCGGCCTTCGGCCAAAAGTTGGTAATCGGCCAGCATTCGGCCTATGGCAAAAATCGGCCGATTAGCCGAAGCCGAATATTTTGCATTCCAAGCTTGAAAAATAAAATTATGTTTGGTCGTTGCTCGCCGACAGTTTCTATTGTGTTTAACGTTTTGAAAAGGTTGCTTTGAAATACAACCCTGTTACTTTCTATTTTCTTTTACTTGGACGTTCTTGTGAGTGATCATATGAAAAAGCAATCTAGAAATTGCAAAATAGCCACCAGATATTTGCTCTTCAATTTGGAAAAAAAATTATAACAAGGTGGGTAATGTTTTTCTAATCAATATTTTTATATTAACATATTTAAACCACTTTAGAATGGCCATAGTTAATCCTATTTGGACCTTTTTTGAGCGAAGTGAAGACAAGCCTAAGTGTAAGACTTGTAGCAAACTTTTATCTCTTGGAAGCAAAATACCAAAGAAGCAAACCGTGGTCAACATAAAGAATCACTTAAAGAAAAAACATATTGATGAATGGACTAGTTTCCAAACTTTGAGTGAAAAGAAGAAAACAGACCCACCAGCTAGTGCTAACAAATTGCAGCAATCTACTCTTAAAAATGTGGTAGACAAAATGTCGAAGTGGTCTGATGACAGTCCCATTGCCAGGCGTATTGACAAATCTGTAATGGACTTGATTCTTGTAGATATGTTACCTTTTAATATTGTGAACGGAGCAGCATTTCAAAAATTAAACCTTAATGACCCCAAAGCAAAAAGCCAATATAATATAAAATCGGAGAAATTCTTTAGAGGCCTTATGTTAGAAACTTATGAAAGAGTTAAACAAAAAATTATGCTGAAAATGTCTAAAGCTGAATGGATTAGTTTTACGACAGATATTTGGTCAAGCCGGGGAAAGACTTGTTCACTACTAAGTTTTACTGCGCACTTCATATCAGATGGTACAAAGGAAAAAGTCATTCTTGGAGCGGTAGATTTAAGTCAAAACCATACAGGAGACGCTTATTATAAATATACATACATATGTATATAAGATGGTTTAGTAATTTACATTTATTTTTAGCGGCATATATACTTGAAAAGCTTTGTGAAATAATGAAAGATTTTGATATTAAAGACCGCATTCATCTTGGCGTGTGTGATAATGCGGGAAATATGGGTGCAGCTATGCGGCTTGGTGATATCCAATTTTTTGGATGTGTTTCGCATACTCTGCAACTGGTCATTCACGACGCCATCAAAAGAAGCATTCCGATTAAAAATCTAACTGAAAAGTGCCGTAAAATAGTTTCACATTTTAAAAAATCAGAAAAAGCATCGCGAATATTCAAAAACATGCAAAAAAAATGCGGCGTGGTTCAGCATACATTATTACAGGACATCAACACACGATGGAACAGCACATATATAATGATGGAGAGGCTGCTAGAACAACGCACAGCATTAAATTTTTATGCTGCAGAAAATTCAGGAATATCAATATTATTGTCTAAAGAGTGGGATTATATTACAGATTTGATAGCATTGCTGGAAAGCTTCTACGAGGCTACTTTAAATTTGTCTTCGGACCAATCTTGTGCTTCTGTGATAATACCTTTAGTAAACTTACTAAAATCAAAATTGGAAAATTCAGCAACAACACTTAAAGAATTTAAGAATGATATAAAAGATTCTTTAGAACATAGATTCAACTATCTGTCAAGTGAAACTAATTTGATTATTGCCACGCTTCTTGACCCAATATTTAAAAACAAATATTTAAGTGACCACCAGGTAAAGTGTAACATGCACAATTAACTTTTAGATATAATTTACCTAATAATATATATCTTATATTTAAGGTTCAAATATCTATTGCTAAATTGAAGAATAGTTTTACAACAGATGATGCTGACTGCAATAGTAATTGTTTCAGTCCAACTCAAAAAGAAAGGACTAAAAATATGAAAACACAATCATCTGTCTGGGAAATACATGATAATATGTCGGCAAGAGAAAAAAAAAGCAAGTCGGCTTTTGACAAAGAGATGGAAGCTTACCTGCAAGAGCCACTTTTGTTGCGCAATTGCAACATACATGGATATTGGAAGTCGTCACCTTTTCATATTTTGAAAACAGCAGCAGTTAAGTTTTTAAGTGCTCCACCTAGTAGTGTTGCCAGTGAGCAGCTCTTTAGTGCCGCTGGTAGGCTCTATTTAGAAAGAAGGTTGCGTTTATATGGAGTAAATGCCGAAAAAATGTTTTTCTGCCACTTTAATATCAAACTCTTAAAGTTTGATTATTGAATTTAAATTTTTTTAGTACTTTTTATTTTTATGGTCTTGGAGACTCTTTTTGTTTGTTAATGAATTGTTTTGTTTTTATTTTTCTTGTATTGTATCCAATAGATATTACAGCTATTTCAGTGATCTCAAAAAAACAAAGTTTTTTCTTAATTCATATAAAACGTAAGTATCATTTTTTAAATTTAAAACATTCGGCTTCGGCTTCGGTTTTGGCCGAAGTTTAGGATTTTAGCCGAAGTTCGGCTTCGGCCAAAAAAAAACGCCTTCGGTCGAACTCTAGCACAAACAGACGAAACATACAGACAGACAGGCGGACGTACATCTTTAAATCGACTCAGAAGATTATTATCAGTCAATCGATAGCATAAAAAGTGGGTCTAAGTCAAATATTTTTTGGTAATTACAATTTACAATAATCACCACAAACTCGTTATACCTTGACCACAGAGTCTTATAGGGTATAATAAATAAAAGAACAACAAGTAAGAAATTATAGTCGGTCTAGACCGACTATACGATACCCTATACCATGGTTTAGAGACCCTGCCTCTTCGGTCCAACTAATTGGATATAGAAAATAAGCATAAACCAAATTTGAGTGCAATTGTTATTGATTTTTTGGCTGCAGATATGAAAAAGTTAATATCGGGTGCTATATTTATATGGGGACTAGGTCGAAAAATGGAACGATCCTGACCATATTTGGTAAAGTCACTTACATTTTGAAAAAATATACACAAACCAAATTTGAGAAATATCTGTACAATATTTTTGTTTTTTTATAGATTTAAGTGAAGATCGGGAAGCAGCTTATATGGGGCCTGTTACTAAGAATTGTCCTATAGGGTTTTTTTTTGGACTACTGATTAATGGATACAATAAACACATAAAAACCCAATTTAACTAAGAGCTATGGGATAGTCTGGATCTTATGCCAATTTATATTGATTTCATAGGGGTCATTTGTATGGGGACTAGGTCTGAACATGCACCGATTTTCACCAATTTCAGTAACGTCTATTCTATAGCCGATAAAAGCTTATGTACCGAATTTCATCAAAATCTATTCTTATTTGCGACCTGTAGTTTGATTACAAGGTTTATATGGACACACAGACGGACGGACGGACTGACATCGCTAAATCGACTCAGAAAGTGATTCCGAGTCGATCGGTGGAATAAAGGATGGGTCTAGGTCAAATATTTTTGGTAGTTACAAACAGCAGCACAAAGTCATTATACCCAAACCACATAGTGGTATAGGGTATAAAAATATGGGTATTTAGAGATGACAAGATGATATGATATAATAATCTTCAATCAAACATTAAAAATTGTAGTTTTAATAATATTGTAGTAATAATAACAACAATAATAAGAACATGACAGTCATCATCATCATCATTGTCGTCTTCGTCAGTATCATAGCATCAATATCATTATTAGAAACAGCAGCTTTGTCACCCACTAAATCCTCTTGTATTTGATGATAATACAAACAGACACTGGAAAACAAAAGTATACGCAATATTGGATAAATTATTACATTTTTTTTAAATATATATACATAACTTAAACTGTAAAACCTCTACACATTTAGATATGCATCAGACTGTAGAATATTATTTGTTTAATAGATTTCAGAAATCGTCACATGTAATTCTGATAAACACTTTTTAAAAACACAAGACTTTAATAAGTTTTATTAATTTCAAAACTAGAATACTTTTTGGGAACAGGATATTACATTTATACTACATAGTGAGTGGATGATGAGAAAAACCGATTGAAAAGCAGACAAAAAAAAGACAAAAATAAAATAAGAAAAGTGTGAAAAAAATGTTTATAAATAAATCGTAAAATATAAAGAATAAAAATAACAAGATAGTTGTTGTGAGAATCAAGTGAAAAATATTAAAGTGTCCTTATATGACAAATATTCATATACAACTACTTTGATTTCCTTTATTTTATATATATTTTCATTTTGTTTATATTTTTTTTATCGTCTTGAATTTCTGATTTTTATTAATATTTTGCTTCCTTGCAAACAGATTTGATTTTCTATAGATTTTCTAATTTTCTTTTATCTATCTTCATCCTGTTTTTAATATATGACATTATAATATCAGAGAATGTCATAGAGCATCTTTGAAAACTAATATATGTACGTACAATAAAGCAAAAAGAGATAATATATATTTATACAATCTAAATATGTATGCGTGTGTATGTATACAATTGTATGCATGTAGCGTGTTAGCGTGTCCCGTTAAAAAAACTTTTTTATTAATACCCTAGTGCCCCCAAGCGCTTTTAGTATATTTTGTACAAAAATAAGGTCGAATTTTTGTTGGGAAACTTGGACTTAAAAGTTTCCTATTACGGAACATTTTGCGCGGAGTATATTTAAACAATTTTTTATAGCAATTTTGTTGCACTGAAGCATCTGCAAGAAGTGTTGACGGAGTACTTCGTTCAAACTATGGTAAAAATTAGCTTAATAAACAGGGGGCCACGCCAATCGCCACATTGGATATCAAGTAAAATCAATCGAAATTCTATATTTTGGTTTATTTTTTCGATAACGAATGCGACGATTCGACCCCTGAATTTATTGTTTTGTATTTAAAAATTACAACGCCAGAAGTGTTTTTTTTTTAGATACAAGATATAAGATAATTCAGTGATGTTTTGAATAAAATATATATTTTTTTCTGCAAATGAACAGGTTTACTCAAGCTCCTCTAAATAGGCATTTGTTTCAGTGATGACGGCTCACTCCACAAAAAACCTTACCGTGTAGTCATTTGTTTAGATTTGCAAACTTGAGAAAGTCGCAGGAAGTTTAATCTGGAGAATATACTGAATGGGATGACAGTTCATAGCCCAAATTAAGGATTTTTCCACGACGACTACATTTACGTTTACATCGGTGCATTTTCATGGTGGAAGAACACTATTTTTTAGCTGCCCAATCTCGTACTTAGGGATGAAAACCGGTGATGGAAAAATATATTTTTTTCTCTTTTAGATTTTCATATTTGCCCCATAGTAACTATGCACGTATTTAGTATCTGTATAAGCTTATTTTTTATACTATATAAGGTTACGTGTGGAACATATGGTAACGTATGTTCTCAAATATTAATATTAACTAGCAGATTCCAGCGCTCGAAATTCGAGTGCAATTTCTAGGCAGCTTTATTTTTCAACTTAGCCAATTCACAAACCAACACTTTTATGGTTTATTATTATTGTGAGCGAAGAGAACAAACTCATTAACAAACACATTAACAAATTTGATAAAACGCACATAGCATATGTATAATTTTATGTATGTGTTAGTAGCAACTTTAAATACAATTTACTCAAAATAAAGGAAAAAATTAAAAAATCTGTAAATCTGAAAAACGGCTAAAGAGAAATACATTTCAAATAATATACGTTTGATCACAATCGGGATAAAACGGCAGAACAAAACATCGCTCAACAGAAATCGCCTAGCCTATTAATATTCAGGTATGTGATGGAAATATATTTAGACACTAAAATGATTTAAATTCAATTAAAGTTGTGATGCGTTTATATTTTTCATTCTATAGTGTCGATTTCAAATTCCATTTTGTTCTGTGGATCAGAGTTGTCACGTAAATGTTTCGTCTTTATGTTTTCTTTTTCATTATCCTCTTCTAATAACAAAGAGAATGCTGCCAAAATAATCGACATTTT
Source organism: Cordilura impudica (assembly GCA_963682025.1). Taxonomy (NCBI): domain Eukaryota; kingdom Metazoa; phylum Arthropoda; class Insecta; order Diptera; family Scathophagidae; genus Cordilura; species Cordilura impudica. The sequence continues at coordinate 185,641,631 of OY821519.1, forward strand.
ATGATTTTGTAAATATTTACTTATAAATTTCATGTTTGATTGTTATTTTACAATTTTCACTACAACTTGTCAATACATTGTTGTATTTTTCAAAAGAAATGATACAGAATGATACAAAAATAAAAAATGAAATCGATCGAAATTATTCACACCGTTGTCGATTTTAAAATCGTTTTCACTTTTGAAATCGATCGACTTCCATCACATACCTGATTACAGATCTCTATAATTCCTAAATGAATCAATTTTTTTTGCTTTTTTTCAATATTCCCGATATTTTAAGATTGAGCTGCATTTTCTTGAAACAATCTCTTTTGCGGTCGAGTGGCAACTTTGAGACAATATCGATATCGCGCTTTTTGTATTCAAAAGTACATTAATCATATCCATATAGAAATTTAAATATAGTAAATATATCTATCTTCTATCTTCTACATATGTATATAAAAAATGAATGTATGTATGTAGCCTAGCGGTTAAAACAATGAAGTCCGATTTTTGATTTATGGTCTATGGACGGATGGGCGTAGCAAAATTAAATTTTAATAAGGCATGAGATATCTGCTAAAATTTTAGGGGGAGTTCCTGCTTTACTTTTGTCCAATACGGTGTATAAAAATTTATAAAAACCAGATGTTTTCTTAGGACCAGCAACGCGGATCGGGCCCAGCTAATTTAATATATTCTCCCATACAATAAGCTACAAACATCAAAGATTTACTTATATAACATTATAACTTGTTTGGCAGTAACGATAGATAATAATAATCATAATTTGCGATTGTTTTTAGTAAAATATTAACTTATTTATCAATAATAACATACAACCTATTGACCTGTTACATCTCCTTTGAAACGAATATGAATATGTATTCATAAACATTTAATAATAATGTAATTATCTGGGGAGGGGGGAATGATGTTTTTTTTTTCCTAAGAATTATTCTAATAAACAGTTAATATATTCATCTGTTCAATAACAATTTAAGCAAGTAAGAAAATTATGGTCGGTCTAGACCGACTATACGATACCCTATACCATACGTTTAGAGACCCTATCTCTTATGCCCAACTAATTGGATATAGAAAATAAGCATAAACCAAATTTGAGTGGCATCTTTATTAATTTTTTTGGCTGCAGATGTGAAAAAGTTCATATCGGATGCTATGTCTATATGGGGACTAGGTCCAAAAATGGACCGATCCTGACCATGGTTGGTAAAGTCTCTTGTATTTTGCGAAAATATATACAAACAAAATTTGAGAACAATCAGTGCAATATTTTTGTTTTTTGATAGATTTAAGTGAAGATCGGGGAGCAACTCTGTATGGGGCCTACGACTAAGAGTTGCCCTATAGAGATCGTTTTTGGACTATTCAATTATGGATGTAATAAACACATACAAACTCAATTTGTATCTTATGGCAATTTTTGTCGATTTTATAGGGGTCATTTGTATGGGGGCTACGTCTGAACATGGAGCGATTCTCACCAATTTGAACATAATTATTATTAAGAAAGACTTAGTATATATATTTAATATATAATTGAATATTTTTTTTATATCTTAACACTTAGACCGAAAATTTAATACTAAGAGCTTATTAATAATAAAGTACAAAATAACAGTCATTCAGATCCGTTCTAGGTTTTTTGTTTATTCGTCAGGTGCCTCTAATCACAGCCATCAAGCAGCCGTAAAGAAATATTATGTAGATAATTTGAAAATAATTTACGAATTGGCATTTTATTATGTTCAATTTTATATGCAGATAATGGGGCTTAAGGCGCAATAAACTCTATTTGAACAATAATTTTTTGTGAAAACTCTATTACCATTTGATAAATGACCCTGATCAAAAGTATTTGTAACGTATAATCGCAATCAATCGAACGACCGAACTCTACTGGCACGTAAATAATCTAACCCATAAAAACTAAGTTTTTATTAAAACTATTTCTTTCCTTATGCATATAAGTTTTGAATCTCTCCGTGACTGTGCGTGACTTTACGTGACTATTTAAAAATTAATCTTTGCTCCGTGACTGTGCGTGACAATCTTAAAGTAATCTTTGGCCACAAAAAGACTATGGACAAAATTTCAGATCGATCGGATGCGGGGAAGTGAGGTTTTAATCTCTCCATGACTGTGCGTGACTAAGCGTGACTATGTCGAAGTTGATCTTTCTTTACAGTAAGTATATCGAGCAAGTTTCAGATCGATCGGATGAGGGTAAATGACATTTAGATCACTCCGTGACTGTGAGTGACCAGGCGTGGCTGCGCGTGACTAAGTCAAAGTCAATCTTTTTTTCACGGCAAGTATAAGTACCAAGTTTAAGATCGATCGCATGAGGGGGGAAATGATATTTAGATCACTTCGTGACTACCCCAAATTTATCTGTAGTCAATACAGGACTATGGACTAAATTTCAGATCAATTTGAAGGTGGGGAATGGGGTTGCCCCATGACAGATAGACAGACAGAGAGTATGAGTTAAAAGAAAGAGTTTAAAAAATACAGGTTGTCTTAGTAATATACCAACCTTTTGAAATGTGTGACCTTGGGTTTTGTTTATGGTAATAGCAAAAGCGAGGATGACGGGAAACTGAGTTTGCTGTAAAAGATAAAAATGTTCCAGAATAAGTTAAATTAATTCGAGGAATTAAAATTCGTGTATTATGAGTAACATCAGTCAAAACTTCATAATCTAAAAGTTTTATGTACTTCGTTTCACACGTAATCGTTTTTCATTTACCAATCTCTTCTTTGTGTTGAAGTTTAGGATAAACAACACAGCGGAGTTTACTTTAAGAATTAATTTATGGGGAGGTAAACTTTGAACCAGAATTACGGGAAGAAGCGGCATTTCGTGTTAATTGCCACCACATAATAAAATAGACTATGCATTTAGAAGTGCAATGTTACACTTTCCGTTGAGCTTATCATGAAACTGGATCATACATAGGATAACAATCAAAACATGCATCCAAAATTAGAATGAACAAGCAAGAAGATCTAAAATAGACTTTCAGGGATTCTTAATTTTAAGTTTATTTTACATATTTCATTGTACCAAAATCATTTTTGCTTTTACGAAAATTATAATAAATTACAATACTAAAAAAAATCTTACAAATTAGCTAAAAGCCATTTAGCACATTTAAACAAAAAAAGGCACTTACCTAATCCATTCTATTAAATCTGGCAGAAAATATGATATGATTTGGAAATATTGCATTCAAATTTGGAACAAGTACATGTTCAAAATAAGAGTTTTTTTTAATAAAATCTTAAAAACTATATGAATAAATAATCGAAACATTCAAAAATAATGAATTTTATGACTTCAGATGAGTATGTTAAAGCGCATAAACAAAAAGTGCAAGTACGATTGTATGTGATAAAGATGCAAGTTCAAACCTCAAGGCCACCCTTAGTAGAAACAATGTCATATAGAAACAATCTAATTAATATAACAACAATTATTATAATCTATATATATATAAAATACAATGTATGAATACATGTCCTTTATAGACTCTGAAACTATACAACCGATATGATCCAAACCGGTTTCATTAGAAAGGTAAAGTCCATATTAGGTTTCCGGCGATATATCTTTTTGTATTTCAAGTGGCCACGGCCCCTCCCACATAAATTGAATAACATCATATATCTTGACTATTGTGATAGCAAGATTTTTGACACACTGCTATAGTACATACGTTACTAATGTAATCGGGACAAAAATGGGCGGAATCGGACAAGTGGGCGTGGCAGCTCTTATACAAAATAAATATTTAATATCAAATATCTAGAGTTATATAATAGTTAGAGCCTTCAAACATTGTAGGAGTTCATAAACTATTAATATTAGCAGTCGAAGTGAAAATGGGCGTGATTGGCAAGTGGGCGTGGCAGCTCTCATATGAAGTGAATATTTAATGTCATATATCTAGAGTACTGTAATAGTTACCAACGTAAGTGCTCGGAAAAAAATTAGCGGGATCAAACCAGTGGGCGTGGCACCTTCCTCACCTGGTAAATAACTAGAGTACTATGAATGAAAGAGTCTTGAAACTTTCTGCACAGTCCTACCAAAAATGGCCGGGATTGGGTTAGTGGGCGTGACACCTCCCACAACAAAAAATTATCTGGAGTACTATAAACCCGACAGTCTTGAGTCCACGAATGATGAGGGTGTGCCGTTATGTCAAAAATGGGCGGGATCAAACCAGTGGGCGTGGTATATCCCATACACGGTAAATACATACGATCATATATCGAGAGTCTTGAAACTTTCTGCACGTCAATTGGGCGTTAATGTAAGTAGTCGCACCAAAAATGAGCGGGATTGGGTTAGTGGGCGTGGCACCTCCTATACAAAAAATATTATCTGGAGTACTGTAAACCCGACAGTCTTGAAACCAGGTGTGAGTTCACGAATGATGAGTGTGAGAAGTTATGTGAAAAATGGACGGGATCAAACCAGTGGGCGTGGCTCCTCCCATACGTGGTAAATACATACCATCATAATTAACAACAAAAATATTCACTCGCAATTAGTTACATGGCAAAACAACGTTTGCCGGGTCAGCTAGTGTTTAAAAAAATCACTTCTTCTCTACCACGCACCATTAAAAGCAAAAATAAAAATTTTTATATTAATTATGGTATTAGTTGTCTGAAAAAATTACGTTAAAACTAACAAATATATATAAATAATTTTTTTTTATATTGTCTCTAGTTTGTCGGTATTTTATATAATTTATATAGAAATAAATAAAATGACATTTGAAAACCTGTAGTGGACCTATATTTATTTCTGTATTAACTCGACTATATTAGCGTCAATATCAGAAATAGCAAAATTATTCATTGACTACAGTGGGTCTGAACTTATCGGCTCTAGATTCATATAATTTCATTTCGGTTAAATCTACCAAACCCAGTTAAATGATTAGTTTTTATTTTGTTGTAACCGAATTCAATAACTCTAATTACTAATTTGTTTCTATTATGTTTATCCCTCAATACTCAGGTGGCTAAAATTCTCCAAACGTCTGTATTTATGACACACATTGGGTTAAACAATTTATTATGGTGGTAGCCATTCATTTATATAACAAACACATCATAATAATTTTGTACGTATTCCAGGTACATTTTGGCAACAGATTTTAAAATTTATAGCATTTATTATTACAATTCTGATAGCTTCACTGGCCTTATTTCTACAGTCATAGGCCACAATATAGATTGAATAATATCATCATACAAACAGAGTGATATACCCAATTTAAAATTAGCATACTTCAATATTTTTATTTACATATATGTGTCTTTTTTAATCAGCCTCGTACTTTCTAGATGATGTTTGCCAATTTTCGTATTGTTTTCTATAAAACGATAATTCGATTTGGGTATAACAGAACGTTTGAAAGACGAGAGCTGCAAAAATTTTTTCCGATGCGAAACCTCAGTTAAAGTTTTTTTTTTTTTTTTTTTTTTTTGAGAACATAAAAAGGTTATTCTTCCAGTTAGAACATTAACTTAATATTTTTAATAGATTGCTCTACTTATAACATATTTGTTGTAAGCGAAATGCCTTAATATACTTTTATTGATGATTTGTTTAGAAAGTAGAGATTCTGTAACATTCAGTACGATGTTAAATTAACTAATTTACTGTTAGTTTCCAGATCAATAAATCCATGTGATGTCCGTTGCCCAACGTTTTTACAATTTGTTTATCCCTTCCAAATAATGGAATTTCTCAAGGTCCTCCAAGTACGTATTTGTTTTTCAATGACTTAATCGCAGGATTTAAATTTCTTTCTGCAAATACATTTATTTAGGTTTTAAAGTAGAAGATAATCAATGTAGGTCAAATCAAGATATTTCGAAAAAATCATTGAAATTGACAGTGCGGAGTCTCCATAGTATTTATTAAACCTATAATTCGTTTGAGTATTTTCCGCAATATATAATGTTTATGAGCACTTGAAATTCATTTTCTTCAATTTTTACAAAAAATTAACGATGTAGCTGCCAAAAAGAAAGGACGAAGCCTGTTTGGAATTTTAAAGAAGTCTACTAAAAGATTCATCTTTATATATCACATAGGTTTGTGAACTAACAATAAAATCTTGAAACTAAAATATTAAGTCCAGCCAGTGCCAGACAAAATTTAATTTATTCTGTGCAATGGGTACTAAGAAACTTTTTGCATTTCAGCCAATCAATATTACTTGAAAGCGTTAAATCACCAGATGGGGACACAATTTCTTACGGGTTCAATACAGTAACAATAACGGGTGTGTGGTCAGACGAGGGTTCCAATGAAGATTCTACATGTACAAGTCCTTTTGCGATGTTTTTCGTTACTCCGAAATCGATTAAATTGGGTATTTTTTGCCTAGTTATCTGTTATCTCCGCTTGAAACCTCACCCATATCTATTTTAGAAATTGTGTTGAACAAAAAACGACATTTCGGGGAAATTAGCCGTGACCTCCAGAATGTATTAAAATGGCCTAGTGATTTTAAAAAACTTGTGTATTGATTTTCTGATATAGAAAACCATGGGGGAGAATATATTGATGAAATTACTAGGCTGTCTCCAAGTTCTTCAAAGCAAATAGTAGTAGCTTGAAGGTAGTTTTCACAATGTTCACACATCAAATAATATTTTAATCTAGTTATAATTTGGATAGCTGAGCCACCACATGCTATACTTCTTGGATCCTTAGTATCATAAAAAGTGTATCCGTAGAGTGAAAAGAGACTGCTACGAGTCAAATGAGTTTCAGAAACAAGCCAATTAACAATTTGATTATCTCTAAGATGGTGGTGAATTATTAACTGCTAGGGAAGTAAAAAGTTCATACTTATCAATCCGCCTCGTATGCACAGTAGCTAAAAGGAGATTATGAAAACAACTCTAGAAAGTTAAGATATACGTTTATACGTTTATGCTCAGCACTTTAATATTTTGTCCTGAGAATTTTTTTTAAAACATTTAACATTTTTAATAGAAATCATAATCTACTTATGGCTGACAAACTTCTTTGTTAATATTTAAATAATAAATAAAATTATTCATTGCGTATTGGGATACTAAAATTCAAAATCTTGACAATATATTTCATATCAGATTAAATTATTTATTCTGAGTTTTTGATTGTCTCTCCATTTATAACATAATTTCTAGGTACTTCACTGCGTGAGAGAGCTGAATATTAGTTTCCTTTACTACAATCAAGGTAAAGGCATATCACGTTTTATCGTATTTAGTGAAGATAAATATCAATATCAGATTGTCAAGAAGAATATTACTTATAAGATTAGAATGTGTCTGCCGCAAACAAATTAGACATTGTTTTCATTAATATTTCTGCCCAACATTTAATGATATACAGTGGCATGGCATCGGGATATATTTACCATCAAATATTATTACAGAATGCCAACAAGTTATTTAATAATTAAAAAATATTCCAACATAATCAGAATCCAAAGAGTGGTGTTTAAAAAATTTCTGCATATATCTCAGTTAGCTATTTTGTTCCCAATATTACTTTTTACTTGTCTATCAATAATACCAGTATTTACTACAGTTATGTTTTTTCTCAAAACAATTTTTGATTTAAGATATTTTGTAAATTACTCATACTATTACTATATCAAGTGCTTTTAGATGTCTTCATATCCATTCAAGACAAATATTATTTCACATAATAAGTTTTTAACCGTACTCCTAACTTGAAAAAAAAACTTCATTTGCAGTGTTCTACTTCTTGTATGTTTTTATATGGGAAAAGGTTTATTTTGCAAACAAAAATTATTTTATTTAGAGAAAAATTAGTTTTACGTATGCCTTTACGTATAAAGTGATGAATTAGGTATATTTGTACATATTTTCTATGCAGGGAACGCAATCAATTTGGTTTTGGTGAGCCTTCCAAACCGGTTTTTTTTCGCAAAGACAGCAAGCTAACTCATGGTTATAATTTGCTTTCCAGTACTTTTCTTGAACGTAACATACGAATCTGCCTCTTTTTTTTCAATAATAGAACGCGCGAGGCAGATTTAGTTCAGGTATATTCTACCACGTAGAAATAACACATATACCTCCTTTTCTTTGTGCCATGTACGTTTGGGGAAGAGCAAGTTCCAGATCACGCAAAAACAAACGGTGCTTTGCAAGTTTTTGGTTTTCTGGCTAATTGGAGTTAATGCAAAAAGTATATGAAGGTATTGTATTAAGCTCAATAAATAGTTGCATTTCAGGCTGATATATCAATCATATTACTATATACAACCACTGGCCGGCCGCCCGTTGGTTTTTCATTTACAGCTATAGCCAGAAATCATTTTGGCAACTGTGTTAAGTTCACCCTTAGTTCGATTGTAATATAATATTATTTCTGGTAACCTCTTTCCAACAGTCTGAACTTTTGGCGTGCTATGAAGAGTACTCTGCAACATGGTGCACTTAAATTTTTTCCCAACCTAGGAAACAAGTGTAGTTTCTTTGGTAAATGTGAATGTACACTGATAAAGTGGAGCTTTTTGCATTGGAATCGAGCGCTTGTTCTTGTGCATTGTTCGAACCATGATCAATTTGTTTTGTCGTAATTTTTGACCCAACCCATAAGACGTGTAGAAATTGTACAGTGTAACGTGATGACCTTTTTGGCACTCGACCAGATGCAATAAAACTCGTTGGCCTTGATTTTTTCTGGATCAGTTTCAGCAACATTCCCAAGGTAAAGTTATATTTTCTAGACATAGAAGGTTTTTGTACATACGAGTACAAAGTGATTTTGTCTAAATCCACAACCTCCATGGAAACCAGATAGCTGTTCGTCTATAGTGACGTTAGGGTTGAAAAGCATTGGTAAGATTTCAGACAACATATCCCACATATGATGAACTGGACCAAATTTCTCTTTTTTCGACGAATTTTTTATCATCGAAGCAAATAATTTTGGTCAAGTATTCAAACTGTTTCTTCGAAATAATTTTTCTGAAAATTAGCGGACCGAAAGTGACATCGAACAGCTCATTATTCATATGTATTCAATAACATTCAACTAACTTGTGGACGCCAGTCAATATCAAAACAACCAAGTACTCATGAAGCATCGACTTCTTCATGTTTTTCATTCTTTAGCCCACCAAAAGCATTCGTGTTTTCCAAAATGATTTTCTCAATATGCAATGGAGAAATATCAAGAAAGCATCCTTGATACTATTCACGTGCGATGAAGTGGTATTAGTAATACTTGGCCGCAGTCTCAACACATTAGAGGTTCGATTGCGTCCTGCTGATTGCATAGCTGTTGCGCTCCAAAGCCTTTTGTCATTTGAGATACACAAAGGCTTAACTTCAGCATCAAAACTCCATAGCTTACTATCTACAACATCCGTATAATTGTTTGGGTACTAACTTTCTTTTTACACTTGGCGTACAAGGTACTATTTTCATACAACTTTCCTATGCCGAGTAGAAAACTATACCAAGTATAACAAATTGAAGTTGTCGAAAAACAACGACCCATATATGATTTGAAACTTAAAAGTAATCCATTTCGGTTCATATACATGATGAAAAAGTCAAGAAAAATGGGTAACCAAACTTTAATAGTTTTAGAGATTTTTGAAAAAAAAAAAAATGTAGTACTCTAGACCAAGGTAGGACTACGGATAAGTTATAGTTGTTAGTTGGTTCTGAAAGGGGTTATTTTTGAATAAGGTTTTATTTTTACCATATACGAGTATTTGGCGTATGAAAATTTAAAATTTTTGTGCAATATAGCACTCACACGCTTAGTGGTTAAAGATACAACTAATTCCGCAATCCTTATACGCCGTATCTATTATGAACTAAAATGCATAAAAACTTTTTAAAATTTAAGTGTAAACAAAGTTGAAATCAAATTTTTTATAGAAATGCTTTCTTTTAATAAATTTTTTATTGCCAACATGAAATTCAATAACGATGTATGAATTATTTTTTTTTTTTTTTTTTTTTTTAGTTCTCCTAAAATATTTCATTATAGCAAAAGAAATGTATTATTTATCGTTCGGCGAATTAACAAGATCAACTACATAATATTTTTTGGATATTTATTAACTTAGGTCAATAGAGGCCATATATTATGTGATATTACTGTGGTTCTAACTTAGTAATTATTCAACTTCTTAACGAAAAAAATCTAAGTGTAATAATGAGTGATTGTAGCAGGTGTATAAGATTTTCAGAAAATATAGGATGAAATACATGCTTCCCAATACAGTGTTAAAGTCGATCATTCTGACAATAATTTGTATTTGCTTATCTATATCACAAACTTGTAAGCATTACACATGGCAAATAAGAAACAAGAAGAGAGAACTGCTAAAAGTCTTTTTAATATATATCAGATATACGAAATTATGATTGCTGTTTCTTTAAACAATATTTTTATTATAAAACTGATTGTCCGTGTTTAATATTATAAGTGTGCATGTTAAGGCACAAGATACCTCTAATGACGAAAGTACACATGCATTTCTAATATTATAAATAATTTTCACGCTTATACATAACATATTTATTGAAAGAATTATACCGATATTTATAATTTACATTTGCTTAATAGAACCACAGCCAATATACCGGCTATCTAGAGTGATTCAGAAAATAAATACACAACACCAAGGTTAGTTTTACTAAGGTCTAACACAGCACTTCAGTCTACTTCTACAAAAAGTTAGCAAACAATCAACAAAAGTAAGTTGGTTAGATAAAAATGCAGAATATTGGACTTCATTTTCATCAACGATCAGAAGAAGTAGCTATACCAGATCCTCCTGCAATGACATGGTTCGCAGTTTTAAGATAAGAGAATTGCTGTCAACAAGTTTCTCTGCCGCGATCAGGAGAAGTTCCTGCACCAGGACTCCCAGGATCGACAATGTATTCGCTTAAAACAAGAGAACTGCCTACAAGAGATTTCCCTTTCACAATCAGAAGAATGCAATGACAAGGTATTCGGTTCTGGGATAAAAGAAGTACATAAAATAAATTTTTATGCAACAATCTAAAGAGCTGTATGTTAACGTCAATTGTTGATGTCTATACAACAATTTGCTTGGTAATAAGTAGACATTAATTGAAATACAACTAGGAAAATCTAAAAATTTCTGTAACAACCCTGATCCCTACGAGTTGTGCTCTATCAGTTGAAAAAAAATTCGCTAGTAAAATTTTAAAGCTCCAACAGCCATATTTTCAACCAAAAATTTTGACACTGCATATCCATTAAGGTGGACCTTGAAATGAAATTTTTGCGATATTTTGGTAGATGAGGGCTCTATTCCGTGCCTTTTTGAAAAAAAATGACAATGCGGAAAAAAAAAATTAAAAAAAAAAAAAATTAGGGGTTGCGCACGAGCCGAGAAAAAGGTCCACTTTGCCAAAATTAGGGGGGAAATTGCCATAGGTCATCAGGGGTCACCCGTAGGGGGGAAGAATGTATGGCCGACCCCCATTAACTTTTTACCGCCAACATTTTCCCCCAAGACACCCACCCCCTATCTCCTCCCCTTAGGGGGGTCACCATACAAAAATGGAGGTTGCTCAGTATTTTCGAAAAACACCATATGTCATCAGGGGTCACCCCTAGGGGGGCAAAATATATGACCGACCCCCATTAACTTTTCATCCCCAACATCTTTTCCGAACAAACTTACCCTCTATCTCCACTCCTTGAGGGACTCCCCATACAAAAATAAAAGAAGCTGTAATTGAGTAGTACTACTAAGCACTTTTAATATAATATAGTCAAATTAACATATTTTTGTTCGCTGATGGGTATTTCTTGCGGTAAGAATCGATAACATGTAGTAAATACTGTTTCTCTTCTTCGCCTTGACACAGTATTCTATTATAATCTTGTATCATTTTTACTCCTCTTTCGGCAGTGTCGTTCACAACGCGCAAGTTATTTACAATTCTACGACCTTCTTGATAGTCTGCGCGAGATTTCCAGGTTGCTGGATTTGCAAGAATGAAATCTTGCGATATTCCAAATCGTACAAATAAATTTTTGGTATTATGAGAGACGAAGTTGCTCAAGTCTTTAGCCAAGAATTCCTCATTCACATCTTTGAATTTCACCTCGATTTTTTTAACGCTGGTGCTTTTGATTACGACGCGAGGAGCTGGGGGAACCGGGTCGTCTTCTTCATCTTCTTCACCTTCTTCGTCTTCTTCATCTTCTTCACCTTCTTCGTCTTCTTCATCTTCTTCACCTTCGTCATTCTCATTTTCTAGCAATGCTTGGGCCATTTTGGCCTTCAACTCATTTGAAACCTTGTCATCGAAAAAGGCAAGGGCTATGTGCTCATCGGCGAGATACCATAGGTGACCGATAAATTTCTTTATCATTACCCGAGATAAATCCTGGTCAACGGACTTGTACTCGACGATGTCCTTCAAAAACTTCTTGATTCGGCGCCTCAGCTGCTCGAGAAGAACCAAACCATGCCTTGACGTAAAGTCGCACCACAAAAATACAAACGTGTCGAATACCATTCAATTCACATACAGATAAGTGAAAAGTTCTCCGAAACAAAAACATCTTGAGGCTGTAAATGGCTTTTGCCATCCATCGAGCATGGGAAACGGGTCCTGGAGGTCGGAAATGGTAATTCTCAAGTTTTTCACCCAGAAACAAAAGAATTAATTGTAGCATTTCTTTGTAGTCATCGCGAGGGTGTTTCTCCTTCAATTGATCTAAGCAAAACTCCTTTATGCCGACTTGCATTGCCACAGGAATTTTTCTGACGAGTTGATCGTCTATCAAGCCAGAATGGAATGGTTTAACCTTTACAGCGTCCCATTCCTGTTTGAAACGGTCAAAGCAAGGAACGCCTGGTGCACTGGTCTTTCCCATTTTTGTCTCAAAAACTTCCCTTAGCACCAGTTCGTATACGTGGTGTCTGCAAGGTAAATATAAGATTTCTCTCTCCAACAGCCGCTCAAGAGCAACTGCGGCTCCGGAGAATGGGCCACTGTTCGTTGATGTCGTGTCGAAAGAAAGTCCTTGTATTCGATGTGTCATATGCCAAGATGCCAACAGTTGATAAACGGCATGTGCTATTCTCCGGCCTTTTCCTTTCCCATCTTCTACTTTGGGAACTCCAAGAAGTTGTTCTTTTTCTCCGTACGAGACAATTACCGGTAGACGGTCCACCTTCTTTGTACCCACAAAATCCAAAAGCATTTTGCCATCCCAATGGATTACGAAGGATTTAGCTGCGACAAGCTGGAGATAAATGAAACGCGTTGAAGAATAAGAATTCTGAATGAGAGCAAATAAATCTATGCGATCTTACTTCTGGATTGTCTTTCACATAACTCAGCATGTTCTCTCGATTTGAACGCCGACATCTCCGAAGCGACGTACGGTTTATTGTGTATTGTTGAGGATCGCGTCCAAATGCTTCTGCCGCCGCTATCATAATGCCGACCGCGTCTCGGTCAGTCACTTTGCACTTGTCCAAAGCTGATAGGACTCGTTCAGTAAAACACTGCAATTGAAAGAATTTCATTTGAATATAAACATTGGACGAACACACAAAGCGCGAAATAGCTTACCGCCTTTAGCGAACTGATCTCTACTAGATTCCGTTGCACGTTTGCGTCGCAACTCTTCTTGTTCTTCGCGCTCAGCTTTTCTTTTCCTCGTTCGAGTATCAGTAGCGTCCACACCTCCCATAGTTCCTGGCCGGCCATCTTCTCTTTGCTTTAGCAGAAACTCAATGTCTTCGGTATTTGTCATTTTCTCAAGGGCGTTGGCGTGTGCGATGTCGAAAAGATTATCCAAGCTATCAGAAAACTTATTCTCTTTTTCTCTAGTGGACTCAGTCTTTCTGTGAGATGACTTTCTTAAAGCATCCCACTCATCGTGCAGCGCAGCTATTTTTCTTGTAACATCTCCTCTGGCTTTCGTCGGAATAGCTGCTTGGCGCCAAAAAATCATCACTGCGTCCGCGACTATAACCGCACTATTTTTCTTCGACATGTTTCGTTTGCGAATGTTGAAGAAATGCATTCTTAGCACTTGCTTCTTCGACGGTAATTTGTTCCCCGTAATATTCATGCTTGGATAACCAATCAAAAAAATATCGTCGCGCGATCTAAGTTGTGTTGTCATCTTAACTTTTAAAAAACGGGAGAAAAATCAATTTACTTTTCGCGGTCGTCGGCACTTGTTGAATGACAACAATCGATGAATGAACTGCTATTTATAACTACTACGTATTTTGCAATATTTTACTGTCAGGTACTGATGAATGGGGGCATCTGCTACGTGTGCGTTTCAAATTTTTCAAGACTTTCCAAACAATGACCACTCTTGAATATTGGTGGAATTTCTGTAAAAAAATCAAAAAAAATCAAAAAAATCTCGATATTGTGCAACTGTAAATACATAGATTTTCAGTATTTTTGTATGGGGAGTCCCTCAAGGAGTGGAGATAGAGGGTAAGTTTGTTCGGAAAAGATGTTGGGGATGAAAAGTTAATGGGGGTCGGTCATATATTTTGCCCCCCTAGGGGTGACCCCTGATGACCTATGGTGTTTTTCGAAAATACTGAGCAACCTCCATTTTTGTATGGTGACCCCCCTAAGGGGAGGAGATAGGGGGTGGGTGTCTTGGGGGAAAATGTTGGCGGTAAAAAGTTAATGGGGGTCGGCCATACATTCTTCCCCCCTACGGGTGACCCCTGATGACCTATGGCAATTTCCCCCCTAATTTTGGCAAAGTGGACCTTTTTCTCGGCTCGTGCGCAACCCCTAATTTTTTTTTTTTTAATTTTTTTTTTCCGCATTGTCATTTTTTTTCAAAAAGGCACGGAATAGAGCCCTCATCTACCAAAATATCGACACAAGGTCCACCCTAATATCCATTGAATAAATATTTTCTATTAATGACACCGTTTATTAAACTATGTTTCAAATAGGCACAAATTCTACCTAACTCATGGATAATTGCTGTCATTTTCAAAATTCTATCAACATCTTTTTATAGTAAACAAGTAAGAGTGTTAAATTCGACTGTGCTGAATTTTTGATACCCTCCACATCGGTTTAAATATTGATAATAAATATAAACAAAATACTGGAAAAGGTAAACAACTTGTTGAACTTAATACCAAAAAAATTATTTCAGAAAATTCTTTGGGTTGGTTTTCGTCTTTTCTATTATATCGAATTTATTTCGGTGTTTGCTTTTTGGTCATCGTGGTTGCTGATCCTGTTATATGACATAACTTCTCGTTTAATTTAGTTTTTGCTAATTAAATAGCTCGCCCTAACCACCATTGCAAAGGTAATGGTTGTGTATGGTGGCTATATGCATTAAATCGTGCTAATTGGAGATGGCTATATAGTTTCTTTTAACTTGCCAAATATTTCTTCATTGCGGCCATATAGGTCGGATGGGGTAACAAAATAATAACAAAAAGAACGCTTTTTCAACTTTTTTATTAAAACATTGCCATATTTTAAAACATAGAGAATAGATTTATAATAACAAATAATCAAATTAGGGATGCCAAATGCAAAAAACCAAAAGTCCCAAACATTTTAAATAAAATAATTTGTTATCTTTATTTTCCGAAAAACTTCAAATATTCATCCAAAAAAAAATTGTGAAAATTTATATATAAATAACATTCTCATCAAATTGCGTTTATTTATGTAACAATTTTTATGTTAGCAATTCTTAAATATCATTTGACGTTTTCTAAAATTCATTGAATTTAAATTAATATTTTCTGTAGTGTGATTCTGTAAATTTCAACGATCTGACAATCGCAAAATATATCGACAGCATGTTTGCACTAAGGATTAAGTGATTCACTAAGTACATACATCTTAACGACAGTCGACAAATCTATTTTTCTATTTATTTAAATTGTAAACGAGTGGCATCTCTGTCAAAATAAGCGAAAAACACAAAGAAGAATAGAAAAAAACAAATTACTTCGTGTTTGACAGGATGATTTTATGTTTGTGTTTAATATCTTTATTTTTTTACTAATGTTTCTGTGTATTTATTTGAAAATGAAATAATGAATTGAATTGCTATTTAATTTTTTTATTTATATAAAAAAGTTATTTAATAAAAGCAAAATATTTTCACTATTTTATGATTTTTATTTATGTATGACGACATTTCAACCTAAAAATTTAAGTTTTTATCGATTGAATAAACAACACAAAAATGGTTGTCGTTTAGATAATAACAACAGCTGACTTTAGCAATAGCGAATATCGTTTAAAAATTTTACTGATAATTTTGCTATTTTATTTTTTTTTTAACGATTCGACTATCGTTAAAAGAAGTTACTGAATCGCGGTACTGAAAAGCTATTAATTTCTCCTGAATGGCAATATTTTTTTAAATGTAAACATACTTGGTGTTTTTTTTTTTTTTTTTTGTTGGAATTTCAATTTGTGTTTAACGAATAAAATTTATATATTAAAGATGAAATTGATGTCTTCTAAATTCAAAATTATTATTTCCGACATTTTGATATGATTTTCTGAAATTCAATTAATATTTTCTAATTTATAATTGGAAATATTAATTCCAATTTTTAGAATTGATATTTTCTTAAATTTGAATGGAAAATTTAAAAAGTGCAATTTTGTATTTATGTGAATAATAATGCTTTAGTAATTATAAACAATTTTTAAAAATTAGATGTAATCGCAATCAGATATTCCATAGGTAAAGCAGAATAATAATTCTGAACTGTTTTGAAAGCAAAAAACTCATTGACAACTCGGTAACTCTATTTTGTAAAGACAACAAAAAGTTAATATGCCAAACTTATGTTCATATTTGTAAAAGAATAATGAAAAAACGTTCCTACGCTAAAAGACCAGCCCGTGTACACTCTTAACATTGATCTGTATGATATCTAGTCGAAAATATTGACATTCATGTTAAAATAGAAATAACTATTGCAAAGCTAATTAGAACAAAAATTGTGGCGCCGTTTACTGTGGCATAGTCACACTGAGCAAAATGAAGTGACACTCTGTTAATGCAAAAGAAATGTATTTTCCCACAACAAAATATTGCAGAATTTTATGTAAATAAAATAATATACCGATTTATTTCTAACATGCAGTTACTATGGATATACATATATAGAATATATGTATATTATTTGTAATATTTAATATGTGTATGTATGTATATGTAAATATTACACACAAAAAATACAACATCAAACGTTATTTTTGTGTTTTTCTCTTTAAATAAATTGATACAAAAAATTATTTTTTGCTAAATTTACATTGTTTTTTTTTATTGACAACTAAGTATTTTAGCATTATTTGCTTTAGGTGCAGCTGAATTTTTAGTCCCTTTATATCTAAAAAATTTTGCTTATCGAAAAATGTTGGGTCGATTTTAACCCCTTTCCCGTGACCCAATCGATCTGGAACTTTGCAGGCAGGCTCGTGGCAATGAGAGAAATAACCTAATAAATTTTTTTAGTGATGCCAAAACAATGGAAACTTTTAAATTTTTCTACCAGGGTTAGTTTTAATTATATTTTTACCACAGTGACCACAAAAACAACAAGTCCAGCTACGACAACAATACAACATTTAGAATAACAACAAGAACAATATAGAAATATCATATTTTTCATATTTTTTTAATTTTTCAGAGATTTCCCTGGACCTGTTCCACCGATTTTAATGATTTTTGATATAGAAATCCTCCCACGAGTTCGGTGAATCATTCTCACTAAAAGTGATTTCCCTAGATATACTATGGAGGGCGTGATCGTGACAAGAACGACATATAAAATTATATTTTTTCAAGACTTTTTTAGTACTTCATTCAAATCTCGGGCCCTAATTAACCGATTTGAACGATTTTAAATAACAAAGTTTTCAGGATATTAGTGAATCATTTTTTATATCAACGAGCACCCTATCTGCCCGATTGATGCCGTCATCGTGATTTCCACAGACGGACATCTAAGCATCAAAAATATATATATTTTATGGGGTCCAAAATTTTTTTTCTAATTATTACAAACGGAATGACAAACTTATATATACACTCTGCAAACTGGAGTGGAGGATATAATAATCATAATGTAGCATATGTAGTATAGAATATAAGTCACCATTACCAAAAGAACATTTTTGGGTAATAAAATATAAAGAGTGATCATGATACACACAAATAATAACACAACAGCTATCGATTTAGCGTACGCATGCATTACTATGTACAAAGTAACCAACACGATCAACACTGCTTAAACAACAATACAATAGCTCCAGATTTAGCATACACAAGCAGTACGCTTTGCAATTAAACTGATACGGTGTTTACTGTAACAGTCAACCCTTTTGATGTTGCACAATGATTGTTGAGACATATATATAAAATTGAACAAAGATGTTCTGTCCAATGCTACACTTCTTTACTTTAAACCAAAGAACTTTGTAAACGTATTTTTAGTATAAATATTGTTCGAGTTTGTTCAATCGACACATTTTGCTTTCAAAACTAATAAGAGCTAAATTATTCGGCTCTGAGCTAAATCGATCTGCTCAGCAAAGTTTTAATAAAGCAATTATTTGAAACCCTTAAATGATTGTGTTTTATTTACATTAAGACAATAAGAATCCTGATGGGATTATATTAAAATGAATCTTTCAGATCAATCGGATGAGGGGAAGTGGGGTTTTAATCTCTCCGTGATTGTGCGTGACTATGTCAAAGTTAATCTTCTTTCACAGCAAGTCTATCGACCAAGTTTTAGATCGATCTCATAAGGGAAAATGGGTTTTAAGTCACTCCGTGACTGTGCATGACTATGAGTGACTGCGCGTGAGTATGTCGAAGTTGATTTTTCTTTACTGCAAGTATATCCACCAAGTTTCAGATCGGTCGGATGAGGGTAAATGATATTTAGATCACTCCGTGACTGTGCGTGACCACGCGTGACTGTGCGTGACTACCTCAAAATTAATATGTCGTCACGACAAGACTATGGGCCAAGTTTCAGATCAATTGGAAAGGGGGAATGGGGTCCACCCATGGCAGACAGACAGATAGACAGAGAGTATGAGTTAAAAAAAAGAGTTTAAAAATGATTTCGATCGAAAAATTTCGGTAACGAATGCGGTGATTTGGCTCCAGTTTTAGAGATATTTAAAAAAAAATTTAGTTTTCTACACCAAGGTAGGACTACGGTTAAGTTACAGTTAGTAGTTGGGGTTAGGGGTTAGTTTTGAATAAGGTCTTATTTTTACCATATACGAGTATTTGGCGTATGAGAATTTTAAATTTTTGTGCAATATAGCACTCATACGCTTAGTGGTTAAAGATACAACTAATTCCGCAATCCTTATACGCCGTACCTATTATGAGCTAAAAAGCATAAAAGCTTTGAAATTTAGGTGTAAACAAAACTGAAATCAAATTTTTTTTAGAAATGCTTTCTTTTCATAAATTTGTTATAGCCAACAAGATATTCAATAATGATGTCTGAATTCTTTTTTTTTTTTGTCAGTTCTGCTAAAACATTTCATTATAGCAAACGAAATATATTATATATCGTTCGGCGAATTAATAAGATCAACTCCATAATTCTTTTTGGATCTTCATTTCCTTAAGTGAATGAAGCCCCACGAATAGAGGCCATACCTTATGTGCTATTACTGTGGTTCTAATTTAGTAATTATTCACCTTCTAAACGAAGTGAATGATAAAAATCTAAATGTAATGTGTGATTGTAGCAGGTGTATAAGATTTTCAGAATATATAAGATAATGCTGACAATAATTTGTATTTGATTATCTAAATCACAAACTTGTAAGCATTACACATGGCAAATAACAGACAAGAAGAGAGAACTGCTAACAGTCTTCATAATATTCGAGTATATCAGATTTACGAAATTAAGATTGTTATTTCTTTACATAATATTTTTATTATAAAACTGATTGTCCGTATTTAATATTATAAGTGTGCATGTTAAGGCAAAAGATACTTCTAATGACGAATGTACACCTGCATTTCGTCTACAATATAATTTTTAATATTATAAATAATTTTCACGTTTATACACAACTTATTTAATGAAAGAATTATACCGATATTTACAAATTACATTTGCTTAATGGAACTATAGCATACCTATCGGCTATCTAGAGCAAGTCAGAAAATAAATACACCACCTCAAGGTTAGTTTTAATAAGACTTAACACCGCACTTCGGTTTGGTACAAAAGGTGAGCAAGCAATCAACAAAAGTAAGTTGGTTAGGTCAAAATGCAGAATATTGGAATTCAGTCTCCTCAACGATCGGAAGAAGTAGCTATACCAGATCGTCCTGTAGCGACATGGTTCGCAGTTTTAAGTTTCTCCTCCGCGATCACAGGATCGACAATGTATTCGCTTAAAACAAGAGAAATGCATACAAGAGGTTTCCCTTTCACAATCAGAAGAATGTCATGACAAGGTATTCATTCAGCTCTGGGATAAGAGAAGTATATAAAATAAGTTTTCCTCTAACAGTTGTTGAAGTCTCTACAATAATTTTTTTTTTATTTATTTAACTATCATCAAATTAATTACAAAACTTAAATTATTTAATACATACAAGATTTTGAGAATTTACATAAAAGTATTGCAACAAATTAAAATTAAAATTTTATTAACAAAAAATATCTAAATATTTAAAAGAAAACAATTTAAGGTAAAAAGATAGGAAAAACCTTTGAATTTTTAAGAATTTTATTTTTTTATTAACCCCCTTTCTGGAACTTCTTCTCAGAAGTTGGGAAAATGGATTAATTCAATAAATTTCTTATGGTGTCAAATCTTGAAGATCTGCACCTGTCTTGAAATCTAGTAGTTAATTGGTTAAATATCTCATTTGACATAGGTTGATTAAAATTACTATGTAAGAGATTGGTGGAGTATCTACGTGGTAAACTAAAAAAAGTTTTTAAGTTTTTATTTTGTATAACTTGAAGTTTTTTAAGATATGTTTTGGCACTCCTTGGAAACCACACCGGACAGCCATATGTCATTATAGGACATATACACATTTTAAATAGCAGCACTTTGTTTTCAGTGTTAAGTTGTGATATTCTATTAAGAAGGGGAAATAGCGCTCTTCCACATTTCATAGCTTTGTCACAAGAGTGAGTGATGTGATTTTTGAATTATAACTTTTTATCTAGAATAACTCCTAGGTACTTTATAGAGTTTTGTATTGGTATTAGTGTTCCATTAATAGAAAGAGTATTACTGGGTATTCTCTTTGGCGACTTATTGAAAGGGAATATTATCGCTTGTGTTTTCTATCGGTTAATTTTAATTTTCCATTTGTCAAAGTACTTTTGAACTATCACTAAGCCATTTTCCATTTTTCTAACAATTGAATTGAAAACTTTTCGGTTGGCAATAATAGTAAAATCATCGGCATAAAAAGCTACGGATTGACACCGTGGTATTTTAAAATCTGATGTAAAACTCGAGTATAGGGTTGGTGACAATACTGATCCTTGTGGCACCCCAGCTGTGGTAACTCTTTGTGTTGATGTTTCCCCATCTACATTAACTTTAAATGATCTTTCTGTCAGAAAACTTCTTATTAATTTTTGCAAATAAATTGGATAGCCAAGTTTATTAAGTTTAAAAATGAGGCCGTCGTGCCAAACAGTGTCAAACGCCTTTTCAATGTCTAGGAAAATAATTCCGGTACTTTGCTTTTTATTTTTATTTTTGGTAATTATATTCACCACACTTTTTAACTGATGTACAGTGGAATGGTCTTTCCTAAGTCCAAACTGTTCGTTGTTTAAGTAAAATATAAGTAAAATTTTTTAGTCTGTATAAAATAATTTTTTCAAAAACTTTGTCAAGAACGTTCAGTATGCTTATAGGTCTATAGCTTTTAGGCAAATTTTTGTCTTTACCTGGTTTCAATATAGGTATTATTTTGGCCTCTTTAAAGTGTTTAGGAAAATATCCATTACACAAACACCAGTTAAAAATCTTCGTAATATAATTATAAAAAACATCTGGCATCTTTTTTAATATAATTGGTTTGATTCCATCTTTTCCATGGACCTGTTTGTTTTGCATAGATTTAAGTGTTTTACCTCTTCTGTAGTAGTTAAAATATCCATTGTTATGTTGTGTATAGGTTGCAAGTCCAACCACCTAATATGTTTGATCACGATTTGCTGTTGAAACCACTCTGTTAGTTGTTTGATGAGAGTTTTCGAAAACATCTGCAATGAGGTTTACTTTTCTCTCATTGTTGTGAACTTCGGCGGCCATCAACAGACAATTAACTAACGGCTTCGCTCTTTCCTTTGATTGCCATTGTTATTTTCCAAAATTTATTTTTACCAGTTGGCAAGCTTTGTAGAAAATAGTTCCAATTTTTGTTTCTCTGAGACACGTGCCAATTAATCAAAATATTTAGTTGCTTCAAATTACTTAATAAAACTGGTCTTGTAGAAGGTTGATTGCATCTTTGTAATTTACGCCCAAATCTATTTCGCTGGCCAATTAAATACAAACATAAGTGAGAAAGATTCCTTTGCCATATCAGTCTCTCGCAAACGGGAACTTTTCTGGATGCTCCAATCAACACGTTTGTAATGTTAGTTAAGCATTCCCGGGTGGGTTTCAATTGAAGAAATATTTAAACTTGAATTAGTAAGAAGGATGTCTACTACCGAAGGCTTTGCTGGTGCAATACCTTGTCCAAAGCGTGTAAATATATTGGGAAAGTGTACATAATTAGATTGCAGTTGGTGGTTGTTTGTACAACTCCCTGCAGTATTATTTTTATGGCAACTCCAGCTAGTGTGATGAGCATTAAAGTCACCGAAGATGAAGAAATCTGACGAAAAATTAGTTATTTTATTTAAGTCATCTGAAAACTTTGGTGTATATTTCGGGTTGTATGCTGAAGTAAATCTAATTGGACGACCATTAACTTCCAACATAATTGAAACATTTTCTATTCTTATTGTTGAGATCTTTGATAATAGTTGATGGTGTGGTATTGAATTTCTTATTGCTATTAATACACCACCGCCGTGGATTAACCTATCTTCCTTATAAACTTTATAATTTTGTAATCTGAATCTGTGGTGACATTTTAATAATGTTTCATTAATAAAAATTATGTCGATTTGTTTTTCCTTCACAACTTGTTTTAATTGGTTAATAGCAATACCATTTGTTATGGCTCGTGCATTCCAATGCATAACACGAATTATGTTTACTGTTTTGTGATTATATGACATATCTTAGCATATTACCAACCACTCGCATTTTGTCACATTTATTTTTGCACTTTTCCGAAGCCTCGAAGTATATTTCCAAAATTTTTTCATTTGATAAATCATCATTTTGATAACTGCAATGGGCTTCATTTGACGACGATACATGAGGCCCTGAGGCCATAATGTATTTCATGTTTGAACGCCATCATTTATCGGAGGGAATGCATGAGAAGATAAATTAAAGTCAGGTTTGCTGTTAGTTAACCTTACTGCACTTCTGTTTCTTGAAGCTTTTTGACGAATTTCTAAATATTCTCGTCGAGATGAACAACGTGCGTCATCAGCACGATGATTTACATTTTTAATTTCTGTTTTACACAATTGAAGCATTTGAAAACCAATGGGCCTCTAACGAAGTTTTATTCACTTGACAAGTTGAAAAATCATGTGCTCCACCGCAACCCAGACAAGTGTTTTGTCTATAGCAATTTGATGATCCATGACCAAACGTGGTACACTTATAACATTGAGTAGGACCTTTTGAGCGACGAGAGGCTTTCTCCAGTGTACTGCAATGCCATTGAAGGATCTTATTCTTATCACTTCCTTTTGGGATATCTGGTTTTTATCAAATTCCAACATAAATATTGCATCATCTCGATTTGATCTTGAAGTTTTAATCTCCTTAATATTTATAATGTCAATATCAAAGGTTTGTTTAAATTCTTCCCATATTGATTTAACATCCATTTGAGGAAGTCCAAACAGAATCAGTTTAAATTTCTTTAGATCCCTAATTGGATGTGTGTAAAATTTAAAATCTTTTTCTTTTAGAAGCCTTATAGTATCCTCATAAGTTGACAACGTGTTTAGCATAACTTTAGTGCCAACCAACATTCTTTTATATGTGCAATTTGATCCTAAAAAGTTAATGACGTTTGAAAAATTATGACACGCATCCACAACAATTGGTGGAACCTTAACAGTGTGCTCTTTGAATTCGCCTTCTTCTGAAATTTTTTCTGATTCATCAAGGTCAGAAAGTTCTTGGAACCTATTATCAGACGGACCATTGGAGGCTTTAGGGTGCTTGTATTTAGGGCTATTTCCCCAGAACCTTTTACCTTTTGAAGACTAAACGGGTTTGAAAAAGTTGATTTTGCAAAAGTTTTTATTAGTTTTATTCACGTCAAAATCAGCTGGTTTCTGTTTGTTGTATACGTCCGAATAATTTAAATGTCAATTGACAACTGATATACAATAATTTTCTTGGTAATAGTAGTAATATGTAGACAATAATTGAAATACAACTAGGAAAATCTAAGAATTTCTGTAACGACCCTGATCACTACGAGTTATGCTTTAGCAATCGAAAGAAAATTCTTCAGTAAAATGTTAAAGCTGCATATCCATTGAATAAATATTTTCTGTTAGTAACACAGTTTAATAAACTATGTTTCAATTAAGCATAAAAACTACCTAACTCTTAGATAATTGCTATCATTTTCACAATTCTATCAACATCTTTATACCCTATACCACTATGTGGTTTGGGTATAATGACTTTGTGCTGCTGTTTGTAACAACCAAAAATATTTGACCTAGACCCATCTTTAATTATACCGATCGAATCACAATCACTTTCTGAGTTGATTTAACAATGTCCGTCCGTCCGTCCGTCCGTCTGTGTGTCCATGTAAAGCTTGTAATCAAACTGCAGATCGCAAATATGAATATATTTTGATGAAATTTGGTATATAAGCTTTTATCGGCCATGGGATGAACGCTGTTGAAATTGGTGAGAATCGGTCCATGTTCAGACCTAGCCCCCATACAAATTACCCTATGAAATCGACATAAATTGCCATATGATCTAAATTGTCATATAGATCTTACTCAAATTGGGTTTGTATGCGTTCATTACATCCACTAATGAGTAGTCCAAAAATGATCCCTTTGACCCCATATAGAGCTGCTTCCCGATCTTCACTTAAATCTATTAAAAAGCAAAAATATTGCACTGATTCTTCTCAAATTTTGTTTGTACATATTTTTGCAAAATACAAGAGACTTTACCAAACATGATCAGGATCGGTCCATTTTTGGACCTAGTCCCTTTATAGATATAGCATCCGATATGAACTTTTTCATATCTGCAGCCAAAAAAATTAATAAAAATCCCACTCAAATTTGGTTTTTGCTTATTTTCAATGTCCAGTTAGTTGGGCCTAAGAGATAGGGTTTCTAAACGCATGGTATAGGGTATCGTATAGTCGGTCTAGACCGACTATAATTTTCTTACTTGTTTTATAATAAAAAAATGAAATAAAAATATTTTTTCATTAACAAAGAGGATGGGTACGCTTAGAACAATGCACAGTTTATCTTTAAATCGATTTTAATATTCTAATATTGAAATGACATACCTAGGTCAAAATCAGAGGTGAGTTAAGAAATAAAAAGCGACTGATAACAAAACATCAGAGTATATCTGATGAGATGACTTTATCTGAGATGACTTTAATAACTAAAAGAGAGATGCCAAAATCTTTTAGTCAAAAACTCTTATAAAATGGCTCATTATGGAACTTGTTGTAGCGTAACATCGACTTATGAATCCAGCTGTAAGTTTTCTTCGCAATAGTAAAAATAGTAAGATAAAACTACTATCTGATCCTCTCTGCAACGAGTCTGACCCCTGCGAGCTATTCTCTAGCATAAAGAGGAAAATTCGTCCTTAAAATAATATATACCTTAAAATAGCTAAGTAGAAAATTAAATGTTATGAAATAAATTTTTTTTAGAATATAAACATCAAAAAAAGCAATTGTAAACAAAACCAATTTTAAAGATAACATTTACAATACCACTGTAGTAAAGTACGTCATCATTGGCAGTGTATTCTTTTGATATGCTGCTGGAAGTGGATGTAAAAAAGCAATACACATACGATTATTTTTTTTTTTTAACATTTGTTACAACTACTCACCCAAAGTTACACACATGCACATTTCGAATATATTTGTCTTGTAGTCATACTCACAAAGTTGTGGTACCTGGCTCTTAAAGTCATTTGCAAAGATTTAAATTTTGCTCAATACTCAATTGCAAACGTACACAGAACGTAAACATATACATATACATATATACATTTATTTGTGTGTGTGTTTATAAGAAATAGTTTATGAGTCATATAGAGTTATATATACATATTTATACGAGTATCTTACATAAGATAACATATCCATAACACTAAAGTGCTTGGCTTTTTTTTCTGTTTCTGCCATATCATCATGCCTGACAGGGCAAAAAATTACAAACAAAAAGAGACGACATATAATGTGAGAACTTCACATATTAATAGTTTGGTTTTGATACATTCTATTAGTATGTGGATGTACATCCATCCATAAGATGTTTAGGATTTATATGCTCCCTCACACATATTTTATACATACATTGAATAAGTTTATACTTTTAGACTTTTGTCGTAATGTTCGACTTCTGTAAATGTTACTTTTATTGTTGTTTTTGTTGTGTAATTAATGTCTTGTGGTTTTAATTTTCTTGTTTGTATTTTTCGTTCTGTAGTTTTTTTTTTTATAATACAAAACTTCTTTCAGTTTCATGAGGTATTGCAGGTTAGTTCTTCTGTTTGTAACATTAGATGGCACAATGATATTCCAAGGCTAACATCAATTAATATTTCATCCTTAGATGTGTTGACTGTTCTTAAGAGTCTAAAAAGTACAAAAAGTTATTTTAAACCGTTTGCAGATGGCGAAGTATTGGTTACCCCGTTAAGTCTCATACAATTATACCACCAGTTTAATATGGTTTTTGCAAAGGACGGCCTCCGACTACCTATCTAGTGGAATTTACTTCCTATATAAATTCTGGATTCTGCAAAAATAAACAAACTGATGTTATATACACTGACTTTAGCAAAGCTAGCGAAGTTTGATAGCGAAGTTTGATATTATTGGATTTTCCGACAATTTCCTAAAATGGATTCGGTTAACAATTAACAATGTGTACTGTTCAATAAATCTAAATCTAAATTTATAGATGTTACTTCTGGTGTCCTTCAAGGGAGTCACCTAGGACCTCTCTTATTCTTGCTGTTTATCAATGATTTCCCAAAGTCTATTCAATTTAGTAATATCCTTATGTATGCCGACGATCTAAAAATCTACTCAAGACAGTATACGTACCCAGTCTGATCTAAATAGCTACTACAAATGGTATAATGTCGACTTAATGGAATTAAATCTTATAAAATGTAATTCTATGACTTTCTCTAGATATTCGCCATTTCAGAACGAGTACGTGATCCATAAAACACAATGCTAAACTCAGTTGACTCATTCATAGATTTGGGAGTTCACTTTGATAAAAGACTAAGTTTTAATTATCATGTTTTATAAAACGTTGGGCAAACGAATTTAATGATCCTTATATAAAAAAAAATTATTCACGTCTTTGGTCGGGCCGATACTTGAAAACGCATCAGTAATCCGGGATCCATAGTACAATGTCTTCACCAAAAAACTTGAATCAGTTCAGTTCCTCGATATCTTCAGTGGAATGCGGAATTCAGTCTCTCACCGTATCACAGTCGTTTTGCTCTAATAAAGCTTCCAACTTTGCAAAGTGGAAGGATCATTTTTAATATAATATTCTTCCTCAACTTAGTTCAAGGTTTCTGAGTGCCTTCTTGAACAAATATGTATAAATGTCCGTAATAGTCCAGTTCGACCTTATGAACATCTTCACCTGAATTTCCAGAGATCAAATTTTATCAATTTCGATCGATTCCGAAGAAGTGAACAGACACTATGCTTCATTTTATTTATTTATTTATTTATTTATTTATTAATTTGGAATTCTATACACAAGACTAATGTCTCTGATCATAGTATAGAATTATTAATTTGTCGAAAAAAAAATTCATACATTACAAATAATTTATAAAAAGAAATTACAAATAGTTACAATATTAACTTAAATTTAAATATATTAGACATAAGTTTAATTTTGACTCAAAGAAAGATTAAAAAAAAACAAAAAATGTACTAAATTAAAATACTTAGTAATAATAAAGTTTTAAAGTTTTACAAATCAAAGTTTTCAAAATGATCAAATGGCAAAAAAGAAAAAAGAATTTTCATCCAATCAAACAATAAAGTTCAAAATAGTTAAATCGAGAACAGACTAATAATGCTTTTTTTGAAAATTTGTGCATTAGTTATAGTTTGTATATTTTGTATGGGATTGAATTACAAAGACGGACAGCATTAATGAAGAACTGCCAGCTGGAAATTAAATAACGACGTTTGTGAGGTAAAATTCTGTTTCCTCTATTAGAATGGGAAAAAGTTAAACGTTTGTATAGTTGTTCCGGTTCCTTAGTGTAGATTACCTTATGTAAAAATATTATGTAAAAATATAGTTGTTCCGGCTCCTTAGTGTAGATTACCTCATGTAAAAACATTAAAACTCTGGTTTTGAGTAATTCATCAAACTGAAAACCATAGAGCTTAGCTGTTGTAATTGATGAAATGGAATCATACCTTCTGTTGCCGTACACGTAACGTGTTATATTATTAAATGCTGAGTTGAGTTTATCTCTGCTAGCAGCATCACATTCAGCAAACAATTCAAATCCATACATCAGAATTGGCATTAAATAGGTTTTTGCAATAAGTGATCTAATATTGATGGGTGTGCAATGCTGCGTTGACCAAAGTGTTCTTAGCATCGAAAAAGTTCTACCACATGCATATTTAATGTGGTCGTACCATGTAAGAGTATTGTTGAAGAAGATTCCTAAATTTTTTTGCTTAATTTACAGCTTCTATACGTTCATTATTAAGATTTAGGTCAGGTATATAAACAGTTCTATTAAATCGTGTTTGATTAACAAGGTATTTAGATTTCCATGGATTTATGCTAAGTCCATTTGCTGTAGCCCAGGTATTATCCCTCTGAAGTTCCTCATTCAAAATTGTGATACATTTTTTAATCATAGAAACGTTACAGCTGATGTAAAGTTGTACATCGTCGGCGTACATTCTTACTTTACAATACTGAAGTTGGTTCAGAAGATCATTCACATAAAGAGAAAACAGAAGAGGGCCTACAATTGATCCTTGCGGAACACCTCTTCTAACTGGCAGTAATTTAGATCGGGCTGAAATACTTTGAACAAACTGATATCTATTATCAAGATAGATCGATATTAAACGTGTGGCAGTAGTTGAGAAATTGAACATGTTTTTAAGCTTATAGCAAAAAATATTGTGATCAACAGTATCAAAAGCTTTCGAGTGATCTAATAGTATTAAAAAATTTGTTTTCCCTGCATCAATCTCTTTCCTTATATCCTCCGCTACATGTGCCAAAGCAGTAATACAGCTATGTTTTCTTCGAAAACCGGACTGTCGATCTGTTAATAGATTGTGTATATTTAGATAAAGTGATATTTGTTCGTGAATGATTCTTTCAAAAGCTTTAGATAAAAATGGTAATATTGCAATTGGTCTATAATCGGATTTCGAATGACCAAATTTGAGGGAGAAGAATTTTGAGAAATTTAGGATAAATTTCGTCCGCTCCAACAGCATTTGATTTAATAGACATACAACTTTTCAAAACAACAATCTCATTTACACAATCAAAACTAAATTGGTTAATTGAGGGATCAAAGTGATTAAAAAATTAATTATTGCAGTAACTCGTGTCTGCTACCACCATAGGAATATTAACGAACTGTTTATTTACAACGTCAGTATCAAAGGACACCGGTTCGTTTTTCATATCTTTGCCGATGCCAATTTCTCTAATCGTTTGACACATTTTTCTGGATCCTAAGGCTGATGAGAATTTATCAGCGTAGAAATTCGATTTAGCTTGCTTAATTATCTTGCTAATTTCATTTCTTGCAGCACAGTATTCATAATGTAAATTTGTTGTTTTTAACTTTTTCCAGCGAGGGTAAGCGAGGTCTCTTCGATTAATGGATTGTTTTTTCCGATGCTGCTGATGCTATTAAAAGATGATTAACGACTTATTTGAATCTTAACGATTATGTTTCTAACTGTATTTAAAGTCTGTATTATTTTTGTAAAATTTTTAAATTTTTTGCTCAGCTGTTGCGAAATTGTAGCTGAATTAAATAAAAAAAACTAACATCCAGTAATACTCACATTAAGTGTGCTTGATTGAGTCCTTCTATCAGATATGGACAGCATATTTGGGTATGGTAAGAAAAGAACAATGATCTCATAGACGAAAAGTTTTTGCTCGAATTTGAGGCTATTCACGAATTTAGAATAGCTTTCATTTGATGTGAAGTACTGCCCATATGAGCCATGAGTCATCGATCAACGACTTGCAAAAAGAATAAATTTTGTTGGCACCGCAACACGTCGACAAGCATTATCACGAAGGAGTATAACTTTGTTGCGTCTGGAGTAGTTTTGGGTAAGGTATTTCTTGGATTTTCGATTTAATATCATCAATTGTGTTCTGTAGATAGCCCCTTAAGTACTTCGTTCAGCCTGAGCAACTCAAAATACAAGACTCCGAGCTGATGCCACTAAATCCACAAGAACTTTTCATGAATATTTGGTTTAGTTGTTGATGATGAAACCCCGTTCGGTGATGACGTTTTTAAAAAATATACTCCATAAGAAAAGAAACTTTTATAAAAGAAAGTCCTTTTTTAAGAAAATGTACTTTTTAAGAGAAGGTCCGTTTTGAAGGGAAGGCACCTTTTATAAAATTGCAGAATTTAAAAATATTTACCTGTGAACAAATAATTGAAAAAAAAATTTTTTTTACTTTCTGCATTTCAGTATTTCACCATGATACAAATTGGCACAAAAATCTGAGGATCTGGAATCTGGACGCAGGTGAGGTTGCTTAAGTTAACCTGACGATAGATATTCTAGACTCTAAAATTTGAAGGACCTCTGTGTTAATTTATTTCCCTTATAAATAAGGATGACGTTGGCCAATAGGACTTGAAATCTCATATTAAATCAAACTACATCCATAATACCACCGAAGATAAAAGCAATACAAAAAATCCTTCGCCACTAAAGGGCAACCTTTTATTAAATTATTTCTTAGCAGAGAAGATAAAATAATTCTGCTGGTAAATTCGTTTGTTTACTCATTAATGTTGATAGTGTTCAATACTTTTCATTATCTTGTTCATTTATCGTGATTAAGTGCTGATTTTTCGCTTTGTCTAAGAAATAATATTAACAAACTCTTAGTCTGAAAATGACGTAGCATACCATACGATTGCTATATACCGATCATAAGTTTGTAATCTTATATATATATATATATATATGTATGAACTTGTATTTTTGGTACGTATATAATAATATATTTTTAGTTTGTTTGTATTTAGGAGTTCGTTTTGTTGTTGTAATATATTTTGTACCAAAAAACACGTGTACTTGTATTAAGTATTTCCATGTATGTGTGTATATAGATTTTACTATCTAGCCTTATTGGTGGTTGATGTTATCTTCTCACCACAGCCCTGGGTATCTTGACTACAATCCAACTTTCTTACTTTCACAATGATTCAACCAATCTTTGGTTTTTAAAAGAGTTTTTTGCTTCTTTACATGTGAATAGTTGGAAATAAATGTTAAACTCTTGTTGTTAATTTTTGTTGTTGTTGAATATATTCATTACGAGTTTATTTTTCTTGTTGTTTAGATGTGGCATTCTCATACTTCTACTCCGACAGCAACATCTACTTTCCTTTTTCCAGTTCTAATTAGTCTGTGGTTATGACATCAAGTTTACATTTTTGGTTAATACGTTCCAACATACTCATAAGTGTATATAATCGTACATTGTACATGTAAATATTTTACGAGTACGTAATGTTAAGTTTTGTTGCTTCATTAAAAATTCTTTCATGTAAATTACATTCGTATTTTGTGGGAAAGTGTATGAATATTTATATATTTATTATGTTTGTATGTGTTGGCATATATGATAATGATAAAAGTTTGACAGTCATACAGGTATTTTTGTATGTATATTTCATCCTGGGGTATATTATTAATTTAATAGACAGTTAATATGTCTTAATTATACTTTTAAATAAGTTTTTATTTTCATCAGCATTTACTTACTCAACAGTCGGAAGGAACGCAATGAAAACTTTATAATAACAATTAATTTGGCTTTGATTGGGTTCTATTATTTTAAATAATTTTAAGTTAGATCAGAACATAAAATTTTAAAATTTTAAAAAAAGTTAAAGCCTTAATCTATATATATAAAAATGTATGTTTGTTCCGTATGGACTCCAAAATTGCTGAACCGATATTGATTAAATATTCGGCAAGTGAAACTGTGATCTCTGATTTTTATACCCTATACCACTATGTGGTTTGGGTATAATGACTTTGTGCTGCTGTTTGTAACAACCAAAAATATTTGACCTACACCCATCTTTAATTATACCGATCGAATCAGAATCACTTTCTGATTCGATTTAACGATGTCCGTCCGTCCGTCCGTCCGTCTGTGTGTCCATGTAAAGCTTGTAATCAAACTGCAGGTCGCAAATATGAATATATTTTGATGAAATTTTGTATGTAAGCTTTTATCGGCCATGGGATGAACGCTATTGAAATTGGTCAGAATCGGTCCATGTGCAGACCTAGCCCCCATACAAATTACCCCTATGAAATTGACATAAATTGCCATAAGATCCAAATTGTCATATAGATCTTACTCTAATTGGGTTTGTATGCGTTCATTACATCCATTAATGAGTAGTCCAAAAATGATCCCTTTGGCCCCATATGGAGCTGCTTCCCGATCTTCACTTAAATCTATTAAAAAACAAAAATATTGCACTGATTCTTCTCAAATTTTGTTTGTATATATTTTTGCAAAATAAAAGAGACTTTGCCAAACATGATCAGGATCGGTCCATTTTTGGACCTAGTCCCCATATAGATATATCATCCGATATGAACTTTTTCATATCTGCAGCCAAAAAAATTAATAAAAATCCCACTCAAATTTGGTTTTTGCTTATTTTCTATGTCCAGTTAGTTGGGCCTAAGAGATAGAGTTTCTAAACGCACGGTATAGGGTATCGTATAGTCGGTCTAGACCGACTATAATTTTCTTACTTGTTAATTTTTAGTCTGTATGGGGATGGGAGTGGCAAAATAAAATTTTAATATTGTACCACTAACGGCATATATATATGTATATAAAAATGGATGGACCGAATTTAATGATATTTTCAGGGAATCTTCAAAATATCCTGGTGACACTGTGAAGTTTAATTTTTGATTTTTGGTATGTGGGCGTGGCAAAGTCAAATTTTAATATTGCACCACTATTGGCATCTATGTATATAAAAACGGATGGACAAATTTTAATTAAATTTTCAGCGAATCTTCAAAGTAGCCTGGCGGATGACACTGTGACGTCTAATTTTTATACCCTATACCACTATGTGGTTTGGGTATAATGACTTTGTGCTGCTGTTTGTAACAACCAAAAATATTTCACCTAGACCCATCTTTAATTATACCGATCGAATCAGAATCACCTTCTGAGTTGATTTAACAATGTCCGTCCGTACGTCCGTCCGTCTGTGTGTCCATGTAAAGCTTGTAATCAAAGTGCAGGTCGCAAATATGAGTGTATTTTGATGAAATTTTGTACATAAGCTTTTCTCGGCCATGGGATGAACGCTATTGAAATTGGTCAGAATCGGTCCATGTGCAGACCTAGCCCCCATACAAATTACCCCTATGAAATTGACATAAATTGCCATAAGATCCAAATTGTCATATAGATCTTACTCTAATTGGGTTTGTATGCGTTCATTACATCCATTAATGAGTAGTCCAAAAATGATCCCTTTGGCCCCATATGGAGCTGCTTCCCGATCTTCACTTAAATCTATTAAAAAACAAAAATATTGCACTGATTCTTCTCAAATTTTGTTTGTATATATTTTTGCAAAATAAAAGAGACTTTGCCAAACATGATCAGGATCGGTCCATTTTTGGACCTAGTCCCCATATAGATATATCATCCGATATGAACTTTTTCATATCTGCAGCCAAAAAAATTAATAAAAATCCCACTCAAATTTGGTTTTTGCTTATTTTCTATGTCCAGTTAGTTGGGCCTAAGAGATAGAGTTTCTAAACGCACGGTATAGGGTATCGTATAGTCGGTCTAGACCGACTATAATTTTCTTACTTGTTAATTTTTAGTCTGTATGGGGATGGGAGTGGCAAAATAAAATTTTAATATTGTACCACTAACGGCATATATATATGTATATAAAAATGGATGGACCGAATTTAATGATATTTTCAGGGAATCTTCAAAATATCCTGGTGACACTGTGAAGTTTAATTTTTGATTTTTGGTATGTGGGCGTGGCAAAGTCAAATTTTAATATTGCACCACTATTGGCATCTATGTATATAAAAACGGATGGACAAATTTTAATTAAATTTTCAGCGAATCTTCAAAGTAGCCTGGCGGATGACACTGTGACGTCTAATTTTTATACCCTATACCACTATGTGGTTTGGGTATAATGACTTTGTGCTGCTGTTTGTAACAACCAAAAATATTTCACCTAGACCCATCTTTAATTATACCGATCGAATCAGAATCACCTTCTGAGTTGATTTAACAATGTCCGTCCGTACGTCCGTCCGTCTGTGTGTCCATGTAAAGCTTGTAATCAAAGTGCAGGTCGCAAATATGAGTGTATTTTGATGAAATTTTGTACATAAGCTTTTCTCGGCCATGGGATGAACGCTATTGAAATTGGTGAGAATCCGTCCATGTTCAGACCTAGCCCCCATACAAATTACCCATATGAAATCGACATAAATTGCCATAAGATCCAAATTGTCATATAGATCTTACTCAAATTGGGTTTGTATGCGTTCATTAGATCCATTAATGAGTAGTCCAAAAATGATCCCTTTGACCCCATATAGAGCTGCTTCCCGATCGTCACTTAAATCTATTAAAAAACAAAAATATTGCACTGATTCTTCTCAAATTTTGTTTGTATATATTTTTGCAAAATACAAGAGCCTTTACCAAACATGATCAGGATCGGTCCATTTTTGGAGCAAGTCCCTATATAGATATAGCATCCGATATGAACTTTTTCATATCTGCAGCCAAAAAAATTAATAAAAATCCCACTCAAATTTGGTTTTTGCTTATTTTCTATATCCAGTTAGTTGGGCCTAAGAGATAGGGTCTCTAAACGTATGGTATAGGGTATCGTATAGTCGGTCTAGACCGACTATAATTTTCTTACTTGTTTATTTTAATATTGTGTTTACACACAGAAAAAAGATTGGTTGGAATTCGGTTGCTACCAGAAAAATTTGTTAAAGTAATACGAATTTTCATTGTAATTCTTTAATTTTTAAAAATACAACAGATATTCTCTTATAACTACCGTATAGATGCAATTCATTTAAATTTAGGGTATCTATAACAACAAAATTAGTTCCGTTTACCAATTATATTCTTTATACAAATTTCTTACCTAATTCAATTGAAGCAACCTAATAAAACCAAGAATAACATGTTTTAATCCTAATAATTGATGACTGTAACTACTAATTCAATTATAGCAACATATTTCAAACCGAAAATATTTTAACAGATATTGTGACAAATAATTGGTTATAGTACTATCCATAAATTTTGCATTAAGAATTATTTTTCGGTTATAACAAAAAAAACAAAAATTTTTAACCTCTTTTGGTATTTCTAACCGAAAGGAAATTTTATGAATCAATTTCTGTTGTAAATACCAAAAAAAGATAAGAATATGATTAGCCAGACCAAATTCTTTGATTTATTTTGTATTTGTCAAAATAAAAAAAATAAATAAAATGTAATAAAGAAAACTTTTATTATATAACGTGAAAATTTAATTTAACAATTCAAAATCTATCATAACGTGTATAAAAGTGTCAAATTATTAAAAAAAAAATTGGTTGTTGATTGGTGTAAAAGAATTATCTGTTATTATGGAACCTAGAGATGTATTATTCAGTCCACATGGTATAAGTTTTTTCTTGGTATTTATGGTTATAGCTTAGAAGAACAATCTGCAATTCAAAATCGCATTCCCGTTCCCTCTACAAAGGTGGATATCTGCAGATACTCAGAACACATTTGAGCAGATGTAAAGGTACTTAGTTGTCGATTGCCATATTCCAATTAATGAATACTTCCATTCTTGATTGTCAGGCTTTTATTGCGGCAGAAACTTATATACATATGAAAAATTCCCCACACCTGTATTAACGGCAGAAATGTTTGTGAGGATGCAAGTGACCTGAAATCGGGTTTTCTGGTTGTCATCAGGTACGTTTAACCGCAATGTTCTACAAACGAATAACATCAAGTCTACATATGAATAGGTTTTAGTTGTATTCAAGGATCGGACTGCTTTCGTTTTCCGGTCAGAATGTCATAAAAGCAGTCGTAATTGTAAAGTTGGTCAATTGCCCAAGGAGACTATTATAGGCTGGGGTAAGTAACAAGTTTGTGCTGGCATACTAGTCTATCCATACTTTTTATAATGTCGACGTATGTGGTAATTAAATTACATACAGAGTACATCATATTGGACATACGAACAGCTATTTAAATTTATAAAAAGTGCATTTTAAGGCCTAGGCCAAATATCACTGCTCTATATTAATTCGGTTTAAATAAACTT
The DNA here is from genome assembly GCA_963682025.1 of Cordilura impudica. Taxonomy (NCBI): domain Eukaryota; kingdom Metazoa; phylum Arthropoda; class Insecta; order Diptera; family Scathophagidae; genus Cordilura; species Cordilura impudica. Next base: position 185,678,771 of record OY821519.1, read on the forward strand.
CCTATGCGTTCGAATTGATTTTGCAACGATTTGTCATAGGTATAAAAACAACCAATATGGAACCTTTTTCAGCCATAGTGTCCACAGTTTCCCTAAATGTGTCAAATATTGAATGTAATGTATATATTATTATTCAGTAAATTTCTTTAGGATATATAAAAGAGTTATTTAAAAACAATTTTGTATCCCATATTATGTTCACATCCTATATGAAACTGGATATGCATATGTATTGCAAGGTAACAATGTCAATTAATACCATTGCCTTATGATCTAACCCAATTGTAACCTAAAATCAAATTATAATAATAATATATTTTTTTAATAATACTAAAAATAATAACAATAATAATATATTTATTAATAATATTTTTTTAGACATGTTAGCAGACAATTTAAATACGCGCATATGGTATAACATATTTCAACAACAAATTTCAATTCAAAACTCTTTTATCGCATGGAATTATTTAGTGAGGCAGGGATATATTTAATAATTTGTCAAATGTAAATGTATAAATTATTAAAAATAAATACTTAAGTAAAAATAATTTTTGACTTTTATATTTCTATGTATTAGTAAAAATCTCGATTTTTAATTATAACAATCGATAACTAAAATTAGTATTTCCAGTGTATCAACTAAATATCACAATGCATACAATCGAATTTATATATAATATTAATTGCTATTAATATATATATTATATAATTCAGTAATCACAACAGAAAAATGTGATAGTACATGGGATTACAAAAATTCGGTTGGCAACAAATTCGGTTGCAACAACGAATCTGTTTTCTGTGTGTAGATATCTGTTAAATCCTTAGGGGAGTTCGTGCTTAACTTCTGTCCGAGGACGCTTGGCAGCACGTTAAAACGTGCGTGGATAGGACAGAGGCAGGATATGTCCTTGGAATCTTTATTGATTTCAAGGATGCGTTCGACTTCCTGCTATGGGAAGGTGTTCTAGCGAGGCTACGCGAGGTCGGCTGTCAAGAGTTGGGGCTATGGAAAAGCTACTTCTCTGGCAGGCGGGATTGCGTCGCTGGTGTGAACGAGTCCGTGTACATTGAGGTGGTCAGAGGTTGTCCGCAGGGATCCATTTGCGGACTATTTATTTGGAATCTAATGATGGATCCTCTCTTGCTGAGGCTGATGGTTGCATACAATGTGTGCACATATGCGGATGACTTGCTCGTCCTTATCGAAGGCCAGTCTCGTGCTGAGCTGGAGAGAAGGGGCGAGGAAGCCATGCAGATTGTCTGCGATTGGAGTAGACGAGTAGGAGTAGATGTTGCAATGGACAAAACTGTGATGATGTTGCTGAAAGGCAAGTTATCGCTAAATCGACCTCCAACTGTAAGGGCGAATGGCGTTAGCCTTAAGTATGCGACTGAGGTCAAGTACTTGGGGATAACAATGCGTGAGCGTATGAACTTCTTTGTTCATCTTGAGCGCGTTAAGGCGAAATTGATTGGTGTGTTGGGATGTGCCCGGCGTATTCTTAGGAATGACTGGGGCCGCAGCAGGCGTTCTATGCGGGCCATTTACCGTGGACTGTTTGTTGCTTGCGCAACATATGGCTCCTCGGTGTAGTCGAGCGTAGTCACGACTGCCAGAGGGAAGCTGAAAATCATGTCGTGTCAACGGGAAGTCTTACTCGCTTGTATGCCATGTTGCCGTACGGTCTCCACGGAGACCTTACAGGTGTTGGAAGGTGTAGCCCATCTTGACTTGGAGGTGATACGTAAAAGTATTGCCTAAGGGTCAAGAAAGGACAACCATTGTTGCAGGACGATTGGGTGACTAACGAAGACATTAGTGGAAAGAGCTTGAAGGATTGCAAGGCACTCTTAAACGAGTGTATTTTCTCCAGATGGCAAGATAGGTGGGACGGTAGTGACAATGGACGTGTTACATACGCCTTCATTTGCGATGTGACTTTCGTGGCGAAGCGTCCAGATTTTGGCTTCAACTTGAGTTTGGGCTTTTTTCTTACGGGCCACGAGTCTTTTAACGCATTTTTGCATAGAAGAGCCTTGGCTGATACGTCTGGGTGTGACTGTGGACCTTTTACCGAGGACTGGTTTCACATTTTGTGCATATGCACTTTTTCCTCGTACATACGGGACCTGGATTCTCTGGGTGTCGTATTGAGAGACGATGGTTGTGATGTCAGTGGTGTGCTTGTGAATGATGAGAGAATGTATTGTATGAATGAGTTTGAGAGCATAGCTCGATGTAGAGTTGCATTCAACCGGGTGCTATGTGCCTAGAACAGCAGAGGTGTGTAAGGTAGGTCTCTACTCCCCACCAAGGAGTGGGATTTGTTGCCCAAATGCACAAATCTTGAATTGGCACCGAAGTATAGTTTAACTATACAATGGGGCGGAGGTCGGCGCATATTCCGATCCAGTATTCAGAGCAGCGTGAGGTTATGTCAACGAGACGGGTACTCACGTAGAACACAAGAGACTTCTGTCCGACACTGTGTAGAAAATGGTATAAAAGGTAACATATAAAATCTTAACCATTATTTTAATATCTATAGTTTCTAACATTTTCTTTTCAACTGTTTTTGAAGCACAATTGCATTTTTCAATGTTTTAATTTTATTATAAATTATTATAAAATGATGGCAAGTATAATATGTGTTTTTACTGCTGGCCTTAAGCAAAAGAAATATTCTATGAATAAATCAATAATTTCAAAAATTATCAGTAGAGTTTAAAAAAATTCCGAAAATGCTATCTAAAGAGATCGTTAACAATCCGATATTAAAAATATATGCTCGAACTGTTTTCCGACGAGCTATTGAGGCTGATGTTGGTTGATATGGTCAAGATGGAATTGGATGCGTCCAAGTTTAATTTAAGAGGCCATAATGAAAAACGCTTTTACGATGACCAAAGGGAAAAAATGTACAAATAAAACTGTTAAGTTTGACAGCGGCAATATTATGGTATGGTTGCTTTTTGGTCCAATAAATATGTCTAATTAATGTAGTAAAAAACAAGTAAGAGTGTTAAATTCGGCTGTGCCGAATCTTTGATACCCTCCACCTCGGTTTGAGTCTTGATAATAAATGTAAATGAAGAAGTAAACAATTTGTTAAACTTAATACCAAATTATTTCAGCAAATTCTTTGGGTTGGTTTTCGTCTTCTCTATTATTTCGGATTTATTTCGGTGTTTGCTTTTTGGTCATCGTGGTTGCTGATCGGCATGCATTTAGGTTATATACCTATATGCATGCGTTTCCGGTTATATGACATAACTTCTCTTTCAATTTAGTTTTTGCAAATTAAATTGCTCGCCCTAACCTCCATTGCAAAAGTAATGGTTGTGTAGGGTGGCTATATGCATTAAATCGTGCTAATTGGAGATGGCTGTATAGTTTCTTTTAACTGGCCAAATATTTCTTCATTGCGGCCATATAGGTCGGATGGAGTAACAAAATAATAACCAAAAAAAAAGTTCTCTCAACTTTTTTATTAAAATATTGTCATATTTGGAAAACATAGAGAATAAATTTATAATAATAAATATTCAAATTAGGGATGCCAAGCGCAAAAAACCAAATGTCCCAAACATTTTAAATAAAATAATTTGTTATCTTTATTTTCTGAAAAACTTCAAATATTCATCCGAAAAAATTGTGAAAATTTATATATAAAAAATAACATTCTCATCAAATTGCGTTTATTTATGTAACAGTTTTTATGTTCGCAATTCTTAAATATCATTTGACGTTTTCTAAAATTCATTGAATTTAAATTAATGTTTTCTGTAGTGTGATTCTGTAAATTTCAACGATCCGACAATCGCAAAATATATCGACAGCTATTGTTGTTTGCACTTAGGATTAAGTGATTCACTAAGTACATACATCTTAACGACAGTCGACAAATCTATTTTTCTATTTATTTAAATTGTAAACGAGTGGCATCACTGTCAAAATAAGCGAAAAACCAGAGTTCAGAAAAAAACAGACACTGAATAAAAAACTCGTACATATATGTAAACAAACATAACTTAGACCAACACACACATATTTTTATTTTCATACCAATTATGTTTGTTTTTAAATTTTCTTCGGTGCCCAACACAACCATGACTGTGTTAGTTTTAATATTTCTTTATTTACACGAACATTTTTGTATCACATACTTTTTGTTTCAATCACACATAAAGCACACATTTTTGAGTGTTGCTTTATTTGAAGTTCATGTTCTGGTACGTGTAGTGAAAAAGAACACAGAACATGTACAATAAACAGGTTCGAGTTCAGTTATATTATAAGTCGTGTTGTGGGTCGTGTAGTAAGAAAAAACACAACATGTACAATAAACAGGTTCGAACCTGTTTATTGTACATGTACCAGAACATGAATTTCAAATAAAGCAACACTCAAAAATGTGTGCTTTATGTGTGATTGAAGCAAAAAGTATGTGATACAAAAATGTTCGTGTAAATAACGAAATATTAAAACGAACACAGTCATGGTTGTGTTGGGCACCGTAGAAAATTTAGAAACGCACATAATTGATATGAAAATAAAGATATGTGTTGGCTGCTTTTGAACAGAACATTGTGTGTTTCATGTGTGTATTTTCTGAACCTTGCGAAAAACACAAAGAAGAATAGAAAAAAATAAATTACTTCGTGTTTTTCAGGATGATTTTATGTTTATGTTTAATATCTTTTTTTTTTGTACTAATATTTCTGTGTATTTATTTTAAAATGAAATAATGAATTGAATATGTTATTTAATTTTTTTATTTATATAAAAAAGTTTTTTAATAAAAGCAAAATATTTTCACTATTTTATGATTTTTATTTATGAATGACGATATTTCAACTTAAAAATTTAAGTTTTTATCGATTGAATAAACAACACAAAAATGGTTGTCGTTTAGATAACAACAACAGCTGTCTTTAACAATAGCGAATATCTTTTAAAAATTTTACTGATAATTTTGCTATTTTATTTTTTTTAGCGATTCGACTATCGTTAAAAGAAGTTACTGAATCGCGGTACTGTAAAGCTATTAATTTCTCCTGAATGGCAATATTTTTTTTAAATGTAAACATATTTGGTGTTTTTTTTTTTGAATTTCAATTTGTCTTTAACGAATAAAATTTATATATTAAAGATGCAATTGATGTCTTCTAAATTTAAAATTATTATTTCCGACGTTTTGATATGATTTTCTGAAATTCAGTTAATATTTTCTAATTTATAATTGGAAATTTTAATTCCAGTTTTTAGAATTGATATTTTCTTAAATTTGAATGGAAAATTTAAAAAGTGCAATTTTGTATTTATGTGAATAATAATGCTTTAGTAATTATAAACAATTTTTAAAAATTAGATGTAATCGCAATCAGATATTTTGTAGGTAAAGCAGAATAATAATTCTATATAACTATGTAGAACTGTTTTGAAAGCAAAAAACTCATTGATGCACTCGGTAACTCTATTTTGTAGAGACAACAAAAAGTTAATATGACAAACTTATGTTCATATTTGTAAAAGAATAATGAAAATACGTATGAAATAAAAGACCGGCCCGTGTATACTCTTAACATTGTTCTGTATGATATCCAATTGAAAATATTAACATTCATGTTAAAATAGAAATAACTATTGCAAAGCTAATTAGAACAAACAAAAATTGTGGCGCCATATACTGTGGCATAGTCACGCTGAGCAAAATATTGCAGAATTTTATGTAAATAAAATAATATACCGATTTATTTCTAACATGCAGTTGTTACGGATACACATATATATATGTATATTATTTGTATTATTTAATATGTTCATTGTATGTATATGTAAATATTACACACAAAAAATACAACATCAAACGTTATTTTTGTGTTTTTCTCTTTAAATAAATTTACACATAAAATTTTTTTTTGCTAAATTTACATTGTTTTTTTTTTTATTAACAACTAGGTATTTTAGCATTATTTGCTTTAGATGCTGGTGAATTTTTACTCCCTTTACATATTTTAACTCGTAGTGTCTGCTTGTCAAAAAAATTTTGGATCGATTTAACCCCTTTCCCGTGACCCATTCGATCTGAAATTTTGCAGGCAGGCTCGTGGTAATAACAAAAATGATCTAACAAATTTTTTTATTGATGCCAAAACAATGGAAACTTTTAAAATTTTCTACCAGAGTTAATAAAAAAAATGTACAAAGGGTTAGTTTTTATTATATTATTACCACAAGGACCACAAAAACAACAAGTCCAGCTATGACAACAACACAACATTTGGAATAACAACAAGAACAATATAGAAACATCATATTTTTCATTTTTTTTTTCTTTTTTCAGAGATTTCCCTGGACCTGTTCCACCAATTTTAATGATTTTTGAAACAGAAATTTTCCCATGAATTCGGTGAATCATTTTCACTAAAAACGATTACTGTAGCTGCACTATTGAGGGCGTGATCGTGACAAGAACAACATAGAAAATTATATTTTTTCAAAACTTTTGTTAGTTCTTCATTCAAATCTCGGGCCCTAATTGACCGATTTGGACGATTTTAAATAGCAAACTTTTCAGGATGTTAGTGAATCATTTTTTATGTCAACGAACACCTTAGCTGCCCGATTGATGCCGTCATCGTGATTTCCACAGACGGACAGACGGACAGACGAACAGACGGACATCGCTATATCAACTCCGGTTGTTATAAGGATCACAAATATATATATTTTATGGGGTCCAAAATTTTTTTTCTAATTATTACAAACGGAATGACAAACTTATATATACCCTCTGCACACTGGAGTGGAGGGTATAAAAATATAACTGAAATTGGATACAGGCAAATTCTAAATTTATTATTAATTAATTTCAGTGTTAGAACAATAAGAATATAATTCTTTTATAGTTCAATTTCTATGTCATATACAGCAAATCCAGGTTACGGTTGTGACACAAAGTTCACCTTTGCCGGGTAATTGCAGCTACTCTTTCTTATGAAAACATTATGAACAATTTTCGTGGTTTAGCATTCACCTAAAGGTACAATTATAGAACCTTCACTTATACAATTTACTATTGTACTTATTGCAAAAAATTACTTTGCTGTTGTTACGGTTGTGACACAATTGATAATTTCACGTTTTGTGCCCCCTTGAAAAAAATACAGAAATGTCACAACAGATACATATTTAACTATTTAGAGTTGTATTCAAAAATTTTTCTCTCTTGGTCCCTTAGAAAAAAGATATTTAAAAGTTGTTACGGTTGTGACATAGTACAGAAATACATAGAAATAGAATAAATTGGTATTAGTTTTATTACAGACAATTTCCATTACATCGAAAATCTTGTTATTATGAAACATTTTAGCGGTCCCTTGGAGTTAGTTGTAACTGTATAGCTATTACAATACTGATATTACAATATTATGAATACATACACTAAATTCAAAAACTTGTTATCTTTGAAATACAATTTCACCCGAACTTCTTTAGGAATAGGGAAATCTATAATATTAATAGGTTAGGTGATTTCTTGTGACCGATTATTTGTTCTACCGTTTTATCCCGATTTTGACCAAACGTATATCATTTGAAAGGTATTTTTTTAGCCGTTTTGCAGATTTACAGATTTTTAATTTTTTTTCTTTATTTTGAGTAAATTGCATTTAAAGTTGCTACTAACACATACATAAAATTAAACAATGCTATGTGTGTGATTATTAAATTTGTTAACGTGTTTGTGATAAAAATGAGTTTTTTTTTTTGTGTTGATTTGCAAATTGGCTATAATTGATTAGCATACTTTTAGGGTCTTTATTTAATGAAAAAATAAAATTTCGTAGAATTTGCACTCGAATTTCGAATTTCTGCTAGTAGTCAAAATCATCATTAATAGGAAAAGCATACCTAATATGGCAAGAGTTTTATTTATACATCGTGTGATTGATTTACATTGTGCATGATTGTTCCTTTTCCACGTGTGTTTTGTGTACATTGTGTATATATTCCTTATAATGGAAACTATCTTTTACTCTATATTTGTAGTGTGTAAATAACAGCAACAAAAATAACATGTCACAACCGAAACATTTTGTGTCACAACCGTAACACTAATTAAAAATAGTTATAACTTGGCAAAATAGCATTTTTGTTTATATTATGCTTGCGCAGTGCCAGTGTTACTTTTGATATATTGCACATGTTACAAAACAATAATGAGTACAGAATCCGATTTATTATAACTGAAAGGATACTTTTTGTTACGGTTGTGATATATTAATTAGCTTTTCTAAAAAGAATATTATTTACCTTGAAACTTGAGGCTTTGCAATTCCTGTGATAAAAAAAACACACCACTGATGTCTCTATCAACTTACAACTTCAAGTCAGCCATTTTGGATTGCATCACTTGGAGAAAAACATGTTACCAGATTACAACTAATATGATAATATAAAAATGTTGAGAACAGTCATCACAGATATGGCTATAGTATTATCATTTCTTAAAATAATTAAATGCTTGGTGTCGCCACTTCTTAGGGTTATAAATTAAGTTACAAATTAATGACATAAAAACATATAAAAACATTAAATACACAGTGGCTAATAAAAAAATGAGATTTTATTTATTAATAACTAAAAAAAATAGCTAGAATGTATACAGGGTAGAGTTGAAGAAGGGGACAAGATGATAGAAATAGAAGAATATGAAAGCAAATTATTCAGGGATATCTTGTAAACCATTTTTAAAACTGTTTTTTTTTTTTCTTTGTAAAAGTTTTATAGCTAAGGGAAGGCTATTCCACAACTTAATGGCATTAATGAAGAAAAATCTGCCACTGTTCCAGTATGTATACCTGGGTATTATCAGAGTCATATTCCGGTTTGACCTGCCAAAAATAATTTTTGAAAAAGATAAGAGGATTTTTTCTGATACAAAATTGCGTGTAAAAATATCAAGTTCCGCATACATAAATAATCAGCCAAATCACAGCCAAGAATCATTTTTCTCCAAGAGGATATACTACTAAACCGACTTAAGCCACAAACATATCGAGTTGTATTATTAAATGATACTTGTAACCTGTGAAGTGAGTGAGAGTCATTTCTTACTAAAAACTTCAGCCGAGTATGTTATTAGAAGAAATATTATGTGAATAACTAGTTTTTTTTTCTGTAACTTCAGTTGGTATAAAATTTGAATACAAAGTTTCTAAGCATGACAAACTAGAATTTTTATGAAAGCTTAAATACTTTACTTTATCAACGAATTTAAGAGCAGTTCCATTCATATATAAAGTTTTATAATGGAGTGTGCTAAGTTTTAGTTTACTAATAGGTAACACCAGAGATTTTTTGGGATTAAGTGTTAAGTTATTATCTTCAGCCCAAAAACCAATATCATTTAGATCTTCATTTAACCTACAACACATATCTTTTATTAGGCCAACACGATTTTATATATATAGCTGTATATCATCTGCATAGCCATGAATTTGATCAAGATTTACAACATTAAAAATATCATTTACAAATATACTGAATAAAAGGGGACCTAGTAACGAACCTTGGGGCACACCAGAGTTTAACTCCCTCAGCCTCGACTCTCTGTCGCACAGTGGCGCCATTTGAGTTTTTTCGTTGCAAAAATCATATCTTTTGAACCGAATAACATAATTGAACAGTTTAAACAGCATATGATAGATAACTGTTCAGCCTATGAAATGGGGGTTCGGAAAGGGTGCTACGCTTTGTAGGGGCCTACTTATGGGTTATCAAAGTTAAAATTTGTAGAAAAATCAATTTTATGGTAACTAAAAAAAATTATTTTTATATTTTTAGATTGTTTTTATTTTTTTTCTTTAGGGTTTTATGTTTTAGATTATTATCCAACAAATTAAAAAAAAATTACTTCTTTTTTAAATTTATTTTTTCAATTTTCTGTAAAATATTCATCACAATTCGTAAGAGAAGGTATATCTAAAAGACTAATCATTTCTAAACTATAATTATTTTCTAACTCTTTCGTGACTTCACAAGCCGCAGGGAAGAAATAAGTGGATCGGAAGATGTTGCCAACATGTTGTAGAGGTCCTCATTTCGCCTTACCCTTGATGCTTTGAATGTGTTCTGCAATCTATATTTTTTATAAAATTTGTTAATAGACTCCTGTGCTTCTTCAGAAAGCTCTCCAATTGGCAAAGACGGGTACTCAATTATATCTTTGCCATGCGCCAATATTTTATGGACGGTCGGGGTCAACTTCTTCTGTGGATACATTTCTGCTAAAAGAGATGCAGTTTTCGATGCATATTCTCCATATTTTGTAGAATTGACCTTTTCTTTGCAGTTTAAAACATTCAAGATCATTCCCAATCTTTTCACGATTTGATTGTCAATTCCAGTGATTCTAGTTACTGCCTCATCATTGTCAAAAAATCTCCTAGAAGTGTTTCCATCGTTTGAGTTACTGTATCCGTGCTTGGGACAGTCTACTTTTAGTCCAACTTGTTTAAAAAAAGCATCCTGTATTTGATTCTTTCTGATCTTTTCCTTATCCTTTATTGATGTATTTTCATCGAAGTTTTCCTCCTCTTGTGGTAGGGTATACGCCAGTTGCGTGCAATTCATTGACATTCCATATTCGTAATTCTCCTCGCTTTTAAAATCGTTTAAATTACCAAAGTTCTTCTGAATCTTTTTGCAAATCGGGCATGACAATTTTGAGGTTGTTCCTGTCAGTTCGTTTACGTTTACCATGGTCAGGTGGAACTCGTAATTGCATTCAATATATTTTCCTTCTCCAATTTGCAGCTTTGTAGGCTTAATCTTGCTTATTTGTTCTTCAATGTCCTTCACCGTGGTCCTTATGAGTTCTGCCGATTCCCTTGCAAACTGAAACATTATTGGTCGGCAATAATGCACTGATGACGGAAGTTGATTTTGTCCAGTGTAGGGAAACATCAGATTTTAGCCGCAAAGGAACAACAGATGCCATAAACATATTTCCGTCCGATATTGTAGCGTCATCGGAAGATATCCTTTGCTTATAAACGCTTTGTCCGGATGATCCATCGCAGCCCCATTTGCTGATCAATGTCAGTTTCTCAGGAAGAATTTTCACCTCATTTTCAGGAAGACTCTCCAACAACCGTTTTGTTGTATGGCCCATGAGATCCTGCAGATTGGCTTTCACAGAGACTTCCGTAAACTCCGTATGCAGTGGTCGTTAATTTATTTTGGCTTGCGTAATATGCTTGTATCCTGGTAAAACGTCAGCCCCGTGTCGCATCAAGGATGCCCGTAGTATCTCATATTTTTCTTTGGAAAGTTGTAAGTCCAAAAACAAGGCCAAGGCTTCTTCGGAACCACACTTTTTAATGTGTCCGTTTGTGGGCGTGGGAATGCTTTCCTTAATCCTTTTTAGTCGCAGTGGGCTTGCATCAGCAACAGATTTTGTAATCTGCGACCTAACTCTTTCACTATCCTTTGTATATTTAATAGACAGCGCGTCCGATAAATGCTTCGTGGTCAAGTCATTGGTGGCATCGGCAAGTTTCCTCTTTCTTGTGAAAATTGAACACTCCTCAATACTTTTTTTTGGCCTTCCTTTTGCTCGTCTGGTTGATGTGGTGGGTTTATCTACTGCCAATATATCCAGGATGGTGTCTTCATTAAGCCAGTCCTCGTATTTGGAGTTGAAGTTCTGAATGGTTCGATTAGATTTCACCCATTTTGCCTTAATATTTGCATATATCAGATAAAATTTATTTTTTATAATTTCGCTTCTCCCAATATTTCCGTATAAGCTATCAAGTTCTTCTAAAGCAGCTTCCGTGAAAAACTTTGGTGTGGTTGACCTTCTAAACAGTTCAAATAATTTTAAATTGTTCAACGCCATGTTTTCAGTACTTAAATTGTTTAACGCCATGGTTTCAGTACTTGTTGCGCCAACTTTCAGTCGTAGACTAATCCATGCATTATGCTTATTTTGCAATATATAGGCTTATGCTACCATGCCTAAAAATTTACCTGTTCCCAGCATACATATGGATTTAGGCTGAATTATGCAATTTTGATATTATGCTCGTGTCTAAATAAGATTTGTGCCTACCTGGAGGGACCGTAAGTCAATATTGTTCTTGACCATTTGTACTCCAAAGTAATTTTTAAATGAGGTGCGTACCTGCGAATTTCAATGAGTAGTTTTTTGTGCATCCTGTGTCTGTAACAGAATATTGGGAGTAGACTTTGGCAGAGGCTCACAGATAGACAACCGACTTAAAATGCAATTTTCAAACTATTAGATCAAACTACTGTCAGTCAAAACATGTAAGGGATGCAGGCCATACAATTTCTGCAACCATGTCTTTTTAACCTTTTCTACCTCTAGAAGCCAAACGGGCACGTACGGGCAGATAAAACCTTTTGAATTATGTAAAGAAATAAGCAAAGAACACGTTTTGCAAATATCGCAAATATAGAAAAATATAGTTTTTTTTTTATTTTCCGTCAAAGTTGAAAAATAGTGAAAAAAACGGATAGTTTTTAAATAGTGATTTACCAGGAGAAACACAAAGCAAACAGTTAATTTTTTTTTATCATTATACATTTAATAAATACGTTATTTAACACAAACAAAAAATTAGGCGATTCGTTACCTATTTTTCGTGATATTACACCTGAAATCGCAACAAATTGACTAAAAATTGTGTGTTTTTTTTGAAAACCGAAAGTCGGTCAACTTTGAACGGTTATATCTTCTAAACTAAAAATGTTGTATTATTAGGAGTAGCATATTTGAAATCGTTGAAAAGTTTCCTATAACATGGGTTTATTCAAATCTTCGTCGGCGCACATGAAAATTTTGATTTTTGCAACCTCGTTTGCTCTACGGGCGCCACTGTGTGTCGTCAATTATAAGTTTTTGAGACCGTCCAGTCACGTAATTTTTCATAAGAATCAATGCAGAATCTGTAAATCCAAAAAATACTTTAAGCTTTTGACAAAGAATAGTGTGATCGACCCTTTCAAAAGCTTTAGAGAAACCCAATAAACACATAAAAGAAAGATTACGCGTCATATTCCCGTCTGATATCACCAAGTAATTTTAAAGCATCTGTTTTACATCTATGAGCAGCACGAAAGCCAGATTGTAGAGGAGATAAGAATGTGTAGTAAACAAACTGATGCTATATACACCGACTGTTCAGTTTTATAAAACTGTACTGAATCATACTAGTTATAAACTATAATTAAAATGTTTTATTATCAGTCTGGTTTCCCTATCTTTTTTCTATGGAAAATTTACCATGTTTTTAATTATATCTAATTTAAGTACTATGGGCCGTAAACAATCCCAAATATTTGGGCAATTCACAATAGGTGTTGTATGTTGTATTAAAATATACAATACAATCATTTATTGTGAACAGTCACTTGTATTTTCATAGTGTAAAACGTTTTCTTCAGTAATTTTCGATCCAACGATGAAAGGTCGCTTCGTAGCTTCTGTTTTTTCGTATAAAAGAAAACACGTGTCGGTGTTTGCTCTTTGCTCATAAGATACATATACCCTGAAGTTTTAGTTACGTACCTCTTACATTTTAATTTAGAATACAAAAAAATATTAAATGTTTTGGTTGAGACTGAAAGAGAAAATACATACTAAAAATATAAATGTTATTTTTTATATAAATAAACTTACCGATGTTTTTGCGTTATTTGCATTATTTGCCATTTTTTATTTTATAATTATTTATGCTGTAAAATTGTATGTATTTGTTTTTTCTTTTTCATAAAAACTGGCATTCACTTGGGACTGATATGTTATGATACAATTTACAACATTTACTAAACATAGCAAATGAAGTTGTTTCGTTGTATCAGATTTTTCAATGAAAATTACCAACAACAATTCTACACTATTGTAAAGTAATACACGACATAACAGATACAACGATACAATACCCATTATGAATTGCCCAATTATGTTTATCTTATTTCTAAGTATTTAAAATAATAAATAGATGTTTGGTAATTATGCGTGCAGCATCTGCGCACATCATCCTGATAACACTTATGTTGACAGGTACTCTAGTTTAATAATAAGATATTCATACTTAAGCTTGTAATTTTGTAAATAAAATCAGTTCTTAAACGCTTAACCAAACATGTCGTCTCTTGCTTAACACCGACTTTAGCAAGCCGTTTGATAAAGTTGAGCATAATCTTCTAAAAAAAAAAAATAAATTTGGGGTTTACTCTCAATAGTCTAAAATGGATCAAGTCTTACTTATGTGATAGACAGCAGAATGTTAAGTATAAAAATAAAACATCTAAAAACATAAATGTCATTTCAGGAGTTCCGCAAGGCAGCCATCTGGGTCCAATTCATTTTTCCTTATTTATAAACCATCTCCCGAACACTATTAAATTATGCAATATATTAATGTATGTTAAAATCTTCCTCACTTACAATGAAAAGAGTGATCACTTATATCTACAGATGGACCTTGATAACTTCTATACGTGGTGAAATAAACTTAATGGCAGTGAATATGAAAAACGTAAATACATGGGATTTTCAAGAAGAAACTATATAAATGTAAACTACTCTTTAAGTGAACAAACATTGGTAGCAGTTCATACCTTTCTGGATCTGGGGATTTTGTTTGATGCAAAACTAAATTTCATTTCACATATCAATATGACGGTCAATAAAGCTAGAGGTGTACTGGCTTTTATTAAGCGATGGGCCAAGGAATTTACTAATCCCTATATCACTAAACAGTTATATACATCCCTCGTAAGACCTATACTTGAATATGGCTCAATTATTTGGGATCCTTTATAAAATATCCACATAAATCATATTGAATTCATTCAAAAACAATTTCTTATGTTCTGTTTGCGAAGTTTTTCCTGGAATCCGGCAACAAATTTGCCATCTTATGCCAGTAGATTAGCGTTAATTAAATTGCCAATACTTAAATCTGATTAATGATGATGTATCGTCAGAATTCTTGTTACGCAATATTTCGTTTAATGTTCCTCAGCGACCTACACGTTACATTCATCCACTTTCAATTCCAGTTTTCCGTACCAACTATGCCAACACCGATCCGTTAAGAAGATTATGTACTAACTTTAATTATTTTTTATCAATTTGTTGATTATTCGCTAAACATTAATATTATAAAACGTAACATTATTCTGTATTAAAACCGTTAAATTTACAAATTTGTCATTTCATATGGTAAAATTTTTTATATTATAAATATTTTATGATTTTAATGTCTGTAAGGATTTATTCCATAGACTAAAATAAAATAAATAAATAAAATAAATATAATCATAAAATGATCAAAGAATAATAAAAAATAATGATTTGTTTGGACATTAGCGATTCAAAAATTTTAGCAAGAACTGGAAGTATTGTTATCGGACTGTAATTACTAGGACAACTTACTCATGGTAATTTTGCCATAGGAGGAATTCGACCAGCGTTTCACATTTTAGGAAAGATTAAAGTTGTAATAATGTGATTAAATATACATATGTGTAAGTGAATCTACAACATATGGCAACACTATTTTTAAAAATTCATAAACATTGATAGCCGCTTTATAGACATCAGAATCAGAAACAGCAGTGAACTGAAAAGAACTTGTAAAAAAAAGATTTGATTGAAAACTATTATTACGAGAAGAAGTCACCATATTAGCACAAAAATAATCATTAAGTTCATCTGGGTCCAAAGAACAGTCAGTTTTACTTCGATAGTGTATACCCAATTTATTCACATTATTCCATAGCTGTTTTGTGGATAAGGATAAATTTAGTTTTTGAGCTTAGTAAGATTTGTTTGCCTGCCTTGTTATAAGATTAGTCTGATTTCTCTGCCTAGTAAAAGCAACTCTGTTTAGTGGAGTGGGATTACGTTTCGATTCATTATGCAATCTGTTTCGCTCATGAATTGAGTGTTTAACTGTTGCTGTATATCAGGGACATGCACAATTTTTATATAAAAACTACACATAGGAACACGTCTATTGTAAATATTCAGCAAGCTTGATAACAAAGTATCTAACTTACTGTCATCTGAAGGCATATACCAGTAATCAGTCCAACTAAAAGCAGAAAGCTCGTAATACAAGGTTTGGTAGTCAATTGAATTGAAATCTCTATATGAGTCGCGAGGTTTTTTCTGTTCAAGCTAATATTTAATGAGCAGAATAAAAGATCATGGTCAGATACAAATGATATCCGATCAAACAGCAATAACAATTCAGGATATGAAAGCATAAACAAGTCAAGCAAACTAGGGGTATTATGGGGAGAAAATCGTGTAGGCTAATTTACAATAGATAATTTAATTGAGTTAACCAAGTCATACAAGTTTTCGCTTTGTATATCATTACCTTACAAATTTACATTGAAATTACCATAAGTAAAAAGAAGTCATAGTTTATGGCATGGCTGTTTAAATCTTTAAAAAATTGATCAACGCTAAAAAAATTTTCGGATTTTATACGCATTAAACATTATCCACTCGCGATCGGAAAAATCGGAAACACCCCTATAATAACGACAATAATTGTTTCAACCAAATTTTTTTTTTAAAAAGTCTAAAATAATTCATTAGCAGTTATAAAAAAATAAAAATAAAAATATAATAATAATAAAAAAAAATTAAAAATAAGAAGATAGTAATAAAATAGAAAACAGAGAAATTTTATATGTTGTTTATGACTTAATTTCATGTTTTTTCCGATCGCGAGTGTATAATTTTTTAATTTTTAGATGTACGCGTTGAATAACATGTTCTGTTTTTTTTAGCAGTACACGTGCAAGAAAACGAACTTAAAATAAAGCTACACTCCAATCTGTGTGGTTTATGTGTGTTCGAATCAAAAAACAAGTAAGAAAATTATAGTCGGTCTAGACCGACTATACGATACCCTATACCATGCGTTTAGAAACCCTATCTCTTAGGCCCAACTAACTGGACATAGAAAATAAGCAAAAACCAAATTTGAGTGGGATTTTTATTAATTTGTTTGGCTGCAGATATGAAAAAGTTCATATCGGATGCTATATCTATATAGGTACTAGGTCCAAAAATGGATTGATCCTGATCATGTTTGGTAAAGTCTCTTGTATTTTGCAAAAATATATACAAACAAAATTTGAGAAGAATCAGAGCAATATCTTTATTTTTTAATAGATTTAAGTGAAGATCGGGAAGCAGGTCTATATGGGGTCAAAGGGATCATTTTTGGACTACTCATTAGTGGATGTAATGAACGCATACAAAGCCAATTTGAGTACGATCTATATGACAATTTGGATCTTATGGCAATTTATGTCGATTTCGTATGGGTAATTTGTATGGGGGCTAGGTCTGAACATTGACCGATTCTCACCAATTTCAATAGCGTTCATTCCATGGCTGATAGAAGCTTATATACCAAATTTCATCAAAATATATTCATATTTGCGATCTGCAGTTTGATTACAAAGTTTACATGGACACACAGACGGACGGACGGACGGACGGACATTGTTAAATCAACTCAGAAAGTGATTCTGATTCGATCGGTATAATTAAAGATGGGTCTAGGTCAAATATTTTTGATTGTTACAAACAGCAGCACAAAGTCATTATACCCAAACCACATAGTGGTATAGGGTATAAATACGTGATAGAAAAATGTTCGTGTAGATAACGAAATATTAAAACGAAACGCAGTCATGATGTGTTCGGGACCGTACAAAATTTATAAACACACATAATTGATATGAAAATAAAAAAATATGTGTTGGCTGCTTTAGAAGAGAGCATCGTGTGTTTGATGTGTGTATTTTCTGAACCATGGCTCAAATCTAATACAGTTAGTGTTTTGGAATGGCCAGCATAATTACTACATCCCCCATCTCATAGAATATCTATGGAAAAATACGAACGCGATGTTACAGGAACAAGACAAATATCATAGAGGCAGTTAGTTCAGAGTGAAAACATTTTTAATCGATATCTGAGTTGTGAAGCAGTACTTAAAAATAATGGATACCCAACAAAATATTGAAACCAAAAATTAATTCTTTTAAGTTTATTTAGTGTTTTTTCTGAAGTTAACTCATTTTATGTTAATATTTTTCTTTTTGATATAAATATAAATTTAAATATAATTTTTAAATTAATAAAAGAGTTTTTAATTTTATGATCCAATATTTTGGTATTGATCGTTAAAGTTACCATTTTATTGTCACTCAATATATATATTAATATACATATTTTAAACGGCTGGACTTATTTTTACGAAATTGTGTGTATGCAGATAAATTGATTCGAGAAAGGCTAAACTTCACAATTTGACTAGATCGGATCAGTGGGCATGGTACCTCCTATACAAAGAAATTATTCAATATCGTATATCTCGAGTACAATAAAGCGAAACCTACACATTATTCAGTCATACAATAAGGATGGTTAAGAAATCTTGATATTGCCTTCTCTGCTATATTGGGGTTAATTTTGTTAGTAATTTTCTAAATTTCTTAAGAAGTCTATGTCGTTTAGAGGAGCTTGGTCTGCTTTATCAGCATTAAACCACAATATCGAATAGCAATTAAAAACAAATCCAGCAAATTGGATCAAACTTTTTACTTCAATTTGGGATATTTCAGAAGGCTTGTATCGAAAAATAAGTATGTTTAAACAGTTAATTCCTTGGACATCTATCTGGCTAAATGCAAAGCGCCAGGTTTTTTAGATTTAATTCCTCTAGGAGGGCTTCCTCCTTTTTTTTATTGTTTGAGAAGCATCAGAATGCATCAATTCATTGTGGACAACATTATCTTCCCCTGTTTGAGCAAATTCTTCATTTTTAAATTCATCAGCAGTAAAGATTCCATCCATATTTGGTCCTGTAAAAATTTTTTATTTTCAGATTTGGGCAAATTGTATTCGGTTCAATGAATGTGTATTAGTACATGAAGAAAGGTTGCCTTGAGCAAACACAAACATTTTAATATAAGTACTTTACCAGTAAGTGCTTCTATAATTAGAAACTTATTTTTTATAAAGTAAGGTCGAACCCAGCTATTATGTTCAAGGCAATATAAACTTACCATTTGAGGTTGATGGAGCTTCCTGGTTCATTCTTCTTCTATGCTCTTCTCGTAATTGGCGATTTTTACGTTTTTCTTCACGTTTTTTGTAATTGGTATCTACTCCTAACATGCAGCCTTGAAGTCCATTTAATCTTTGTTTAATTAAAAATATTTTGTGATCTTCAATTCTGATGAGATTCTATACCATTCTATTATTTTTTTTTATGATTCTGAATCGCTGTTTATATGCTTAGATAAATTTCTCTACACATTGCACAAAATCACCAATTTCTTCTCTGAATACTCCTTTATCACTAAATGTCCACTTTCCTTCATATCTAAAAACAAAATTCTAAGGCAACCTCCTTTTGAAGGTAATTTACTACCCTTTATTTTAAGTTTTGAGTAACCAATGAAATGAATCTCCTCTCTTAAAATTAAATTTTTTTAAACAAAATTACGAAATAATCACTGAAATGACCACAATTTACTCAAACGCTTAGCGTAATACTTTCAACTGATTTAATGCTAGGAGTTTTCTGCTTTTTGATTTGTGTTTTTTCACAATATTTGAGTAGCATTTTACACTTAGTTTGGTTATTTATGCATTATTAAAAATTAAATTATGTATATATTTGACGCTAAGATAAATATGGATCATTTTCTAAAATATTAGAGTTTGTTTAAATAATTAATGGAGTAAAATTTCAGAAATATATACCTGCTAAAGAGTTGATACCCTGTGATATTACATTTAAGTTGTGTTTTAAATGTTGTGTGTAATTAAATGTTATTTTAAATTGAATGTTTTTTGTTTATATGTAACAAATATATTTATATTTTTATTTTAATGTAAAGACAAATCCATATTATTGACGATACGAAACGTCAGGTAAAATGGAATAAGCGGTTGTTTTATTTACATTGGAAACGTTACGCCTAATTAGCTTAAATAAAATAAAAATAAATAATTTTAGGAACTTGGCCAAAAAAACAAGTAACATATAACGCTTTATAGTTATTTAATTTTTCAAAAAATTTTTCTGAATAATACTAACCACACTTGCAAACAAAGTTCTTTTAAAATACTTAATAAAAATATAGAATTTATTATAATTTGTCGTTTGACTTCTTTTGGGGCAGCACTAAAAATTGTCTGATTTTCTTCAAATTTTTTCCGTTTATTTTTGAGGTCAAATGACACAATATTCCGCTTGGGGAATTGGCAAATATTAAAAGTTGAATTTATGTATGTATATTATGTATATATTTATACATATTTATTTATAAAAAAAATCAGAGAATTGCGTAAGGGAAAGTCTCAAGCGAAATTTGATATATGATTATAGAAAATTTAAAATCGGAAAAATTGATTAATGTGTTTCTTTCGATTTCTATTTAACCTGATCTATAATAAAATTTTTTTAAATCATACAAAAAAAACCAATTCGTTTGCTCCCAATTTATGAAACGTAAAAGAGGTTTCTTCCTGACATCTTGTTTTAAATTGAATTGGATTCAAAGATTTTTTTGGGACGAAAAAATCTTTGAAAACACATAAAAAGTTTTATAATAACATCAATAATATAAGTAGAATACAGAAAGATAATTTTCAAATTAATGTACAGAACTTCCCAAAATCTGTTCCTTAAAGTAGCACAGAAGTAAAAACTTATATTTTGGGCTAAGCAGATACAAACTCGGTGTCACAGGCAATTGGTCCAAGTGTAAAGTAGGTATTGGTGATATTCTTGCAAGCGAAGCATTTCATAGAGATAGCATTAAAAGCACTGCAGTGATTCCTTGAGGAACATGTAATAACATATCGTAAAGCTTCCAAGATATTTTTCGTCATATTGTTCCTGACTTTTTACTGTCTTGTGTTAACTTATTCTCCCTCCAAATCCCTTATATTACGAGATTTCGGGAAATATTAATCTTAATTTTTGCTTTTCTTATTTTAATGTAGTCAATTAACCAATTTTGTTTGCTACTGCATTTTCATAAACATGAAGATTTTATTTTTACATTGAATATTCTGAAACGTGAACAAAGTTCGATAGTTCTAATATATGAATATTATTATTAAAGAAATTTTACTTTTTAAACTTTTTCTTTTAACTCGTATTCTCTGTCTGTCTGTCTGTCTGTCATGGGGAATCCCATTCCCCCTCATCCAACTGATCTGAAACTTGTGACTATAGATTGATTTTGGGGTAGTCGCGCATAGTCACGCACAGTCACGGAGTGCTTTAAAACCCATTTCCCCTTATCCGAGCGATCTGAAACTTGGTCGGTACACTTGCGTGAAAAAGATTAACCTGGATATAGTCACGCACAGTCTCGAATAGTCACGAACAGTCACGGAGTGCTTTAAAACCCATTTCCCCTAGTCCGATCGATCTGAAACTTTATCCATAGACTTGTTGTGACCAAAGATTAATTTTAAAATAGTCATGCCAAGTGACACACAGCCACGGAGAGACTCAAAACTCATATGCATAAGAAAGTATTAAAAATTTGTTTTTATTGGTTAGATTATTAACTATTACATTTTAACAACTATCTGTTTGTACCCGGCGTTCTGTGTTTTCTGAAATTGGTAAATAAACACTATTTAAAAAATGATATTAGATGTTTGAAATGGAAAATTTTTTTGAATTTAATACGATAAATAACTACAATTACAGTTTTTTTGTTTAGAGTGAAGATATACAATGGCGAATTTGTCACTGAAGTGAATTGCTATGGTTAGTGTGTTCGCATTAGAGGTATCCGTAGAAAAAAAATGCTCTATGCTTTTGCTAGACGTCTTAACATTGTAGCGCCAGGAACATCTTAGTAAAATAGGAGAAACCGTAATTAACCGTAATTTTCGTCAATATCTTTTCAAATAATTTATTATATTAATTTATTTATCAATGTTCCTTTCGCGCTTATTTAATAAAAGCAGTAAAGGCTGTAGTCTAATTCTCTTGACAACACACATGTGTTCAACTCTAACTAGCCGTGTAATATGAAACTGGCCAAAATCATTTCCCACCAGCGATATCAACTTGTACTCAATGATGTAAGATATAAGATGTAATAGTGGGATGTCATCATCAAATGTAGCATCGGAACTAATTATCTACCTTATATGAAAAATGTTGTCCGATTACCATTTACTTAACACTGTAAGAGTTCCAGAGGTTTCTACAACCCACACATAATAACTAAAATTGCAAAACTCACAGTTTACATTCTCAACCATCAATGATTTTCAAATCTGTAAACCATACAATGCAAAATTCTGGGCACAATATAATTCAAAGAAAGTTGTTAAAGTTGTTTAGGAGGAGTTGATTTATTTGAGGAATAAATACATTAAATGCAGTGTTTCAATGAAATCTGATGAATCATTAAACGTAACAACATAAAAACAAGCTACTGGTAGACATTATCAATAATGATTCTGGATTATGTGTACAAAATTAGAGGGCAAACCGTTAAGAATTGTAATTTTTATTATTAGTACTTAAGAAAGCAATAAATTAAATATTATTTCACTTGTACACAGTGCGTCAAATAAGTTTTAAGACTGGGTCTGTAAAAGGAAAGGGAAACCTAGAAATTAATGCCTGTTTTTGTTTTTTTTTTTTTCAAAATAGAATCCTCCGGCTCCAATGCCCTTTTTACAGCGATGCACCGTAAGCCTCATATAAAACACTTTGTGGAATGACCTGCAAAGCACGCATCGAAGCTTCTTATATGGTCGAGATATCCTCAAAATAACTGTATCTTAAAAAACCAATAATCTAGCCCATATAAACAACATTTTTATAAAAACAACTTCTTTCCTTATGCATATGAGTTTCGAATCACTCCGTGACTAAGCGTGACTGTGTGCGACTATCTTAAAATTAATCAATGGCCACAACAAGTCGATGGACAAAGTTTCAGATCGATCGGATAAGGGTAAATGGGTCTTACATCACTCCGTGACTGCGTGTGACTATGCGTGACTATGTCAAAATTAATCTTGTTTTACAGCAAGTCTATCGACCAAGTTTCAGATCGAACCTGACTATGCGTGACTGTGCGTGACTACCCCAAAATTAGTCTATAGTCACAACAAGACTATATTTATACCCTATACCACTATGTGGTTTGGTATAATGACTTTGTGCTGCTGTTTGTAACAACCAAAAATATTTGACCTACACCCATCTTTAATTATACCGATCGAATCAGATTCACTATCTGATTCGATTTAACGATGTCCGTCCGTCCGTCCGTCCGTCTGTGTGTCCATGTAAAGCTTGTAATCAAACTGCAGGTCGCAAATATGAATACATTTTGATGAAATTTGGTATTTAATCTTTCATCCATGAGATAAACGCTATTGAAATTGGTGCGAATCGGTCCATGTTCAGACCTAGCCCCCATACAAATGACCCCTATGAAATCGACATAAGTTGCCATAAGATCCAAATTGTCATATAGATCTTACTCGAATTGGGTTTGTATGCGTTTATTACACTCATTAATGAGTAGTCCAAAAATGATCCCTATTGGACAACTCTTAGTCATAGGCCCCATATAGAGCTGCTTCCCGATCTTCACTTATATCTATCAAAAAACAAAAATATTGCACTCATTCTTCTCAAATTTTGTTTGTATATATTTTTGAAAAATACAAGAGACTTTACCAAACATGGTCAGGATCGGTCCATTTTTAGGCCTAGTCCCCATATAGATATAGCATCCGATATGAACTTTTTCATATCTGCAGCCGAAAAAATTAATAAAAATACCACTCAAATTTGGTTTATTCTTATTTTCTATATCCAGTTAGTTGGGCCTGAGAGATAGGGTCTCTAAACGCATGGTATAGGGTATCGTATAGTCGGTCTAGACCGACTATAATTTTCTTACTTGTTTTTTTTTTTGTATCATGGTGAAGTATAAAATACTTTCCTTTTATTGTAAGTTTTGTTCAAAAAAAAAAAAGAACAATATGAAAACAAGTAAGAGAATTATAGTCGGTCTAGACCGACTATACGATACCCTATACCATGCGTTTAGAAACCCTATCTCTTAGGCCCAACTAACTGGACATTGAAAATAAGCAAAAACCAAATTTGAGTGGGATTTTTATTAATTTTTTTGGCTGCAGATATGAAAAAGTTCATATCGGATGCTATATCTATAAAGGGACTAGGTCTAAAAATGGACCGATCCTGATCATGTTTGGTAAAGTCTCTTGTATTTTGCAAAAATATGTACAAACAAAATTTGAGAAGAATCAGTGCAATATTTTTGTTTTTTAATAGATTTAAGTGAAGATCGGGATATGGGGTCAAAGGGATCATTTTTGGACTACTCATTAGTGGATGTAATGAATGCATATAAACCCAATTTGAGTAAGATCTATATGACAATTTGGATCTTATGGCAATTTATGTCGATTTCATATGGGTAATTTGTATGGGGGCTAGGTCTGAACATGGACCGATTCTCACCAATTTCAACAGCGTTCATCCCATGGCCGATAAAAGCTTATATACCAAATTTCATCAAAATATATTCATATTTGCGACCTGCAGTTTGATTACAAGCTTTACATGGACACACAGACGGACGGACGGACGGACGGACGGACGGACATTGTTAAATCAACTCAGAAAGTGATTCTGATTCGATCGGTATAATTAAAGATGGGTCTAGGTCAAATATTTTTGATTGTTACAAACAGCAGCACAAAGTCATTATACCCAAACCACATAGTGGTATAGGGTATAATCACAATTCAATGTTCAAAAGATTTTAGCGCTAACAAATCAAGAAGCTTCTTATAAAAACACGAAAATATAAAAGCTGCTCTCTGCGTTTGAGAATGTCATAAAAATGTACTTAATAATGATATTAGACATACCTAAGTGTAACACATCCAAACCAATTATCGAATTACTGTTATCAAAGATCCCAAGTTTTTAGGCGACCATGCGACCATCATTCAGCCCTATGCAAAAGTTATTCCAATTAGTTCGATCCCGCCTATATTTGCCCCTACTAGTCAAATTGAGAACCTAAAGACTTATACAAGGTTTCAATGCACTCCATATATTTAACTTTGTAAGGCTTATGTCACGCCAACAATTTCGATCCTGCCTAGTTTAAGTACAACTACACCCATTTATAACTTATGAACTGGAACAAAGTTTCAAAACTGTCACTATGATATTACTCTAGATATTAGATGGTATATTTAACTTTGTATGGGCAGTGAGTGCCATGCCTACAAATCCGATCCTGCCCCATTTGGGCTCAACTACGTAGATTTATAACTAATACACGAACACTTAATTTGATGATACTCCAGGTATTTCATAACAAATATTTGCTTTGTCAGTCCCACAAATATCACAAAAAACCCATTTAAAGAAAAAAAAATTGTAAATGGCTTCGAAAGGTCGTGAGTCTTTCCCACTCTGTGATCAGGGTATAATGAGTTTATGCTGATGTTTGTAACTACCAAAAATAGACCTTGTAAACCCTGTAATCAAAATACAGGTCTAAGATGAATATATTTTGAAGAAATTTTGTACACAATATTTTGCCGGTGGCAGCAGAAAGTCGGTGCATTTGCAGACCTAGCCGTTTTTCATTTTTGCGGGCTACAACTTAAGAACTAAAGCACTTAAATTTGGTTTATTTTCTATATATTTAATTAGTTGGATCTAAGACCCTTTCTGTGCAATCATTGTATAGGGTATCGTATAGTCAGTCTTAAAGAAAAGGAAATATTGTAGACATAAAAATATTCCCTAATTTTGAGAAAATTTTTTAGATTCTGAGACAATTTTTTTCTATGAAGAATAATTCTTAAATGCAGATAAATTTTTCCTACAGATTTACTTGATTAATTTCTTGAGAAATTTCTAAATTTCGGAGTTTTTTAATTAAATCAGGATCTATGAATTTGTATAGGGAAACAATGTGTAAGAGCCTGAAAATTATTTGGATGGAAAAATGTTGCAGAATCTAATCTTTCTTTTTCAAAAAATGGTATATGATATGGGAAAAAAATTTATAATCAGCACTTTTGCTTATGCTCAGAAAATTATCCAAAGTTCTATCGGCATGGAAAAGCCTTAGAGTTTGAAATTCTCTTATATAAAAAATGTACAGTGAAGAGACAGAGTATTCGTTGATTCCATTATTTTTAATTAAACATGCAAATAGTACCAAAAAACTAGCTCTAAAAAAATTTGTTTAATTCAATGTTATATTTATTATGCCTATTTAATATAAGACACCAAAAATATTCGCATATACAATGGGCAAAAAATTGCTAAAACAATAAGGGCACATAAAATTAAACAGAAAAAGTATTAGTCCATATTTTAAAATATGTATTACAGTGCATATTAATGCGAAAAAATAATATATTGCTGAATCGCCCTAACTAGCTGTAACTGCTCTCAATCATCTAGGAATTGAATTTACCAAAATTTTAAGTAATTTCTTACCAAATGTAATTCACCGACTTCGACCATAAAGATAACAGGATTCCAGTGGTCTTGAAAATGGTTAAGGAACGTCTAAGCATACTCCAATCGTTTTTTCTTATTTTTCACCGCTTTAATGAGGTTTCTCTTAGCAGTTCAGAAATTATTCATAAAGCACATTTCTTACAGTATAAACTTAAACCTACTTACCATACTGTAAAAAAACACCTGATGCTATTTGTCTGGGATTCTTTTTCATTTTTCGAACGATAGCTGATTTTTCACTTTCAGACCGTACTACAAAGTCTCTGATCTATTTCGGCAATTTCTTTAAAGGAATGCCCTTTCTTTACCAAGTCTATTATTATTTTCCTCTCTTCTGTTATAGTTTCCTTTGATTTACGTCCCATGTTCTAAATTGTATAATTTTCTACCATTTTTTACACAAAACAAAAATTGCACCAAATACTTACCGGGAAATTATATTTCTGGAATAATTCGAATTATTATTACCGAAAAATTTGGCGAAATGTGAAACAGACGAATACTTTTTCTTTGTGCAAATCTGACTCAGAACTTTTTTGCATTTCTTGCAAAGAAAATAAAACGCTCTGACCAAATTTTGAACGGACATTAATAAAATAGAGATTTAGACCATAGTGAAAACATTTCTTATTTTTAATAACACAAAAGCCTGTTAGCTAATAAAAATAATTATAAATCGATGAATACTTTATCTCTTCACTTTATCAGAATCTGAGAATTTTTCTACAAAATACAATGTCTCAAAATATCATAATTTGTCTGCAGGCAAATATCCGAGAATTTCTGAAAATTAGTGCCTTCGTGCCTTTTTAAATACAAAGTGATAAACGATGCGCAATGGTAAGATTTAAATGGGCTTGAATGACAATTTTAAAGGTTTCTATCAGTAAACCAATGCTGACTCAGAAAAATAATAGCTTTTCTGAGCAAAACATGCCTGATTTACGTTATATCTCGGAAAGTACATAACTGATACCAGATTTGAAATCAGCACAGCAGCAAAACAATGAAATGCTTGTTTCAGAAATAATATTAATAGATTTTATACTGGACAGTTCAATCTGTAGTCGAATAATAAAAATAATCTAACACATATAAATAAAATTTTTATTAAAACACTTCCTTTCCTTATGTATATGAGTTTTGAATCTCTCCGTGACTGTGCGTGACTTTGCGTGACTATTTTAAAATTAATCTTTGGCCATAACAAGTCTAAGGACAAATTTTCAGATCGATCGGGTGAGGGAAGTGGGTTTTACACTCTCCGTGACTGTGCGTCACTATGCGCAACTGAGAGTGACTACCACAAGATTAATCTATAGTCACAACAAGACTATGGGCCAAGTTTCAGATCAATTGGATGAGGGGGAATGGTGTTGGCGTGTTACAGAGAGTATGAGTCAAAAGATTTTAAAACAAGTAAGAAAATTATAGTCGGTCTAGACCGACTATACGATACCCTATACCATGCGTTTGGAAACCCTATCTCTTAGGCCCAACTAACTGGACATAGAAAATAAGCAAAAACCAAATTTGAGTGGGATTATTATTATTTTTTTTGGCTGCAGATATGAAAAAATTCTATATGGGGACTAGGTCCAAAAATGGACCGATCCTGACCATGGTTGGTAACGTCTCTTGTATTTTGCAAAAACATATACAAACAAAATTTGAGAAGAATCAGTGCAATATTTTTTTTTTTTTTAATAGATTTAAGTGAATATCGGGAAGCAGCTCTGTATGGGGCCAAAGGGATCATTTTTGGACTACTCATTAATGGATGTAATGAACGCATACAAACCCAATTTGAGTAAGATCTATATGACAATTTGGATCTTATGGCAATTTATGTCGATTTCATAGGGGTAATTTGTATGGGGGCTAGGTCTGAACATGGACCGAATTTCACCAATTTCAATAGCGTTCATCCCATGGCCGATAAAAGCTTATTTACTAAATTTCATCAAAATATATTCATATTTGCGACCTGCAGTTTGATTACAAGGTTTACATGGACACACAGACGGACGGACGGACGGACATTGTTAAATCAACTCAAAAAGTGATTCTGATTCGGACGGTATTATTAAAGATGGGTCTGGGTCAAATATTTTTGGTTGTTACAAACAGCAGCACAAAGTCATTATACCCAAACCACATAGTGGTATAGTGTATAAATATCCAATCACAAATGTGACAAGATCGAAATAGTTGACACCTTTGGCAAAAATTAGTTCACGTTCCTGAAACTGGATGTATAGATAAATTAATTTTCAAATTTTCATTAAATATCACCATTTTTCGCAGAAATATTTAATTTTCTGAAAATACAACAGAACATTCTTGTAATGGTCAAAATTGTGTTGCTTATTACGAGTAAGGTCCTGTAAATACTTAAGCTTCCCAAAATTACCGAAAAAACAATATTTTATTTAAGGAATAAATGGCAATGTTTTAAAAATTTTTTATGAATATATGGGGCATTTCATGTCAAGTGACCCAACTTTTGAAACCGATGTCTTCCGATTGGGATGGAATTTGCACCAAGGTTAGTCCTATTAGATAGTAGTTTAGACACAATTTTTCAACAAGATCAATTAAGAACTCTTGGCGTTAGAGGGGATCAAAATTTGACATTTTGGGCAAACAGGTGTTTCTTCTCATCTATGTAAGTTTTTAGCTATTGTTCTTAGCTAAATTTATCCCAATCAGTTTAGATAGCTATTTTTTCAATCTCTCGGGAAAAAAAAAATTTTTTAAAAATAAAATAATTTTTTTGACTTTTTTTTTTGCAAAATCAACATTTTTTGATTTTTTTTTTCAAAAAATTCCCTTTTTGCTCAACAGAAAGTTTAGGCTTTTTCCTTTAAGAGCTTTTTGGCCGATTAGTGGGATGCGATTGGGATATCTATCAAAATGAATGTTTTGTTACTGAAGACAACGGTTTTTCAATTTTTAGCATATGCACTAATTTGAATTTTTTCGTATTAGTGTGTAAGTGTTTTTAAAACCTTAAAAATTAAGCATATATTGAGAAACTAGACAAATTAACCTTTCCGACGGTATGTAACATACCTGAAATTGCATGCCTTCGATACTTCAGGAAAACAGTTTCTTCTAAAGAAATGTTGAAATATTATATTTTTTATTTATTTTTAATAATAATTAAATTAATATATAATAATAATAAAAATAATAATAATAATAATAATAATAATAATAATAATAATAATAATAATAATAATAATAATAATAATAATAATAATAATAATAATAATAATAATAATAATAATAATAATAATAATAATAATAATAATAATAATAATAATAATAATAATAATAATAATAATAATAATAATAATAATAATAATAATAATAATAATAATAATAATAATAATAATAATAATAATAATAATAATAATAATAATAATAATAATAATAATAATAATAATAATAATAATAATAATAATAATAATAATAATAATAATAATAATAATAATAATAATAATAATAATAATAATAATAATAATAATAATAATAATAATAATAATAATAATAATAATAATAATAATAATAATAATAATAATAATAATAATAATAATAATAATAATAATAATAATAATAATAATAATAATAATAATAATAATAATAATAATAATAATAATAATAATAATAATAATAATAATAATAATAATAATAATAATAATAATAATAATAATAATAATAATAATAATAATAATAATAATAATAATAATAATAATAATAATAATAATAATAATAATAATAATAATAATAATAATAATAATAATAATAATAATAATAATAATAATAATAATAATAATAATAATAATAATAATAATAATAATAATAATAATAATAATAATAATAATAATAATAATAATAATAATAATAATAATAATAATAATAATAATAATAATAATAATAATAATAATAATAATAATAATAATAATAATAATAATAATAATAATAATAATAATAATAATAATAATAATAATAATAATAATAATAATAATAATAATAATAATAATAATAATAATAATAATAATAATAATAATAATAATAATAATAATAATAATAATAATAATAATAATAATAATAATAATAATAATAATAATAATAATAATAATAATAATAATAATAATAATAATAATAATAATAATAATAATAATAATAATAATAATAATAATAATAATAATAATAATAATAATAATAATAATAATAATAATAATAATAATAATAATAATAATAATAATAATAATAATAATAATAATAATAATAATAATAATAATAATAATAATAATAATAATAATAATAATAATAATAATAATAATAATAATAATAATAATAATAATAATAATAATAATAATAATAATAATAATAATAATAATAATAATAATAATAATAATAATAATAATAATAATAATAATAATAATAATAATAATAATAATAATAATAATAATAATAATAATAATAATAATAATAATAATAATAATAATAATAATAATAATAATAATAATAATAATAATAATAATAATAATAATAATAATAATAATAATAATAATAATAATAATAATAATAATAATAATAATAATAATAATAATAATAATAATAATAATAATAATAATAATAATAATAATAATAATAATAATAATAATAATAATAATAATAATAATAATAATAATAATAATAATAATAATAATAATAATAATAATAATAATAATAATAATAATAATAATAATAATAATAATAATAATAATAATAATAATAATAATAATAATAATAATAATAATAATAATAATAATAATAATAATAATAATAATAATAATAATAATAATAATAATAATAATAATAATAATAATAATAATAATAATAATAATAATAATAATAATAATAATAATAATAATAATAATAATAATAATAATAATAATAATAATAATAATAATAATAATAATAATAATAATAATAATAATAATAATAATAATAATAATAATAATAATAATAATAATAATAATAATAATAATAATAATAATAATAATAATAATAATAATAATAATAATAATAATAATAATAATAATAATAATAATAATAATAATAATAATAATAATAATAATAATAATAATAATAATAATAATAATAATAATAATAATAATAATAATAATAATAATAATAATAATAATAATAATAATAATAATAATAATAATAATAATAATAATAATAATAATAATAATAATAATAATAATAATAATAATAATAATAATAATAATAATAATAATAATAATAATAATAATAATAATAATAATAATAATAATAATAATAATAATAATAATAATAATAATAATAATAATAATAATAATAATAATAATAATAATAATAATAATAATAATAATAATAATAATAATAATAATAATAATAATAATAATAATAATAATAATAATAATAATAATAATAATAATAATAATAATAATAATAATAATAATAATAATAATAATAATAATAATAATAATAATAATAATAATAATAATAATAATAATAATAATAATAATAATAATAATAATAATAATAATAATAATAATAATAATAATAATAATAATAATAATAATAATAATAATAATAATAATAATAATAATAATAATAATAATAATAATAATAATAATAATAATAATAATAATAATAATAATAATAATAATAATAATAATAATAATAATAATAATAATAATAATAATAATAATAATAATAATAATAATAATAATAATAATAATAATAATAATAATAATAATAATAATAATAATAATAATAATAATAATAATAATAATAATAATAATAATAATAATAATAATAATAATAATAATAATAATAATAATAATAATAATAATAATAATAATAATAATAATAATAATAATAATAATAATAATAATAATAATAATAATAATAATAATAATAATAATAATAATAATAATAATAATAATAATAATAATAATAATAATAATAATAATAATAATAATAATAATAATAATAATAATAATAATAATAATAATAATAATAATAATAATAATAATAATAATAATAATAATAATAATAATAATAATAATAATAATAATAATAATAATAATAATAATAATAATAATAATAATAATAATAATAATAATAATAATAATAATAATAATAATAATAATAATAATAATAATAATAATAATAATAATAATAATAATAATAATAATAATAATAATAATAATAATAATAATAATAATAATAATAATAATAATAATAATAATAATAATAATAATAATAATAATAATAATAATAATAATAATAATAATAATAATAATAATAATAATAATAATAATAATAATAATAATAATAATAATAATAATAATAATAATAATAATAATAATAATAATAATAATAATAATAATAATAATAATAATAATAATAATAATAATAATAATAATAATAATAATAATAATAATAATAATAATAATAATAATAATAATAATAATAATAATAATAATAATAATAATAATAATAATAATAATAATAATAATAATAATAATAATAATAATAATAATAATAATAATAATAATAATAATAATAATAATAATAATAATAATAATAATAATAATAATAATAATAATAATAATAATAATAATAATAATAATAATAATAATAATAATAATAATAATAATAATAATAATAATAATAATAATAATAATAATAATAATAATAATAATAATAATAATAATAATAATAATAATAATAATAATAATAATAATAATAATAATAATAATAATAATAATAATAATAATAATAATAATAATAATAATAATAATAATAATAATAATAATAATAATAATAATAATAATAATAATAATAATAATAATAATAATAATAATAATAATAATAATAATAATAATAATAATAATAATAATAATAATAATAATAATAATAATAATAATAATAATAATAATAATAATAATAATAATAATAATAATAATAATAATAATAATAATAATAATAATAATAATAATAATAATAATAATAATAATAATAATAATAATAATAATAATAATAATAATAATAATAATAATAATAATAATAATAATAATAATAATAATAATAATAATAATAATAATAATAATAATAATAATAATAATAATAATAATAATAATAATAATAATAATAATAATAATAATAATAATAATAATAATAATAATAATAATAATAATAATAATAATAATAATAATAATAATAATAATAATAATAATAATAATAATAATAATAATAATAATAATAATAATAATAATAATAATAATAATAATAATAATAATAATAATAATAATAATAATAATAATAATAATAATAATAATAATAATAATAATAATAATAATAATAATAATAATAATAATAATAATAATAATAATAATAATAATAATAATAATAATAATAATAATAATAATAATAATAATAATAATAATAATAATAATAATAATAATAATAATAATAATAATAATAATAATAATAATAATAATAATAATAATAATAATAATAATAATAATAATAATAATAATAATAATAATAATAATAATAATAATAATAATAATAATAATAATAATAATAATAATAATAATAATAATAATAATAATAATAATAATAATAATAATAATAATAATAATAATAATAATAATAATAATTGTTAATTCTTTCTGATTTTTTTTTATTTTTAACAAAATAAAAACAAATCTTTATGGAATTAAAATTATTTGGTTCTCACCGTTTTGTCAAGCAAATCGTGTGAATTGCTGCGTCTGCAAATTTCATGAATAAACTTTACACGCGCATGTATGCATTTGCAGTCAGACGGTAATGAAACATAATATCAGCTTTGCTTTGGCTGACGGTGAGAGCCCAATTTAATGCAGCAACTAATGAACGGTGGCTTTGGTTCCCACGGTTTGTCAAGCAAAGCGTGAGATTTGCTGCGACTGCATAATTCATGGCTTGAACCACGTAAATAAACTTTACACGTGCCTATATGAATTGGCAGTCGCATTGAAATGCAATATCTGTTTTGTTTTGACTGACTGTGGGAAACAAATGAATGAACCGTTTTAGCATATGTATGTATTTTAATTTTAGTTAATTTTTTATATACACATTTTTTGGCTTTACATTTGTTTTATATGCTTTGGTTATATTTTATATGCATTGTTTTTATTGCATTTTTATTTTTTACAGTTAACTTTATTGATTTGATGATATATATATAGCATAAGTTTATTAATAAAATTGCCATTATTATTTTGCCACTCAAGTAATCAACAGGTTTTTTTTTTACTTGAACACAACGTTGTCCTGGTGTACCACTTGGATAACTATCCTTCACAAATTTGAATATACATTATCCTGGTGTACCACTAGGATAATTTAAATTTAAAAACACTAAATAAATAACTTGGTGCAACACCAAGTTACCCCCCCGTTTTTTTATCCTTTTTTTCTTTATAAAGTTGAGCGAGGCAAACGAGCCAAGCTTCAACATATTGGCGACCGTGACAGGACCCGAAATCCTGTACTCTTCAAACCGCAAGCGCCCAGCCGCAATCACCAAACTTTCAACCGAAAGCCACTACAAGCGCCCAGCCGCAATCACCACGCTTTCAACCGAAAGCTACCAGCGCGCAGCCGCAAGATATTAAGCTACAAGCGCCTAGCCGCAAGCTATAACATTACAAGCGCCCAGCCGCAAGCTATTAAGCTTTAAACGCCCAGCCGCATACTATAAAGCTACAAGCGCCCAGCCGCAAGCTATAACGTTACAAGCGCCCAGCCGCAACCTCTACGCAAGCGATAAAGCTACAAGCGCCCAGCCGCAAGCTACAACCTACATCGTTCACCGCAAGCTACAAGCTTCAACCGTAAGCAGACCAAAGCCATGGCAAGGACAGCAAAGCAACTTCTTCGCCAGCTGAACGAAACTGGGGAATCTATTACCACCATCATCCGAAATTTCACCAAGGATTCAGCCAGTCGGAAAACAGCAACCTATTAGCAGGATCGATTGTCCCGTATCAAAACAGCGTGGGCAGAGTTTGATACTGCAGATAATGAGTTGCGGGGCTTAAAGGACCTAGACACATCCGATGAGTACTTCACATCCGACTACTACACTCGAATTCAGGCGTTGGCAGTAAAGTACATAGAGATCATGGAACGTGAGCTTGGTGCCCAAGGCCTAGAATCTGGTGGAAAAGAATTTTCTGATTCCAAAACGGCGACCACTGTTCAGCCACAAGTAGGTACAGTAGGTACAGTAGGTCCAGCTAATGCATCTGTCGCCGCAGGTGGTCACGATGGACTCATCAGTCGGTGCCTTGGAAAAATGGCAGCTCTCACTCGACAACTAGAAGGCCTTCACCTGCAACCAGGACAAGATGGGTCTTATTATGATGTAAAAAAGGGCACCATCACCCAATTATGGCAGCAACTGGAAAGGCTTAATGATGAAGTGTTGGATAAATATCCCGACCCAGACATTGCAGGCTACGATTCAAGAAGATATGTTCACCTCGAACAAGCTTCCCAGTCCGCAATCATCCAGCTCACCACTGCAAATCGACAACACCACCACTCAACCACAGAAACTATGGCTAGACCATCTGCTCTACCATTACCCACGATCACCATTACCAAATTTGATGGCGATTATATGAAGTGGACATCGTTCTCTAACTTATTTAAGAAAATTGTTCATGAGCAACAGATGTCGGACGCACATAAGGTGTGGTATTTAAAAACCAACGTCATAGGCGAAGCAGCAAACCTTATCAATCATCTCGATGTTACCGCAGAAAATTATCAAGCTGCCTGGCAACTGCTCCACGATCGGTATGACAACAAAAGAATAATAGTAGCAACAGCGGTTCAACGACTCCTTGACCAACCATCTGGTGCATTCACATTAAGTGCGATTAAGCGATTGCACGACACAACGAAAGAATGTTTGGCTGCTCTCTCCAATATGGGACTCCAAATTTCATCCTGGGATCCGCTCCTGATACACATATTGGTTAAAAAGGTGGACAAAACAATTCATACTCAATATGAGCAATCGATTGCCAACCCAAAGGAGCTGCAAACAATTAGACAATTTCTCATCTTCCTCGAGAATCATTTCCATACTCTTGAGGCAATGGGATACAAGGAAAAACCAATTTCCACTAACAAAACATGCACACTGACGGCACAGTCCCGACCCGATAATCGGCTATGCATAGGTTGCAAGCAAGATTCGCATCCATTATATCGATGCAAGGAATTCACCCAGCTAAGCCCACCAAACAGACTTCACCTAGTACAAAAGCATAAATTATGTGTCAACTGCTTCAATAGTAGCCATTTTACCAAACAGTGCACCACTTCGGGCCGCTGCCAAAAATGTGGAAAACGGCACCATACCCTGGTACATTTGGATTCACTCCCACAAGTAAATTTAACTTCAAAGAAACGCAGTAACTTTAAAAATGAGTCAACCAAAGAAGCAATTACACGTAATAATCCGGCAACAGAAACAGCGACTTCACTAGTCAACACCCCATAGACGAAGCTGAAAGCATGGCAGTTAGTTCCAGGAACACAAGACCCTATGTCTTACTTGGAACAGCATTGGTAAAAGTCAAAGCAAATGGGTTGGAAACTGAATGCAAGGCGATTCTTGATTCGGGATCACAAGTCAACCTCATTACGGAGAGATTGGTCACACGGCTTGGACTCCCAGCAAGGGCCACATCAATTTCAATCAACGGTATTGGAAAAAACCGCACCAAGGTTCAACACCGAGTCAACATCACGCTTCAATCCCGACTCAACAATTTCTCAACCCGGCTTGAGGCATTTGTATTACCACAAATAATTGCTCCACAACCCGCTCAACTGCTCACTATAGATAAGTGGTCAATTCCCAATAATATACCATTAGCAGACCCAACTTTTAACTGCCCAGAAAAAATCGACATTTTGTTAGGGGCGGAATATTACCATCAACTACTCGCCATCGGTCAAATCAAACTGGCTGATGACCTCCCAAGGTTACAAAATACAACTTTTGGCTGGATAGTATCCGGGAAGGTATCTGGTGAACACCTATCATCAGCGATATGCGGTGTCCTAACTGATGAGGATAACATGAATCTGGCTATTGAACGATTTTGGAAACTTGAGGAGATCGAAAGCAGACAGCAACAATTATCTTCTTATGATGCACAATGTGAGGCACATTTTAATCAGCATACTAGTCGTGATAATGGAGGACGATTCGTGGTACGACTTCCATTTTGTATGGAAACGTCAGCATTAGGAGCTTCACATAGTATTGCATGCAACCGATTTCTCTCATTAGAACGCAGATTATTGAAAGACCCTTCACTAAAAGATCAGTATGTGCAATTTATGAAGGACTATGAAGCAATGGGGCACATGTCGAAAATCCAAATAGACGATGTAAAAGGGCATAAATACTTTATCCCTCATCACTGCGTTTACGACCTGAAAGCAGCACCACTAAACTTAGGGTGGTATTCGATGCTTCAGCGAAAACAGCGTCAGGAAAATCATTAAATGACATTCTACACACCGGGCCACCACTACAAAACGATTTGTTTACGGTTCTCTTACGATTTCGGATGCCGCGTTTCGTGTTCACTACAGACATAGAAAAAATGTACCGCCAAATATTGATCCACCCCAAAGACCAACAGTTCCAGATAATCCTGTGGCGAAATGATGTTTCTGAACCCATCAGTTATTTTCAATTAAACACAGTGACATATGGCACTAGGTCCGCGCCATATTTGGCAATCAAATGCTTGAAGGAGATAAGCCATGACAATAAGGTTCAATTTCCTTTAGCAGCCAGCTTTCTGGAAAGAAATTTTTATGTCGATGACGGATTAGGTGGAGCCGATAGTTTGAACACCGCCCTCGAAACTCAACGCCAACTACAACATGTCATGGCTAAGTATGGGTTCCATTTAAGAAAGTGGTGCGCCAATCACACCCAACTGCTCCGCAACATTCCCAATGATGATCAAGAAGTCAATCTAGACTTTTCCAAAGAAGAAACGGATTGTACAACAACGCTAGGATTAGTGTGGCTACCCAAAGGTGATCTCCTTAAAATCAAGGTTAACATACAACCAATTAAGGCTGTGACTAAAAGGACAGTCACGTCGGATTTAGCACGCATTTTTGACCCACTCGGGCTACTGTCCCCAGTAGTCGTCCGAGCAAAAATGTTTGTTCAAGAACTATGGACCTTGAATCTGTCATGGGACGAGGCTGTGCCATCAGAATTTGATTCACGCTGGCGAAATTTCCGAAACAATCTAAGTGAACTTGAAAACTTTCAAGTGCATCGGCATGTCTATAAGGGAGGTAGTCCTAGCAAGACACAACTGCATGTTTTTACAGATGCCTCCGAAAAGGCGTATGGAGCCGCAATATACGTTAGAACATTTCTACCAAATAAAACAGTCATCGTATACCTGCTATGTGCGAAATCTCGTATAGCTCCTCTTAAACAGCAAACGCTCCCAAGGTTGGAATTATGCGCTGCCCAGCTGGGTGCCAACTTGGCAGCAAAGGTTAAGCTCGATCTGCACATGAGTACAACGCCAACATTCTACTGGTCCGATTCGAAAATAGTCTTAGCCTGGATACATTCAAGATCATCTTCATTTCATACATTTGTGGCAAATCGAATAGCTTCAATTCAAGAAAGCACATCACCTGAGCAATGGCGGCATGTGGGTTCAAAAGATAACCCAGCAGATATATTATCCAGAGGATTAGATCCACGACAGTTACAACATACACCACACTGGATGTATGGGCCATTCTTTCTTCATGGAGACGAAAAACATTGGCCTCCTACTTTTTGTTTAAGCTCTGACATAACAATAACTGAACAGAAGCAAAACCCTTACAACTCACTAGTGGCGGTTAATAGTGAAAGTTTTCTGCACAACATAAATCACAGAAATTCATGGAAAACGCTTCAACGAATTATGGGATACATCCTGAGGTTTATTAAAAACACAAAAACTATTAAGGCAGAGCGACAAACCCAGCGAACTCTGACCCCTATTGAACTTCACGACGCGATTGCCATCATTATTCGAATTACCCAACAGTCTGCGTTCACAGAAGATATTAAGCAATTACAAGGACAAAAGGACCTTCAGGCATCCAGTCAAATTAAAAGCTTATCACCATTTCTTGATGAACATAATATTCTACGAGTTGGAGGCAGATTAGAAGCATCCCCGTTATCTTTTAATGCCAAACATCCAATGTTGCTGCCCTACAACGATACAATCAGCAGACTAATCTTTGAGTCAACACATAGGGAAAATAAACATTGCGGTCCTAGCGCACTTCTTGGAACCGTAAGACAACGCTTTTGGCCCATCAAAGGCAAACACCTGGCTCGGGAAACTGTTCATAAATGTGTCCAATGTGCAAGATCGAGACCAAAACTTCTTCAGCAAATCATGGGAAATTTACCGGAGAGAAGAGTAACACCAGCAAGACCCTTCATTAATGCAGGAGTTGACTACTGTGGCCCTATCTGGGTTCACTTTAAAACCAGAGGAAAACGACCCCAAAAGGCGTACATTGCTGTGTTTTGCTGCTTTTCTACAAAGGCAGTCCATCTAGAACTAGTGACGGACCTTACAACCGACGCCTTCATTGGGGCGCTTAAGAGATTTATAAGTCGCAGGGGCCACTGTCAGCATCTTTATTGCGACAATGCAACCAATTTTGTGGGAGCTCGGAATCAATTAGAAGAGTTGTCAACTGCCCTTTTCGCTACACCAGCTCAAGAAAAAATTCAACAAGAATGCGCCAGCAAAAGCATTACTTTCCATTTTATTCCTCCTCGAGCGCCGCATTTTGGTGGACTGTGGGAAGCTGCAGTCAAATCCGCCAAAAGATTATTGGTGAAGGAAATGGCAAATGCGACTCTGACTTATGAGGAAATGGAAACCGTGATCATAGAAGTTGAAGCGATCCTCAACTCAAGACCAATCGCACCATTGTCGAGTAATCCTAATGACGAAGCTGCACTCACGCCTGGCCATTTCCTGATTGGTGAACCGCTCACGGCACAAGTTGATGCAACTGCACAATCAACGTCAAAACCACTTGCCAAACGATGGGAATTAGTATCTCGAATAAAACATCAATTTTGGGACCGATGGTCACAGGAATACCTCAATGAACTCCAACAGCGTAACAAGTGGCAAACTAAGGCTCAAAATCTGCAATCAGGGACCATAGTTATCATAAAGGATAACTCGCCGGTCATGACGTGGCGTCTCGGAAAGGTAATCAATACATACCCCGGTCCAGACGGCGCCGTCAGAACAGCGGATGTCAAAACGTCTAATGGCATCATTAAGCGAGCAATTCACCTACTAGCTCCTCTTCCTCTGGAAGTACCAATAACGACAGCTGACAATGAAGCAATACCTCCCAACTCAACACTTAAAAGAAGCAGTTCATCCATCGGTGAAAATGAAGGTACACCAACCCCGAAACGTAGCCCCTTAACTGCAACAACCATGCTGGTGCTCCTAGCACTATTATTTCCATTAGTCGTATGCCAACCAGTTGTTTACACGAAGATCACTAGCAATCCTGGCCTGCATTTTGAAAATATCGGTCACGTTAAACCAATCATTGCAGAGTGGAAACTTCTCATTTATTTTGAACTGGCACCCTTCCATACAGAATTGCAGCTTTTAATCAATGGGACCTCTGCCTTGAAAAAGGCCTGCAATCATCAATCCCTCACCAATCAATGCGACGGACTACTAACCCATTTTCAAAATCTCCAGAACGAGATGGAGGCCGGTCTAGAAGATCTAGCGCGAAGAAGAAAACGAGGAGCGATAGATATCGTTGGAAATGTCGCTAATTCTTTATTTGGCATCCTTGACTCAAAGTATGCAGAAGAAATGACCACAACTATTCACCGTATAAAAACTAACGAAGCCTACTTGCACAGCCTTCTGCGGAATCAAACGTCGTTTCTCGATTCAACTCTTAATCTGATGAAGCAATCTGAAAACCGTACACAAACTAACTTCGAAAAACTCAATTTCAAAATCAGTAGTCTAATGAACCTCACAAACAATGATAACAACCATCGATCACAGATCATCTTGTCTCTGAGCGTCCAATTACTTACCATTGCTGATAATTTGCAAAAAATGCACGCATCCATGATCAACTTGTTAGCTGACACTTATCATGGTCGAATAAGCCCTATTCTGTTAACACCACGACAGTTTTCGGCCGAAGTTGATAACATAAAAGCGAATCTTCCTGCAGATCTGACCCTCCCAGTCACAGATATCATCCATTTATATGGTATAGTAACAGCTCATGCAGCAATTTCGAACCAGCACATCATCTGCACTTTGCTCATCCCACTAGCACATCAAAATGAATATGATTTATTTTATATTACGCCAGTACCACAGCCAATAAATAATTCGTTAGTAGCTATCCTACCGGCATCTAAAATGATGGCTCTCAACGCTCATCGAGACGAATATTTCCCTATGGATGATGCCACACTTCGAGACTGCAATAAACTTGAGCATGATACCTTTTTATGCCCGAGCATTCAAGCTACATACTACAAGGGTTCTCCAGTCTGTCGCTGTGAAATACATTTATTTAATAATGAATCTGACACGAGTTGCAATATAGAATTAATCGCCAGCAATAACGTATGGTATCAACTCTACAAAAGGAATCAGTGGCTAATCTCAACTCAACAAAAACTTAAACTAAGCACAGTATGCAATGGAGAAAGTAGCTCTCAGTTTTTGGAAGGCACCGGCTTCCTTACGCTCCCAGCGGGATGCACAATGAAAAGCGAAGGGACCACCATATACGGTCCCCAAACAATTACCTCAATTTTACAGCAATCATACACAAGCAATGGGATGTCGTTCTCCCATCTACTACAGAATGTGGACAGGCTAACCCAACCCCTACCATACTCTTCGACTATTGACAACATAACCCGGTTGCAAGCGGAAGTAAAGGCGCAACTACAAAATTTACCGGCAACAGCACTAAATCATAAGCTGCACAGTTTGACCATCAGCTATGTGGGACTAGCACTAATTATAACACTGATCATCATCCTACTAATTAAACAAATATTGAAACTAAGACGCAAAACAGTTCCACAGCCTTCACCAAGGTCTAACTGGAACGTTTCCTTGGAACCAACACCTTAGCTAATCTCAGCATTTATTATTAAAGATCGTTCATTTGTTCTGCCCATTGATGTTGCCGATCGTTGGGGCCGCAATATGTTAATTCTTTCTGATTTTTTTTTATTTTTAACAAAATAAAAACAAATCTTTATGGAATTAAAATTATTTGGTTCTCACCGTTTTGTCAAGCAAATCGTGTGAATTGCTGCGTCTGCAAATTTCATGAATAAACTTTACACGCGCATGTATGCATTTGCAGTCAGACGGTAATGAAACATAATATCAGCTTTGCTTTGGCTGACGGTGAGAGCCCAATTTAATGCAGCAACTAATGAACGGTGGCTTTGGTTCCCACGGTTTGTCAAGCAAAGCGTGAGATTTGCTGCGACTGCATAATTCATGGCTTGAACCACGTAAATAAACTTTACACGTGCCTATATGAATTGGCAGTCGCATTGAAATGCAATATCTGTTTTGTTTTGACTGACTGTGGGAAACAAATGAATGAACCGTTTTAGCATATGTATGTATTTTAATTTTAGTTAATTTTTTATATACACATTTTTTGGCTTTACATTTGTTTTATATGCTTTGGTTATATTTTATATGCATTGTTTTTATTGCATTTTTATTTTTTACAGTTAACTTTATTGATTTGATGATATATATATAGCATAAGTTTATTAATAAAATTGCCATTATTATTTTGCCACTCAAGTAATTAACAGGTTTTTTTTTTACTTGAACACAACGTTGTCCTGGTGTACCACTTGGATAACTATCCTTCACAAATTTGAATATACATTATCCTGGTGTACCACTAGGATAATTTAAATTTAAAAACACTAAATAAATAACTTGGTGCAACACCAAGTTACCCCCCCGTTTTTTTATCCTTTTTTTCTTTATAAAGTTGAGCGAGGCAAACGAGCCAAGCTTCAACAATAATACTAATAATAATAATAATAATAATTATAATAATAATAATAATAATAATAATAATAATAATAATAATAATAATAATAATAATAATAATAATAATAATAATAATAATAATAATAATAATAATAATAATAATAATAATAATAATAATAATAATAATAATAATAATAATAATAATAATAATAATAATAATAATAATAATAATAATAATAATAATAATAATAATAATAATAATAATAATAATAAT
This sequence comes from Cordilura impudica, assembly GCA_963682025.1. Lineage (NCBI taxonomy): Eukaryota > Metazoa > Arthropoda > Insecta > Diptera > Scathophagidae > Cordilura > Cordilura impudica. The sequence goes on from OY821519.1 coordinate 185,722,943, forward strand.
AATAATAATAATAATAATAATAATAATAATAATAATAATAATAATAATAATAATAATAATAATAATAATAATAATAATAATAATAATAATAATAATAATAATAATAATAATAATAATAATAATAATAATAATAATAATAATAATAATAATAATAATAATAATAATAATAATAATAATAATAATAATAATAATAATAATAATAATAATAATAATAATAATAATAATAATAATAATAATAATAATAATAATAATAATAATAATAATAATAATAATAATAATAATAATAATAATAATAATAATAATAATAATAATAATAATAATAATAATAATAATAATAATAATAATAATAATAATAATAATAATAATAATAATAATAATAATAATAATAATAATAATAATAATAATAATAATAATAATAATAATAATAATAATAATAATAATAATAATAATAATAATAATAATAATAATAATAATAATAATAATAATAATAATAATAATAATAATAATAATAATAATAATAATAATAATAATAATAATAATAATAATAATAATAATAATAATAATAATAATAATAATAATAATAATAATAATAATAATAATAATAATAATAATAATAATAATAATAATAATAATAATAATAATAATAATAATAATAATAATAATAATAATAATAATAATAATAATAATAATAATAATAATAATAATAATAATAATAATAATAATAATAATAATAATAATAATAATAATAATAATAATAATAATAATAATAATAATAATAATAATAATAATAATAATAATAATAATAATAATAATAATAATAATAATAATAATAATAATAATAATAATAATAATAATAATAATAATAATAATAATAATAATAATAATAATAATAATAATAATAATAATAATAATAATAATAATAATAATAATAATAATAATAATAATAATAATAATAATAATAATAATAATAATAATAATAATAATAATAATAATAATAATAATAATAATAATAATAATAATAATAATAATAATAATAATAATAATAATAATAATAATAATAATAATAATAATAATAATAATAATAATAATAATAATAATAATAATAATAATAATAATAATAATAATAATAATAATAATAATAATAATAATAATAATAATAATAATAATAATAATAATAATAATAATAATAATAATAATAATAATAATAATAATAATAATAATAATAATAATAATAATAATAATAATAATAATAATAATAATAATAATAATAATAATAATAATAATAATAATAATAATAATAATAATAATAATAATAATAATAATAATAATAATAATAATAATAATAATAATAATAATAATAATAATAATAATAATAATAATAATAATAATAATAATAATAATAATAATAATAATAATAATAATAATAATAATAATAATAATAATAATAATAATAATAATAATAATAATAATAATAATAATAATAATAATAATAATAATAATAATAATAATAATAATAATAATAATAATAATAATAATAATAATAATAATAATAATAATAATAATAATAATAATAATAATAATAATAATAATAATAATAATAATAATAATAATAATAATAATAATAATAATAATAATAATAATAATAATAATAATAATAATAATAATAATAATAATAATAATAATAATAATAATAATAATAATAATAATAATAATAATAATAATAATAATAATAATAATAATAATAATAATAATAATAATAATAATAATAATAATAATAATAATAATAATAATAATAATAAGAATAATAATAATAATAATAATAATAATAATAATAATAATAATAATAATAATAATAAGAATAATAATAATAATAATAATAATAATAAAAATAATAATAATAATAATAATAAGAATAATAATAATAATAATAATAATAATAATAATAATAATAATAATAATAATAATAATAATAATAATAATAATAATAATAATAATAATAATAATAATAATAATAATAATAATAATAATAATAATAATAATAATAATAATAATAATAATAATAATAATAATAATAATAATAATAATAATAATAATAATAATAATAATAATAATAATAATAATAATAATAATAATAATAATAATAATAATAATAATAATAATAATAATAATAATAATAATAATAATAATAATAATAATAATAATAATAATAATAATAATAATAATAATAATAATAATAATAATCTAATATATATATATAAATGAGTTGGCGTGTGTTTGTGACAGCATACATAAAGAAGGGAGTGACGGATTTGGCTGATTCGTTTTTAATTTTGTTCACTGTTGACCCCGAATGGTTTGTAGACAAAAAAATTTCCATAATTTCACATATATTTTTGCAAACAAAATCGCAATATTGATTGCCTGCTCATACTACACAAGGTTATGATACGTTTTGTGCAAAAAAAAACATCTTTTGGTAAGAATTTTTTAAATTTTCATTTTTAAAAAGAGCTCAAGAAATTCTCGAGTTATTGAAAGTCCTGAACATCGAGCAAATCGGATTGAGAGGAGCAGCCAACGGATATTAGAATCCCGATTAATTCAGTCACATGAAGATCGAGCTATACGAAATGAAGATAACCGATTGAGACAGAGACGTCGCATTGCATCTATTAATCGATCGGATGATAATCATCAAGAAAACAATATAGCTAGACGCGTGCAACGACAAGCTGGTGTACCGACAGATTATTTACGTACAGCCTTCCGCTATTATTCATCTACGGATTATTCTACGGATAATAGTGTTGTAATCTGCTCTATGAGCATTGTGTGTTCTCATTGCAAGGCTCTGAAATTTCCGAAAGAATCTCAAGGGTTATGCTGCGCAAATGGAAAGATAAAACTACCACCATTAAACCCACCACCTGAGCCACTGTATTCATTGGTTTCTGGATCAGCACCTCTTTCGAAGCATTTCCTAAACAATACACAAAAGTACAATTCTTGCTTTCAAATGACTTCGTTCGGCGCCACGAACATTGTCCGAGACAATTTCATGTCGACATTTAAGGAAATTCATTTGCCACATGTAAATAAATTTAATTTTTCATCAGTTCACACCACCGTTGCAGATTCAAGGTCAAATTTACCATAGAGCTGGTTCGTTGTTGCCAAACGTTGATGCAGACTATCAATTTCTGCAAATATATTTTATGGGGAACTCAAACGATGAAGTCGCTCAACGTTGCGCACACAATGCCTCTTCATGAACACAATGCATTAGTTGGGTTGTTCAAAACGGCTCTTGAACAAATGCCGTCAGTCAACCACAAAATTGTTATACATGCCGATAGAAGGCCAGCTGGGGAACACGCCAGAAGATTCAATGCTCCAACTGTCGATGATGTTGCAATAGTTGTTGTAGGTGAAAATTTGGCTTCACGTGATATTGTTCTCCATCGTCGTAACGACCGATTACAGCGTGTGTCGGAAACGCATCGATCATATGATGCATTGCAGTATCCTGTACTCTTTTGGCAGGGTGATGATGGCTATCATTTCACAATCAAGATGGTAAACCCATTAACCGGTGAGTACCATGAAATTTCAAAAGTTAAATTGTAATTTTGTTACCAACAAATTACACACTTGAAATTGTAGGCGCCAAGACGAACCAAAAATTGAGCTCCATGAACTTCTACGCATTCAGATTGATGGTTCGTGAAAACGACCACAATTACATTTTAAAATGCAGAGGATTGTTTCACCAATATGCTGTTGACATGTACGTGAAGATAGAAACGGAGTGGCTGACTTTCCTCAGACTCAATCAAAACCAACTCCGTTCTGAAGAGTACATACATCTTCGGGATGCTATCACCATAGATGGCAATAGAAACAATGTCGGTAGATTGCAGATTTTGCCAGCAACGTATATTGGAAGTCCGCGACACATGCATGAATATGCACAAGATGCGATGTCGTTTGTTCGCCAATACGGTCGTCCGGATCTATTTATAGCATTTACATGTAATCCACAATGGGATGAAATAAAAGATCTCCTGTTTCCCGGTCAATCATCGGTACATCGACATGGCATAACTGCACGAGTCTTTAAACAGAAACTAAAATCACTGATGCATTTTGTGGTGAAACTTAGAGTGTTTGGAGAAACGTGTTGTTGGATGTATTACGTCGAGTGGCAGAAACGAGGTTTACCCCATGCATATATTTTAATTTGGTTAAAAGAAAAATTAAGACCTGATGAAATTGACGATGTCATATCAGCTGAAATTCCCGGCAAACATATTGATCCTCAATTGTTCGAAGTGGTGACTAAGAACGTGGTTCATGGACCATGTGGGTCATTCAACGTAAATTCACCATGCATGATTGATGGAAAGTGTTCCAAACGTTATCCTAGAGCATTCACTGCTGAGGCAGTAACTGGAAATGATGGTTATCCTTTATATCGGCGTCGATCAACACAGGACAACGGAAAATCTGCCATTGTGAAAGTAAACCGTCAAGACAATCGATGGATCGTCCCATATTCACCATTATTGTCGAAGGCGTACAAAGCACATATAAATGTAGAATATTGCAATTCCATCAAATCCATTAAATACATATGCAAATATGTGAACAAAGGAAGCGATATGGCTGTTTTTGGTGCAGCCGCAGAATACGCAAACGATGAAATCACACAATATCAAATGGGCCGTTATATCAGCAGCAATGAAGCTATTTGGCGGATTTTTATACCCTCCACTCCAGTGTGCAGAGGGTATATATAAGTTTGTCATTCCGTTTGTAATAATTAGAAAAAAAAATTTGGACCCCATAAAATATATATATTTGTGATCCTTATAACAACCGGAGTTGATATAGCGATGTCCGTCTGTCCGTATGTCCGTCTGTCCGTCTGTGGAAATCACGATGGCGGCATCAATCGGGCAGCTAGGGTGCTCGTTGGCATAAAAAAAGATTCATTAACATCCTGAAAAGTTTGCTATTTAAAATCGTCCAAATCGGCCAATTAGGGCCCGAGATTTGAATGAAGAACTAAAAAAAGTCTTGAAAAAATATAATTTTCTATGTTGTTCTTGTCACGATCACGCCCTCAATAGGATAGCTAGGGTGATAATTTTTAGTGAGAATGATTCACCAAATTCATGGGAAGATTTCTACTTCAAAAATCATTAAAATCGGTGGAACAGGTCCAGGTAAATGTATGAAAAATTAAAAAAAAAATGAAAAACATGATGTTTCCATATTGTTCCTGTTGTTTTTCTAAATGTTGCATTGTTGTCATAGCTGGACTTGTTGTTTTTGTGGTCGTTGTGGTAATAATATAATAAAAACAAACCCTTTGTACATTTTTTTGTGAACTCTGGTAGAAAATTTTAAAAGTTTCCATTGTTTTGGCATCACTAAAAAAATTTGTTAGATCATTTCTGTCATTGCCACGAGCCTGCATGCAAAATTTCAGATCGATTGGCTCACGGGAAAGGGGCTAAAAATCGATCCAAAATTTTGTCGACAAGCAGACACTACCAGTTAATATAAAGGCAGTAAATAAAGGGAGTAAAAGTTCACCAATAATTTAAAAAACAAATTTTTATGTATTAATTTATTTAAAGAAAAAAATAATTAAATGAAATAGTAATAATAATAAAAAAAATAATATACAATACAAAAAAAAAAGAATATATAAATAAAATGAAATAAAGATAAATGCATTCATAGCATTATAATACATATAAAAGGTCAATGTTTTCTAACCGTAACCGTAACGAGTCAGTTGTTTTTTTTTACATGAAAATCATTTAAAACAGTTACCGAACGTAACCGGAACGTCCCAATACTTTTCATGTGAAAAAAAGGCTGACACGTTACGTAACAGTTACATGTCGCTAACTTGTTCTTTACACAGGCTACTGCTTTTGCAGCCAACTTCAAGTCTATTTATATAGTTTCGTAAGCATAACTGATAAAATTGTTTCTATTATTTTTTGCTGTAAGTAATAAATTATAAATATACTGAATTTGCAAACTAAAATGGATACATATATTGGAGGTGCTTTAATACAAAAGAGTTAACGAAACAAAATCAAAAAAACAACAACTCTACAACATCAACAATGGCAGTCATATGTTCTTCAAATAGAAAAAAAACTGCAAGTGTGTTTTGTTGGCTACAAAACAAAAATAGTGTTGACAATATAACAAAATATGTAAAAGAAGTTAGTGCTATGAAATATTTTATTTTGTTTAAAAAAAAAATCGCAAAATGAAAGGCTATAATTCCATTAATAATCAAAAGGCGTTAAACTAATTTATTTATTTTTACGTTGTACTAATGCATTTTAAATAAGTAATAGTAATTGTATATTTAAATAAAAATGCATTTGTATTATATGTTGCTGTCGTATTCAGAAAAATCAAGTAGCTGACTATACGACTACAAATGCTGCTGCCAGCAGTCGTCTATGTGTTTCATTCAATGTTGCATTTTTTTGCGAGCAATACTTACATATATTCTAAATAAAGAAATAATAGTTCTTTTCATACTGCGAAATCTATACAAATATATGTACAAATACTATATGTCAAATTTCAAATTTGCAATAATTGATACATTTTTGAAAGAAAATTGTATAATATGAAATGTCTTTAATTTATTTCATAGAAAACAATTTTTTGAGGTGCGTGGATTTTCCATATTTACTGTTTTACTATTTTCGTAATGAGGTTAAATGAGTTAAAAAGAATTTAAAATATTTGAAAATATTAGGTGAGGATCCTCAAGATGTAATATACGATCGGTCTAAAACTTTTCACTTAGAGCCACAGTTAAATTCGAAACAACAAAAACCCATATATTTTGTGCATAAAGTTTAACATTAAATGTGCTTTTCTAAAATGTCTATATATTTTTTCTCATTCATTTCTGACCATCTTCAATGTAAATTTACCAAAGTTTTTTTTATTGCAATATGTATATAAAACTTAAAAATTTAATATTTTTTATTGTGTATTAACTTATTATTCTGCGATTTTCATTACATCACAAAATGTTACAAATTGGCACTACTGTTTCAAAAACAGAAAACTTCTAAAGGTGCTATTACACGAAATGTTTTTTACATATGTACTGTCACTTTTTTTATCCATATGAAATTCCTCATGTCTGTCAAAATTGTCTTTTACATACGATTCATAATTTTTGCTATCACACGTGCATATGTACTTCCGTATGACATAACCTCTAAATGTAAACAACAGCTGATTTAATTTGTGAATTTAAAAAAATATATTGTTAAAAAAAAGTTATATATTTTTTAATTGTTAATTAATACTACACAATTTATTTTTCTTTCAATATTAATCTTTAAAATTTACTCTGTTTTTCTTTCGCCACAAGCAGTGTTGTATTTTCATATGTTTGTCATGCAAAAATAGAACCTGTTCTAATTGAAAAATGTACTTGTGACTTTCCTCATGTATTGTACATAAACAATGTTTCATATGTATCACACGATGTGTACAACTTTTGTTGTGGGAAAATTTGACAGTACATATGGAAAAAACACATCATGTAATAGCACCTTAAATCAGTTGAAAACAGTTGATCTGTAAAACTGTGTGTAAAATTGTGTCAAATAAAATTACAAATATTAATAAATATAATAATACGTATATATATATTATTAATTTTGTTAAGAATTAGCACAAAATTGATTTTCCATTTTGCATTTCATTTATAAAGAATTCTGCCATATTTTGTTAAAGGGAAAATCCATTTTTGTTATATTAAAAAAAACAGACTTGCATTTAATTTTTCCGTGACTGCCTCAATAATTGCGTAGATGCCACCACAATATTTTTTCTAATTAAAACAGTTGATCTGTAAAACTGTGTGTGAAATTGTGTCAAATAAAATTACAAATATTAATAAATATAATAATACATATATATATTTTATTAATTTTGTTAAGAATTAGCACAAAATTGATTTTCCATTTTGCATTTCATTTATAAAGAATTCTGCCATATTTTGTTAAAGGGAAAATCCATTTTTGTTATATTAAAAAAAACATTAATTAAATATTTACCAACATCTAACTAGAATTATGATTTGTTCTGACTAAAAATTTCCAATTAAAAGTTATTCATCCCAATTATGAATATTCTCAAGGAATTTCTTTCTCACGGAAAATACATTTCTCGAGAAAAAAATTCCTCCAATTATAAATTCCGCGTGAACAAAAAATGATTAACTGGCATCATCGAATTTCGAAGCCACTTGCTTTGCTTAAGGTGCTATTACATGATGTGTTTTTTACATATGTGCTGTCAAATTTTCCCACAACAAAAGTTGTACACATCGTGTGATACATATGAAACATTGTTTATGTACAATACATGAGGAAAGTCACAAGTACATTTTTCAATTAGAACAGGTTCTATTTTTGCATGACAAACGTATGAAAATACAACACTGCTTGTGGCGAAAGAAAAACAGAGTAGATTATAAAGATTAATATTGAAAGAAAAATAAATTGTTTAATATTAATTAACAATTCAAAAATATATAACTTTTTTTTAACAATAAATTTTTGTAAATTCACAAATTAAATCAGCTGTTGTTTACATTTAGAGGTTATGTCATACGGAAATATATATGCACGTGTGATAACAAAAATTATGAATCGTATGTAAAAGACAATTTTGACAGACATGAGGAATTTCATATGGATAAAAAAAGTGACAGTACATATGTAAAAAACACTTCGTGTAATAGCACCTTTATTGACAATTTATTTTCTATTTTTTGTGTGTGTGCAAACGACCCTACAATAAATGTCCCAATAAACATTTTTGTTTGCTATCAACTTGAGGTGCATTTGAGATCAAATACATTTTTCAAATCTCCAACGTTAATTCTCAAATGCCCTCAATAGTTCGAATATAGTCTTCTCAACTTAAAAGGTACATTTTTTATATGGCGATTTTCATAGTTATCAAATTGAGAAATTTGTGATTCTCAACTTGATAGCAAAGAAATATTTCCAATCGGTATCAAATGGAAGGTACGGAATTGCCATATTAAAAAATATTATACTAATTTTAGAAATGAAAACAATGTACTTTTTTTAATGTTTCAATTTAATTTCATTATATATTTAACATTACTATGTACATATTTAACATTAAATGTACGTATTATGTACATTTTTTAAAATCTAGAATTAAAAATAAATGAATTAATTAGTTGTACATTTTTTGAAAAATTCGACAAAAAGCAGAAATAATTAAAAAATATATCAATGATTTATTTGTACTTTTTTGGCATTTTTTAATTTAATTTATTATTTATGACATATTTAAATAATATCTCAGACTTAACACAAATCGTATTCAAGTTGAAAAAATGTTTGGTCTCAAGTGGAGAAAAGTGTTGGATATCCAATTGAGAGTAAAAATGTTTCTCAAAGATTGGAAAAAATGTTAAGTCTCAACTTGATGTCAAGTTGAAAGCAAACAAGGAGAAAAATTGTTCAACCCAAGTTGAGAATTACATTTGACATCAATTTAAGAACTTAACTTTTCTCCAACATTGGAGAAATAATATTTCAATGCATACTGGGGAATGACCGAAACTAACACATAAACAGTTTTTTCCTATTTGAAAAACATATGACTGTCATTGTTGCTGTTGTAGAGTTGTTATACCCTCCGCTCCAGTGTGCAGAGGGTATATATAAGTTTGTCATTCCGTTTGTAATAATTAGAAAAAAAATTTTGGACCCCATAAAATTTATATATTTGTGATCCTTATAACAACCGGAGTTGATATAGCGATGTCCGTCTGTCCGTCTGTCCGTCTGTGGAAATCACGATGACGGCATCAATCCGGCAGCTAGGGTACTCGTTGACATAAAAATGATTCACTAACATCCTGAGAAGTTTGCTATTTAAAATCGTGCAAATCGGTCGATTAGGGCCCGAGATTTGAATGAAGAACTAAAAAAGTCTTAAAAAAAAAATAATTTTCTATGTTGTTCTTGTCACGATCACGCCCTCAATAGTGCAGCTACAGTGATCATTTTTAGTGAGAATGATTCACCTAATTCATGGAAAGATTTCTACTTCAAAAATCATTAAAATCGGTGGAACAGGTCCAGGGAAATCTCTGAAAAAGTAAAAAAAAAAATTAAAAACATGATATTTCTATATTGTTCTTGTTGTTATTCTAAATGTTGCATTGTTTTCATAGCTGGACTTGTTGTTTTTGTGGTCGTTATGGTAATAATATAACAAAAACAAACCCTTTGTACATTTTTTTATCAACTCTGGTAGAAAAATTTAAAAGTTTCCATTGTTTTGGCATCACTAAAAAAATATGTTAGATCATTTCTGTCATTGCCACAAGCCTGCCTGCAAAATTTCAGATCGATTGGGTCACGGGAAAGTGGTTAAAATCGATCCAAAATTTTTTCGACAAGCAGACACTACGAGTTAATATAAAGAGAGTAAAAATTCACCAACATCTAAAGCAAATAATGCTAAAATACCTAGTTGTTAATAAAAAAAACAATTGGGCAATTCACAATGGTTAATGTATCGTTGTATCTCTTGTATCGTGTATCACTTTACAATAGTGTAAAATTGTTGTTGGTAATTTTCACTGAAAAATCTGATACACGATCCAACTTCATTTGCTATGTTTAGTAAATGTTGTATATTGTATCATAACATATCACTTCCAAGTGAATGCCAGTTTTTATGAAAAAGAAAAAACAAATACATAGAATATTATCAGCATAAATAATTATAAAATAAAATATGGCAAATAATGCAAATAACGCAAATACATCGATAAGTTTATTTATATAAAAATTAATGTTTATATTTTTAGTATGTATTTTCTCTTTCAGTACCAACCAAAACATTTAACATTTTTTTTTTCATTGTAAATTAAAATGCAAGAGGTACGTAACTAAAACTCCAGGGTATATCTCACGACCAAAAAGCAAACACTGACAAGTGTTTTCTCTTATACAAAATAGCAGAAGCGACGAAGCGATCTTTCCTCGTTGGATCGAAAATTACTAAAGAAAGCGTTTTACAATATGAAAATACAACTGAGTGTTCACAACAAATGATTGTATTGTGTATTTCAATACAACATACAATATACAACACCTGTTGTGAATTGCCCAAATGTAAATTTAGCAAAAAAATTTATGTATTAATTTATTTAAAGAGAAAAACACAAAAATAACGTTTTATGTTTTATTTTTTGTGTGTAATATTTAAATATACATACATACACATATTAAATAATACAAATAATGTACATATATTATATATATGTATGTATGTATATTCATAGTAACTGCATGTTAGAAATAAATCGGTTATTTTATTTACATAAAATTCTGCAGTATTTTGTTGTGGGGAAAATACATTTCTTTTGTATAACAGAGTGTCACTTCATTTTGCTCAGCGTGACTATGCCACAGTAGATGCCGCCATAATTTTTGTTTGTTCTAATTAGCTTTGCAATAGTTATTTCTATTTTAACATGAATGTTAATATTTTCAACTAGATATCATACAGAACAATGTTAAGAGTATACACGGGTTGGTCTTTTATTTCATACGTTTTTTCATTATTCTTTTACAAATATGAACATAAGTTTGGCATATTACCCACCAATCTCACATCACACTGCAAGTTCGAAAAACTCAATACACTCACATTTTTTTTACTAATACACACACATTTTCCGCAGTGGTCACACTAATGGCACCAAATTTTTCGTGCGAATAGTGGCAGACACTAACGATGATTAATGTTACCCTGTTATAAATTTAATGCAAATTTACTGGATTCTGTAAAATTGTAATTAAAGTTTTAACTTGTTAAATCTATTATAATGATTTATTTTTTGAAATGCGCATACAAAAACGCAAGTTTGTTAATTATAGAGCATAAATATTATTAACTATTATTAAAATAATACTAATAATAATAAATGTAAACATTTTCCCTCAAACATGTGCCTGTATAATAAACTTGGTAACTCTACTTAAAATAAAATAAGAGAGAGAAGTATACAAATTTTTTCAAGTTTACGCTTCGACAACATTTTAAAAATGAGATTGCAGTCAGATGTTTGAGCATAAAATTTAATGGCGATGGATTCGACTAATTCGAACAATTTTTCGTTGATAATAAGTACACAACGATTTTACAATTTCAGTGTGATGTGAGATTGGGGGGTTAACTTTTTGTTGTCTTTACAAAATAGAGTTACCGAGTTCGTCAATGAGTTTTTTGCTTACAAAACAGTTCTACATAGTTATATAGAATTATTATTCTGCTTTACCTATAAAATATCTGATTGCGATTACATCTAATTTTTAAAAATTGTTTATAATTAATAAAGCATTATTATTCACATAAATACAAAATTTCACTTTTTAAATTTTCCATTCAAATTTAAGAAAATATCAATTATAATAAAAACTGAAAATAAAATTTCCAATTATAAATTAGAAAATATTAATTGAGTTTCAGAAAATCATATCAAAACGTCGGAAATAATAATTTTAAATTTAGAAATATCTTTACATTTAAAAATGTTTACATTTAAAAAAAATATTGCCATTCAGGAGATATTAATAACTTTTCAGTACAGCGATTCAGTAACTTCTTTTAACGATAGTCGAATTGTAAAAAAAAAAGAAAATTGCAAAATTATCAGTAAAATTTTGAAACGATATTCGCTATTGTTAAAGTCAGCTGTTGTTGTTATCTAAACGACAACCATTTTTGTGTTGTTTATCCAATCGATAAAAACTTAAATTTTTAGGTTGAAATGTCGTCATACATAAATAAAAATCATGAAATAGTGAAAATATTTTGCTTTAATTAAAAAACTTTTTTATATAAATAAAAAAATTAAATAGCATATTCAATTCATTATTTCATTTTCAAATAAATAAACAGAAATATTAGTAAAAAAAATAAAGATATTAAACATAAACATAAAATCATCCTGTCAAACACGAAGTAATTTGTTTTTTTCTATTCTTTGTGTTTTTCGCTTATTTCGACAGAGATGCCACTCCTTTACAATTTAAATAAATAGAAAAACAGATTTGTCGATATTAATTTAAATTCAATGAATTTAAGAAAACCTCAAATGATATTTAAGAATTGCTAACATAAAAATTGTTACATAAGTAAACGTAATTTTATGAGAATGTTATTTTTTATATATAAATTTTCACAATTTTTTTTGGATGAAAATTTGAAGTTTTTCAGAAAATAAAGATAACATTAAATTATTTTATTTAAAATGTTTGGGACTTTTCGTTTTTTGCGTTTTTCATCCCTAATTTGATTATTTATTATTATAAATTTATTCTCTATGTTTTCAAAATATGGCAATATTTTAAAAAAAAGTTGAGAGAGCTTTTTTTTTTGGTTATTATTTTGTTACTCCATCCGACCTATATGGCCACAATGAAGAAATATTTGGCCAGTTAAAAGAAACTATACAGCCATCTCCAATTAGCACGATTTAATGCATATAGCCACTCTACACAACCATTACCTTTGCAATGGAGGTTAGGGCGAGCTATTTAATTAGCAAAAACTAAATTAAACGAGAAGCTATGTCATATAACCGGAAACGCATGCATATAGGTATATAACCAAAATGCATGCCGATCAGCAACCACGATGACCAAAAAGCAAACACCGAAATAAATCCGAAATAATAGAAAAGAAGAAAACCAACCCAAAGAATTTGCTGAAATAATTTGGTATTAAGTTTAACAAATTGTTTACTTTTTCATTTACATTTATTATCAAGACTCAAACCGAGGTGGAGGGTATCAAAGATTCGGTACAGCCGAATTTAACACTCTTACTTGTTTCTTTCCCAATTCATGAGAGATATCCAACTGTGGTTCACTTGGCAGTTCACCTTGAAAACGGACAACGTGTATACTTCAGACCCGAGAATGCCTTACAAGCAGCTGAACGACCACAACCGACCGGGTCAGCTATTGTATATATTACAGCACTTGAATAAAATGAAAAAAAAAAATATTCTGTCTCATTAAAACTACAATTCAGGGGTAGGGAAGCGCACCGGGTCAACTAGTAATAATAACAATAATAATAATAATAATAATAATAATAATAATAATAATAATAATAATAATAATAATAATAATAATAATAATAATAATAGTAATAATAATAATAATAATAATAATAATAATAATAATAATAATAATAATAATAATAATAATAATAAAAATAAAAAAATTAATAATTTAACAAAATTTAATCTGAATCACATTAGATCCATTTATAACATAACTATTTTTTAATTAATTTATTGTAGCTGATGAATTATTTAAGTTTTGTAAATTTTTAAATACCCAGTCTTTGATCCAGCTTATTAATCGCCTTTATTTGCTTCTTTTCAGCCAACTTTTTCAGCTGTTGATTTCGCTGCTGGTTTCTTTTTTAGCTTTGGAAAGAAATCGCATTGAGTGGAGGCATAAAACTTGAGGCTTCCATCGACAAGCAGTATAAAAGCATGGTATTGAGCGGTGCCATCGATTGTTATTGCCGCATCGAATCCGCTCTTCAGTGTTTTCAATGTTTCCTCATAAAACAGTGGAATAAAGCAATCGCATCTAAGATGCGATCCAGATGAGAGCACTGGAGGCTATACTTCGCTGCATTTCTTTTGAGGTTTGGTGCACTATCATCACATGCTCCTTTACCATGAGCAATAGGATGAAAATGCCACTCAGATGGCATTCCATGAGCATGGCATCTTATGAGCCATAAGATTTGCGAAGCTACTTTTGTTTTTAAAATGTTGACGAGCTACGTCCGAAACGTAGTATACCTTCTCTCCTGTAAATTTAGATTTTAGATATTTTAGTATTATCTTCTGGTACTCATAAACTGCAACGGTATCATGTTTTAAATCGTGGGATATGATTACCACACTTTTGTGTTCCGCTTTTTCATCTCTCATATAGTAAATAACTACTGTGAATATTATTCCTTGGTCGTTATTGAAGTGGAAAGCTTGTATGGCATCCTGAAGAACATATCTATAGTTTTCTGTGAAAACATATGTAATAACGAATTCACCAGACTTCAAATGTATCTTCAAATCCTTGAAGTTTAGCAATCCTGTACACATTTTTTCCACAAAATCATCCGCATTTAAAATTAATGTTTTCAATGTGCATCTGTCAGTCTGAATCCAAGATTCAAATTTGATCCCCTCTATATATTCACGATCAAAAAAGTTGATTAAATTCTCTTTGATGAATGTGGTTTCCGGGCAATGTGAACATTCACCTAAGTGGCAAGAAGTTGTTGGATATAGTCAGTCAATTTAAGGCAATCGCGGTAATCGTGTAATCTTCTGGCGAATCATCTGTTGATTTCCTTCAAGATCAGTTTAATCAACCGCTGAACGCTGAACCTTACATACCGTCGGAAAGGTCAATTTGTCTAGTTTCTCAGTATATGTTTTATTTTTAAGTTTTTAGAAACACTTACACACTAATAGGAAAAAATTCAAATTAGTACACATGTCAAAAATTGAAAAACCGTTGTCTTGAGTTGTCTTGACCAAAAATGGCGTTTTTTAAAAAAAAAGTCAACAAAAATTTTTGATTTTCCAAAAAAACATTTTTATTTTTTTAAATTTGTTTTCCGAGAGATTGAAGAAATAGCTATCTAAACTGATTGGGATAAATTTAGCTAAAAACAATAGCTAAAAAGTTACATGGGTGAGACGAAACACCTATTTGCCCAATATGTCAAATTTTGATCCCCTCTAACTCCAAGAGTTCTTAATTGATCTTGTTGAAAAATTGTGTCTAAACTACCATCCAATAGGACTAACCTTGGTGCAAATTTCATCCCGATCGGAAGACATCGGTTTCAAAAGTTGGGTCACTTGACATGAAACGTCTCATATTTATAACCTGTGCGAATCTTTAGTTACGTGAGTAGTTTACAGTAAAATAAATCCCCAAAACCCATTTAATTTTATATAAAATGTGAGTATGCTTATTTTGGAGCAAATATGAGATTGTGTCGATAAGAACATATTCTGGTCCACTGGTTTTGTTTATGTTACCACATGTACAATGTACAAGTTTCAGCTCATTTGACAACTTCCCATCAAGAGACCTCTCTGACAGCTTGGATTTTATTTTATTACCCAACTTTTTTGTCATACAATGGAATCTTGATATTTTAACACACTCACTCACTGTATGTGTGAGTGCCTATTGTCTGTTTATGCAATAAATGACTATAAATTAAAATAAATTTATAATTACGGCGATTAATTTGTCATTTTTGATATTATTCATTACATATAAATATTTTTATTTTTGACAAGTGAAATTAAACACAATATATCCCAACTTTTTTCATAATATAGTTATTAAATTTTAAATGACAATGTATAAATTTAATTGCCTATAATTGCACTTGTTAATAATAAGTTTATAAGTAAATTATGTTATTTCCACTTGTATACTTTAATATATATTGTACACATTTGATAACTATTATGTTTTGTTTAATAACATAATTTAAAACAATTGAAATTTAATTGAATAAATTGTATTATAATAAACTAGAGTGATCCCGAAACCAACATAGTTTGAAAATAATTACTGTGGTGATAAGTGGCAAACCTTTAAAACTGAAATTTGTTGATGTCAAATTGTTTAGTATTTGTTTGGCACTCTGAGTGAATCTTGTAAATATGGAAAAATTGGTCACCATTGCATAAAACAATACTTTCACTAGAAATGTCATAATAGAACAATAACCAAATCCGAGCTTCTGTTCCTCTGTTTAAAACGGTAAAATATTGGGTGACAGAGTTTAAGTCAGTCTGTACGAAAAATGGTGTTCGATTTAAAATTCGAGATCCAGTATACATAAAAGGCATTTCAATAAGGGCTGTACATCGTATATCGACTAAAAATTTGCACACCAGAACGCCGTCTCCAAAATAGGATCTACGTTTACTCAAAATTTAAAAAACATGTAAGACTGTTAAATTCAGCTGCGCCGAATCTTTGATAACCTCCACCCATGTTCTAAACAAAATATTATAACAACTGTTGTCAATACTAAGAGACTAAAAAGACTAAATTTCAAATTATAATGGCTAGATTTTTTACAATGATATTTAGAATTAATAAAATACTCGTAAATAACAAAAATTTTATGCATTTTCGAGCTTTTTTAATCGAAAGCTAAGTATAAAAGTAAATAAATACAATCACATTTTTGTTTGTTTGTTTCTTAGTGATGCATACACATTTTTTTTGGTTGTTGTTGTTCACATATACAAAAAAAACAAAAACAACAACAGAAGCAACAAGCAAACAAAAGTGTGTATACAACACTTAGTTTTTTATATGAAATTTCATCGGAGTTTGTTTACCTTTTCCTATTTGGTCTAGAAGATCCAAGTTCAATTCCAAACTGCTGCAGATTATTACGAATATTTTAAGTCTAAGCAGTGGGACTAAGTCGACCTATTGCGGACAGGAGCATGTTTTAAATAGACGGACAGACAGACGGACATCGTCATATCGACTTCTCCATTTGTAAGGACTAAGATTTTATTTAGTGTATGGGATCTCCGGAATTTATTTCGATTTGTTGCAATTAGATTGTCAAACTGATATATACCCTGTGTGCAGTGGTGTGGTGGGTACAAAACAGCATCTTAAGAATATCCCAGTTGAGTGTTTCACACAATCACATAGTTTTACATAATAACACAATTTTAGTCACACAAGAGAAGACAGGTGTATCCAATAAATTTGGGCAATTCACAACGTGTATTATATCGTTGTATCTGTTATATCGTCTATTACTTTACAATAGTCCTAACTGTTGTATGAGACGTATGTGCTAAAATTGTACAGTAGTTGTATAATTGTTGTTGATATTCTCCACGACAATACAACGTTTACAGGTATGTTTTTGTAATGTAGTATGTGATCAGCTGTTATTTGTTTAGTTTATTCTTTTTTACGTTTCTTGTAATTATTGTGGCAAAAGGAGTAGAAATAAATAAAAATGGAAGGCAGTAATTACATTCAGGTAAGTTTTTGTGTAAAAGAAGAAATATTTGCTTTTTATTTAAATTTTTTTTTTCAGATTTAAGTATATAAATATACAAAAGTGTGTTCACATATATACGTCTTGTATTTTTTTACTAAAACTTTAGTACACCTTATGAATTCCCTAAGTGTAAAATTGTTGTTGCTAATTTTCAATTCTAATACAACTATACTATATAACTTCATTTGCTATGTCTATTAAATGTTATAGAGTGTATCATAACATATCAGTCTCCAGCGAAAGTAATTTTTTGAGAAAACGAAAAAAAATATTTTATCAACGAAAATAATAAAAAAAAAACCATGTAAGAAAATTATAGTCCGTCTAAACCGACTATACGATACCCTATACCATGCGTTTAGAAACCCTATCTCTTAGGCCCAACTAATTGGATATAGAAAGTAAGCATAAACCAAATTTGAGTGGGATTTTTAATAATTTTTTTGGCTGCAGATATGAAAAAGTTCATATCGGATGTTATATCTATATGCGGACTAGGCCCAAAATGGACCGATCCTGACTATGTTTGGTAAAGTCTCTTGTATTTTGCAAAAATATATACAAACAATATTTGAGAAGGATTAGTGCAATATTTTTATTTTTTGATAGAATTAAGTGAAGATCGGGAAGAAGCTCTATATGGGGCCTATGACTAAGAGTTGTCCAATAGGGATCATTTTCTGACTAATGATTAACGGATGTAATATATACATACAAACCCAATTTGACTAAGATTTGTATGATAATTTGAATCTTATGGCAATATATTTTGATTTCATATCGGTCATTTGTATGGGGGCTAGGTCTGAAATGGACCGAATATCACCAATTTCAATAGCGTTCATCCCATGGCCGATAAAAGATTAAATACCAAATTTCATCAAAATATATTCAGTTTGATTACAAGCTTTACATGGACACACAGACGGACGGACATCGTTAAATCGAATCAGATAGTGATTCTGATTCCATCGGTATAATTAAAGATAGGTGTAGGTCAAATCTTTTTGGTTGTTACAAACAGCAGCACAAAGTCATTATACCCAAACCATAAAGTGGTATAGGGTATAAACAGTAAGAGAGTTGTATTCGATCTAGACCGACTATACGATACGCTATACCATGTGTTTGGAGACCCATTCTCTTAGGTCCAACTAATTCGATATAGAAAATAAACTTGAACCAAATTTAAGTGGCTTTGTTATTAATTGTTTGCCTTTCGATATGAAAAAGTTTCCATCGAATGGGCCAAAAATGGACCAATTCTAGCCATATTTAGTAAAATCAATTTTTTTAAAAAAAAAAAATTTTTTTAAACCAAATTAAAGAAAAATCTGCACAATATTGTTGTTTTTTGATATATTTAAGTGAAGATCGAATCAGCTTTATATGGGGGCTATGACTAGGAATTGTCCTTAATGGCTGTAATAAACACACACAGATCATATTTGACAGAGATTTATGATGATAACTTGGCTCTTATGGCATAGGGAACTGTTCATATGGCCGATAAAAGCTTATAACTACAACAAATTTCATTAAAAATATATTTACATTTGCGATTCATATGTGTAGAGTCTAAAATTTCAAAAGAATCAGTCAAGTAGATTTTAAGTTATGATGTTCACGGACTTCGAACATTTATTTGCGAGAAAATCGGTTTAAAGTTTTTTAAAAACTGATTTATATACTATATACCATATGAGGCCGGTCGCTGGAAACGCTGTATTTTCTTAAGTTTTGTTCTGATTTACTTCAAATTTTGACACAACACTCTCGACATGTTGTGCATTCAGAAAGAGAAATAC
This sequence comes from Cordilura impudica, assembly GCA_963682025.1. NCBI lineage: Eukaryota > Metazoa > Arthropoda > Insecta > Diptera > Scathophagidae > Cordilura > Cordilura impudica. The sequence goes on from OY821519.1 coordinate 185,742,976, forward strand.
AAAAAAGGTTCTAAAACCTACCACCGCTTAAGGAAGTGCAAACACCAATACACCTACAAAGAAGAGAAAAAAATATTTCATATTTCATCATACATGTGAACTGAAGAAATAGAACTACATTTTTTGAAAAGTTATCTATAAAAGTTATCCAAATCGCCTTTAATTCTTACTTGATAATTTCAAAAAATTATTCAAATTAAAATCTTAAATATACCTATTTACGTAATTTATGTTTGTCAAAATTTTTTGAAAGCAAATTATGCAAAAAATAATATTATGAGTGAAAAAATATTCTTTTCCCACCTCTCTTCTGAAATTACAATGTAATTTAATTATGCCAAGTTAGAATAATTTAAATTTTAAAGTTAATATTGCACTATTTTTTCAAGTGCTTTTCCATACAGAGCTTTAACCGAAAGCATACGTTGGACAACAACAAAATCCACATTGAAGATCTCTTTTTTCTCAAATATTTATCAAAAAAAGCATACTCCTTGGTGATTGCTGGCCATCAGAGAAGCTGAGCGAAAGCACTGCTAACAATACAAAACAATTTTGAGATAAAAAACAAAACGGACAAACGGAAAAGTTAGTGTGATAAAAGAAGTAAAAATGTTTAAAATTTCATGCATTACTTTTTTGCAGAATTTTTTCATTGACCAACAAAGGGAATTTAAAGAAGATTTTGAATAGATGTTAGTTTTTATACCCTATACCACTATGTGGTTTGGGTATAATGACTTTGTGCTGCTGTTTGTAACAACCAAAAATATTTGACCTAGACCCATCTTTAATTATACCGATCGAATCAGAATCACTTTCTGAGTTGAATTAACAATGTCCGTCCGTCCGTCTGTGTGTCCATGTAAAGCTTGTAATCAAACTACAGGTCGCAAATATGAATATATTTTGATGAAATTTGGCTTTTATCGGCCATGGGATGAACGCTATTGAAATTGGTGAGAATCGGTCCATGTTCAGACCTAGCCCCCATACAAATTACCCATATGAAATCGACATAAATTGCCATAAGATCCAAATTATCATATATATGTTACTCAAATTGGGTTTGCATGCGTTCATTACATCCACTAATGAGTAGTCCAAAAATGATCCCTTTGACCCCATATAGAGCTGCTTCCCGATCTTCACTTAAATCTATTAAAAATCAAAAATATTGCACTGATTCTTCTCAAATTTTGTTTGTATATATTTTTGCAAAACACAAGAGACTTTACCAAACATGATCAGGATCGGTCCATTTTTGGACATAGTCCCTTTATAGATATAGCATCCGATATGAACTTTTTCATATCTGCAGCCGAAAAAATTAATAAAAATCCCACTCAAATTTGGTTTATGCTTATTTTCTAGATCCAGTTAGTTGGGCCTGAGAGATAGGGTTTCTAAACGCATGGTATAGAGTATCGTATAGTCGTTCTAGACCGACTATAATTTTCTTACTTGTTTACGTTCAACTTATTCCATATTTAACACGAAATTTGCATATGTAGTGCTATTGACGTTAGCAGTGCTGCCAATTATGATAACTTATTGTAATTTCGACGATATTTCAATTTGTTAAAAATTATTTGTTAAATTTGTTAAGATTGAAGATTGAAGATTTAAAATTTTCAGTAGTATAAAAATTACGATTTCAGGGGTTAACAATTAATGGGTTGTTTATCGAAAATTGATAGTTTTTGTTCAGTGTAAATGTAAATTACATTATATGTATAGATTTAATTCTGGGTCAAGTCGTTTCAAAACGGAAATACCTTGAATTGCATCTCCGTTTAAGATTAAGTTTTAATTACGGCGATACTTTAAACCTATATTATATGTTTCAGCTATAGATACATATCAATAAAATTATTTAGTTGATTGCTGTGTTAAATTTTTTTCGTTGAAATTTCATCGCTAATGCATTTTCATATATAGAAATAACCAATGCTGTAATAATATTCGTAATATGAATGATATAAATAAATTTTATTGTTTCCTTTTGTAATATTTTTTCGAGTTTTATAAGCGGTAAAATTTTCTTAACAATATCTTGTTTTAAAAATGACGATTTTGGCGATTTAGTTTCCAAAATTGTCGATTTTCAGAAGATTTTATTAGCAGCACTGGTCGGTAACAAAGAAGAGAGAAAATTTTGTGTGGGTTTGTATAAAATGAGAAAGATTAAATTTTGTTTGTGTATTTCGCATAGCTTTGTAAGGAGTGCTATGTGTATGTATTATTTCAGCGTTACAGAATCAGTCAGTCAGTCAGTGAGTCAGGGATCAGCGCAAATATATTTATGATGATATTTTTTTACGTTTCTTGTAACTATTGTGGTAAAAATAGTAGAAATAAATAAAAATGGAAGGAAATAATTATATTCAGTAAGTTTTTGTGTAAAAGAACAAATATTTAGCGGAAATTGGTATATGTTTTTTTTTTTTTTGTCATTTATGTAATACAATGTTTTTTATATATATCACAGAAACCAACAGCCCAAACATATTATAAACGGTTCGCAGAAAAAGGTGTCGCTGCAGAATGGAAGCTCATTTTGACGTTTTTTAGATTTTAGAAATTGAGTGTAATACTGGGTAATCATATATGACGTCTTTAAACTAACAACTTCAGTATACCATTATAAATGTTTTTAGTGATAACCTATTTCCAACAAATTCTATTTCTGTATGTACAATTACGGATCAAAAATCGATGAGCTAAATTTTGCCCCGTCGAATTATTTTCTCTTACCAAACTTCAATGAGAGCTCGTCATCGTCGCGACAATGAAGTGTAGTCTGTGTTGTTATCTAACTGAGGAGCTCGACGTTTCTCACTATAAACTGGGAAAAGTATATTGAAAAACCAAATATATTTATACCGATGTTTGTAACTACCGAAAATATCTGACAAAGACTCACCTTTTAATATACAGAATCATTATCTCTGTCGATTAAGTGATGTTCAGATATAGTTAGTACTCTAAAACTAAACCAGAGCATACCATTTTTAATCATAGTCACAATATTAAATATATTAAAAAACAACTTCACAAAAAATGGCAAGGGCTTTGATGAAATGATCATTACCATAGCATAAAGAAGTTGTATTCAGCTTCAACTGGAATAATATTTAATAGAATTTAAACTCGAACTAATTACAAGAAATGTTTTATAGTATGATTTATTTCCATTATCAACATATATAAGGAAGCATTTCGCTAATCCTTGATGAGATGTGTTTCTCATTTTGAAAAATTCAACTGCTCCTATAATGAAACTAAAAACAAGTAAAAAAATAATAGTCGGTCTAGATCGACGAAACGATAGAGATAGAGAAAACGTCTTAGGTCCAACTAATTGTATATAGAAAATAAGCATAAATTAAATTTTAGTGGCACTGTTATTAATTTTTTTGGAGACTGGGTCCAAAAATGGACCACATTTGGTAGTCACTTTATTTTTTGCAACAGCATATACAAAACAGATTTGAGAAAAATCTGCGCTATGTTGTTGTTTTTCGACAAATTTCAGTGAAGAACGAGAATCAGCTTTATATGGGTGCTATGACTAAAAATTGCAGCGTTTATTTTTGGACTACTGATTAATGGGTGTAATAAACACACACAAACCAAATTTGACTAAGATCTATATGATAATTTGGATATTATGAAAATTTAAGTTGATCTCAAAGGGGTCACCTATATAGGGACTAAGTCTGAACATGCACCGATTTTCCCCAATTTCAATAGCGTTTATAAGATAGAAGGTTATGTACCAAATTTCATCAAAATATATTCGCATTTGCTACCTATACTTTGATTACAAGGTTTACATGGACACATAGACGGGCGGACATCGCTAAATTGATTCAAAAAGCGTTTCGGAGCCAATCGATATAATATAATATTGATTGTTCGGTATCGGTTAAAACATACCGGTAACCGGTATTGGAATCGATAGGAAAATATGCTAAAGAGAGAATATCAAAAATATACGAGTATGATGCGGCTATAGCAGCTCTAAAAATAAAACTATATTAACCCTTTAACCACTGGAATGGAAATACGACGTATTTTGTTATGAGAATTTTGGTTCTAGTATGATTTTAGGGTGAAAAACACGAATATGAACTCTAAATCTCAAAAACTTTTTACCTGGATGCTCCAGATGAAAAAATTGAAAGCCGTCTGTAGACGGACTCAGTGTTTAATCTGAAAATAAAATACACACGTGAAGTATAAATCGTGTATAAAAAAATAATTTTTATTAAAATAAATGTCCCATACATGGACCTAAACTGTTAGGAACTAAGACACAATGAATCATTTAGGTACGCGGTACTCTTTGAATTAGATTTTTGCTTTGGAAAAGCATAATTGGATATTACATTTGATATACAATTTACACGATTTTGTTGGTCCCCATTCAGGAAAATGATTAATTTCATCAAATCTCACACTTGCCACTGGATGAGCTGCTTTTTTTACCAACATTATTGCTGGTAGCTGGATCTGTGGCGGATGATGGACGGCCAACTGATCGTACAGAGTTCACTTGCAATAGTCGAGTGAAATTCATACATCGTCATGTCTCTCATCATTATCAGCGGATCGATTTTTTCAGCATTCAGTCTTCGATATAGAACGAATGCATTTGTAATGATCACATCGCGAAGATGGTAAAATATCCTGGTTGCCATATCCTGTGTCCATTAGATCTACACCGCCCATGTGCGCATTGTATTCACGGATAACTTGTGGACAATCAATATCATCATGTGATTTTTATTTTCGATTATAACGACGAATTTTCGATAGCTGACTGACAGAATTGGTTCTCTGAAAAGGCTTAGTGCCAACATAAGTTGAGCACAGTATGACATTCTTCATGTCTTTCCACAAAACTGAGGTGATGTCGACACCGTAAGCGGATCCAACAAATTCTGTTGAATAACCTCGTAGTGCTTCTTTCAATTCTTCGCTTTTATCTGTAGGAAGTTTGCAATTGGGAATCCGATTCGCTCTCACAGTACCAAGACTTTAAATGCCATGTGCTCTAAGATACACCAAAAGAGGTAGAGATGTATGAAAATTGTCGAAATACAATATGTGATTCACAAAATTTGGCAATGTTTGTGAAAATCTGATTTTAAAAGGGGAAAACACAGCAATTTTCAATGTAAGAAAATATATGACCATAACAAATATTTAATCTGATTACAACATTTCCTGTTGCTCCCATGTTTGGAGTATCAGATAAAATGGTGTCATCATTTTTGGCTCCAGTGTATATTTCGAATCGAAAGAGTAGCCATTGCTGTCGCACAAAACAAAAAACTTTACGCCCCATGGACTTGGTTCGTCTGGTAAATACTGCCGTAAATGATGAACCATTTTAGTTGAACACATTTGTTCGTCGATACATAAACGGGCATTTCTCTGAATTGAATCAAAGCGATCACTCAAATATGTCGGAACTTTTCTGATTCGAAAAATGGGATCATATCCTGCAATTCCTTTTTTGACACGTAGTGATTCATCGTTGAATGATAAATATTTCTTTACCTGTTCAGATTTGCTTTTCGGCATGCAATCTCGTATGTGTCGAAATGCGTATTCGCTCCAGTGCATTTCAATATTTGGGTAATGGAAAATCGACATAAAAATCAAAACACCAATGTATCGGCGAATTCCGTGTTTATCAACTTTGACTTGTGTGTTCACGTTTTCTGCGATAGCAGTTCGATCCGTTTCCAGACTTATCAACTCGACTAGATCGTCGGTTAAGAAATACGAGAAAAAATCCAATGATGTTTGTATTTTTGTCACTTCAAGCTGCAAATCTGTTTTTCCCTCTGAATGCATTTCGTTCATATGCAATTGCATATGAATGCCTTTGAATTCAGGTGAATCTTTGATAATATTCCCCAAGTCTGAAAAGGAAAAACAACGGCAATAACTAAATATTAAATTTTCATAAAAATTAGTTTTGAATTACTAACCAGCTCCAGTGAAGCCACCAGCTGATGTTATTACTCGTGGTCCAGAGGTTTCTACACTTGGTAAGGGTGAGCGAGCTATTGTCTTTGACTTTATGGACGTAGTAGCTTCTATTTGGGGCTCCGGTTGTGCTGGTATCGATTCGGGTATTAGAATTGGAATTTCATACTGTGGCACTGTATTTACATGTATTGCATTTTCTACTCTAGTTGAAATATGTTGTTGTTCATCAATCGTATTCAAATTCAAATTGCTTACATTCATCGACAAGTTAACTGCATTCACAAACGTTGAGGAATCCAGAAGTTGTAAGCAATCCGTTATCATTGCATTATCTTCCGTTTCAAGCTCATCATAACGGTAATCTGGATCTTCGATGCTCTCATCATAGTTTTCGGATTCATAATATCCAAATAAATCCATGAAATCTGAAATTTCTTCATCAGTCATTGAAGAAAGGTTGATTTTTTTTCTGATTATTGCACTCTTTACTTCTTTCGCTTGGTTCTGGCATACTCTTAAAACATAAAATCACTTTGATTCAAGTAAAAAATAACCGCCAAAATAATATAAAGTTAAAACAAGTAAGAAAATTATAGTCGGTCTAGACCGACTATATGATACCCTATACCATGGTTTAGAGACCCTATCTTTCGGTCCAACTACTTCGATATAGAAAATAAGCATAAACCAAATTTGAGTGGGATTTTTATTAATTTTTTTGGCTGCAGATATGAAAAAGTTCATATCGGATGCTATATCTATAAAGGGACTAGGTCCAAAAATGGACCGATCCTGATCATGTTTGGTAAAGTCTCTTGTATTTTGCAAAAATATGTACGAACAAAATTTGAGAAGAATCAGTGCAATATTTTTGTTTTTTAATAGATTTAAGTGAAGATCGGGAAGCAGCTCTATATGGGGTCAAAGGGATCATTTTTGGACTACTCATTAGTGGATGTAATGAACGCATACAAACCCAATTTGAGTAAGATCTATATGACAATTTGGATCTTATGGCAATTTATGTCGATTTCATATGGGTAATTTGTATGGGGGCTAGGTCTGAACATGGACCGATTCTCACCAATAGCGTTCATCCCATGGCCGATAAAAGCTTATATACCAAATTTCATCAAAATATATTCATATTTGCGACCTGCAGTTTGATTACAAGCTTTACATGGACACACAGACGGACGGACGGACGGACGGACGGACATTGTTAAATCAACTCAGAAAGTGATTCTGATTCGATCGGTATAATTAAAGATGGGTCTAGGTCAAATATTTTTGGTTGTTACAAACAGCAGCACAAAGTCATTATACCCAAACCACATAGTGGTATAGGGTATAATTACGTTAAAAGAAATTTGTTCAGCAAACCACTTTACCCAAAACTCGATTCTAGCAAAATATTTTTCTTCACAAATCAAACAAATAGCAAATTATCAATATAAATATTCGAACTACTTACCAAAAAATTCCCGAGTCGATTGCGCTATTGGAAAGTATTTTTTTTGTTTTTTTAATTTTGCACCAAAATCACAAATAATTTTCGCATCAGTTTTCACCAAAATCTTGAAAGAAATCGCTGTTCAGTCAAACGATTCAACTGAGCACGTGTAAACTGGTACCGTTCGATAAATAAATTCAAACTGACACAAAGTCTGAAAAAAGCAGACGGAACGTTGAGTAAAAATTAAAATTAAATGATTTTTATTTACGCAAAATTTGACCATCATTAGCCCGTAAGGAAACTCCTTTTAAAACAAAATTTTACATCTATTGGTCACAAAAGAAAAAATTTCATAAAATGACACAAAAGACTTTGGCGACTAGATCGCGAAAAATATTATATTTGAAAAAAATTGGATTTAGTGATGACCTTCTTAATGGTTAAAGGGTTAAACTTTAAACACGTTGTTTTCAAAACTAAACTTTTTTAAACTGTATGTAAAATGTTATGAAAATTTGATAAAAATTACTACCGTAATCGTGTACACTCTTGGACAAATACAATACGGAAGAGTACCAACCTGCCCTTCTTAAATGATGGGCTTATAAATTTGAGTTAATTTTTTTCTGTTTTTAGATATCTTAAGTATTACTTAATACATAAGAATAAAGTACAAAATATTATGTTAAGCATTTAACTAAGAGAAAAATTAATTCAAATCTTAAAAAACAAGCTTTCAAACTCTGATATGTTTTCAAGTATACACAATTTCAGTAGGAATAACATCTTATATATTTTAGAGTTCTTAATACCCAAAAGTCCTCTAACTTTAAAAATTATAATCCACCAACAGACAAGTTAGCTAACTCAAAAACTTATTAAATCTAATATTTATATATTTATATAACATTCCCACAAATGTAACATCTTATAAAATATTTGTTCTATAATCTAAAACATACGGCGCAAATAATTTATACTTCAAAAATCAACTAATTCATTTAGTTGATTATATTCCCATATGTTTTTGCTTAAATTGAAAATAGGGTTGAATAAATTTTGGACGAATATGGTTCTCAAATGCATTCATTCAATTTCATTCATTTGAAAGCATAAATATTTGTTGAAATGTGGTAATTAAGGATAACATTATTTGGTAAACGAAAACTATTGAACCGTATCCAATTAATGGGATGACCATACATACTCATACACTTACTCGTTTTCGGGGTGGCTAATAGAGCATTCACTACAAAACACAAATATTGTTTTAAAATAGTTAAAAATTTCATTCAGTGAATGGTTCTATTGTTTAGGCTCATTGAAAGCATATCAAATTTTCGATGATTACAGCAACACGTTTTATGTTTCAATAAAAATACTAAAGACAAAAAAAAAATAACCAACGGCTGTTAGTTTCTGTAAATTGTGCATTAGCAACAATAACAATAAGAAAACTTTGTAGAGGGACATTTTGGTGCATTTACGAAAATTGTGTCTAATGTTGTTGAAAGCATGAACTCAGAACATATGTTTAAAAATTAAACATACTTTGATTATTATTGGTTTTGGTATAATTTATCTAACAGCAGAATAATATAAAATACCCTTCATTGTCGTTAGGATTCTACGGTTCCAATTTAAAATACCCAAAAGCAAAAAAAAATATTTTTTTATTTGAATCATTAATTGAGCAAATGGTCATGTTATTCGAATATCCCCATCCATTCATCAGTTTAAATAAATAGGGTTTTCATTAATACAAAGTGTTTATGTCTGTGTCAATTTAACGTTGTTCGTCAGAGCGTAACAAATAATTGGAGACATTTGAATAAAATTTAGTACATAATTGATTTATGAGCGTGTTAGTTAAATCCACTCGAATACTCTACGAGTACTTTAAACTGAAAAATATCGAGCATCACCCTGGATAAATCCCTCACATGGAACAGCCACTTAGATCAAATTACCAAAAAGGCCACCAGGGCTGTATATACCTGTCAAAGACTATTTGGTTTAAAGCCCCACATGATCAACTGGTCATTTGAAACTATTGTGAAACCAATGATTACCTACTCGTTCTTGCTTGGTGGCCGAAGATTGAACAAACCAAAGCGAAAGCAATCCTGAACAAGGTGTACCGTAATGACTGTATTGGTATCACAGGGGCGAACAGAACCTGTCCAACCGATGCTATCGACATCATGCTTAACATTACTCCATTGCATATTTCGATCATTGAAGATGCGTGCATGAGTGCCGTACGACTTAAGGATTTTGGTAGCACGAAGGACGGTGACCTAAGGGGTCACATGAGAGTCGCGAGGCTCTTCATCCACGACCCGGTGGCGAAAGTCACGGACAGAATGTTACCAAAAAAGATATTCATCAGGGAATTTGAAACCATGATATTGGAACGGAGCGCATGGACCAGTGGGACCTGGGAACCGGAGCAAGTTTCTCATGTGTGGTTCACAATCAAAACGGGACACGGGCGCGGGCAAATTTGGTCCCAATTTTCAACGTGCCTTACGCATGGGTAAATACCCATCCATTTTCCTATCGGAGGTCTTCGCTATTTTTATATGCGTGGCTGAATGTCTCAGAAGAAAGACAAAAAGGGGCACTCATTTATATACCATCCGACAGTCAGGCTGCACTAAAGGCAATAATGGCCTACAAAGTGACGTCCAAACTAGTGTGGGAGTGCATCGAAGGGCTAAACGAATTAGGTAGATGCAACAAACTAACTCTATGCTGGATTCCGGGACATGAAGTACATGTAGGGAACAAAAGGGCCGATTGCTTAGCCAATCGAGGGGCCCGTCGTCCTTTCGTCGGTCCGGCACATTTCTGTGGTGTTCCAGTGAGACACATAAAAGAAAAAATGAGGGAGTGGAGAAAATCACAAATTGCCGAACACTGGGACAAAAGTCCAGGTCAACGGCAGGCCAAGAGATTCATAACTCCATCCAGTGTTCAATCGGAAAGACTACTTACCCTAGATAAAAAGGACTTAAGGACCTTGACGGGATTCCTTGCAGGACACTGCAATCTTAGATATCATCTACGAAAGAAAGGACAATCTGCTATAGATACATGTAGGTTCTGCGAGCAGGAAGTGAAAACAGCAGAGCACATCCTCTGTGAATGTCCAAGACTAAGTGGTAAGAGAATCCTTGCACTTGGAGGATACACTGTATCCCCCGGGACATATGGAAACTAATGCCAAATAGGGTAATTCGCTTCATAAGAAGTCTTAATCTTTACGACAACCATGGGCTGCACAAAAGATAAAACTGGTCGCAGTGCGTATAGCCTTCGTTATCTAATTAAAAAAAAGTTTTTTTTAAGTAATGGTAAAAAATTTTGGCATATTTCTATATATAACATACATATATATTATTTCGGAAAAAAGAAACAAAATTAATACGGAATTGTGTCAATGTTAATGCTATACTTATCAAATGAAAGCATGGAAGAATAAATAAAGCTTATAATCTTCAAATACTCAAAATCTTATCACTACAAAAGTATTCTAAACGATTTGGATAAAATGTGAACTACTTATCTATTTATGGCCCATTTTTTAAATCAATTTTCGTGTATTAATTAATAAAGTAAATTTATTCCAAAAAAATTATTTAAAAATTTGTTTTAATGAAATGAAGAAAGAGCATTTAAATTTATATTAAAAAAAAAATTTTTTTTCCAAATAAGGTAAAACAAACATTCTGTCAAAATAAAGCACTGGAAATATTCAGCTGAAAGTAAATATTAAAATAGAAAACAATTTTTAAATTTTCATAATAGTTTTGTTTTTTTGTTGAACTATGTATGTTCACATTTAAGTATTTATATGTATTTAGTTGCGTTTCCCTTGCTGAAAATAACGGCCCATTGAGTTTACCAATCGCTGATACTTCTCTTTAAAAATCGAATTCCACACCTATTTAACCCCTATTTAACTGTACAGATCGTTGTTATTGGCCGATTTGATTTCAGATATTTTCTTTTTTACATCCGCTCATAAATTTTCATTCGGGTTTAAGTCGGGTGACTGAACAGTAGGCTGGTTCATATATGACACTTTTTTTTGTTTTGTCGGTTTTTTTGTCGGCCAACCCGAATATATATTAAGCACAGTGCAAAAATAGCACATGATTTTTTAAATTTTTTCATCAATGTTTAGGGGTCGCTACCGGACCCCAAACTTCAGTGGTTTTCAGATAAATTGCTGTCTTTAAAATTTATTCCATGTGTGCGTGTCTTAAAAATAATAAAACAAAACAAATTATGTACACCGTTATTGCATAAGGCATTTTAAGTAAATAGAGCACAATTTTTTTTCAGAATCTACGATTTAGAAACTTTTGTCCGTCCGTCCTTCCGTTTGTAAATTTAAATTCAAATTTAAGAAAAGATATAATTTTTATACAATAAATTTTAAAATAATAATTTTATTCAAGATCACGCAAGAACTAGCCCCATATAATTTCCCCAAGTAGTAAATATTTTAGATCCCAGACCATTAATAGCTGTTTTTAGCCCATGTCACGAAATTGTTTGTAATGTTCTTTTTCTAAAAACCAAATTTGATATAAAAATATATATTTAATAATTCATCATTTAAAACCAATATCAAAAGTTTTTTATTTGACTACTACATCAAGCATGCAATTTTCCGTTACGGTTTGTTTTTTAATGTTAAATAAGTAGGCTATACGCAGCTTCCACACGCTGCAGCACGTGGATAGTTACAAATAGTGATTGTGTCTTCAAACATTTTGTTTATTCACGGTTATAGTTTACCATTAAAATATTGTACGCTGTTCGATAAAATCGTTTTTTAATGGAGTGTTGTGAAATAAGCATTATGTTATGTGCATTGTAATAAGTTTAAATAGGTATATTATATCTAATATATATAAAAATGAGTTGGCGTGTGTTTGTGACAGCATACATAAAGAACGGAGTGACGGATTTGGCTGATTCGTTTTTAATTTTGTTCACTGTTGTCCCCGAATGGTTTGTAGACAAAAAAATTTCCATAATTTTCATATATTTTTGCAAACAAAATCGCAATATTGATTGCCTGCTCATACTACCTGTTGACCCCGAATGGTTTGTAGACAAAAAAATTTCCATAATTTCACATATATTTTTGCAAACAAAATCGCAATATTGATTGCCTGCTCATACTACCCGAGGTTATGATACGTTTTGTGCAAAAAAAAAACATCTTGTGCTAAGAATTTTTTAAATTCTCATTTTTAAAAAAAAGCTCAAGAAATTCTCGAGTTATTGAAAGTCCTGAACATCGAGCAAATCGGATTGAGAGGAACAGCCAACGGATATTAGAATTCCGATTAATTCAGTCACATGAAGATCGAGCTATACGAAATGAAGATAATCGATTGAGACAGAGACGTCGCATTGCATCTATTAATCGATCGGATGATAATCATCAAGAAAACAATATAGCTAGACGCGTGCAACGACAAGCTGGTGTACCGACAGATTATTTACGTACAGCCTTCCGCTATTATTCATCTACGGATTATTCTACGGATAATAATGTTGTAATCTGCTCTATGAGCATTGTGTGTTCTCATTGCAAGGCTCTGAAATTTCCCAAAGAATCTCAAGGGTTATGCTGCGCAAATGGAAAGATAAAACTACCACCATTAAACCCACCACCTGAGCCACTGTATTCATTGGTTTCTGGATCAGCACCTCTTTCGAAGCATTTGCTAACCAATACACAAAAGTACAATTCTTGCTTTCAAATGACTTCGTTCGGCGCCACGAACATTGTCCGAGACAATTTCACGTCGACATTTAAGGTAATTCATTTGCCACATGTAAATAAATTTAATTTTTCATCAGTTCACACCACCGTTGCAGATTCAAGGTCAAATTTACCATAGAGCTAGTTCGTTGTTGCCAAACGTTGATGCAGACTATCAATTTCTGCAAATATATTTTATGGGGAACTCAAACGATGAAGTCGCTCAACGTTGCGCACACAATGCCTCTACTAAACGGGAAATAGTGCAACAGTTGCAAAGTATCCTTCATGAACACAATTCACTAGTTGGGTTGTTCAAAACGGTTCTTGAACAAATGCCGTCAGACAACCACAAAATTGTTATACATGCCGATAGAAGGCCAGCTGGGGAACACGCCAGAAGATTCAATGCTCCAATTGTTGATGATGTTGCAATAGTTGTTGTAGGTGAAAATTTGGCTTCACGCGTGTGTCGGAAACGCATCGATAATATGATGCATTGCAGTATCCTGTACTCTTTTGGCAGGGTGATGATGGCTATCATTTCACAATCAAGATGGTAAACCCATTAACCGGTGAGTACCATGAAATTTCAAAAGTTAAATTGTAATTTTGTTACCAACAAATTACACACTTGAAATTGTAGGCGCCAAGACGAACAAAAAACTGAGTTCCATGAACTTCTACGCATTCAGATTGATGGTTCGTGAAAACGACCACAATTACATTTTAAAATGCAGAGGATTGTTTCACCAATATGCTGTTGACATGTACGTGAAGATAGAAACGGAGTGGCTGACTTTCCTCAGACTCAATCAAAACCAAGTCCGTTCTAAAGTGTACATACATCTTCGGGATGCTATCACCATAGATGGCAATGGAAACAATGTCGGTAGATTGCAGATTTTGCCAGCAACGTATATTGGAAGTCCGCGACACATGCATGAATATGCACAAGATGCGATGTCGTATGTTCGCCAATACGGTCGTCCGGATCTATTTATAGCATTTACATGTAATCCACAATGGGATGAAATAAAAGATCTCCTGTTTCCCGGTCAATCATCGGTACATCGACATGGCATAACTGCACGAGTCTTTAGAGAGAAACTAAAATCACTGATGCATTTTGTGGTGAAACTTTGAGTGTTTGGAGAAACGTGTTGTTGGATGTATTACGTCGAGTGGCAGAAACGAGGTTTACCCCATGCACATATTTTAGTTTGGTTAAAAGAAAAATTAAGACCTGATGAAATTGACGATGTCATATCAGCTGAAATTCCCGACAAACATATTGATCCTCAATTGTTCGAAGTGGTGACTAAGAACATGGTTCATGGACCATGTGGGTCATTCAACGTAAATTCACCATGCATGATTGATGGAAAGTGTTCCAAACGTTATCCTAGAGCATTCACTGCTGAGGCAGTAACTGGAAATGGTGGTTATCCTTTATATCGGCGTCGATCAACACAGGACAACGGAAAATCTGCCATTGTGAAAGTATACCGTCAAGACAATCGATGGATCGTCCCATATTCACCATTATTGTCGAAGGCGTACAAAGCAAATATAAATGTAGAATATTGCAATTCCATCAAATCCATTAAATACATATGCAAATATGTGAACAAAGGAAGCGATATGGCTGTTTTTGGTGCAGCTGCAGAATACGCAAACGATGAAATCACACAATATCAAATGGGCCGTTATATCAGCAGCAATGAAGCTATTTGGCGGATTTTTTCTTTCCCAATTCATGAGAGATATCAAACTGTGGTTCATTTGGCAGCTCACCTTGAAAACGGACAACGTGTATACTTCAGACCCGAGAATGCCTTACAAGCAGCTGAACGACCACAACCGACCGGGTCAGCTATTGTATATATTACAGCACTTGAATAAAATGAAAAAAAAAAATATTCTGTCTCATTAAAACTACAATTCAGGGGTAGCGAAGCGCACCGGGTCAACTAGTATATAATATTTTTTAAATCGGTGACACAAATAAGTTGGTTTAACGAATCTTACAATTGATTTTAATCCTAAGCTGGTGAGTTATAAAAAACATATATTTAAAACAATATATAAAATAATGTAACAACATATACTTCTACTTTATTAGACCAGCTTGTGGATAATTTTTTATAATGGCTTCAAGCTCAACAGCATCGGCTACGCGCAATAGAACCTCTCCGATAAGCCAGACTGTTATCACCACAGATATGCAAGAACAAACTTCCTACAAAAAAAGAGGTATTAAGTGTATTTTTATACCCTATACCACTATGTGGTTTGGGTATAATGACTTTGTGCTGCTGTTTGTAACAACCAAAAATATTTGACCTAGACCCATCTTTAATTATACCGATCGAATCAGAATCACTTTCTGAGTTGATTTAACAATGTCCGTCCGTCCGTCCGTCTGTGTGTCCATGTAAAGCTTGTAATCAAACTGCAGGTCGCAAATATGAATGTATTTTGATGAAATTTAGTACATAAGCTTTTATCGGCCATGGGATGAACGCTATTGAAATTGGTGAGAATCGGTCCATGTTCAGACCTAGCCCCCATACAAATTACCCATATGAAATCGACATAAATTGCCATATGATCCAAATTGTCATATAGATCTTACTCAAATTGGGTTTGTATGCATTCATTACATCCATTAATGAGTAGTCAAAAAATGATCCCTTTGACCCCATATAGAGCTGCTTCCCGATCTTCACTTAAATCTATTAAAAAACAAAAATATTGCACTGATTCTTCTCAAATTTTGTTTGTACATATATATTTTTGCAAAATACAAGATACTTTACCAAACATGATCAGGATCGGTCCATTTTTGGACCAAGTCCCTATATAGATATAGCATCCGATATGAACTTTTTCATATCTGCAGCCAAAAAAATTAATAAAAATCCCACTCAAATTTGGTTTTTGCTTATTTTCTATGTCCAGTTAGTTGGGCCTAATAGATAGGGTCTCTAAAAGCATGGTATAGGGTATCGTATAGTCGGTCTAGACCGACTATAATTTTCTTACTTGTTTTAACTACAAAATATATGTCAAATTAACCATAAAAGGCTGTTGCTCTTCAATCGCAAACGATGTCTTAGCGATTTGGGAAATGGCCGCAAAACCGACACAAACAAAAAAGCGCGTAATAGATAAAATTGATATAATGTTTCATTCTTGGTCAAAAATTAAAGAAAAATAAGGAAAACAAAGCAAAGCGCTCAGGAGGCTTGAACAAAAAAGAACAAGACTGGCCAACTAGTTTGGAAGGTCTTTTCGATATTGCTCACGCTAATGCCTTAAACATGATTATAATACAGTAGGATAAAAAATTTTTAAATGCTCAGCGAAAGGTCAGTCGGCTTGGAAAAATAGGTAATGTAGACTCAACACTTTTAAGAAGGAATGCTAAATACGAAGAATGGTCCCATATAAAAGAGATTCCCAAAAAAATGCTGGAGTGTGAGAGCAAGTCTATCGATCGTATTCATAAGAGGGGTCGAATTGAACTATTGTCTTCCTCAAGTGCTGATGACCAAACTTTATCTACTTTAAAAGCTTCTGAACCAGCGAAAAAGAAAAAGATATGCAGAGTTTTGACAGAAACAGTTAAACACATTGGTGGCGATCCTTCAAACTATAATATAAGCACTTCTTCTATTCGTCGACAGCGAATTGACTTCCGAGAAATCATGGCCGAGTCATTAAAAAGTAAGTTTAACCCTGACGTTCCATTCACAATTCACTGGGATGGAGAAATGATAGAATATATCAGCGGAAATAAAATCGTTGAACGTCTTCCAATCCTGGTATCTGGAATGGGAATTGATAAGCTGCTTGCAGTCCCAAAATTATCTGCTGGAACGGGTGTTGCAGCTGCGTCGGCAGTTTTTGACACCTTAGTAGAATGGAACCTAAGCGAAAAAATCAAATGCATGAGATTTGACACAACTGCAACAAATACTGGAAGAAGAAATGGTGCATGCTTTTTGTTAGAACAAAAGATGAATAAAGATATGCTTTGGCTGGCATGTCGTCATCATATTCTGGAAATAATGCTTAAAGCTGTGTTTCGCCAGGCACTTGGTACTTCAACCGGGCCTGAAACATTGATCTTTAAAAAATTTAAGTTGGCCTGGAGCAAAATTAATCGGAAAAACTTTCAATCGGGAATTTCTGATCTTTTTGTTTTACAACAAGTGACATATATTACAGATGAGATAATTTCTTTCGTTCAAATTCAGTTAAAACAGTTTCAGCCTCGAGACGACTATAAACAGCAATTGAAGCTAACTCTAATATTTCTAGGAGGTGTTCCCGAAAATGGAATTTCTTTCAGAGCACCTGGAGGTCCTCACCGAGCAAGATGGAGGGCTAAAGCCATTTATTGTTTGAAGATTTATTTATTTAGAAATGAATTCAGGCTCAATGAAAGTGAAGCAGAATCAATAAGAGATGTTTGTACAATTTACGTCAAGTATTGGTTTGTAGTCCCTTCAGCGACTTATGCTCCAAGAAATGATCTACAGCTATTAAAGGACCTACAAAATTATGATGAAGTAAATGCGTTAATTGGAACTATAGCCATTAAAAAATTCCTTGGTCATCTTTGGTATTTATCAGAAGAGCTCGTCGCACTCGCTTTTTTTGACGACCAAGTTTCTGTTGATACAAAAAAGAAAATGGTGGACGCTTTAGATGTTGAAGGACCTGAGAACCCGTCGAAAAGAATAACATTAGATGCCAGTCTAATAAATAAGAAACAACTAGAAGACCTTGTTTCCAAAAATACTTTAAGATTTTTTAGCAAAACCGACATTTCAACCAACTTCATAACGAAAAACGTTGAAGCGTGGGAAGAAGATGAGGATTACATAAATGGTAGACGCGTAGCTCGTTCTATGAGAGTTGTAACCGATATAGCAGAACCAGGAGTTGCACTGATGGAAGAATATAATAAACTACATACCAACAATGAAGAGCAAAAGCAGTATTTATTGTTATTGGTGAAAGAATATAGACAAAATTACCCAGACTCAAATAAATCAACTTTGCTCAAATAATTATTTTAAATAGCTTAATATGCTTAATAAAGGCAAAATATAAATATTTTATGTCTATCAGAATAAGTTTCATAAATTGACTGCATTTTTTTCTTTTTTTAATTAAAACCTTTTTTTAATTAATATTTGTTTTTACTTTCCTTATACATTTGTAATGAATATATACAACTTAATATTTTGAATATAGGTTTTCTAAACTTTTACTCGAGGGGTTTTAGTACCATTGTATAAATAGAGACCGAAAAACATATATACAAAACTTAAAGGATGGTTGGGGAGGGGATTGGGAAGGGGATGCGTTTGCGGCATTTTTTTTTTTTAATAATTTTCTTAATTTAAAAGACATATGTAAACAGATATCTTAGTATTATATATTTTAAAATGCTCATCAAGTTTCCTGTAAGAACAGACGGACGGACGGACAAGAGTTGCTAAATCGTTTCAGAAAACGATTCAGAAAAAAATTTTATGCGTTCTGTTTTACAAATATCATTCAATAAAAGTGATCATAAAAATATATAAATATTGGGGATTTCATGTCAAGTGCACCAACTTTTGTAACCCATGTCTTCCGATCGGGATGAAATTTGCACCAAGGTTAGTCCTATTGGATAGTAGTTTAGACACAATTTTTCAACAAGATCGGTCCAGATCTCTCTGAGTTAGAGGGGATCAAAATTTGACATTTTGGCCAGGTGGTGTTTTTTCTCATCCATGTAACTTATTACCTATTGTTCCTAGAAAATTTTCTCCCAAAGAGTTTAGATAGCTATTTCTCCAATATTTCGGAAAAAATACTTAAAAAAAAAAAAATTTGTAGACTTTTTGCTAAATTAAAGCATTTTTTGCCTTTTTTTCAAAAAGGGCATTTTTTTTTTTTTTTTTTTTTCATAAGAAAGCTTAGGATTTTTCCTTGAAGAGCTTTTTGGTCGCTGAGTGGGATGGGAGTGGGATATCCATCAAAATAAATGTTTTGTAACTCAAGACAACGGTTTTTCAATTTTTCACAAATGCACTTTAATTTTTTCCGATTTGTGTCTAAAACCTTACAAATAAAACTTATACTGAGAAACTAGACAAACTAAACTTTCCGAAGGTATGGAACAAATCAAAGAAAATTTAATCAACTCTTTAGATCGAGAATATATGGAGGAGGTCAAATTTGATTCTTGGATTCAGACTGACAGATGCACATTGAAAACAATCATTTTAAATGTGGATGATTTTGTTGAAGAAATGTGTACAGGATTGCTAAACTTGAGAAACCATGACTTTTTAGTCAAAGAGCAATGGTCATTCTTCAAGGATTTGAAGATACATTTGAAGTCTGGTGAATTCGTTATTTCATATGATTTCGCAGAAAACTATAAATATGTTCTTCAGGATGCCATACAAGCATTCCACTTCAATAACGACCAAGCAACTATATTCACAGTAGTTATTTACTACATGAAAGATGAAAAACTGGAACACAAAAGTATGGCAATCATATCCGACGATTTAAAATATGATACTGTTGCAGTTTATGAGTACCAGAAGAGAATACTAAAATTTCTAAAATCTAAATTTACAGTAAAGAAGGTATACTACGTTTCGGACGGAGCTCGTCAACATTTTAAAAACAAAAGTAGCTTTGCAAATCTTATGGCCCATGAAAAAGATTTTGGAATGCCAGCTGAGTGGCATTTTCATCCTACTGCTCATGGTAAAGGAGCATGTGATGGTATTAGAGCAAACTTAAAAGAAATGCAGCGAAGTATAGCCTCCAGTGCTGTCATCAAGATCGCATCTTAGATGCGACTGCTTTATTCCATTGGGCAAAGAGTTATTGTAAAGAAACTAAAATAGTTTTTAGTAGCAAAGAGGATCATCAGGAAACATTGAAAATACTGAAGAGCAGATTCGATGCTGCGGTAACAATCGATGGCACCGCTCAATACCATGCTTTTATACCGCTTGTCGATGGAAGACCCAAGTTGAAAAAGTTTTCTGCCTCTATTCAATGCGAATTCTTTCCAAAGACAACAAATAAACCAGCAGCGAAATCAACAGCTGAACCTAGTAACGCCAAGAAAGGATTGGCAAAAAAACGCAGTAAATAAAGGCGACAAAAATGCTGGATGAAAGACTGGGTATTTAAAAATTTACAAGACTTAAATACTTCATCAGTTACAATAAATTAAGTATAACAATAGTTATGATATAATGGATCTAATGCAATTAAGATTAAATTTTAATAAATTATTTATCTTTTTATTTTTAATATTATTATTATACATTAATTTAATTATTATTAAAAATAAATAAAAA
Source organism: Cordilura impudica (assembly GCA_963682025.1). Classification (NCBI taxonomy): domain Eukaryota; kingdom Metazoa; phylum Arthropoda; class Insecta; order Diptera; family Scathophagidae; genus Cordilura; species Cordilura impudica. The sequence continues at coordinate 185,763,626 of OY821519.1, forward strand.
TTAATAATTTTTCAACATTTCTATAGAAAAAAGCGATTTTTTCCTGAGGTTAACATATTCTGAGTATTACAGTATCGAGGGTATAAAATTTTAGTTAGGTATGATTATATACCTTCGGAAAGCTTAATTTGTCTAGTTTCTCAGTATAAGTTTTATTTGTAAGGTTTTAGACACAAATAGGAAAAAATTCAAAATAGTGCATTTGTGAAAAATTGAAAAACCGTTGTCTTTAGTTACAAAACATTTATTTTGATAGATATCCCACACCCATCCCACTAAGCGACTAAAAACTCTTAAAGGAAAAATCCTAAGCTTTCTTATGAAAAAAACAAAATACCGTTTTTGAAAAAAAGGCAAAAAATGCTTTAATTTAGCAAAAAAAAAAAAAAGTCTACAAATTTTTTTTTTTTTTTAAGTATTTTTTTCCGAAATAGCTATCTAAACTCTTTGGGAGAAAATTTTCTAAGAACAATAGGTAATAAGTTACATGGATGAGAAAAAACACCTGTTTGGCCAAAATGTCAAATTTTGATCCCCTCTAACTCAGAGAGATCTGGACCGATCTTGTTGAAAAATTGTGTCTGAACTACTATCCAATAGGACTAACCTTGCTGCAAATTTCATCCCGATCGGAAGACATCGGTTTCAAAAGTTGGTGCCCTTGACATGAAATCCCCCATATATATAATTTTTTTTATACATACATATGAAAAAAGGAATAGAGGCGACGATTTTTATCAAAAATTCCAATGTTTTGGATCCGGTAGCGACCCCTAAATCTTTCTTAAAAATTTTGAAAAAAATTATGTGTTATTTTTTCACGGTGGTTAATATAAATTCCGGTTGGCCCATTACAAAATCCAATTTATTACTTTATGAACCGCCCTACTGAACAGTCTACTCCATTACTAATTTGATTGTCTTGAATCCATTTTTTAACGCATTCGGATAAATAGGCCCTACGTCACAGTATGAAAAATCTCCCCATACCATGATACTGGTACCTCTGTGCTTGACTGTCCTTGCGGTAAATTTTGGGTCGTAGTCAGAGTTTGCTGGTCTTCCTCTAAAAAATGTTGCGCTAATTTTCAATTGGTCAATTTAGGTGGCTTTTAGCAAACGTCAATGTTTTTGCCACACGCTTCATTGTCAAGAATATAACTTTCCTCGGACTATGATGTTTTAGGTTATGCTCTATAAGTTCCGGGATATACTTTCAGTGCACACCGACAGATATAATTCCTTTTTCACATCTATTGCCGTCATAAAAACGGCTTTTTTTCCGTACTATGCGATTGACCATTAAAGTTAACGTTTAAAATGTCAAAATTATATAAATTTAAATGAGAATATTTATAATACGTTTTATATTGCCACGAGCCTTTTTTAACAATTAATGGAATTGACAGCTTTCTCTAAGGCTCATTATGCAGTATAGCTAAAATTTGTTTACACAGTGTGATTACGATTTTAAAAAAGCAGTCATTCGTTGTTAATAGTTAAAGTAAAACACATGTTGATAAGTTGAGAAAAAGTTGCATTTTTTAAACTCGAAGCTCAATTTTATAATTCGTACTTAACTTGTAATCGCTAAAATTTATCGGACGAGCATACTATTATTTCTATTTAAATATACTAAGAACTCATAAAACTATTAAAGCATTTTAAAAAAGTAATTCTTATAAAAAAAACAAACATTACTAATTCATTAAAAGTATATAAAAAAGAAAACACTATAATTTCAGGCTCCAATTTCATCTGCATCACAAGAACCGTCATCTTTGCATAGGCTCCAACTGCTTTTTAGCATTCATGGCGCAAATTGTTTGGCTTTAGTAAGAAACACAGCACCACTGAGCAAGTCCATAGGCTAGTAACTGTTATTAGAGATGCCTTTGAGGAATAAAATATTGTTCCTCTCCTTTTATTGATGTCTCACAAGCATTCGACAAAGTCAGGCATGAGGGCTTGATCTATAAAATTATGCATATATGTTACCACCTTACACCCACAAGCTTCTAGAAAGCTACATATCAGGTCGTAAGTTCACAGTTAAGGATAACAACTATAGAAATCCACCACAAGATATTCTGGGTCCATTATTATATTTACTCTAGAAGATTAGCTAGAGAGATGGAAAATCAAAGTTAATGAACAGAAATGCATCCATATCACTTTCACCATTAGAAGGTAAACGTGCCCGCAGATACAAATTAATTTTCATAACATACCCCAACACACAAACGTAAAATATCTCGGAATTCACTTTGACCCCCCCAAAACTTACCCAGATGAAATTAAAAACTCTGCAACTTACATGGCTCATTGGCAGAAACTCATAGATTGTAAATTACAATTTTACAACTGTATTATAAAACCCATATTCCAAAGAAGACAAAGTAGGCTTTTACGAATGATTACAAGTGCACCTTGGTATGTCAGAAACTCTAACATTCATAAGGACTTAAATATTCCCTTGGTCAAAGATGAAGTTATGAGACTGTCAACTATTTGCATAAACTTGAAACTCACCCTAACATGCTTTCCCAAAATCTACTCAACAACCATGGCCACCAACGCCTTAGAAGTTTGGGCACTGGCGATCTGATATGCTGAGGCGACTGAAGGATGACCTTGAAAACATATTTTTTTTATATACATCAAGGAGCAATTAAATTTTTCCCTGGCGCTGGCTTGACGTTATAATCAGAATTTGTTTTAAGATTGAAGATTTAAGATGTAAATAATTATAATTATTGTTAGTTCACATACAAAGAGTGAAGATTCAAACAAAAAAAGGTTATAAATGGAGCAAATTGTGGCCACTCGTCTTCTTATTTTTCTCCTTTTTCGGACTGATGCAGCACCTTGAAAGCTCCCACGGCTTTGAAAAACAGAAAATAATTGTTTAACTTACCTGGCAGTGGCATCTCTTCTCCAATTTGCTTCACAAACTTTTTTTCTTGCGGAAAGATTATACCCATGACTATAGCTATTATATAGACAATCACTTGCAAGTACCAATAGAATCAGCTTTTCATCGTTCATGGTGTAATTTATTTTTTATTTATTTTTCGCGCTTTTTGTGTTGAGTAGAAGTAAAATTAAAAAAAAACGAAATTAATTAGCTGTTTAGATATGTCACGTTCGAACGTAGCAAAAATCTATTTTCAATCCGTGACATTTCAGTTCGATAACTGTTCTAAATGCTTTTCATATAACAAAAAAAAAAACAGCTGACACGTTAGGTAGCGGTTACGTATAGGTAGCTCAGCCTTGACTGCTCGCGTTGTAACAGCTTATTGTTGCGTTATTTTCCATTCTATTGCTGTAAAAAGTAAATGCTTAGGTAGTAAATTTCGGTTCATCGAACAAATGTTGGATTCGTCGCTTCTAATATTTCGGATAAGAGGAAACACGTGTCGATGTTTGCCTCACGATCCTCGTGTTTGCTGATCTGCAGGCAGTTAGGTTATATGATACAACCGTTTTATATTTACTAGTAATCCACAAATAATGTGTGCATCCAGTCCTTGTATATGAGTATATTAATATACTCAAACAACCTCTGTCCAGAGACAGAAAACCAAACACAATAAAAGTAAATTTTATAAAACGCAAAGCTAACTTTGTTTATCACTTGAAGTGTCAAATTTAACGCTCCAATTTTTCTAGCGTTAAGAGCTGTATGCAGCTTGCTAAGGAATCTTACCAGAAAATTTTTATATATTTTTTAAAGAAAAAAAGCACAAAAGTACCTTTCAGTGCAACACTAGCAATCAGCTGTTTTCCGTCAATTATTAAGAATTGTGAAATTGAAATTGAAAACAAATCAACTTTCAGTTTGCTGAATTTCGTTCGTTTTTTTCCATGTTTGCAACTAAAAAAGAACATCTAATTTTTTGAGCTTATTACATTTTGTTTATGCTTACTTCACCTGTCAAAATTCCGTTCAGAAAGAATGAAAAATTTGATATTCCTGCTCGAAGCCTGGGTTGCCTAACTTAATTTACGTGTAAAAAAAGTAGTAAAAACAATGCTACTTTTTTAAAAAGCTGCAGACTAACAACAGAAATTTTTAGTCAGAAAAATTCCTTAAGCATTTCTGAAGCGTTTTTTTATATAAAGTTTTTGATTCCTTAGCAAGCTGCATACAGCTCTTTAGCTTAAAATATCACTTAAATATTAATAAAAAGTGGGTGCACTTGCATAAAAACTACAAAATAGATATGTAAGTACATAGTTATTACATATAGTATAAAATATAATATTAAAGCAATTTTTAATTATTGAGCTAAAAAATAAGCTACAACATCAGCTAATTTTGAAATATCAATTTCAGAAATGGATATGTATGCATCCCGATTTTGTAATATGAGGTATTGGTTTTGGTATTCCTAAAGCAAATTTTGAAAATGTTTGGGATGCTAACACAAAAAACTCAACACAGGGTCACCAACTAAACAGACAAAAAGTGGAGGAAGGTTTGTTGTCATATTCCGAAAAAAAGAAATTTGTTTTACAAATATTACATATGTATCTATTGAATGCACGACTTTGAGTTAATGTCGTTTTATTCTTTTAAGAAATCTTAAAAATTTGTATTGTGCTACAAAAAATTTTAATAATTAAATTCATCGATTAAATCCTTTCTGGAACAAATCGCATCTATAATATATCTAGATATTTCCTTAAAATTATCTTTAGTGTTATTTATTATTGCCTTTAACTTATTTTCTGTGAAAGCAATTTTTCCAAAACGTTTATATCTTTATAGGACATTTGACTAAAAAATTTTGGATATTCTCAATTTCTTGTGGACAGCATAATGAACATAAGCGAGATTTTCGAATAAAAGCAACTGGAAGAAGAAGTTGAATTACATTTTTTAATTTTTGTTTTACACAATTGCAGCAGTTGAATACCACTGGGCCTTCTAACGAAATTGATGTGCTCCACCGCAACCCAGACAAGCGTTTTGTCTAAAACATTAAGTGGGACTTTCTAGGCGACGAAGTGAATTTCTTCAGTGTACTACAATGCCATTGAAGAATCTTACTCTTATCACTTCCTTTTTTGATATCTGGTTTTTATCAAATTCCAAGTTTTAATCGCAATAATATTAATAAAGTCAATATTAAAGGTCAATATTATCTATTTATTTATTTATTTTGTTTTCCGCATAACAAGACTAATGCCTGGTTTTCATTATGTCATTTTCAATGGCAATTGATGTCAATTATTGTCAGTTGTACGAAAACGAGTTTTAATGTCTTGTCACTTACAACCCCTGGCAACATTTGACATCTAAAATGAAATTGCCAGCATGTTGGCAATTTGTTTGTGTGTGACAGCCGGATTTTTTGTTCGTTTATAAGATATAAGATATAATGCAAACGTAATGAACAGAAAATAACGAGATGTCAGTTGAGGCAATTGTTTGTTGTCAGTTTATATGACATAGTGAAAACCAGGCATAAGAGTCTTATAATTTAAGTACAGGATCGGTGTAATGTGATACAGTATGTAATGAAAATATAACATAATTTATAATTTTTATGAAAATAAGACAACCAAAATTATCTTACATATGCACTAAACGGGTTGTGCCAAAAACGGTGGATTCTGGCACCTAAAAGGGTGTAGAAACTTTAAATGCGTTTTTTTCTCAAAACTTAATTTTCACACACTAGGTCCCTTTTCTCGGAGAAGGTCACAAATGTATATGCAAAATAAAGCAAAGTATTTATAAACAATATGTATATGGTATTGAAAAACTAAAAACTTGTATCCGAAAATGTTTTGCATTATTTAAATATTGAAAAGTTGGCGGTAGCAAGTTCCAAAGACGTATGTATTGTATATAGACCTGCAATTCGGAGAACAAACTTTTATGCCTTATTTGAATTATAGAATTATTTTTTTTTTCTTGAATTTGAAAAAGGATATCCGATCAACGCAGAGGCATTGTGATTTATAAAATAACATTTGTTTACATCTCGCGTTCGCGTTGGCGTACGTGAAGCGTTAAACGTAGGTGAATTACAAAATTGGGGTATTACACTTTAAACACGTAAATTTATCTTATGTGTACTTTCTATGTCCACCATTTTAAACCACAACCCTACTGCCGAAACTCATGATACAATCTTAATAATCTTTCTTTCTTAAAAAGGAAACTTATTTCATTCATTGCTCGCTTGTCTAACCGATTTTATCCACCTTGTTATTTTCAAAAAGTGTATCCAAAGTTATTTATATTGGAAATTGTTCCTAAATTGTTAAAGGAATTTAAATGTAACATTAAGTAAAACGACCCTTAAAAGTTCAACCAGCTCAACTCATTTCCAAAACTTTGATATTTATTACAACACACTGCTGCTTGTTTTTTCACAAAATCTTTAATTTAATTGTCAATACCTTTTCCAGTTCATTGAATTTAACTGTCAAAAGTATTGAACTTCAACACAACGAAAACACAATAACATTTCATTAAAGTCATAGAAAATTCCATTTATTCACTTCAAATTACATTGTATTATATAATACACTCACGTACTCGTACATAGTGGCCGATTTAACCATACATAAATTTGCGATTATAATTCATTTGTACGGCTATTCATTCCAATAAAAATCACTCAAAAGATATTGGATTTCGTTTTTTTTTTTTATATTTAATAAATATGAACGAAACTAGGCAATATTATTTGCTAAATAGCATAAATACAATAACAATGTATATATTGTATGTCTGAGAAATCTACATAAATACACTCAAAATAATAATGATAGTAGTACACGAGTATGATATATTAATGATTTAAAAAAATAGTTATTGTATATTTAGAACCTCCTTGAAGTCGAGAGAGATTGTGAGATATGTGTGAGATTTTGTCATTTTTGCCGTATGAAATTTCATATAGTTTTCTGAGTGTATCTTAACCAATAAATACTCACATTACGTGTATTGTATAAATGAGTTCCTTTTTCCTTTTTTTTTCCGAAGATATTTTTATTTTTCCTACAATTCAATGCTAATGGAAAAATCATGACATCCATTTGATATGTTGTATTCAGTATTCAATAAACCGGAAATAATATTTGAATTCAAAATTAAATGAACGGAAGTAATTTCAACAACAACCGCAGTAGCAGAAATATGAATTCAATGGACAAACGATAACAGAACGACCACCACATCAATACATGAACCAAACTCAGTGGCGTAGGTCTTGTTTAAGAAAATTTAATTTTAATTAAATTTCGAAATATTTGTTCTAACCGGACAAGAAATCTCTCAAGAGTATAAATTTAAAGTCACTCCTAAAATGAGATTTCTAAGATCGAAGCAGTGGACGTGACACCTCCCATACAAAGTTAATATTTATTATAATATGTGCATTAGGGCTATAACTTTTTAAAATTTTTTTGAAAATATCAAAATTGTCATACTATAGTCAAATAGGCCACTGAAAACTATGAAGGAATACGTATTTATTTTTTCGTTGGCGTCAAAAAAGTTCACGCACCATCAGCGATTTAGTTTCAAATTTGTATTTGTATTCCATTAAACTGAATACGCCACAATATGTTGGTTGTCAACATCATATTTTAGATTTAATATTAAGGCACGTAATGGTCGGAGGAAAATCTTCATCCCCCGAAATATGTTACAATTTTATACCAGAATTAATCAACAATTATAACGAACTTTAGCAAAGCTTTACCCAAAGTAAAGAAAAAATTTACCGCCAAAAACCTTAATTGGTGTGATGTTATGTAGTCTTTGTTTGAATTGGGAAATGCATTCAGATATTTTCAGAAAACCAAAAGTTTCCATTTATAAAATTTAAAGCTATTCCGCCGACCAGCAATGCACGATATAATTCGAGGGCCATCCTTGCACCTTTAGCATTTATGCTAATACCAAAATATCAGTCTGAGTTATACCCAATTTGTGAGTTTATTTGCGGTCAATGGTATGATATATGGTTCTCAGATCACCGATTTCACGAAGATAACTTTCAACATTTAAACCATTAGCAAGATTCAAAAACGCCAAGAAATGCTTTTTTAAACATTGGATACAAGATGATTCATTAATCAAAAATCAGCAAAGGAGTAATATTTGTGCAGAACGTGCAATAAAAACTGTACAGGATATATATTCATTTTGAAAATTTTACGTACTTTAAACTTAAAATTTTTATCTAACAAGAATAATGTAAGGATGCTATAATATTGTTGTTTTTTTTCTTAATAATATAACCATTGAATATGAAATTAAATAACTTGTTATGATATGAAATAAAATAACTTGTTACAAAAATTTTTCTTGTATTCATTTAGAAAATGAATTTGGTGCGTTTTTTATTTGCAAAATAACTCCAGATAAGATTTTTCGTTAATAAAACATCATTGCCCACCTCGTGGTTATCGCCCTAATGTACATATATCTAGAAAAGTATATTCAACCACATAATTAAATCTGTATATACAAAGTGAATTTTTTAAAACTGTAATGTAAATATTTGTATCTAAAGTATTGCGATATCAAGAGCGTTGATACCATAAGCTGTCATCTTAATGTGAGTAGTTCAGAAAAAAATTGAAGGGATAGGCCCAGTGTGGGTAACACCTCTCATGCAAACATTTCATATCATACGTGTGGAATGCAAGCGTTATAAAACTCAATGTCATAGCAATACACGACGGGATAACTAATTTTGTAACATATAACACCACCCGACAGTATATATTACACAAGAACTGGTAATATTCGTCTAAAACTAAATATCAAATAAAGTGAAATTGCGTTTATAGTTTTACAATTCGTATTCTTGATCCATTTTAAATGGATTGAAATCCATTATATTTTTAAAAAAATACATTTAAATGCTTATACTTAATGTAAACCATTTTTTAAACACAAAAATTTTCTTAACAATTTCACAGACTATAGTTCGCAAAAATTATTCTAGCTCCCACAAATGAAAAGTGCCGTATATATAATGGGATACAAGATTGTACAAAAAAAGGTTCGTTTAATATGTGAAAGGAAGAAATCTTAAAAAATAAATCTTTATAAAATTATAAAATTATTTATATGTGCATACAATCATCTTTTAATCATAATTATCTGTCTTCAGGCTCAAGAAATTTCTGAATCCGTCGAAGTTTTGGAAACTGTCGATATTCAAAATGATATGTCTTTCCGCCCAAGCGATGCGGTTGATATTTTAAAGCAACGAATTCAAAAGGCTTTAGCTGGCGATGAAATAGAAATGCAGGAAATAAAGGGAGAAGTCAATACTTCCTTCACTATGAAAGGCCAAAGAGCAAGAAACGGCATGAAGACAAATATGGGGATCTCAAAGAGGAAAGAAACAAGTAAGTCAGTCTAGACCGATTATACAATACCCTATACCATACGTTCAGAGACCCTATCGCTTAGGTCCAACTAATTTGATTTAGAAAATAAGCATATATCAAAATGTTATTATTATTTGTTTGCCTACGGATATGAAAAAGTTCACATCGAATGCTATATCCATATGGGGACTAAGTCGAAAAATGGACTGATCTTTACCATATTTGGCAAAGTCGTTTATTTTTTGCAAAAACGTTTACAAACCAAATTTGAGAAATATCTGTGAAAAATTTTTGTTTTTTGTAGATTTAAGTGAAGATCGGGAATCAGCTTCATATGGGGGCTGTGACAAAGAATTGTCTTATAGGGTTTATTTTTGGACTACTGATAAATGGATGTAAAAAAGATACAAAAACCCAATTTGACCGAGATTTATATGATAATTTGTTTATTATTGCAATTTAGGTCTATCTCATAAGGGTCACGAACATGAACCGATTTTCACCAATTTCAATAGCGGAAGAACAGACGGACAGACGAACAGACAGACGAATAGGCGGAAATCGCTAAATCGACTCAGAAGGTGATTCTTAGTCGATTGGTATAATAAAAGATGGGTCCAGGTCAAATATTTTTGGTAGTTACACACATAGGGAGAAGAATGAAAGAGAAAATGAGCTTTTGAATTTGAATCTGAATTTGATTTTTTATTTGACAACCCATACAACAAGTATGGGATGTGAAAAGTTGTAATTACTAATTGGTTTACATTTCAGATATTTAAAAATTAAATTAATTATACAATAAACATAAAACATAAATATAAAAAAAAAATAAATAAAATATATAATAAATAAACGGAAACATTAAAGATAGAGAAAAAAGAAAATAAAAAGATTATGAATAAAATTAGATATAAAATAGGTATTAAACTGACAGGTTGATATATCAGGGGTTGAGAAATGTTTTGTAATCTCGTTACTAAAACTTGATGCGTTGTTTTTGGTTTGTATTTTGTGCGGAAGAAAGTTCCAAAGATGGATGGCGTTAAAAAAAAAATTGCCATTCGCTTATTAGACTTTTGTAGCAGAGAGAGACTATTTGTCCCTCACAGATTGAAAGAAAGTGAGGCGATCAAACAAGACACGCGGCTCCTTAATATATATTATTTTATGAAGCTGTATGAGTATTCTAACATTCATTAGATTCTCAAAAGACAAGCCATACAACTGTTTCGTGTAGAGAGATACTCTATTATGATCACGCTTTGAAAATCCATAGACATATCTAGTTATCGTATTGTAGACAACATTTAATTTACATTTACTCGTGGAATCACAATGTGCAAAAAGCTCACAGCCGTGTAGCAAACAGGGCATTAAATAGACCTTAGCAATAAGCATTCTGATTTTCAAAGGTGTACAGAACTGTATTGGCCATAACGTTCAAGGCATATAGCTCATCTTGCCAACTATAGAGTTGACGTGATTTGACCAATTAAGCGTGCTATTAAAAATAATCCCCAGGTTTCTCACTGATGAAACAATTTAAATGTTCCTGTTGTTAAGAATGATATCAAAATCAATATTTAAGTGTGCCGATCTTTTGTGTATTATAAGGCATTTCGACTTTTGAGGGTTTAAACAAAGCCTATTTTTCGAAGCCCATAGATAAATTTGGTTAAGATCATAGATAAGTTTGTCGACATTTTCATGAATATATTTTACCGAACTGCCCAAATAAAGTTTCACATCGTCAGCAAACATTTGCAGTTTAGAGTTAACTACATGATTAGGTAAGTCATTTACATAGAGTGAAATAAGAAGAGGTTCCTTGATTAATAATTGTTAAAAAAACACTGACTGAAAACGATTATACAAGTACGATTTAAGTAGCAACGTTGACGTGCATGAAAAATTGAATAGTTGACTAAGTTTAAGGCCGAGTATAGAGCGATGAACGGTGGCGAAAGCCTTCGAATGGTCAAGCAGGACTAAAATATTAATTCTGCCATGTCAATGTCTCTACGAATATCCTCACATTGATAAGAGCAGTAGTACAGCTATTTTTGGATAAGAAAGGTAAGATTGCGATTGCTCGAAATTTCGAGTTCGATTTCGTAATGGTACCTTTGCATGTTTCCACTTGGTTGGAAAAACACTCGTGGTGAGAATTGTGTTAAAGAAGTAGGTGATAAACGGCAATAGTTGTGGTTGTATTAATCTAATAAATCTTGGGTCCATATTGTCGTAACCTACAGCATTTGATTTTACCTTCAAAAAACAAGTTAACACGTCGATGTTGACGACGCAGTGAAATTCAAATTGGTCACAATGTACTGGACTATTGACGTTGAGGTTGGTAAAATTGCAGCTATCAATAGAGGGGAATTTTACGAATATATCGTTAATTTCATCAGCAGTCAAATTCGCGATTTATATCCCTTCTTCGTATGGAAAACTCGTCCTTTAACTCTGGCATCTTAAACTTCCTCCAGCGCGACTAAGCCTCATCTCTACGATCAATCATTCGCTTTATAAATAGTTGTAGTGAACCACGGCCTAGTCAAGTTAAAGTCACGATAAGTAAAGGTTTGAACCTCACGAAGCAAGTCGAAGTCGTAAGAAATGAAGATCAGGTCATGCCTAGAAAAACAAGATGCAGTCAGTTGATCATACAAATTGACTTTAGAGACATCGTTTATAAAAAAAAGATCCAATAAAGTATTGGTAGTGTTGGAGTAGTGAGTAGGATAGAGGCAATTAACGGGTATAAGGCCAACTGAGAGCATGCTATCTACAATAGAGGAGTCTAAAAGAATATCACAGTTGAAATCTCCAGCAATAAGTACGTCCGAGTAATCTTCAGTTAGATATTCAATATGTTCCATAAATGCATCAGTACTAAAATATATTTATTAGTTCGGTAAACACAACCAATAAGTAGTTTTCTACCATCTAACACAATTTCTATAAAAATATATTAAATTTTATTACCGTTGGTCTCTTCAATGCCTGTATTGTTGTCATACGCCTCAGTCTTACATTTGAGATTACATTTAATACCATTTCTAACAAAGATTGCTACGAAACCGTTTGGAGCAGGAGCTAAAATTAAAAATTATAAAAGAAAATTGTGCTCCATATTATTTTTTTTATTAATATTTTAATTTGTTATATTTTTGTTATTGTTTTTAATAAATATAATTTACTAGCTGGACCCGGCAAACGTTGTTTTGCCCTCAATGAATTTTTATTTTAGTTAGAATCTGTATATACCTATATAAAATGTGTGACGAAGATCTCCAGATAATAAAATGAGAGCTTCACCAAAAAATCTTTCATTGCCTTTCAAATCTTTTATCAAATCAAATCACAATGTTTGTGAGCCATGGTACATTCATCCCAAATAAAAATACTGCATTTTTGCAGGACTTTTGCCATACCGGAATGTTTTTTGATATTACAGACGGCATTCTCATTTTTTTGTACGTTTAACGGTGATTTGAGTGCTGAATGAGCTGTGCGGCCACCATGCAATAATGTAGCGGCTTTTTCCTTCTTTTTCGTTAGAATATTTATATATAAAAACGTTTGTGAGTTTATTTATTAAAATTTATATAAATTTGACAACTCATTATTTTTCGAACGACAGCGCCATCTACCGGGTCCAATAAAAAAAAGTTTCTAACATACATATATGTACATTCTAAGTTTCATTAAAATCACACCATAAATAAGAATATTCGAAATAACTTTACCCAGCGCCACCTATCGGGTCCATTTATACATACAAAAATTTCTTATGACGAAACATACGTTCATTCTGAATTGCAGTCAAATCGCGCTGAAAGTAAAAATTTTTGTTTTTAACTTGACCCCAACGCCAGCTAGAGGGTTAAAACTAAAAAAAAAACACAGAAGAGCTCGAACCGAACCTATGCTGGAAATCCTACCTCGACAGCTCTTATGGTTCCGGAGATCATTCGTTACAATCGAATGCATCAACGTTTTTATATATACGCCACGCCCCTTTGCCCACTAACAACTTTATATAGCTAAGGTCTTATTATTTCGCAAAGATATCCTTTTGTGAAAATTTCATGACGATCCTTCCAGTAGTTTAGAAGATATTACGATTTTTTATTTTTCTAAAAAGGGGCGTGGTCCCGCCCACTTTTCTTCTTGTATGTATTTCTATTCATGCTAATACCATATGTACCAAATATGACTGCTGTAGGTAAAAAAATTCCCGTGATATGACTTTTTCAAATTTTTGGTTATCTGGGCGTGGCACCGCCCCTTTGTCCAATCAAAAATTTATATAGCATATTATTCCTTCCAGAGTCACAGTAACACGCTCTGAAAATTTCAGGAAGATCGGTTCTTTGGTTTGGCCTCCTATAAAGCACAAACAAACACACATTCATTTTTATATATATAGATAGATTGAAAGCAGATTAATTATGATTTAAGATAAAATGGGGCGAAAAAGGGGGACTTGGTAATAAAAAAATGTATGGCTACCTTACCTGTAGATAAAAAGTGTATAAAACTTTAGATAAATACATATTACAAAAAAATTATTTTGTATAGCAAACATTGTTAGTGGTATAAGTAAAAAAAAAAGGGGGCGGTGAAATGGGCGTGGTTCATAGTTATATGGCGACGTTAACAGTATTAAGAGCAATATACTACCAAATAAAAAAATCCGTTGGAAGGAACAAATTTGTACAGAGAAAAAAAAGTTTAAAACTTTCAAACAAAATGTTTATTTCTACCTCGCCTGGAGTATAATGTGTATACAATTTGAAGTAAATCTGTTAAAAACTATATGGGAGCAATTACATAATTTTAAAAAAGTGGGCGTAAAAGTGGGCGTGGTCAAAAAAAAAGTACTCTATTAATCATGCCATAGTCCCAGTTAAATGCTGTGAAAAATCAGGAAGATCGGTCCAGAGGTTTGGTCTCCTATAAGGTACACACAAACAAACAAACAAACAAAAAAACAAACACACATTCAATTTTATATATATATAAGATAATGAACTAAAATAATTTATTAATGAATTCCTCACCAGCTTTACCTATGAATTCCTCACCAGCTTTACCTATTTTTGTAATTTCTGTAAACAAAAATCATCCAATTATGCATTGTTTAATTTTGAATGTAAATAATAATGACATATTTGTACGTCATTGTCGCCGCTGTTATTTGGTTAACAATTTCTCTCTCACAGTGAACTCTGCTGTCCGTTACGTCGTTCTTCTATTTCTACACTTAGACAAATTATTTTGATACGCCAGTGACCTATGAGGAAATAAATTCATTGAATCATTTGTAACAACAAAAAGGAAACTCCTGTTCATACAAACAAATAAACTCGTATAAATATTAATAACTATTATCATCAAAGTTAAAAGATATCTTTGTGTGCATGAGCATATGAAAGAGATCACATATCCAGACAAAGAATGGTTGAGTTAATTCAAGAAGCATGTTACAATTCAACAATTTATTCTTAGTCAAAATGCAAACATTTCAAATTGAGTTCTGGAAATAAAATTCTTAAGTAAGGTATAAGGAAATAAAAACTACTGAAGGTTCTTTTCGATTCTTCCAATTGATATTTAAAACATTAACAGTTGTATCTTATTTCTTTATATGCCAATTCGTTTTCCGAATATTTGCGACCAACACAAATATATATTTTTATACCCTCCACTCCAGTATGCAGAGGGTACATATAAGTTTGTCATTCCGTTTGTAATAATTAGAAAAAAAATTTTGGACCCCATAAAATATATATATTTGTGATCCTTTTAACAACCGGAGTTGATATAGCGATGTCCGTCTGTCCGTCTGTCCGTCTGTGGAAATCACGATGACGGCATCAATCGGGCAGCTAGGGTGATCGTTGACATAAAAAATGATTCATTAGCATCCTGGAAAGTTAGCTATTTAAAATCGTCCAAATCGGTCAATTAGGGCCCGAGATTTGAATGAAGAACTAAAAAAATCTTGAAAATATACAATTTTCTATGTTGTTCTTGTCACGATCACGCCCTTAATAGTGCAGCTACAGTGATCATTTTTAGTGAGAATGATTCACCAAATTCATGGGAAGATTTCTATTTCAAAAATCATTAAAACAGTTGGAACAGGTCCAGGGAAATCTCTGAAAAGTTAAAAAAAAATGAAAAATATGATGTTTCTATATTGTTCTTGTTGTTATTCTAAATGTTGTGTTGTTGTCATAGCTGGACTTTTTGTTTTTGTGGTCTTTGTGGTAATAATATAAAAAAAACTAACCCTTTGTAGATTTTTTTATTAACTCTGGTAGAAAAATTTAAAAGTGTCCATTGGTTTGGCATCACTCTAAAAATTTGTTAGATCATTTCTGTTATTACCACGAGCCTGCCTGCAAAATTTCAGATCGAATGGCTCACGAGAAATTGGTTAAAATGGATCCAAAATTTTTCAACAAGCAGACACTACGAGTTAATATAAAGGGAGTAAAAATTCACCAACATCTTAAGCAAATAATGCTAAAATACCTAGTTGTTAATAAAAAATAAAAAAAACAATGTAAATATAGCAAAAAAAAATTTTATGTATAAATTTATTTATAAATTTATATAAACATATTAAATAATACAAATAATATACATGTATATCCATAACAACTGCATGTTAGAAATAAGTCGGTATATTATTTTATTTACATAAAATTCTGCAATATTTTGTTGTGGAGAAAATACATTTCTTTTGCATTAACAGAGTGTCACTTCATTTTGGTCAGCGTGACTATGCCACAGTAGATGGCGCCACAATTTTTGTTTGTTCTAATTAGCTTTGCAATAGTTATTTCTATTTTAACACGAATGTTATTATTTTCAACTGGATATCATACAGAACAATGTTAAGAGTATACACGGGCTGCTCTTTTATTTCATACGTTTTTTCATTATTCTTTTACAAATATGAACATAAGTTTGGCATATTAACTTTTTGTTGTCTTTACAAAATAGAGTTACCGAGTTCATCAATGAGTTTTTTGCTTTCAAAACAGTTCTACATAGTTATATAGAATTATTATTCTGCTTTACCTACAAAATATCTGATTGCGATTAAATATCTGATTTTTAAAAATTGTTTGTAATTATTAAAGCTTTGTTATTCACATAAACACAAAATTGCACTTTTTAAATTTTCCATTCAAATTTAAGAAAATATCAATTTTAAAAACTGGAATTAAAAATTTCCAATTATTAATTACAACTAATTGAATTTCAGAAAATCATATCAAAACGTGGGAAATTATAATTTTAAATTTAGAAGACATCAATTGCACCTTTAATATATAAATTTTATTCGTTAAACACAAATTGAAATTCCAAAAAAAAAAAACACCAAATACCTTTTTACATTTAAAAAATTTTTACATTTAAAAAAAATCTTGACATTCAGGAGAAATTAATAACTTTTCAGTACCGCGATTCAGTAACTTCTTTTAACGATAGTCGAATCGTTAAAAAAAAGAAAATTGCAAAATTATCAGTAAAATTTTTAAACGATATTCGCTATTGTTAAAGTCAGCTGTTGTTTTTATCTAAACGACAACCATTTTTGTGTTGTTTATTCAATCGATAAAAACTTAAATTTTTAGGTTGAAATGTCGTCATACATAAATAAAAATCATAAAATAGTGAAAATATTTTGCTTCTATTAAAAAACTGTTTTATATAGATAAAAAAATTAAATAGCATATTCAATTCAGTATTTCATTTTCAAATAAATACACAGAAATATTAGTAAAAAAAATAAAGATATTAAACATAAACATAAAATCATCCTGTCAAACACGAAGTAATTTGTTTTTTTCTATTCTTCTTTGTGTTTTTCGCTTATTTTGACAGAGATGCCACTCGTTTACAATTTAAATAAATAGAAAAATAGATTTGTCGACTGTCGTTAAGATGTATGTACTTAGTGAATCACTTAATCCTTAGTGCAAACAACAATAGCTGTCGATATATTTTGCGATTGTCGGATCGTAGATATTTACAGAATCACACTACAGAAAACATTAATTTAAATTCAATGAATTTTAGAAAACGTCAAATGATATTTAAGAATTGCAAACATAAAAACTGTTACATAAATAAATGCAATTTGATGAGAATGTTATTTTTTATATATAAATTTTCACAATTTTTTTTGGATGAAAATTTGAAGTTTTTCAGAAAATAAAGATAACAAATTATTTTATTTAAAATGTTTGGGACATTTGGTTTTTTGCGCTTGGCATCCCTAATTTGAATATTTATTATTAAAAATTTATTCTCTATGTTTTCCAAATATGGCAATATTTTAATAAAAAAATTGAGAGAGTTTTTTTTTGGTTATTATTTTGTTACTCCATCCGACCTATATGGCCGCAATGAAGAAATATTTGGCCAGTTAAAAGAAACTATACAGCCATCTCCAATTAGCACGATTTAATGCATATAGCCACCCTACACAACCATTACCTTTGCAATGGAGGTTAGGGCGAGCTATTTAATTAGCAAAAACTAAATTAAACGAGAAGTTATGTCATATAACTGGAAACGCATGCATATTGGTATATAACCTAAATGCATGCCGATCAGCAACCACGATGACCAAAAAGCAAACACCGAAATAAATCCGAAATAATAGAAAAGACTAAAACCAACTCAAAGAATTTGCTGAAATAATTTGGTATTAAGTTTAACAAATTGTTTACTTTTTCATTTACATTTATTATCAAGACTCAAACCGAGGTGGAGGGTATCAAAGATTCGGCACAGCCGAATTTAACACTTTTACTTGTTTTTTATTAATCCTTTATTGACAGATTATGTTTACATAAAATGTATATTTTGAGATCTAATCGACTAGATATTGCAACAATTAATATAATGGAACCTTAAGATATTAATTAACAATTTTGTTATTAAATATATAAGTTTTAAAGGTAAAATAGGGGGAAAATCCTTTATATAAATATTTGGCAATTCAAATACTGTTAGAAAAATACATATTTATAAAAGTTGATTATAAACATATAATTTTCAATTTGATAATTTCTGATAATTTTAAGTTAATTGTCTACATTCTGTAATCAATGGATAAGAAGAACTTTAAATTTTGTTAAAATAATTAATAATTAATTAATTAATAATTATTTTCTCATATCACGTTTAATGATGAAGCATGTACGTGGGATATCTCCAATGCTTGTTGTTTATCATTTTTAGACATTTGTTTCGAATAATTTGAATGACAATTTGCAGCTGAATACCAAATACTAGTTGACGTCTAGGAGTTCCTTTAGGAGATTTATCAAGCGGAGAGATTATTGCTTGAGTTTTATTAGGATTTATCTTGATTTTCCCTTTATAAAAATATTTATTGCAGGCTAAAAGACCTTATTCCATTTTCTTAAGCAGTGCACTAGTGAGTTTGCAGTGTCGTCTGCATTAATATGCTATATTCATGTATGGCGGACATGAGAAATCGGACGTATATATGGAATAAAGTGATGGTGATAATACGGATCATTGGGGTATTATTATTTTAGGGGATGAAAGTTCATTTTGATGGAGACCATAAAAGTTCTATTTTCAA
Organism: Cordilura impudica; assembly: GCA_963682025.1. Taxonomy (NCBI): domain Eukaryota; kingdom Metazoa; phylum Arthropoda; class Insecta; order Diptera; family Scathophagidae; genus Cordilura; species Cordilura impudica. Next base: position 185,782,653 of record OY821519.1, read on the forward strand.
TAAAATCAGCAATAAGTATACAGAGATATTTAGGTAAATTCGCAGCTATAAGTTTGTATAACAGATCATTATGCCAAACTGTGTCAAACGCTGTTTGGGACATTTGGTTTTTTGCGCTTGGCATCCCTAATTTGAATATTTATTATTAAAAATTTATTCTCTATGTTTTCCAAATATGGCAATATTTTAATAAAAAAATTGAGAGAGTTTTTTTTTGGTTATTATTTTGTTACTCCATCCGACCTATATGGCCGCAATGAAGAAATATTTGGCCAGTTAAAAGAAACTATACAGCCATCTCCAATTAGCACGATTTAATGCATATAGCCACCCTACACAACCATTACCTTTGCAATGGAGGTTAGGGCGAGCTATTTAATTAGCAAAAACTAAATTAAACGAGAAGTTATGTCATATAACTGGAAACGCATGCATATTGGTATATAACCTAAATGCATGCCGATCAGCAACCACGATGACCAAAAAGCAAACACCGAAATAAATCCGAAATAATAGAAAAGACTAAAACCAACTCAAAGAATTTGCTGAAATAATTTGGTATTAAGTTTAACAAATTGTTTACTTTTTCATTTACATTTATTATCAAGACTCAAACCGAGGTGGAGGGTATCAAAGATTCGGCACAGCCGAATTTAACACTTTTACTTGTTTTTTATTAATCCTTTATTGACAGATTATGTTTACATAAAATGTATATTTTGAGATCTAATCGACTAGATATTGCAACAATTAATATAATGGAACCTTAAGATATTAATTAACAATTTTGTTATTAAATATATAAGTTTTAAAGGTAAAATAGGGGGAAAATCCTTTATATAAATATTTGGCAATTCAAATACTGTTAGAAAAATACATATTTATAAAAGTTGATTATAAACATATAATTTTCAATTTGATAATTTCTGATAATTTTAAGTTAATTGTCTACATTCTGTAATCAATGGATAAGAAGAACTTTAAATTTTGTTAAAATAATTAATAATTAATTAATTAATAATTATTTTCTCATATCACGTTTAATGATGAAGCATGTACGTGGGATATCTCCAATGCTTGTTGTTTATCATTTTTAGACATTTGTTTCGAATAATTTGAATGACAATTTGCAGCTGAATACCAAATACTAGTTGACGTCTAGGAGTTCCTTTAGGAGATTTATCAAGCGGAGAGATTATTGCTTGAGTTTTATTAGGATTTATCTTGATTTTCCCTTTATAAAAATATTTATTGCAGGCTAAAAGACCTTATTCCATTTTCTTAAGCAGTGCACTAGTGAGTTTGCAGTGTCGTCTGCATTAATATGCTATATTCATGTATGGCGGACATGAGAAATCGGACGTATATATGGAATAAAGTGATGGTGATAATACGGATCATTGGGGTATTATTATTTTAGGGGATGAAAGTTCATTTTGATGGAGACCATAAAAGTTCTATTTTCAATAAAATCAGCAATAAGTATACAGAGATATTTAGGTAAATTCGCAGCTATAAGTTTGTATAACAGATCATTATGCCAAACTGTGTCAAACGCTTTCATATCTAATAGTATCAGACCAGTGGATGGTTTGTTATATTTGTTGGTAATTATTTTATTTTTTGTTCTGCTTATTTGATGAGTAGTGCTATGTTCCGTTTTGAATCAAAATTGTTCATTACTAAAGATGGAATTTTCTGTAGGAAATTCACTGAGACGCATATAGATTAATTTCTCAAAAAGTTTACCTAAATTGCTTAGAAACTAATAGGTCTGTAACTTGAAAGTTTATTTTTTGGTTTATTGGTTTCAGTATAGCAATGACATTAGCCGTTTTAAACATAATAGGGAAACAATTGAGCTTAATGCAGCTATTGAATATAATTACCAACAGCTTATCGGGGAGTTTCTTTAAATTAAGATTGGGTACATTATCGAAGCCTGGTGATTTAGAAGCTTTAAGTGTTAAGATAAGATTAGTTATTTTTCCAATTGTCGTAAAAATTGCAGCTTCAGAGTTATAAATTTATAAATTTACTTAAATTATTAATAGATTTTAAATATTAAATATGTCTTGTTATTCAGCGTATGTCAAAAGCGAACTAAGTAGTACTTGAAGAAACAAACTCAACACCACGTTTACTTCAATTGAATGCAATTCATTTCTGATTTGATAAATATGAATTACAAGTTACTTTTGTAATTCATTTGAATTAATTCAAAATCAATTCAATGCAAATGAATTGGAAATGAATTACAATTCATTTGGATTAAAAATGAATTGCAATTCATTTTGCCCAATTCATTTGAATTGGAAATGGCTTGCAATTCATGTTTGCTAAATTCAAATTAATTGATTCAAATTTCATTCAATTCGTTTTTTGACGAAAAGAATTAATTCAAAATTTTACCAATTCAGTGCATTGCATGAATGATTCGCGAATTAATTCAAAAATGAGTGATTCATGTACAACTCTATAAGAGAGCCACTCCTCCTCCTCTTGAATCGGTTCTGTCATTACGATATATAAAATAATTTTTGAAATATAGTTTGTGTTCATCAGTGAAAAAAGTTTCGTTTAGGAAAGCGAGAGTAATTCAAATTGAGTTAATTTAGAAATGTTTGAAATACCATTAGCATTCCAAGGAAACATTTTGAAGTTTTGTGCATAAATGTAATCCATGAGCGTATGTTATCAAAGACATAACAACTTTTATTTGTTGAATTTTTGATGTGCATCTACGCAATTCATCCATTGCAGTAGTAAAAATATCAAAGAGCTTATCAACGCTAAAGAGTTCATTATTTGTTTTTACTTGACTAGTGTATGTAATTGTTGTGAAATCTGTTCATGGTATTGCGATTATTATTGTTGTTTAGAAAGTTATTGTTAACATTTGGAAATTCACCGGTGTTTAATTCGAATGTGTTATGATGTTGTTTTCTCATGTTTCTCTGAGAATTTTTGGCTGTAGCTCTTGCTCTTGTTTCAAGATAAAGAGACCATAATGGGCAGTTTATGTCATTTGCAGAATGATCTATTCGTTCTTTTCCATGTTTTTTTATCATAAGAACACAGCATGCTATTAAATGGGCATTCATTAGTGTGATGTTGATTAGCACAAATCATACAGGATTTGGGTTAAATGTTTTTCGTATAAACTGTACCTTTTACCCAGCATTGTTGGTAGAACTAAATTTGCTCTTAATTTCAATAACAGATGAAGGTATTAGATTATAACTTTTTAATTCTAATATTATATCATCAGTGCTAATTCTGGGTAGCACGTACAAAAATGTTGTCTACAAAAGATTGTCTTTCGAGTTAAAAGTGTGGAACTCAGTTTGTTTTTCTTTAAAAAATTTTTTACAATGGTATTCACTTCTATGACTATTGGTAGAGGTTTATCTTGCCTGACTTCAGGAATATTGGTTTCTGGAACTATATCCATTTCATTAATTTCACCCAGCAGACTAAATCTGTTGTTGGCATATTTGGATTAAAGTTGACCGCGAGTGAAGAAGACAATTTCAATTATGTCTTTGAATTTGGTTTTTTTTGGCCGAGGTGTCTTGGCCCCTCGAGTTGGCCCCATCACAGGACTGTTTTTTTATTTTTTTATATATATATTTTGTGTAATATGACTACCGCGTGAAAGAGTTGAAATGAGAAAATATGCGATTATAAAATAAATAAAATACATCCGCGTAGTTGAATGTAAGCGCTTATATCAAACACACGTCCGTTCACTTTGAAAATCAGAATCTAACTGATACAAATATCGTTGATTTTATTAAACTTCAAATTATTTTGTATAATCTCCAAAAAACGTCTCTATTTCTCGCCTCGCTCAAGAGATTCCCTACATATCAAATACCAGTCCACACCTGAATATTATTAAGCCATGGTGTATAAATGCTATTACAATTTGCTATTTGACTAATTTTGAAATACAAAAAGAATCATTGATTCTACACATTTAAGAAATCAATATCTTTCTTATATAAAATATGTGTAATAAAATGATTGTAATTGAATCAATGATTTTTTATAATAAAAATTATAAATTAAAACTAGTTTCGAAAAAGAGTCAAAGGAAATGGACATAGACAAAGATAAATACCATAAACCAAATCTAAGTGAGATTTTTAAACATTTGTTACGAGTATCTATAGATGTGTTTCAACGTGTATCAGATGTAAATATTTTTGGAACCCTATTCTCTATTCCCCACTCGGTGATTGTTAACAGGTCCTGATTGAGTGCGTCATTCATTGTCCATATTTTGCCCCCCAACCTCCAAAAGGCTTGGACGTTACATACATTTTTAGCGAATTATGTTTATGTGGTAGATAATGAAGATAATATATCGTTTTTTTTTTTTATATTTATGAATTACAATAAAAATTATTATTACCTGATTAAATTTTTCTAGTGCTAACGGAATTCCTACCAATCCTTTTTCTGTGAGTGTTCATCAATTATAATTACCATATCTAATGCGAACCATTTCGAATGAGTTACTTTGAATCTCTCTTGTTCGACTGGTGTATAATTTCAGTAATTTGGTTTCCATTAAAATCGTTGTTCTTAATTGTATTTTACCGAAAAAAACAATTTTTTTTTAAAAACGGGCAAAAGATTTGAATAACACTTTATTCCGAACACTTTTGTTAATAAGTTGGCATTCACAATTTTTTGCAAGCGCCTGGACTACAAAAGTAAAACACATATATAATTGTTAGGTTTCGTATAAAATTACTCTTGAACAATACATTGCTCAATTAGACAACAACACACAGTTATGAAAAAGGTAGTATAAATAATTTATTTGACATACCTTGACTAATGTTTTCCATATTTAAACTTTATCTCTGTTTTAAACTTTAAAGAAATATTTACGCTCAAAGTCTTTTAATATTTTTCCCAAATTGCTATCAATTCAAACTTATACTCAAACAGCTGACTTTGATCGCGTGCCACAATTAAAGGGTTGCCAAGACAATACGATTTAGTAAATATTTTTTCTATCTGGAGTATTCAGATACATAAAATCGATTCACTTTTAAAATATAAACACATAAAAATTTTTCTTTATGCCAAAAATTCTCGTTCAAATTCTCTAATTCTGCTGAAAGTTTAAAATAAAATTGGAAGTAGTTTGACGGCAGATCTTTGATTCTTTGGCCAACTTTTTTTAGGACCATGTTGGATTTTGTTGAAAATATTTAACAATGTTGGCAAATACTTCTATTTCATCACTAATTTCAATCAAACTAACAACAAATCAACAGGGTTATCATTACACATAATAACTCACATATTTTTCAAAGACAACTTATTAAAAGAAAATTGTATTATTCTTGCGAAAAGAGTTAAGAGGCAAAATGTGTTTTAACAAAAACTTACTTAAATTATTACTTACTTAAGCCTAAAAGTATTCGTCCGTATTTTAAAATATATATTTCAGGGCATATTAATGGAAAAAAATGATATTACTAGCCTTAACTGCTCTCAATCATTTAGGAATTAAATTTACCAAAGTTTAAATAATTTCCGCCATTACATATTGTGCCATTTTCCAATATGTTTCTCCACAATTTCCCAAAAATGTTCTATACTGTTGATATCTGGGCTTTGGGAAGGGGACGCGATTCATTTTGGCGTATTATATTATGCTTAGGATCATTGTCTTGAGTGAATATATAATCATTTGTGACCAATTTTCTCGACACTTTGCTAAAGATTTTTATATAGTATCTCATTATAATATCTATAAAACGTTATTCATCGACTTCGTTGGCACTCATTGAGCCCGAAACAATCTGAAACCCTGTACCATGTTTAACTGGACATGTTAAGTTTTTTCGTGCATCTCAGTGCTTGACTTTCACCATACTTTAACCATTCTGTCAGACTTAAATAAGTAAATTTTATTCTCGTTCGTAAAGATGATAGGATTCCAGTATTCTTGAACATGATTAAGGTACATTTTGGCACACTCTAAACCTGTATAAGTGGTTTTCTCCTAGCATTTGGAATTTATAATAGCCTCATAAAGCATATTTCAGTAAAAATTAGATCCTGCTTACCATACTCAAAATCACTTTCTGATGCCCATCCAATTTGGTTTATGCCTATTTTCTATATCCAATTAGAGCTAAAACGCTTTTTCTAAACTCATGGTATAAGGTATTTCATTTTCGGTCAAAACCGACTATAATTTTCTTACTTCTGCTTAGGGTATAATGACTGTGCTGATGTTTTTATACCCTAATCAGAATCACTATCTGATTCGATTTAACGATGTCCGTCCGTCCGTCCGTCCGTCCGTCTGTGTGTCCATGTAAAGTTTGTAATCAAACTGCAGGTCGCAAATATGAATATATTTTGATGAAATTTGGTATTTGATCTTTTATCGGCCATGGGATGAACGCTGTTGAAATTGGTGAGAATCGGCCCATGTTCAGACCTAGTCCCCATACAAATGACCCCTATGAAATCAACATATATTGCCATAAGATCCAAATTATCATACAAATCTTATTCAAATTGGGTTTGTATGTATATATTACACCCATTAATCAGTAGTCCAAAAACGATCCCTATTGGACAACTCTTAGTCATAGGCCCCATATAGAGCTGCTTCCCGATCTTCACTTAAATCTATCAAAAAACAATAATATTGCACTGATTCTTCTCAAATCTTGTTTGTATATATTTTTGCAAAATACAAGAGACTTTACCAAACATGGTCATGATCGGTCCATTTTTGGGCCTAGTCCCCATATAGATATAGCATCCGATATGAACTTTTTCATATCTGCAGCTGAAAAAATTAATAAAAATCGGTCAAGACCGACTATTATTTTCTTACTTGTTAACTATCGAAAATATTTGACCTATACCAATCTTTTATTATACCGATCCTCTCAGAATCACCAAAATAAAATCAATAGGACAATTCTTAGTCACAGCCCCCATATGAAAATAAATCCCCATCTTCACTTCGAGCTAGTAAATATAAAATACTCTATAGATCTGTTTATGCCTACAATAAAAGAAAAATTATTTTACATTTGAATACTTAATTAAATTTCTTTGTATTATATATTTATTCTGTAAGCATGTATAATCAATGGACTTAAACAAATAAATAAATAATCTAACCCATCCAAAAAAAAAAACAAAGTTTTTATTAAAACTCTTTCTTTCCTTACATATATGTGTTTCTAATCTCTCCGTGACTGTGCGTGACTTTACATGAATATTTTAAAATTAATCTTTGGCCACAACAAGTCTATGGACAAAGTTTCAGTTCGATCGGATGAGGGAAAGTTCAACATCTCTGTGACTGTGCGTGACTATGTCAAAGTTAATTCTTTTTCACAGCAAGCCTATCGAGAAAGTTTCAGATCGATCGGATAAGGGAAAATGGATTTTAAATCACTCCGTGACTGTGCGTGACTATGCGTGATTGTGCATGACTACCCCAAAATTAATCTATAGTCACAACCAGACTATGGGCCAAGTTTCAGACAGACAGAGAGATTGAGTTTAAAAAAGTCTATCAAGAAAAAAAAATATTGCACAGATTTTTCGCAAATTTGTTTTGTATGTGTTTTGGCAAAAAATAAGTGACCTTACCAAATATCATCAGGATCGGTCCAATTTTCGACCTAGTCCCCATATAAATTTTGGATCCGATATGAACTTTTTCATATCCGACGTCAACAAAATTGATAACAATTCCCCTCAAATTTGGTTTATACTTATTTTCTATATCCAATTAGTTGGGCATATGAGATAGGGTCTCTAAACACATGGTATAGGGTATCGTATAGTCGGTACAGACTGACCATAATTTTCTTACTTGTTAATATTGAAGCATTTTTTTTATAAAGCTTTATAGCCATTTTTAGCTTTCTTAGCCATTTTGTTAATCAATTTTGTCATTTGCTTAGCACACTCTGGTAACACTGACTATAATAGACTTTTAATCTGATCCATTTGACAAATAGAACAAGATTCTAGAGATACGTGCAATTCTTTAAGGACACTCGTTCAGCACAATGATCGCTTTCGTTTTGAACATACCACATATGATGAAATGGTATCGAATTTAGGGCCAGGTAAGAGTTCAGACCATTATAACATACCTCCGAAAATACTTTTAAAATGCATTAACGAGTTAACACCTAATTAGTTAATATCTTTAAATATTGTTAATAAAGGTGTATATCCAGATGCCTTAAAAAGACATAATTTTATTCAAATTCCTAAGGAGTAAAATGCTTCTACGGTTGATATGTTTCGACCAATAGCAGTGTTGTCTGTTGTTAATAATGTATTTGAAAGAATATTACATAAACAATTGTTACACTACTTGCAAAGCCAAAATTTACTCAATGATTATCAATATGGATTCAGAAAAGGTTATAGTACTGAGGAAGGAGTAGTAAACGTAGTAAATTTTATCTGCAAAGGCTTAGATGAAGGGCAGGAATGCATCGCTGGTATTTTTTATGAATTTTCCAAAGCATTTCATCTTATTGATCACAGTATTTATATTAATTCAAAAACTGAGATGCTCTGGCATTTGTGGGAAAGAATTATTACTTTTAACAAGTTATCTAACAAATCGGAAACAATTTGTACTAATTAACTCTCAAAAAAGTTTTTTTGCCCTTGTATAACATGGTGCCTCTCAAGGCAGTATATTGGGTCCATTGCTGTTCACAATATACCTCAACGACATTAAAAATCTTGGTTTATCTGGAAAAATTTTTATATATGCAGATGACATTTGTTTTTTTTACCCCTACAAGCATGATATAGCTGCCAAAGTTTTCTTGGAACGAGATGCTGCTCTATTAACTGAATTCGCAAGAATTAATAAACTTGTCTTAAATGGCAATAAAACCAAATGGGTAAGACTTAGACCAAAGAATCATGGGAGTAATAGTTTCCGTATATTTGCAGATGGGAAAGAGATAATGGAAGTAGATTCTAAAAAGTATTTCGGCATGCATCTACAGGCTAATCTTTCTTGATGTCAACATATTAAATATATTAAAATGAAAATACCCCAAGCTGTTGGTTTGTTATATAAATTTAAAAACAAATTTGATCGTAACACAAAGTTTCTGATTTATAATGCTCTGATTCAAAGTCATTTAAATTACCATGCTATTACCTACGGCTATAAGAACATAGCTACATTGAAGTCTCTTCAACGGATGGGTATTTATTTTTTGTTTTGACAAAAATATTTAAAAATTAAATTCATATAATATACTTCTATATTTTAATGCATATTTTGCGTAATAAAAAAGGTTTAGCCAATTAGTATCTTCACCACCGTTCAGTATACTAATCAATTCATTTTCTATGAGTACTGCACGCTGTAAATGTCTCTCTCTTATCGTTATAATGTTGAAGGGTTTCTATTTCTTTCGTATTACACATGGAGCATAATCTGTTGTCACCTTCCCTAAAACTGGTACCATTCCACCAGAATAAATCAAAGAAAGTACAGCTTTAGCACAACATATACTAAAGACAGGCCATACAGCTGATTTTAAACAAGTGAAAATTTTGGACAAAGAGACAAGAGAGAGGAAGAGATTTACATTGGAAAGTTTACATATACAACAGAACATAAAGAATACGATGAACTTGATAGAGGATACAAACAATATTAATGCGAGTTACATGATTGCCATCAGTTGATCATGATTGCCATTAGTTGATACCCTTTGATTGCCATCAGTTGATACCGTGTGATATTCCATTTAAGTTGTGTTTTAAATGTTGTGTGTAATTAAATGTTATTTTAAATTGAATGTTTTTTGTTTATATATATGTAACAAATATTTTTATTTTAATGTAAAGACAAATCCATATTACTGTGAGTTATAATTGCTGTTGGTGAATTATGTATTTTTGTAATAATTTATGTTTTATTTCTCAAATAGACGACCTTTGATAAAGTCAACATAAAATTGACGAAACGTCAGGAAAAATGGAATAAGCGGTTGTTTTATTTACATTGGAAACGTTAGGCCTAATTAGCTTAAATAAAATAAAAAATAAACACCTCTAATTTTCATTATATAGCTTATTTGATTTTGGTTATACTTCTCATTGCAATAAGTGAGCCCTTTGCTGTAATCCAGGAATCTGTAGAATCGTTGTCGTCTTGAGCTTTAACCAAATGTTCTTGCGTTGTTTTGTTTTCATCGCTTCTATTAGATTCATTATACCAATAAACATTTCTCTTTCTTATTTTCATAGATAGTTTATGTGGTAGTCTGAAATTATCGAACACAAAAATAGTATTAGATATATATAATAAATGCAGACTATAGGTATGAAAATGGCACTCTTCTTGGCCAGTTTCCAACATTAATACATAATTGGGTGTGTTATCTCCAAGCTTCAATACCCGTTTTGTGAAAAACCGGTGTAACCTATCCACTTCATCGAACCATGAATATCCCCATACATGAGCTCCGTAAGATTGTATAGCTCTGCAAACCGCTAAAAACATTTTCCATTTTGCCTTTAATGCTATTTCATTTTTGCCGGTAAAATGTTTCCAAGTGGCATTTAAACAGTTTTTAGCTGCATTGTTTTTCGCTACGATATGTTTAGAGAAAGACATTTTCGGGGCAGTGTGATTCCCAAGTACTTATACTCTTTTCATTTCAGCAACTCTGCCTCCTTTTCTAAAAATCGTTATATCGGATTTGGCTAGATTTACTTTCATACCCCATAAAGTACAGTATTTCTTTAAATTTTCAATCATTTTCTGCAAACTCGTGACACTTTCCGCTAATATGACAATGTCATCAGCATACATAAACAACCCACCTTCTAGACTGTCGTGCATATCATTCAGATATAAGGCAAATAGCAATGGTGATAGCAAGCATCCTAGCTTTACCCCGGAGTGAGTTTCAAAATAATCGGATAGCTCGGATCCTGTGCAGACAGCCGATTTTGTGTCCTGATAAATATTTTCAATAAACTTAAACAGTTTTGATGACAATCCTATTTGTTGTAACTTATATATTAAAAGGTTTCTTGGAATGCAGTCAAATGCAGCTTTAAAAACATCAAAAAAAAGCGTAAATTTTTTCCTTTTCTGCAAATTTTATATTGACGATTGTTGCGAGATTGTATATATTATCAATGGTGGAATAGCCTTTTCGAAAACCCGCTTGAAATTCATTTAGAACGATATAATTGTTGACCCATTCTGTTATCCTTCCTTTCAGCGCACCCATCATTATCTTGGCTATACAGTTCATGAAAGATATTCCTCTGTAATTACTTTCTTGGATTATATATCCCTTTTTGTATATAGGGAAACTGATACTCGTTTTAATGGAATCCAGAGAGCCATATTCATTGAGTAAGTTTAAAAAAACAGCAGCCAAATCTTTCAAATACTCAATACTGGCATTAATGTAGAATTCGTATGGTATCCTGTCTTCTCCCGGTACCTTATTTGGCTCCGCTTTTTTAAGCTGTAGTTTTATTTCATCCACATTAAATGCCCTATCCAATTGCTCGTTTGTAACTAAATTTAGTGCATGCTCTATTTTACTTGCAGTTAGCGTAGGATTTAACAGGTTTTTAAAATAATCAGCAAACTTGTGAGCATCTATGCTGCCAATAGTGTAAAATTCCTGTTGCCTCAATTCTTTTACCATGGCCCACCATTGAGCGAATTGAGCATATGGGTAGTCGTGAATATAATAATTTACCACTAGTTATAAAAAGTATAACTAGAATTTCCATTTTTAAAACTTCAATAAAAAACTATCTCTTACAACATTTAGATGAATTACTTATGTAAATAGTTAAAACTTTATTTAATATTCCACTTTGTACTTTAATTTTTTGTACCCTTGAATTTTTGTAAAAATTTTAAATGCTATTTTCATTTTTGTCAACTCGCCTCAATAATGCCTTTAAGGTGCTGAGGCTACACAAATTATTATTTATATATGTAATGAAGTAAATAAAATATACAAAAAAAAAAAAATTATAATATTAAACTAATGTATTCCGGAAAAGGTTTGAGAAACTATTGTGTGATACGTGGGTCAATAGACTAAAAATGGATAAAACCCTATGCATAAGCGAGAAGTATAAACAAAAACTTGGGGATCAGTCTATTTATTAATCATTTCCATGCCTTAAAAGTCACATTCCTATGATCCTCCTGAAGGTTCTTAAAGTTATTTTTACAGAAGAAACTTGGAGTGCATATGTTGGTACAACTCTGAATGCAAGAATTAAGATGTTAATTTGAATGGCCTACAAAATTAAACTTGAAACAAAATCGCGATAACCAAGCTTACAAAATGCTATTAAAAATTAATATGAGTTAACTAAACCATAAAAAAATGCGCGTTAAATTATAATTTACTTTTTTTTATCTAATGTTTTGTTTTCATAGCTGACTATAATGAAGATTGAAACCAAAAATCGCAACGAAAAAATCCCCACCAATGTAATAAAATATGAAAAATGTTAACATCCATAAGCTAGACAGAAAAGCAAAACGAGTGGATTGTTATCACAAGAAAATAGCCAAGTTTGATAAATCTGAAATGATGTGGAATGTCACAAAATAAAATAAAGACGATGCGGTGATACAAGGAGCTGCTGGTATAACAAAAACATTGATTGACTAACTTTATACTCGGACAATTCGTGAATTGCTGTTATTTCGTATGGCATTTATTCAAAGTGTCAATGAATGAATGAGTGACTGACGCAGTATGACAGTAAATGAATGAACGAACAAACAAATGTATGAATGACGGTACTTAATGAGGGGCTTAACTTAACGCCACACTAAACACAACACTATGTCACATTTCGACAAAAACACAGACATACCGAGGCACACACAGAGCTTTAAAGAATATGTTATTTTTAAATATATATGTATGTATTCGTATGTCCAAATAGTTTTCAAGGAAAACGGAAATAGTGAAATTACTCTTAGACCACAACTATTCTATGAATCAAAACTTAAATCATCGAAATTATAGAATTTATTCTCTTAAAGATCTGCATATACATAATCAAAATACCACCCATACTCATACACGTGCTTACTAGGTACCCCAAAACAAAAAATTATCATCAAATGAAAAGTAATAAAAAAACAACAAATTATATCTAAGGTTGGGTATATGGAAAAATATACACATTATAAGTTCATTCAAGCTTAAAGGTGGTACTTAAGTTTTTCATTCCATTTATTATTACCAGAAATGTGAGTAAAAGAGGAATCCACTTTAAATGTGAAATTGTTCTTCCAATATAATCATAACAATAAAAACAAATTATAATGATGATGAAACACTTTGCTCAGGGAGTTGATACAAGTATGTGTGTCTGTGTGCAAGTATTTTGACAAATTACTTTTTAGACTTTAATGGCAAATGGAAGAACAGCTTTCCATACAAGTATCGCCGATGAAATTGTTATATACAATTGCCTGTTAATAAGCATTATACATAAAGCATTTAAAAATCGCTTTAAGATAATCAATCATCCATCATTGTATGCTGTGGATGTCCTTTTTTTATTACAAACACATTTTAAATCTGTTTTAGATTTCCAAGAAAATATATAACAATTACAAAAAAAAAAACAAAGTCTGAGTGGTAAATTCAGCTGTACCGAATCGTTGATACCCTCCACCTATGTCTTAAACTCAATATTACAGCCAATGTTAGCAACGGCTGCCTTTTTAATACCGTTAAATTTTAAATTAATTACTTTTCTTTTTTACCAGTTTATAATTTCTTATTATAAAATCAATGGTCATGTTTTTTTTAAAGAGAATTAATTGTTATCAGAAAAACTATATTATTTATCCCATATTAGAGGACAGAACCTCGAAGTTCCCTGAGTACTTCAAAAAACACCAACGAAATACATTATTTAACGTAGCCGGCGTTATAATACCCAAAGTTTGATTCCTATCAGGATGTTTTGAAAACATAGAAGTCATTCGATAATTTTCAAATGAGTCAAATGTTCAGATATTAATATTAAAAAAAAAAAGCAAATTTTAAAATATTTTTATCTCAATTATCTAGTAATACGTAATTTAAGGATACATACAAAAAAGTAAGGAAATTATAGTCGGTCTAGACCATGCGTTTAGAGACCCTATTTTAGTCCAACTAATTAGATATAGAAAATAAGCATAAACCAAATTTGAGTTGCATTGTTAGTAATTCTTTGGCCTTCGGATATGAAAAAGTTCATACCGGATGTTATATTTATGTGGGGACTAGGTCGAAAAACGGACCAATCCTGACCATATTTGGTATGGTCATTTGTCTTTTCAAAAACATATATAAACCAAATTTCAGAAAAATCTGTGGAATGTTTTTGTGTGTGACAGGCTTAAGTGAAGATCGAGAAGCCGCTTTATATGGGTGCTATGACGAAGAATTTTACTATGGGGTTTATTTTTGGACTATTCATTAATAAGTGTAATAGACGGACGGACGGACATCGCTAGTGATTCCGAGTCTATCGGTATAATAAAAGATGGGTCTAGGTCAAATGTTTTTGGTAGTTACAAACATTAGAACAAAGTCATTATGCCATAGGGTATAACGATAAAAACAGCTAAAAAAATTAAAGTCGATATATATGTACGGACTAAAAAATATACCTGATAGAAATTTATACTTTTACAATTGCGACCTTTAGTCTGCGTACCAGGTTTACGTTTAATAACATACAGATGGACTAACGTCGTTAAGTCGACTAAGAAATTGATTTAGAGTCGATCGGTGTAAGAGGTGTGCCTACATAAAGTATTATTGATTGTTACAAATATCAACACAAACTACTAAAATAGTTTTTGTCAAAAATTTTCTTCTGACATGCTAAGTGAATATATGTATAGGGGGGATTTCATGTCAAGTGCACCAACTTTTGAAACCGATGTCTTCCGATCGGGATGAAATTTGCACCAAGGTTAGTCGTATTGGATAGTAGTTTAGACACAATTTTTCAACAAGATCGGTCCAGATCTCTCTGAGTTAGAGGGGATCAAAATTTGACATGTAACTTATTACCTATTGTTCTTAGAAAATTTTCTCCCAAAGAGTTTAGATAGCTATTTCTTCAATATTTCGGAAAAAAATACTTAAAAAAAAATTTTTTTTGTAGACTTTTTTTTTGCTAAATTAAAGCATTTTTGCCTTTTTTTTCAAAAAGGCACTTTTTTTTTTTTTTTTCATAAGAAAGCTTAGGATTTTTCCTTTAAGAAAAATGCCCTTTTTGAAAAAAAAGGCAAAAAATAATGGTAAATACTACCATGGCCAGAGCCTTGAAACTTACTGCACGTCAATTGCTTGTTATTGTAAGTAGTCTTACCAAAAATGGGCGGGATTGGGTTAATGGGCGTGGCACCACCTGTCGTGGTTCGCTACGACTTACAGTGATTATCAACTTTTTTCTAATAAATGTTTGCTATGTTCATTCAAGTAAGTATAATACCAATAGAAAATAATCAGCGATCATGGTCTACAGCGCTCCATTCCCCTTTTAGTCATAGATCGCATCCCCATACACTTACAATACATTCGTTATTTTTTAATTAACAACAAAAATATTCACTAGAAATAAGTTATATGGCAAAGCAACGTGTGCCGGGTCAGCTAGTAATTAATAATACTTCCATTTTCCTTAAATACAGTTTGAAGAATCTTTTATTAGTGATGAAATAAAAATCGAATCATTTATTCCTTGAAGCATTTGTTAATTGGTTATTTACAAATAATCAGTTGTCTGTTCGGTTTGAGACCATGTTTATATATCCTCATAATAGAAAATAAAAATTTGTGCAATGCAATTACTGTTCCATCTAAGGTAATTGTTTGGCAACTACTCATAAGAAGCTTTATCACACTACAATAATTGCAGTTGATATGGCTATGCTAATGTAGAGACAGCAGAAATTGGAAAAAAAAACTCTGCTTGTTCTTACTAACGCATAAAAACAATTCTCATGCTGTTTTCTTACTAATGTTTGAGTAAAATAGTTGATTAATCATAAGATGAAGTAATGGATGCTGATGGTACTTTCATAATGTTCGTAAGTCAAACTCGTAGTCCCTAAATTTAGGTGAGAGTGTTAAAGCGCATGACCAAAATCGTAACATAAAAATTATCACAATGTACAATAAAAATCATGACGCAGACTGAAACCAGTCTGATTAGGAATACAGAGTACCATTAAAAAGTATTATATATTTTCTTAAATATTGGCGATTTTAGTAATTGTATCGGGATAACGATAACAAAATTTCATGAAGCCAAGACTAACAAGTAAGAAAATTATAGTCGTTCTAGACCGACTATACGATACCCTATACCATGGTTTAGAGACCCTATCTCTTCGGTCCAACTAAGTGGATATAGAAAATAAGCAGAAACCAAATTTGAGTGACATTAATATTAATTTTTTTGGCAGCAAATATGAAAAAGTTCTTATCGGAAGCTATATTTATATGGGGACTAGGTAGAAAAATGGACCAATCTTGTTCATATTTGATAAAGTTATTTATATTTTGAAAAAAAATATGTACACACCAAAATTGTGAGAAATCTGTGCAATATTTTTGTTTTTTGATAGATTTAAGTGATAATCAGGAAGCAGCTTTATATGAAGGCTATGACAAAGAATTACCATATGGGGTTTATTTTTGGGTGTAATAAATACACACAAATCCAATTTGACTGAGATCTATATGATAATTTGTATCTCATGGAAATTTAAGTCAATTTCATAAGGGTCATTTGTATGGGGAGAAGTTCTAAACATGGACCGAATTTCACCGATTTCAAAAGCGTTCATCGTATGGCCGATGAAATCTTATACACCAAATTTCATTGAAATATATTCATATTTGCGATATGTAGTTTGATTACAAGGTTTACATGGACACACAGACGGACAGACGGAGGGACGGACATCGCTAAATCGACTCAGAAAGTGAATCTGAGTCAATCGGTATAATAAAAGATGGGTCTAGGTCAAATATTTTTGGTAGTTACAAACAGCAGCACAAAGTCATTATACCCAAACCACATAGTGGTATAGGGTATAAAAACAATTACTAAATGTAACTTTAAAATAAAAACAAATATTAATCACATGTAATTGATACTTTCTAATTCAGCTGTCGATATTTATGCTCGAAAAATCTAAATTAAATTTTTATGTTTGATCGAAAGATCAAATAGTTGTTATTATACCCTATACCACTATGTGGTTTGGGTATAATGACTTTGTGCTGCTGTTTGTAACAACCAAAAATATTTGACCTAGACCCATCTTTAATTATACCGACCGAATCAGAATCACTTTCTGAGTTGATTTAAAAATATCCGTCCGTCCGTCCGTCCGTCCGTCTGTGTGTCCATGTAAAGTTTGTAATCAAACTGCAGGTCGCAAATATGAATGTATTTTGATGAAATTTAATACATAAGCTTTTGTCGGCCATGGGATGAACGCTGTTGAAATTGGTGAGAATCGGTCCATGTTCAGATCTAGCCCCCATACAAATTACCCATATGAAATCGACATAAATTGCCATAAGATCCAAATTGTCATATAGATCTTACTCAAATTGGGTTTGTATGCGTTCATTACATCCATTAATGAGTAGTCCAAAAATGATCCCTTTGACCCCATATAGAGGTGCTTCCCGATCTTCACTTAAATCTATTAAAAAACAAAAATATTGCACTGATTCTTCTCAAATTTTGTTTGTATATATTTTTGCAAAATACAAGAGACTTTACCAAACATGATCAGGATCGGTCCATTTTTGGACCAAGTCCCTATATAGATATAGCATCCGATATGAACTTTTTCATATCTGCAGCAAAAAAATTAATAAAAATCCCACTCAAATTTGGTTTTTGCTTATTTTCTATGTCCAGTTAGTTGGGCCTAAGAGATAGGGTCTCTAAACGCATGGTATAGGGTATCGTATAGTCGGTCTAGACCGACTATAATTTTTTCTTACTTGTTTTTATTATTATGAATAGAGGTTTTCACAAGCGGTCTTGGGACTGCCAGCTGCTGGCCCTATACATTGAACTTCCGAGACATATATTGTTAGATGGCAACTATGCTTAATAATTTGCAGACTAAAGAGACGTAAAAAAAGCTCTCACATTTTCAATTTAATACCTTACAACACTATGTGGTGGGGGTATAAAATACTTGACTTTTAACAACATTTTTTTTTTACCGATCGACTTGGAATCACTTTCCAGGACGATTTAGCTATGTCCGTCTGCCGTCTGTCTATTTATATACCTGTCCTTGGTATATAAACTTTTATGAAATTTGGCATATAAGCTTTTATCGGCCATAGGACGAGCGCTATTAAATGCTATTGTTTAGATCTAGCCACCATATAAATAATCGACTAAAACTGTAGAAAGATCCAGATTATCATATATATATATATATTGATAGAATTTGGTATATGTGTGTGTGGGACTATGTTTAGGCATAGTCCCCACAAATATCTAATTCACCATCTTCACTTAAATCTATCAAGAAACAAAAATATTCCATAGATTTTTGGAAATTTGGTTTATCTATGTTTTTCAGAAAACAAGTGACTTTACCAAATATAGTTATGATCGATCTATTTTTTACCTAATCCCCGTGCAAAAATTACTTCAGATATGAACCTTTTCATATCTGTACGCCACAAAAGAATAGCTATGAACAAAAATTTATTTTATGTTTATATCATATATCCAGATATAGCTTCAGTAAAGTTGAATCAAAGACCCTTTCTTAAAACGCATGGTATATTATATATTATAGTCTAGACTAGACTATATATGTACTAAGTACAAACAAGTGATGCAAATTATAACGAGTTACCATTATCAATTTTTCACTACTCTCCAAAATAAGAAATCATATGAAAATTGCGTATTGTTGCAATGAATTTTTTTCTAATCTTACGACAAAGTGTAGATTGTTAGTCCGCTTGAGCACTACACACATCTAAAATTTTCGAGCTTAGGCAAACTACCGTTTTTTTCTGACTCGCGCACTTATGTCAGTCATTTTTCCACCGCTATCAATATTTATATATTTTTAAGTAAGATATAAAATTTTTATATTTATTCAAGCTTTTTCAACATTCGTAAATTAAGTTTATTTTTGAGTAAAATGAGCCTACATTTAAACAAATTGGTTGAAAATTAACAAAGTTACAGTACTTTCTCTATCGATTTTTTGCTTAAAAATGTTCAAATGAAAAGTGTGACTTTCGTCATAAGGTGAAAAATCTATATTTATTCCTCAAAATCAATTTTATCGCCTTCAAAATAATCGCCCTCCGATACAATATACTTATGCCTTCACTTTCCCTAATTATCGAACCAGTTCTTAAGGTTGATTTGCTTTTATCTCCTCAATTAAGTTTGTTGAATAGCCAGAATTTGCACAGTTCATAATCAGGAGAATAAGATGTTTGTGGAACAATAAAAGTCGAATTTTATGCGAAATGGTCTCGAATTGTCAATGCAGTGTGAGCTGGTTTATTATCGTGGTGCACACAATAATGGTCTATATGTGCGAATAGCTCCACACAAACAATGCATAAGACTCAAGTAATATTCCTTGTTAACAGTTTGGCCCATCGGAAGGAATTTGTAATGAAATTTATATTGTTCAGGTAATTAAAAAGTATTGTTTCAGATATATTAATTCGGCGATCTTTTTCATAAAAATTTTATGTTTTCGGAACCAATCTCCCCAAAATATTATTTAAATGGTGTTAAGAGATCCTTCTAAAATTTCAAAAGTATCGGCAAGATCTCTAATTATCAATCGACGATTTTTCAGCAACAAATCTTTGATTTCCTTGCCAACACGTTCATCAGTTAATGTTTTTCTCATCCGGAGCGCTCCTAGTTTTTGACGTTTTCTCTATCATTGTGAATTATTTGTACCACTTTATCATCTTTAATGTTTCTGCAACAGAAAAAATATTTAATGGAACTTCATTGTTCAACAAAATGAGACATTGTTTTGTTGAGATGGCAAAAGCAGTAGTACAAAACCGCAAAGTTTAAATTTAAAAATTTAAATCAAAATCAGTTGAAATTTGACTAAGCTTCGAGTAAAAACTGTTTTTGCTGTAACTCAAAAGTTTGAGGGTGTATAATAATTTTTTAACACGGATTCAAATAGTGAGTATACTTGTTATAGATCAACATTTTATTGCACCAACCTCACGATAATATCCTTGTCGTATATTCGGCTCGTTCATTACCGTAAAAGTTCTTATATTTTATCAAAAAGGGGTTGCGGACTGTCCAAGCTCTGACAAATTTCATTCGAAGGCATTTAATTCCATTACAACAGGCCAGGGCATAGGCAACAGCTCTAACGTTTGCTATAGCCAAACATAAATAATAAAATGTTCCAAATATTGATCTGGGTAGTTCTCATAAGTATAAATAAAACAAGTAAGAAAATTATAGTCGGTCTAGCCCGACTATACGATACCCTATACCATGGTTAAGAGACCTTATCTCTTCAGTCCAACTAATTGGATATAGCAAATATGCATAAACCAAACTTGAGTGGCATTTTTATTAATTTTTTTCGCTGCAGATATGAAAAACTTTATATCGGATACTATATTTAAATGGGGACTGACTAGGTCGAAAAATGGACCGATCCTGACCATATTTGGTAAAGTCACTTATACTTTGAAAAAATATATACATACAAACCAAATTTGAGAAAAATCTGTGCAATATTTTTGTTTTTTGATAGATTTAGGTGAAGATCGGCAAGCAGCTCTATATGGAGCCTATGACTAAGAGTTGTCCCATAGGGATCATTTTTGGACTACTGATTAATGGATGTAATAAACACATACAAACCCAATTTGTCCAAGATCTATATGATAATTTGGATCTTATGGCAATTTATGTCGATTTCATAGGGGTCATTTGAATGGGGGCTAGGTCTGAACATAGACCGATTCTCACCAATTTCAATAGCGTTCATCCCATGGCCGATGGAAGATCAAATGCCAAATTTCATCAAAATATGTTCATATTTGCGATCTGCAGTTTGATTACAGGCTTTACATGGTCACACAGACGGACGGACGGACGGACGGACATCGTTAAATCGAATCAGATAGTGATTCTGATTCGATCGGTATAATTAAAGATGGGTGTGGGTCAAATATTTTTGGTTGCTACAAACAGCAGCACAAAGTCATTATACCCAAACCACATAGTGGTATAGGGTATAAATATAGTATTTATTAACAAATAAGCAATAATTTGTTTACTTGCTCAATGTTCATGCGTAAATATGAACATACATGTATTCTCGTAAACAATTATGTATTTTTGTATAAATGAACAAACATGTTTATTAAATATCAAAATTATTTATTACCGAATCAGACCAACTCAAATATAAAATACAAAGTTTGAAAATTATAGCTGGACAAAACCGCACATGTGATATCCTACTACTTTTGATTGAGTAAAACGATTAAACTATTAATGTAGAGGAATCTAAATTTGATGAGGAAAACGCAAATATTTGTCAGAACATTTTTTTTTAACAATAAATTTCATATTGGAATAAATGATTCATGGGCTGAATTTACGTGCAAAGGCCAAATTTAACCAAGATTTGTATTCATGTTTATATCCTCAATACATACATAGATCTTAAAACACATTTTTCATTGGTATTCTTGTTATTGGTATTCTAGTTAGTTATAATAGTTAAAACATAAGCTGTATTAATATCCAGTAATATACAATACAGAGTATAACAAATGAGCCATAACTTTAAAAAACTTTATCTACATTTTGTCTTCAAATTTGACATTTAAAAAAAAACAACACATAAAAATCCAACCAACCAACAACACATAATTTAAAGGTTATGAAGACATTAAATGGTTCAAATATCATATCGAAATAACACATTTCCATATTGAACAAGTAATTCAAAAATATATGATATTTCAAAAAAAAAAAAAAAAAACAACAACAGTGAAATATTTTGTTTCAGCTTTAAAATGATCTCATAGCCACAAGTTAATTTAAGGGAACATCAAAACTATCCCAATTTATGGAAGTTTTTTTATAGTTTATTTATTATAGTTTATTATTACTTTCAAAACTTTTCGTATGTACAGCAAGTAAAAGAACAACAAAAATCTATCTTTTGGTATATTATTTTTGTGGAGTTTTGGAATGAACGAAAAACGCAAGCATTCAAATTTACGTCTTTTATAAACTGTAAATGACAGTTTTAAGAACATGATATTAATGTCAATAACTTGCCATAAGTATATTTTTTATGTTTTACAAGTCATCGAACACTATTTCCAATTTAGTTTAGGACTTTTTTTTTTAATTTTATTAGAGAATAATATTCCATATACATTCACACATTTTTATACCCTATACCACTATGTGGTTTGGGTATAATGACTTTGTGCTGCTGTTTGTAACAACCAAAAATATTTGACCTAGACCCATCTTTAATTATACCGATCGAATCAGAATCACTTTCTGAGTTGATTTAAGCTTTTAATCAAACTGCAGGCCGCAAATATGAATATATTTTGATGAAATTTGGTATATAAGCTTTTATCGGCCATGGGATGAACGCTATTGAAATTGGTGAGAATCGGTCCATGTTCAAACCTAGCCCCCATACAAATTACCCATATGAAATCGACATAAATTGCTATAAGATCCAAATTGTCATATAGATCTTACTCAAATTGGATTTGTATGCGTTCATTACATCCACTAATGAGTAGTCCAAAAATGATCCCTTTGACCCCATATAGAGCTGCTTCCCGATCTTCACTTAAATCAATTAAAAAACAAAAATATTGCACTGATTCTTCTCAAATTTTGTTTGTACATATTTTTGCAAAATACAAGAGACTTTACCAAACATGATCAGGATCGGTCCATTTTTGGACCTAGTCCCTTTATAGATATAGCATCCGATATGAACTTTTTCATATCTGCAGCCAAAAAATTAATAAAAATCCCACTCAAATTTGGTTTATGCTTATTTTCTATATCGAAGTAGTTGGACCGAAAGATAGGGTCTCTAAACCATGGTATAGGGTATCATATAGTCGGTCTAGACCGACTATAATTTTCTTACTTGTTATTTTTATTTTTGTGGTTTAATGTAGATTATACCTTTGCACCGATCTACTTGAAATTTTCACAGTGTCTAACTAAAGGCGCTATTTCACGATGTGTTTTTTACATATGTATTGTCAAATTTTCCCACAACAAAAGTTGTACACATCGTGTGATACATATGAAACATTGTTTATGTACAATACATGAGGAAAGTCACATGTACATTTTTCAATTAGAACAGGTTCTATTTTGGCATCACAAACATATGAAAATACAACACTGCTTGTGGCGAAAGAAAAACAGAGTAAATTATAAAGATTAATATTGAAAGAAAAATAAATTGTTTAATATTAATTACCAATTAAAAAATATATAACTTTTTTTAACAATAAATTTTTGTAAATTCACAAATTAAATCCGCTGTTGTTTACATTTAGAGGTTATGTCATACGGAAATACATATGCACGTGTGATAGCAAAAATTATGAATCGTATGTAAAAGACAATTTTGACAGACATGCGGAATTTCATATGGATAAAAAAAGGTGACAGTACATATGTAAAAAACACATCGTGTAATAGCACCTTAAATTATAATAAGGTTTCTTATATTTTAACTACAGTTTACCGTATTTCATTTTTATACCCTATACCACTATGTGGTTTGGGTATAATGACTTTGTGCTGCTGTTTGTAACAACCAAAAATATTTGACCTAGACCCATCTTTAATTATACCGATCGAATCAGAATCACTTTCTGAGTTGATTGAACAATGTCCGTCCGTCCGTCCGTCCGTCCGTCCGTCTGTGTGTCCATGTAAAGCTTTTAATCAAACTGCAGGTCGCAAATATGAATATATTTTGATGAAATTTGGTATATAAGCTTTTATCGGCCATGGGATGAACGCTATTTAAATTGGTGAGAATCGGTCCATGTTCAGACCTAGCCCCCATACAAATTACCCCTATGAAATCGACATAAATTGCCATAAGATCCAAATTGTCATATAGATCTTACTCAAATTGGGTTTGTATGCGTTCATTACATCCATTAATGAGTAGTCCAAAAATGATCCCTTTGGCCCCATATAGAGCTGCTTCCCGATCATCACTTAAATCAATTAAAAAATAAAAATATTGCACTGATTCTTCTCAAATTTTGTTTGTATATATTTTCGCAAAGTACAAGAGACTTTACCAACCATGGTCAGGATCGGTCCATTTTTGGACCTAGTCCCCATATAGATATATCATCCGATATGAACTTTTTAATATCTGCAGCCAAAAAAAATTAATAAAAATCCCACTCAAATTTGGTTTTTGCTTATTTTCTATGTCCAGTTAGTTGGGCCTAGGAGATACGGTTTCTAAACGCATGGTATAGGGTATCGTATAGTCGGTCTAGACCGACTATAATTTTCTTACTTGTTAGAAATACAGAAAATTTTTGGCAACTTTAATGAGTCTTATGACTTGCCAATTATGATTTTCTTAAATATTGCAAATGGTGTAGAAATAATATTTGTGTATATCTAAATATATGAAGTATGTAAGTATGAGTTCTTGTTATTAGAGATACGAATATAAGATTTACATTGACACATATCAAGTATTTTATATTATAACTTTTGCTGTCACTTATATAGTACATTTTCGACTAATTTATTCATTTAATATATATCGAAATACATTT
Organism: Cordilura impudica; assembly: GCA_963682025.1. Lineage (NCBI taxonomy): Eukaryota > Metazoa > Arthropoda > Insecta > Diptera > Scathophagidae > Cordilura > Cordilura impudica. The sequence goes on from OY821519.1 coordinate 185,807,600, forward strand.
GATCCGAACGTACTGTTTAGTTGAATTTTTATTTTAAATAAATTTTTAAATATTCATATTAATTCATTCATATATTCTTAAAAATGTATTTACTACTTGTAATATTTTGCTAGTAGGTTTCTTTTAAACTCCAAAAAAAAACCAACAATTCGGCAACAATTTTTTCAACTTCCCCCGTAGTTAATTCAAAATCAACACTGTTACTACCAACAACCATGAGTTAGTAAGATTTTGCGCAAGCTGTGTCATTTCATTTGTATTTGACAGCCATTGAACCAGATAACGCCGAAAACTTTTGTAAAAATTAAAAATGGTGAATTTTGAGTGCTAATCTATAATATTAATAGGATAGGCGATTTCTTGTGACTGATGTTTTGTTCTACCGCTTTATCCCGATTTTGACCAAACGGATATTATTTGAAAGGTATTTCTTTTTAACCCTTTTGCAGACTTACAGATTTTTAAATTTATTCCTTCATTTTGAGTAAATTGCATTTAAAGTTGCTACTAACACATACATAAAATTATACAATGCTATGTGTGTGTTTATTAAATTTGTCAATGTGTTTGTGTTAATTTGTGAATTGGCTATAATTGATTAGCATACTTTTAGGGTCTTTATTTAATGAAAAAATAAAGTTTCCTAGAATTTGCGCTCGAATTTCGAGTTTTTGCGAACAAAAACCATTACCGAAACCAAGGAAAGATTTGATATATACTAAGCGCACTCTGCCCCATCAACTTCAATAATTTACTGAATTTCGTTATGGTCACAGCAACATAGCAACATCAGAAATCGCCGACAAAAGCCTTAAAATGATATTGGACGATCGGAGAATGAAAGTGCGTAAGGTGGCTGATGCTACAGGCATCTCAACTGAGCTGATACATAAAATTTTATACTTATATTTCGACATGAAAAAGCTTTTGGACCCATCAGAACACACCAAAGACCAAGGAACACTCAAATCAATGGCCTTCTACCGGCGAACGTGCACCAAAGAAGGCCAAAGTGGGTTTATCGGCCTGAAAGGTCATGGCGATAGTTTTTTGGGTGCATCCGGTATCATTCACATTGACTACCTCAAAAAGAGTAATATTATTCACAAGCTGTTAAGGAGATACAATGATTTCAAGCAAAAACGACTGCATTTGGCTTATAACACACCTGTGCACACGTGTGCATTCGCCATTGCAAAAATCCATAAATTGGGCTACGAACTGCTACCCCATCCAGCATATTCTCCAGGTTTAGCCTTTGCGACTATTTTCTGTTTCCAAACCTGACGAAGTAGCTCGGCAGTAAGAGATTTGGATCGAATGAATGAGATATCACTGAAATATATAAATTTTTTAAAAAGAGACCGCTTTATCAAACCGCCCTCGTATATATACTGCCCTCAATGTAGATTCAGATCCCAAAACATGTTCATGATTAGGTTTGTACAAATATAAAATTCAAAGAATTAAATGAGGAACTTTCAATTTGCGGATACAAAAACATATGTATGTGACACGGAAAGTTAAAAGGGACCTATGGTCAGAAATTAAGTTTTGGAGAAAAACGACTTTGAAGTTAACAAGTTGATTTTGAACGCTTTTTTTTGGCTTTAAACTCATTACACGGGGTTTTCTAGGTCGCTGATTACGAATCTGGTATTAAATTTTAAAAATTCAAAATGGCGGATCTTTCAATTCATAATCAGCGACCGCAAAATTCGTTGAGTAACGATTTTAAAAGAAATCTGGTCAATTAAAAAAAAACTAATCCGCCATATTGGATCCGCCATTTTGGATTTTAAATTTAATACCATAAATCTAATACCAAATTAGACCAATTGCAGAAAAGTTTGTCGCATTGGATTCTTTTTTACTTCTTTTTTTAAAAAAAGTGTCTACTTTGAAGCTAATTATGACAAAACTAATGCAGTTAGAAAGCTGCATTAGAAAGAGCGTGTTGTGTGCTATAAGAATCACCAAAAAAGTAAAAATCTATTTTTTCGATCCATAGGTCCCTTTTAACTTTCCCTGTCACATATGATTTGCACTAATATGTGTAGTGATGTCCTATGTCCTTGAGCCGATCAAAGCTTACATGGCATTTTTCAACTAAATACCTTCACATATTAGTAGTGACCAACGATACCACTAGGTAGATTATAATCACCAAAGACAGTGTCGTCTGTGCGGGTCAAAAACGTACGGTCCCACGGTATTGATGATAAAATGTTTTTGTTATTCACGACGCACAGTGGGGCCTTTTGACTTTTTTCGTTGCAAAAATCATAACTTTTAAACTAATTAAGGTATTTTAAAAATTATAAATTATTTTGAAATGAGTGCCGTCCAAGGGTGGTGGGTCCACAACACCCTTTTTATTAGTTAGTTCTTTTTAAAATAGTCATTAACATTGGGAGCGATATCTAATAGACTTAACATATCGGAGCTATAATTAAGTTCTTCCAAATCTTTTTGAGATCTTACATGTCATCGTGATGAAATTAGTGGGTCTGAAAAGGCCGCCAACATATTGAAAAGGTCCTCAATATTCGTTGTTGTTTTAAATTTCGTTGTTTTAAATTTTTAAGTGCAAATTTTTTATTATGTTAAATTCATTTTTTATGCTGGCATAAGGTCAAAAGTTTCTAATTGTTGCAAAATACATATATTGTAATTTTTCGACCTTTGAAAAATAATCTAGGTAGGGCAAGCAAATTTTGTTTTATTTTTTTTAGTGTAAATTTCTTATTATATTTAATTCATTAACAAAATTTGAACAGTGGAAATTTTTGGGCCGCACAGTGGCGCCCGTAGAGCAAACGAGGTTGCAAAAATCAAAATTTTCATGAGCGCCGACGAAGTTTTGAATAAACCCATGTTATAGGAAACTTTTCAACGATTTCAAATATGATACTCTTAATAATATCACATTAGTTTAGAAGATATAACCGTTCAAAGTTGACCGACTTTCGGTTTTCAAAAAAACACAATTTTTAGTCAATTTGTTGCGATTTCAGGTGTAATATCACGAAAAATAGGTAACGAATCGCCTTATTTTTTGTTTGTATTGATTTATTAAATGTATAATGATATAAAAAAATTAAAAAATTACTCCTGGTAAATCACTATTTAAAAACTATCCGTTTTTTCACTATTTTTCAACTTTGACGGAAAATAAAAAAAATCTATATTTTTCTATATTTGCCATATATGCAAAACATGTTCTTTGATTAGTTCTTTACATAATTCAAAAGGTTTTATCTGCAGGTACGTGCCCGTTTGGCTTCCAGAGGTAAAAAAGGTTAAAAAGACATGGTTGCAGAAATTATATGGCGTGCATCCCTTACATGTTTTGACTGACAGTAGTTTGATCTAATAGTTTGAAAATTGCATTTTAAGTCGGTTGTCTACCTGTGAGCCTCTGCCAAAGTCTACTCCCAATATTCTGTTACAGACACAGGATGCACAAAAAACTACTCATTGAAATTCGCAGGTACGCACCTCACTTAAAAATTACTTTGGAGTACAAATGGTCAAGAACAATATTGACTTATGGTCCCTCCAGGTAGGCACAAATCTTATTTAGACACGAGCATAATATCAAAATTGCATAATTCAGCCTAAATCCATATGTATGCTGGGAACAGGTAAATTTTTAGGCATGGTAGCATAAGCCTATATATTGCAAAATAAGCATAATGCCTGGATTAGTCTACGACTGAAAGTTGGCGCAACAAGTACTGAAACCATGGCGTTAAACAATTTAAGTACTGAAAACATGGCGTTGAACAATTTAAAATTATTTGAACTGTTTAGAAGGTCAACCACACCAAAGTTTTTCACGTAAGCTGCTTTAGAAGAACTTGATAGCTTATACGGAAATATTGGGAGAAGCGAAATTATAAAAAATAATTTTTATCTGATATATGCAAATATTAAGGCAAAATGGGTGAAATCTAATCGAACCATTCAGAACTTCAACTCCAAATACGAGGACTGGCTTAATGAAGACACCATCCTGGATATTTGGCAGTAGATAAACCCAACACATCAACCAGAGGAGCAAAAGGAAGGCCAAAAAAAAGTATTGAGGAGTGTTCAATTTTCACAAGAAAGAGGAAACTTGCCGATGCCACCAATGACTTGACCACGAAGCATTTATCGGACGCGCTGTCTATTAAATATACAAAGGATAGTGAAAGAGTTAGGTCGCAGATTACAAAATCTGTTGCTGATGCAAGCCCACTGCGACTAAAAAGGATTAAGGAAAGCATTCCGACGCCCACAAACGCACACATAAAAAGTATGGTTCAGAAGAAGCTTTGGCCTTGTTTATGGACTTACAACTTTCCAAAGAAAAATATGAGATACTACGGGCATCCTTGATGCGACACGGGGCTGACATTTTACCAGGATACAAGCATATTACGCAAGCCAAAATACATTCACGACCACTGCAGACGGAGTTTACGGAAGTCTCTGTGAAAGCCAATCTGCAGGATCTCATGGGCCATACAGCAAAACGGTTGTTGGAGAGTCTTCCTGAAAATGAGGTGAAAATTCTTCCTGAGAAACTGACATTGATCAGCAAATGGGGCTGCGATGGATCATCCGGACAAAGCGTTTATAAGCAAAGGATATCTTCCGATGACGCTACAATATCGGACGGAAATATGTTTATGACATCTGTTGTTCCTTTACGGCTAAAATCTGATGTTTCCCTACACTGGAAAAATCCACTTCCGTCATCAGTGCATTATTGCCGACCAATAATTTTTCAGTTTGCAAGGGAATCGGCGGAACTCATAAGGACCACGGTGAAGGACATTGAAGAACAAATAAGCAAGATTAAGCCTACAAAGCTGCAAATTGGAGAAGAAAAATATATTGAATGCAATTACGAGTTCCACCTGACCATGGTTGACGGAAAAGTCGTAAACGAACTGACAGGATCAACCTCAACATTGTCATGCCCGATTTGCAAAAAGAGTCAGAAGAACTTTGGTAATTTTACAAACGAGGAGAATTACGAATATGGAATGTCACCATTGCACGCAAGGATAAGGTGTATGTTTCCCTCCTACCACAAGAGGAGGAAAACTTCGATGAAAATACATCAATAAAGGATAAGGAAAAGATCAGAAAGAAGCAAATACAGGATGCTTTTTTTAAACAAGTTGGACTAAAAGTAGACTGTCCCAAGCACGGATACGGTAACTCAAACGATGGAAACACTTCTAGGAGATTTTTTGACAATGATGAGGCAGCAGCTAGAATCACTGGAATTGAGAATCAAATCGTGAAAAGATTGGGAATGATCTTGAATGTTTTAAACTGCAAAGAAAAGGTCAATTCTACAAAATATGGAGAATATGCATCGAAAACTGCATCTCTTTTAGCAGAAATGTATTCACAGAAGAAGTTGACCCCGACCGTCCATAAAATATTGGCGCATGGCAAAGATATAATTGAGTACCAGTATTTGCCAATTGGAGAGTTTTCTGAAGAAGCACAGGAGTCTCTTAACAAATTTTATAAAAAATATAGATTGCAGAACACATTCAAAGCATCAAGGGTAAGGCAAAATGAGGACCTCTTCAACATGTTGGCAACATCTTCCGATCCACTTATTTCTTTCCTGCGGCATGTGAAGTCACGAATAGAGTTAGAAAATAATTATAGTCTAGAAAGGATTAGTCTTTTAGATATACCTTCTCTTACGAATTGTGATGAATATTTTACAGAAAATTGAAAAAATAAATTTAAAAAAGAAGTAATTTTTTTTTAATTTGTTGGGTAATAATTTAAAACATAAAACCCTAAAGAAAAAAAAAAAAACAATCTAAAAATGTAAAAAAATTTTTTTTAGTTACCATAAAATTGATTTTTCCACAAATTTTAACTTTGATAACCCATAAGTAGGCCTCTACAAAGCGTAGCACCCTTTCCAAACGCTTATTTCATAGGCTGAACAGTTATCTATCATATGCTGTTTAAACAGTTCAATTATGTTATTCGGTTCAAAAGATATGATTTTTGCAACGAAAAAACTCAAATGGCGCCACTGTGGGCCGCTTAAAAATAATACAGGTAGCGCAAGCGAATTTTTTATTATGCTGAATTCATTAAAAAATTTGCAGTTTTTTTATTTCCAATACAAAAAAATTACAAAACATTAACAATCTTCTAAAAACACTTCGCCATCCTATCAAAATCAAAATAAAATATGAAAAAAATAAAATTTCTGTTTCAAGCACCAAAAAAAATCGTGAAAAATAAGATAAAAATCTGCAAAAATTATGGTTGTTGCGTGCAGACTGGCAAGTATATGCAGCCAAGCTCACTTCAACTAGTTAGAGTATTGTATTAGTAAACCATTTTAGGTAATATCTAAGTAAACATATTTAAACATTTTTAGTTCTATTCCATCAAAATAGAAAAAACTACCAAAATATATTATATTTGAAAAACTGAGACTGTAGAAAAGTAAACGACCAAATAACATCATTTTTATTCTGTTTTATAGAAACCCTTTCAAACGACACCAAAAGCATTATAATCGGTTCACTAGTTTACCTACAATCTGATTTGAAAGAGGATATTTTTCAAAAAATTTTGCGCCTTTTTCTAAAAGCTAAACAAATTCCAACTTTATGGAGCTCTATCATCCATAATTTTTACCCGATTTTAAAACAGTTTATTGATTCTTAATCTGTGATAAATTCTCTATCTTATACATTCATTGGTTTTATTGAATGCTTCTATCAAAAATTTTTTTTTTGTGACGCTCTTTGGGGAAAGGCTCCACTGTCCGACGTGGCACCTTGGTTTTGGTATAACAGAATTAGTAGGAGCAGTCAGCTGAAGCAGCTAGATTAGTAACAGCAGTCAGTCGATGACACTGTATTAGCGAGAGCAGTCAGCCGAAGCCGCTGGATTAGCGAAAGCAGTAGCGATAGTAGTCAGCTGAAGCCGATGGTTCTTGCCAAAACAAGCCTTCTCTATCCACACCAACTTTACCTACTTATCAAATTTAACATATGAACTGGTTCAGAATTGTAAGTGAGGTGTTTGCGTTGTTATCTAAATAACATAGATCTTATACGTGTTTCTGTATGTATGTTACTTCAAAGTTGGTGTGAATATTGTCATCAGTGTGTGTGGTTCTATTATTTATGTGTGTTTATATTCTTCTGATATTAATGTACGTTGCGAATTATGGATCCAATTTGCAATGTTACACCGGTTTTTTTAAATCTATTTTTAGGAAATCAGGTTTATTTCACACTTTCCATTACCGGAAATCTGGTTTATTCATTTTCAGTCAACCAACGAACCGGTTTTTTAACAGTTGATTTTTCAGAAATAAGGTTTTAAAATTTAACCAAAGTTTATATAAAATTCAGTAATAACCGAATATTCCTTTTTTAGATTAAATATATGTAAGTATTCCACGGCATTTGTTTTTATTTTTATTACCAAAAGCAATTTGTTAACTTTCATTTTTTTTTTTACCAGCTACTAAACATAAATTTATGACCTACCAACAATTCCTTAATACAACAAGCATAAGAACAAGAATAAGTAAAGAAAAATTCATTTGATTTTTTATCGTAAGATTGAACTATGGATACACCGCACCGCCACACAAGTACACAATGTCATCACAGACATTGAGGAAGAGGGGCACAAATTGCAAAAGTTTATTTTTTTCAACTTCAATTGTTTTGCTGCTTGAGGTTTTTGGCATCATAAATAATGCATTATTGTCGACAGCTTGTAACACTATGTTTAAATGTACTCGCAGTAAAGTGAAGGAGAAGTGGTGAAACAGGGGAGGAAGTGTTATACTTATAAAGATAAGCTAAAATGAAAATACAGCACACGGGTATTACTCTTGTTCCCAGATGATATAAAAATGAAATGTAAGAAGACTTTAAAGAAATTCGTTGGGATGATTTGCAAGTTTGGACTTTAACATTCTATATTATTTGCCTTAAATAACTAAAATATATGCATATTAAGGTGGCATTGTGAAATTTTCTGAATTTTAAGGATAATCGATATATTGTGCCACTTGTTCTATAAATGGTCGATAACTCAAACTCTCCTCAAGGAAAAAGTTTAAATTTTATGAAATTGTCTGTATTCTGTAGGTGTGGATTAAAATTGGTCAACTTGATATTAGAAGTGTTCTTAGTTTTATTCAGAAATATTTTTACTGATAATAAACTTTTTTGCTCTTGAGGCCAAAATGACTTGTTTTCATAAATACATTTGAAACACAATATTGTCCAAACAATTGTTAAATAGTCACGCTAAATACGTACGTATTTTTGTAGCCTATATCACTATGTAGTTAGGGTATAATGACTTTGTGCTGATGTTTGTAACCAACAAAAATATTTGACCTAGACCCAGTCGATATAGAACAAACTCAATTGAAATTGGTGAAAATCGATGCATATTCAGATCTAGTCCTTATACAAATGACCCCTGTGAGATTGACTTAAATTGCCATTTGATCCAAATTATCATATAGATCTAGTTCAAATTGGGTGTATGTGTATTTATTACATCCATTAATCAGTAATCCAAAAATAAACTCTATAGTACAATTCTCTGTCATAGACCCCATTTAAAGGTGCTTCCCGATTTTCACTTAAACCTATCAAAAACAAAACACACACAGATTTTTCTCAAATTTGGTTTGTATGTGTTTTTGCAAAACAAAAACAAGTACGAAAATTATAGTCGGTATAGACCGACCATACGATACCATATACCATGGTTTAGAAACCCTATATCTTCGGTGCAATTAACTGGATATAGAAAATAAGCACAAACCAAATTTGAGTGGCATTGTTATCAATTTTTTTGGCTGCAGATATAAAGAAGTTCATATCGGGTGCTATATTTATACGTGGACTAGATCAAAAAATAGACCGATCCTGACCATATTTGGTAAAGTCACTTATATTTTGAAAAAATATACACAAACCAAATTTGAGAAAAATCTGTGCAATATTTTTGTTTTTTTGATAGATTTAGGTGAAGATCGGGAAGCAGCTCTATATGGGGCCTATGACTAAGAATTGTCCAATAAGGATTATTTTTGGACTACTGATTAATGGATATAATAAACACATACACACCCAATTTGACTGAGATCTATAATGATAATTTGGATCTTATGGCAATTTATGTCGATTTCATAGGGGTCATTTGTATAGGGACTACGTTTCAACAGCATTCATCCTGTCACCGACAAAAGCTTATATACCATGCATGGGCAAATGCGGCCCCACGGGCCGCATGCGGCCCACGAACGAATTTATGCGGCCTCGTATAAATTTAAAAAAATTACAAAATTTAATTTAGATTTAATTAAAAAAAAAAACAAGTAAGAAAATTATAGTCGGTCTAGACCGACTATACGATACCCTATACCATGCGTTTAGAGACCCTATCTCGCAGGCCCAACTAACTGGATATAGAAAATAAGCATAAACCAAATTTGAGTGGGATTTTTATTAATTTTTTCGGCTGCAGATATGAAAAAGTTCATATAGGATGCTATATCTATATGGGGACTAGGCCCAAAAATGGACCGATCCTGACCATGTTTGGTAAAGTCTCTTGTATTTTGCAAAAATATATACAAACAAAATTTGAGAAGAATCTGTGCAATATTTTTGTTTTTTGATACATTTAAGTGAAGATCGGGAAGCAGCTCTATATGGGGCCTATGACTAAGAGTTGTCCAATAGGGATCATTTTTGGACTACCCAATTTGACTAAGATTTGTATGATAATTTGGATCTTATTGCAATTTAAGTTGATTTCATACGGGTCATTTGTATGGGGGCTAGGTCTGAACATGGACCGATTCTCATCAATTTCAATAGCGTTCATCCCATGGCCGATAAAAGATTAAATACCAAATTTCATCAAAACATATTCATATTTGCGACCTGCAGTTTGATTACAAGCTTTACATGGACACACAGACGGACGGACGGACGGACGGACATCGTTAAATCGAATCAGATAGTGATTCTGATTCGATCGGTATAATTAAAGATGGGTGTAGGTCAATATTTTTGGTTGTTACAAACCAAACAGCAGCACAAAGTCATTATACCCAAACCACATAGTGGTATAGGGTATAAAAAAATCAAAACATTAATACCAAAATTTCAAAGTATTGTTACAAAATAGCATTAATATGAGTATAAATTTTCAATAGGGCCACAAAAATAATACAAATTATTTGAATGTAACGTCTGTTAGCATGCTTCATTTTTTCTATTAGAAACAATGTAGCATGTACAAAAAAATGCATTTTAAAAATTGTATGTTTGCAAAACACACCCATGATTTGAAATGCAAAGGACAGAGCATAATAATTTTTCTCTCTCGTTTTTTATAGTTCATTATTTTCAGGGCTGTCAACTTTAAAATATCAAGAAGCACTAAACCGACAAAAATCGCATAATTTGTAAAAAAAAAACACTATATTTTCCATTTTTTATTTTTGCTTTTTTCAGTAAAAGCCCTGTTGTCCTGAATGCTTGGGGATGAGAGCAGTCCCGATAATTAAATGTTTCATTAAAACTAGAAACTTTTTATCTTTTGGAACAGAAACCATTAAATTTTTTATACATATTGTAGCAACCACTTCATAAATATTTTTTCATAAAAGCATGTTTTGAAAAATAATTCAATTGAACTTTAAAATTTTGTTTAAAAAATTTAAAAACTAAAATTGGCAAATTCGACGATTTTTTAATTATATCTCATGTTCATTTTATTGAAATTAACTGGTAATACTCAACATATATCGGTCCCGCTTTTTATTAAAATGGCATCAACGAGCAATAAAAAACGTAAGATAGGTGATGAAAATAGAAAATTCCAGTCCGAATGGACACACAAATTCGGATTTGTTGCAAATAAGGACATACTTATGTGCCTCATTTGCAAAATTACTGTACCACATAACAAACTTTACAATTTAAGTAGACATCATGAAAAATTTCACTCACAATTTGCCAAAGATTATCCCCTTAATACTAATCTTAGAGAGACTAAACTGAAGGCATTGCAGTCAAATATTGCAAAAGAACAGAACATTATTTCGTCTTTAAGCCATGGAAATGACAGATCACTTGAAGCAAGTTCCATAATAGCTTGGGATATTGCCCGTGATAAACGTCCTTATGGGGAAGCAGAGTTAAGAAAACACACTATGAAGAAGGTTTTCTTTATCACGGCGCACAACCGAGAGTGGGATTGGAGATATCAGCACTTTTATTGAAACAAGTTTAAAAAACGAACTAAAAAATTCTGCAGCATTTAGTTTAGCTCTTGATGAATCCACAGATGTTAGCGACGTTCCTCAATTGGCGATCTTCATTAGGTCTGTATCAGTTGAATTTAATATCACTGAAGATATGTTAGACCTTGTAGCTCTTTCTGAAACAGCGCGAGGTATTGATGTAAAAAATGCGCTTTTCGAAGTAATTAACAAATTTGAATTGCCACAAGATACAAGACCTCGAATGTAAAAAATTTAAATTTTTTCCTCTTTTAAAATTGAACGTAAATAATATACAAGACGATAAGCTGGAAGAATACATAAATAATTTAAAACAATTTCATGAAAATTTTAAATGCAGATTTGAGGATCTTAAAAAACTTCAAGCAACATTCTCAGTTTTTGTTAACCCATTTTTATACCTTATACCACTATGTGGTTTGGGTATAATGACTTTGTGCTGCTGTTTGTAACAACCAAAAATATTTGACCTAGACACATCTTTAATTATACCGATCGAATCAGAATCACTTTCTGAGTTGATTTAACAATGTCCGTCCGTCCGTCCGTCCGTCCGTCTGTGTGTCCATGTAAAGTTTGTAATCAAACTGCAGGTCGCAAATATGAATATATTTTGATGAAATTTGGTATATAAGCTTTTATCGGCCATGGGATGAACGCTATTGAAATTGGTGAGAATCGGTCCATGTTCAGACCTAGCCCCCATACAAATTACCCATATGAAATCGACATAAATTGCCATAAGATGTAAATTGTCATATAGATCTTACTCAAATTGGGTTTGTATGCATTCATTACATCCACTAATGAGTAGTCCAAAAATGATCCCTTTGAGCCCATATAGAGATGCTTCCCGATCTTCACTTAAATCTATTAAAAAACAAAAATATTGCACTGATTCTTCTCAAATATTGTTTGTACATATTTTTGCAAAATACAAGAGACTTTACCAAACATGATCAGGATCGGTCCATTTTTGGACCTAGTCTCTTTATAGATATAGCATCCGATATGAACTTTTTCACATCTGCAGCCAAAAAAATTAATAAAAATCCCACTCAAATTTGGTTTTTGCTTATTTTCAATGTCCAGTTAGTTGGGCCTAAGAGATAGGGTTTCTAAACGCATGGTATAGGGTATCGTATAGTCGGTCTAGACCGACTATAATTTTCCTACTTGTTTCTATTAGAAACAATGTAGCATGTACAAAAAAATGCATTTTAAACATTGTATGTTTGCAAAACACACCCATGATTTGAAATGCAAACGACAGAGCATAATAATTTTTCTCTCTCGTTTTTTATAGTTCATTATTTTCAGGGCTGTCAACTTTAAAATATCAAGAAGCACTAAACCGACATAATTTGTAAAAAAAAAAAAAAAACACTATATTTTCCATTTTTTATTTTTGCTTTTTTCAGTAAAAGCCCTGTTGTCCTGAATGCTTGGGGATGAGAGCAGTCCCGATAATTAAATGTTTCATTAAAACTAGAAACTTTTTATCTTTTGGAACAGAAACCATTAAATTTTTTATACATATTGTAGCAACCACTTCATATATATTTTTTCATAAAAGCATGTTTTGAAAAATAATTCAATTGAACTTTAAAATTTTGTTTAAAAAATTTAAAAACTAAAATTGGCAAATTCGACGATTTTTTAATTATATCTCATGTTCATTTTATTGAAATTAACTGGTAATACTCAACATATATCGGTCCCGCTTTTTATTAAAATGGCATCAACGAGAAACAAAAAACGTAAGATAGGTGATGAAAATAGAAAATTCCAGTCCGAATGGACACACAAATTCGGATTTTTTGAAAATAAGGACATACCTATGTGCCTCATTTGCAAAATTACTGTACCACATAACAAACTTTACAATTTAAGTAGACATCATGAAAAATTTCACTCACAATTTGCCAAAGATTATCCCCTTAATACTAATCTTAGAGAGACTAAACTGAAGGCATTGCAGTCAAATATTGCAAAAGAACAGAACATTATTTCGTCTTTAAGCCATGGAAATGACAGATCACTTGAAGCAAGTTCCATAATAGCTTGGGATATTGCCCGTGATAAACGTCCTTATGGGGAAGCAGAGTTAAGAAAACACACTATGAAGAAGGTTATGAGCATTCTCGAACCTGATAACAAAAAGCTGCATAAAGCGATAGATCAGCTTTCTTTATCACGGCGCACAACCGAGAGTGGGATTGGAGATATCAGTACTTTTATTGAAACAAGTTTAAAAAACGAACTAAAAAATTCTGCAGCATTTAGTTTAGCTCTTGATGAATCCACAGATGTTAGCGACGTTCCTCAATTGGCGATCTTCATTAGGTCTGTATCAGTTGAATTTAATATCACTGAAGATATTTTAGACCTTGTAGCTCTTTCTGAAACAACGCGAGGTATTGATGTAAAAAATGCGCTTTTCGAAGTAATTAACAAATTTGAATTGCCACAAGATACAAGACCTCGAATGTAAAAAATTTAAATTTTTTCCTCTTTTAAAATTGAACGTAAATAATATACAAGACGATAAGCTGGAAGGATACATAAATAATTTAAAACAATTTCATGAAAATTTTAAATGCAGATTTGAGGATCTTAAACAACTTCAAGCAACATTCTCAGTTTTTGTTAACCCATTTTTGTGTGATGTCCTAAATGATGAATTTTTATTATCCGATATAGTTAATTCTTGCAAAACCAGATGTTGGAAAATTGGAGTTGTTAGAAATGAAGGATGATATTGTATTGAAAATGCATCACAAATCAACTTCTCTAGTTGGATTTTGGAAACTTGTTAACGAAACCCAATATCCACCAATATCTCTATACTCCACCATGAAAAATGTTAAAAACAAAAATTGTTCACGTTTAACAAATCAACATCTTACGGAACTCATTCGGACAACTTTGACAAACTACACACCTGATTTTAAAGAAATAATCAAAAATTCTTCCTAATTTCTTTTTTATTTTTTGTTACCTATATTTTTATTTTATTTTTATATAATTCCTTTTTTTTATTTTATTTAAAATGAAATTCTTTGATCTCAAAAAATTTTTAAATATAACATTATTTTTATAAATACTAAAAATATTTCGGTATAAAATTTATTTGTAATGTTTATGAAATGAAATAATATATTTTATGTTTGTTTAAAAATCGTTTTTTTTTTTTTTTTTTGATTTTTTGTTTGAAAATGAATATTTGTACAGAAATAAGCTAGTGCGGCCCACCGTTAGTAGGTGAAATTCCAAATTTGGCCCAACAAGCCATTTACGTGCCCACCTCTGTTATATACCAAATTTCATCAAAATATATTCATATTTGCGACCTGTAGTTTGATTATAAGCTTTACATGGACACACAGATGGACGGACGGACGGACGGACGGACGGACATCGCTAAATCGATTCAGAAAGTTATTCTGAGCCAGTCGGTATAATAAATGGGTCTAGGTCAAATATTTTTGGTAGTTATAAACAGCAGCACAAAGTCATTATACCCAAACCACATAGTGGTATAGGGTATAATTAAGTGACCTTAAATTTTTTATGTGACCGATTCATTTTCCGATCTAGTCCCCATATAAATATATCATCCTATATGAACTTTTTCAGATCGAGAGGTAAAAAAATTAATACAAATTCCACTCAGATTTAGTTTCTGCTTCTTTTCTCTACCCAATTAGTTCGACCTAAGGCCAATTCTAGAAACACGTTCTCTAATAATAAAAGCGGTTGAAAACTCCATGGATAAGTTTATTTTTTAATTTTTTTTTCTAAAATTTGGGATTTTGGAATAGGATGTTCCACCGGTTTTATCATAACTTGAGAACAACTTGATCAATTCGTAATAATCAAAAAAAAAAAAAAATAATGTAACTTATGCTAATATTAATTGGAAAACATATGGCATGGAGAGAAACAGTGAGCCATAAATCTGTTTGCTACTCTTGTTTAAGTGCAGAAAGTAGTTTCGGAAAAAATATCCACGATTTCAAATTCGCGAATTTCCACTTTAACTTCTACATTCAGATGGAGCTCCATATCATGAAAATCCGGCTGCTATATACAGTGAAGTCATTTCGTCGTCCCCTGTACCTTCGTCTTCAAGCATGTGTAGCACTTCAGATGCATCCAATGCGAAGCTTTTGATGCAGCAAGAAAAAAATGATAAAAAATATATATATAAGGGTGGGTCGATTTATAAATCGCCCAAGTGACAAGGTAAATCGTATTCATGAGATCAAAATAAGAAACTTTGCCCGAAGAACCATACCTCTAAAACGAATTCTGATGTCCCGACTTTTGACCTGTCTGTCTGTCTGTCTCACTTTGATCCATTTAGAATGTAACCCCCTTGGGGGTTTCCCATACAAACATTTCAAAAAATCACCATTTTTTGTTTAGAATTGGGCTGACTATGTTTAATTTAATATTAAAATTAAAACTCATTCGTGTACGTATCTTCTACTATGCTAATAAATAATAATCATACGCCTTGACTATGTTATGTTATTCAAAAAGATCGATCGGATGAGGGTAAATAACTTTTGGATCACTCCATGAGTGACTCCGGTAGGTATTTTAATCCCTAGAATATGATTTTCCTTGATTACAAAAATTATAAAAAAAAATATTCGTATTATGTTTATAATGTTGTTTATGTTTATAATTATGTGGAACGGTGGCAGCAAGATGTCTTGAATATTGTCAATTAAAGGTGCATTCTTCAGTCTATGTTGTTTCATTTGTTCCTCCGCACTTCCTCTTTACATTGGAATTGATTCAGAGGTGAGCGCGAATCCCAATTACAAAGAAAACAACAGAATTTTGGGAAGCCGCCCTTATCGATGATCCCTTGCAAAATGTTGATGACCTTCAAATCACAGCAAATCTTCCATTTATTTTCGTAGTATTTGATTTTTTTCTTGTTTCATAGCTTTCTTTCATGTTAATATCAATTGCTAGCGGAATAGAATGTTTTCGGTTCGACACATGCAACAACACTGCTTTCAAGCTTCTAAAAGAACCATCAGTAAATAATCTCCACTCACTAGCTTTTATATCGTTGCAGTAAGCGAACGAATTGTCATCATCTAGAGTGTAGAGTTCTGAAATTCAGCTTGCCGTTTGCGGTACGCCGTAGAGTTAACATTAGCATGTGTGAGTTTTCTTTGCGTTAATAGCGCCTTCAAAAATATGGCAAGTCGCTGCGATAGTCCCAATATGGCCACAGTGAAATCCATTTCCATTTGTGTTATTAGTTGTGGTCCATCTCATCCCTGTTGGGGCTCATAATCGGTATCAAAAGATCTTCATAAGTAACACCACTTGCTCTACTCATTCCTGTAAATTCTGTCCTACGATATGCAGTTGGCGGCATTGGTGATATACAATTTTCAGGTGCTTTATAAATTTTGTTCTTCTTAGCATATCGATTTAGACGACATGTGTAATACGCATGCATAGTAACTGGTTGCATCATGCTAACCTGGGCGATTCATCCAGTTTACCGAAAAATATTTGCCAACCGAATTGGTTTTAAGTGGAACAACTGTATTTTCGATTGTATCAACAGAAATATTTACTGTTAAGGCAATAGAATTGTAATCATCGTGAACCCGAAAATCGGTTATTAGAATTATCGCGGTTGGTAATAAATTCGATAGCCACAATGAATCCGTTTTCTGTGTGTATCTCTGCCTCCACTCAACCATGCCATGAGATTGTTATAACATTGGCGACACACTGTATTAGGTGTGTAATTTTTACCGGTCAAGTCTACTTCGTCGAAAAACAACTTATATGATCCATTCTTTTCCTTTTGAAATCTTGTAGAACTTTTTTTCTGATCTGATGACCGCAAACGTAGCAAAATAAATAAATTTTTTCACATTGCATATTGAAATTGTGAGTTGCCAATGTCGTGTGCGAATTATGCTGTAGCACTTTCTCTATAACTTTCACCGCTGAGCCCTCGTTTACGTCGCGCTGTGTAATGCCTCGATGTGAGCGTCGTGTCGCTTTTATATTGTTTGTGCGTCCCTTGATGCGTGTGCTGAGCTTACTGCTTTGCCTGTGCTGCTGAGGTCAGTGCGTGATCGCGTGAGTTGTTTATTGAGATCTTAGGTACATTTTTGTAGTTGATTGTTTCCTTGAATTTTGAACGGTTTACTAACTATGGACCTGAACAGGGGAAAAAGGTATAAAAAACGAATTTTTTAAAGTTTTTCAAGATTTTGATCTTGAAGTTTTTTTAATTTTATATGTTCTTTATGACAAGATCTACAAGTTTGCGCAATAAAAAACATTTTTCATCATTTCGTTCTTAATAACTCCGAAAGTGTTAAGTATTTAATAAAAATAATATTAACATAAGTGGGAGGTAATTTAAATTAAAATTATTTCATGTTTATACCCTCCACTAAGTTTGTCATTCCGTTTGTAATAATTAGAAAAAAAATTTTGGACCCCATAAAATATATATATTTGTGATCCTTATAACAACCGGAGTTGATATAAAATATGTCCGTCTGTCCGTCTGTGGAAATCACGATGACGGCATCAATCGGGCAGCTAGGGTGCTTGTTGATATAAAAAATGATTCACTAATATCCTGAGAAGTTTGCTGTTTAAAATCGTCCAAATCGGTCGATTAGGGCCCGAGATTTGAATGAGGAACTGAAAAAAGTCATGAAAAAATATAATTTTCTATGTTGTTCTCGTCACGATCAAGCCCTCAATAGGACAGCTATGGTGATCATTTTTAGTGAGAATGATTCACCAAATTCATGGGAAGATTTCTATTTCAAAAATCATTAAAATTGGTGGATCAGGTCCAGGGAAATCTCTGAAAGAGTAAAAAAAAAATGAAAAACATGATATTTCTATATTTTTCTTGTTGTTATTCTAAATGTTGCATTGTTGTCATAGCTGGACTTGTTGTTTTTGTGGTCGCTTTGGTAATAATATAATTAAAACTAACCCTTTGTACATTTTTTTATCAACTCTGGTAGAAAAATTTAAAAGTTTCCATTGTTTTGGCATCACTAAACAATTTATTAGATCATTTCTGTCATTGCCACGAGCCTGCCTGCAAAGTTTCAGATCGATTGGGTCACGGGAAAGGGGTTAAAATCGACCCAAAATTTTTTCGACAAGAAGACACTACGAGTTAATATAAAAGGAGTAAAAATTCACCAGCATCTAAAGCAAATACATAATGCTAAAATACGTAGTTGTTATTAAAAATAAAAAACAATGTAAATTTAGCAAAACAAAATTTTATGTATTAATTTATTTAAAGAGAAAAACACAAAAATAACGTTTGATGTTGTATTAAATATTACAAATAATATACAAATATTCTATATATGTATGTATATCCATAATAACTGCATGTTAGAAATAAATCGGTATATTATTTTATTTACATAAAATTCTGCAATATTTTGTTGTGGGGAAAATACATATCTTTTGCATTAACAGAGTGTCACTTCATTTTGCTCAGCCTGACTATGCCACAGTAGATGGCGCCACAATTTGTGTTCTAATTAGCTTTGCAATAGTTATTTCTATTTTAACATGAATGTCAATATATTCGACTAGATATCATAAAGAGCAATGTTAAGAGTATACATGGGCTGGTCTTTTATTTCATACGTTTTTTCATTATTCTTTTACAAATATTCCAAAAAAACACCAAATATGTTTACATTTAAAAAATGTTTACATTTAAAAAAATATTCGACGATAGTCGAATCATTAAAAAAAGGAAATAGCAAAATTATCAGTAAAATTTTTAAACGATATTCGCTATTTTTAAAATCAGCTAAACGACAACCATTTTTGTGTTGTTTATTCAATCGATAAAAACTTAAATTTTTAGGTTGAAATGTCGTGATACATAAATAAAAATCATAAAATAGTGAAAATATTTTGCTTTTATTAAAAAACTTTTTTATATAAATAAAAAATTTAAATAGCATATTCAAATCAATATTCAAATTATTATTTTAAACATAAACATAAAATCATCCTGTCAAACACGAAGTAATTTGTTTTTTTCTATTCTTCTTTGTGTTTTTCGCTTATTTTGACAGAGATGCCACTCATTTACAATAGCTGTCGATATATTTTGCGATTGTCGGATCGTTGATATTTACAGAATCGCATACAGAAAACATTAATTTAAATTCAATGAATTTTAGAAAACCTCAAATGATACTTAAGAATTGCGAACATAAAAACTGTTATATAAATAAACGCAATTTGATGAAAATGTTATTTTTTATATATAAATTTCCATAATGTTTTTTGGATGAAAATTTTAAGTTTTTCAGATAATAAAGATAACAAATTATTTTATTTAAAATGTTTGGGACTTTTGGTTTTTTGCGTTTGGCGTCCCTAATTTATAATTATTATTATAAATTTATTCTATATGTTTTCCAAATATGACAATATTTTAATAAAAAAGTTGAGAGAGCTTTTTTTTGGTTATTATTTTGTTACTCCATCCGACCTATATGGCCGCAATGAAGAAATATTTCGCCAGTTAAAAGAAGCTATACAACCATCTCCAATTAGCACGATTTAATGCATATAGCCACCCTACACAACCATTACCTTTGCAATGGAGGTTAGGGTGAGCTATTTAATTAGCAAAAACTAAATTAAACGAGAAGTTATGTCATATAACCGGAAATGCATGCATATAGGTATATAACCTAAATGCGTGCCGATCAGCAACCACGATGACCAAAAAGCAAACACCGAAATAAATCCGAAATAATAGAAAAGACGAAAACCAACCCAAAGAATTTGCTGAAATAATTTGTTATTAAGTTTAACAAATTGTTTTTTTTTTTCCAATATTTTGTTTACATTTATTATCAACACTCAAACCGAGGTGGAGGGTATTAAAGATTCGGCACAGCCGAATTTAACACTCTTACTTGTTTTATAATAAAACTGATGAAATTATTCTCAAATTATGATAAAATCGGTGGAGCATCCTCTTCAAAAATCCCAAAATTTCGACTGTTCTTGTTGTTAGAGGACCATGTCACATCAAAAAAAAATTGTGGCTATTAGCTGCCATAAAAAGAATTCCATTTTGTTGCATAGTATAATTACTGGTTACTAACATATGTAATACGGGCTTTTGTACACGGTAACTTTTAAGCAAAAGATAATTTTTTAAAATTAGTATATTTGACCGCTAAATATTACTCACACAGACAGCATGATTTAATTATTATTTATAATATACTATAACACAAAGTTTTTTATGGTTAGTACTTAAAAAGGTTATGCAATTCAGATATATTTAAGAAAATGAGCAATTTTGTCCCCCAGAGCTAAAGGAGCTAGTATATAAGAAAAATACAGAACATACGTAATTTACACGTAGCACAATTTTCTTTAATATACTAATGCTCAGCAAAGAACGATAAATTGAAATTTTGTAAGACAGTGCCCAAACTTTGCTAGATTTTATTGTACGCGGTGCTCCTTTTGACATTTTTGTCAAATTTCATGTGAAATCTTCATTGGTTCATTAGTGACGTTCCTTTTTGTGAGAAACTAAAAGTGAATTTGGCGATGTTCACAATGTTTGATTTTTTTTAACAAAAAATTACCATTAAATTTTGTTTAAGGAATCAAATTTCTGCTGCAGAAACATTAAGGAGAACTTTTCTGACCCTGCACGTTCGAATAAAATGTGGTACAAGTAGTTCCATGAAAATAGAGAAAGCGTTGAAGATATAGAGTGCACCGAGCGAAAAAACCATTAGCTGCTGAACAACACGTTAAGTAAATCAGGAAAATCGTCGTTTGATAATTAGAGAACATGCCGATACTTCTGACATTTCAAAAGGAACAGTCAACACCATTACAAAAATGTTTTAGGCCTCAAACGCGTCAAATCTCGATGTGTTCCAAAAAAAGAGCTTTACATATCTCTGAAATAATGCTTTCTGATTACCAGAAAGAAACGGAATTCATCATTACGGCTGATGAGATTTGGATCTAAACCTACAACTGCGAAACGCCGACCAATCAAGCGAATATATGGAAAAGGTGAAACAAGAACGAGAAGATCACGCCAAAGTCATTCAAAAATGTGCATTAGCGTATTGTTTCGGAAGGAGGTTACTTTGAAGTTAAAGAAATTGATTTGGAATAATGAATAAAGGTTTTCCTTTTATAACAAAAGTCAAATATTCATTTACCGCAGCAATATATTTCATTTTACATTTTTTTCAAAAATCTGACCTTTGACCTGAAAGGGGCATGAGTCAGAATGACTAATATTCCGCTTCAGTATTGGCAAAAGTCTATAGTTGATGCATCAATACCACCCTAATACATATCGTCACCTAAAATGAAAATGGACATCGCAAAACCATTTGATTTTTTACAACAGAAACTAAAAAACGAAATTTAAAAACTATTTATAAATGAAAAAATTGCAATCATGGTAAAAGAAAAACAAGAAATAGTGTTATATTCAGCTCGAATCTTTGATTCCCTCCAGCTGGATTTTACATTTACATTAATATCTGGAATTATTGCACTACTTACAACAAATGTAAACAAAATATTTGAAAAAGATAACAATTTGATAAATTTAACGCTAAATTATTACAACAAACACTCTGAATTTTTAACATTTTTGGAGGTGTCTTCACATTTTTGGTCATATCTTAGCACAATAATGTCCAATTTAACTCATTTTCTATAGCGACCTCACCAAGATAACGACAAATAATATTCTTCTCAGTTTACAAAGATAAATGGTTTATTTTATAAATGAGCATGGTTTCATCACACAGACAGACAGACGAACATCGCTATATCGACTCGAGTTGTTATAATGATCAGGAATATATGTATGTACATTTTGGAGTCGTAAATTCATTTTTTGATGGGTTACAAATGGAATTTCAAGCTGATATATACCCTCTGCACAGTGGTGAGGAGGGTATAATAACAGTGATTTTATATCTAAAGAATCTAAAATATTTCAAAATATGTTTGTTTGGATCTTTTGCATTTGATTTTTCTGTTTAAGCATAAAATGTTTTTTTTTATCTTTTATCATTATTTTTTTTTCCTGCCAATCGCAATATGTATATTAAGGAATATGTATATCAAGACCGTTACAAAAAAAAACGTTTTTCAGTGGTCTCATGAAAATAAAGCTTGTACCGATAACTATTGTAGCGATAATCCTTAGTGAGTGGACAACTCTATAATAACCTTTTTTGTTAGGTTTTTTATTTTCCAAACACGCCATATATGTATGTGCTTTTTATCATGTATCCGCGTATTAGAGATATATAAGTATTATTAATAGAAGATGTTAACTTTACGGGTTATGTAAGGTGTTCAGATTTTATGGATCAAATGAACATATAAAGGGTGAAGCAAAATTCGTACAAGAATTGAAGTTGCCATAATTTGAGCAGTAAAGTGTTGGAAACCAACACAAATAGTGTCGGGTTTGTAAAACTGGAGCAACGCGTTTTGAAAAAAATTTCAAAAAAAAATGTAAGTTTGGGGGATACAGTTAGTTAGATTGCGTATAAAATATAGTCGGCATATGGATCTAACTTCGTCAACTGTGAAGAGAATAATTAAACAATTCAAGCAGACTGAATCAATTGGTGATGCTAAATACACTGGCCGTCCATAAACAAGCCGTTCAAATGTCAATATCGAAGCAGTGCGTAAGAGTGTTAATGAAATTCCAGGAAATCAATACGGCGTCGTGAAGAAGAATTGCAATTCTCAAGAAGCTCTCTACATTGCATACTCACTGAAGAACTGAGTCTTCATGCTTAAAAAGTTAAATCTACACAAGTACTGAAGCCCAATGACCATGCGCAGTGATGAGAGTTATTTGAATGGATTATTGAACATCAAAAAGTAGATGCTGTTTTCGAAAAAAAAAATCATCAATCGTCGCGAAGCACATTTTCACCTTGATAGTTTTGTTAATTGGGGTGCAAAAAACACACATGTGGTCATCGAAAAACGGGTGTATCTAAATCGTGTTACAGATTGGTGTGGATTTTGGGCTGGAGGAATCATTAAACTATACTTCTTCAAAAATTAGGCCGTTTAAGCTGTCACTGTTACTGGTGCTAGCACGATCTTTCTGCCTAAATTCGATTATATTGATGTGGACGACATGTGGTTTCAATAAGATGGTGCCACATGCCATACACCCCATAGATAGTGCAATTTAACACCATCAGATTTCTTTGTGTGAGGATACGCCAACAAGCCTAAAAGCACCCACATTTCTACAAAAGGGTCATGGAAAATTTCGAAAAAAGCAGAGCCGTAGAGGCCACATGCTCGATGTATAGTTTCATACATAATCGTATCATTTGTACTTGATGATTCAATAAAAAACAACAATACAAAGAAAACAAAACCTTTCAATTCCAATCTTGCCGGAATTTTCAGGCAATGTTTGTTAAATTCTATTCGATTAAAGTGATAACCAGGGAAACCGCAAATATGCAATATCATGTTTTTTCCTGTGCGTCGTATGGACCCATGGATAGACTATTTATCCGTTTCAGAACAATTTAAGAATTCTGGCATCAATTTGTTAGAGCATATTTTAGCATATTTCACCCTTTAGAGCATATTTTTGCATTTTTCAGCTTTAAGAGCATATTTTGAGATAAAAGCATATTTTTAGGGTATATTTCGACATTTTTAGAGCATATTTGTGTCTTTTAGGGCATATTTCTGTCTTTTAGGGCATATTTTAACTTTTTATACATTCATATTTTTTTTTAATATACGCTAAACTTACATTAGCGCTTTTTTTTTAATTTGATTCTGTTTAACACACTGTTTTTACATTTTTTTTTCGTATTGTGTTGTTTTGCGACACAAACAACAATAAAACATATGGTTTTGTGTATTGCAGTTTGTTACATTTGAATTTGTGTACATATGTATGTGAAAAAAAAACAAAAAAATATTTGTGCATTTTACATGTGTTTCGTCATCTTTTAAATCAAATTCATATTTGACTTGAAATTTTGAATTCGTTTGTTGGTAGCACTACCAAATCAAAGAAGAAAACAAAACGGGGAATAACTTTTTTCGCTGTACATATTCCAGTTTTATACAAAAAGATAAGCAAATGTAAGTATGGATAGAAAATAAAAACGAATTTATATTTTTATTATTTTTTTTTTTTTTGGAATTTGTAGAAAATGCCTAAAGTTAAGCCTTCTAAAACATCAAAATTGAAGGCTCTTAGCAAGGAATTTCCTGAACTTCGAGTAAATGGAGACGTTCTTTTTTGTAATATCTGCTGCAAGTCAGTTGCAGGAGAGAGATTATTTTTAATTAAACAACACATAGAAAGTGCAAGACACATAAAGTTGAAAGAGAATCGTCAAAATGAAGAAAACGTACAATTGTTTATACCGGAATGTGCACAACCGAAAGAAAGTGATTTTTATAAAAAGTTGTGTGAAGCTTTTGTAGCAGCTGACATTCCCTTATTTAAAATGCGAAATGAACACCTGAAAAAATTATTTGAGGAATTTACAATTTACAAAGTACCCTCGGAAACGTTTCTTCGAACAAAACTTGTAAAAGATCTCTACCAAAATTGCTTAGACAATATACATAAATGTTTAAAAAATCAATATATATGGATCTCTATAGATGAAACTACTGATGCGACTGGCAGGAATGTGGCAAATGTTATAGTTGGTGTTTTAAGTTCTGACGAAGAAATTGCAAACCAAAAATTTTTAATACACACTGCTGTATTGAATAAAACTAATCATTCCACAATTGCTCGACTCTTCGATGACTCTATAAAAATACTGGACGTTAATTTTAATAGAAACTTGGTTTTGCTTTTTGTAACGGACGCTGCACCATACATGGTGAAGGCTGGTAAAGCTATCGCAGTATTCTATCCAAAAATAACACATGTGACATGTATTGCCCATGGTCTCCACCGTTTATGTGAACGTATAAGAGATTCCTATGAAAATGTAAATAAAGTAATTGCTAACGTTAAAAAGGTGTTTTTAAAAGCTCCATGTAGAGTTGATATTTTAAAAGACATGTATCCGGATCTTGCATTACCACCAGAGCCGATAATAACTCGCTGGGGAACTTGGCTTGCAGCGGTTAATTATTACGCCAACAACTATGAACAAATTTTAGATGTTCTTGGTGCTTTAAACAATGAGGAGGCTAAATCAATTAAAATTGCAAAAGAAATTTTAGAAAATTCCAATACCAAAACTGAATTGATCTTTATTGCTTCTAATTTTGGATTTATTGAGAAATTTATAAAAAAAAAATGCAAACAACAGGTCTTACACTTGTTGAGCAGTATGGGATAGTTACAGAAACAATCAAAAATATTGACAAGGTGCCACAATGCTATACCAAAGAAAATGTTAAAAACAAATTCGAACAGATTGTAACAAAAAACAATGGTCTAGAAGTAATAAAAACAATTAGCAAACAGTTGACTGGATCTTCAATAAAATCAGTTTTGTCATATGATGTCAAAGAAGTACTAGCATTTAAATTCGCCCCAATTACCTCAGTTGATGTTGAAAGAACTTTTTCAATGTACAAAAATATGCTTAGATGTAACAGACAACGTTTTTTATTCGAAAATTTAAGTCAACATTTTGTAGTTTATTGCAACAACAACCTTTATAAAAAATCAGATTTTTAAAAAAAAAATTCCAAAAATTTAAAAGCTGGTAGGATGTAATTTTTCAAATATTTTCGTTTTCTTTTATTTTTTAATTAAAGAGAAGAAATCATGAAAAAAAGGATTTATTAAAGACATCTTACCAAATTAAAAAAAAAAAACTTATTTAATTTTTTTTTAACTAAAGGTAGAATTAATTGAAATATAGAAATATTCTCAATTTTTCGTAATACATACCTTTTGAAAACTTAAGTTCCTATTGTTTTGTATTCCTTGTTTTTTTTTTGTTTTAGTCGTTATGTTTTATTTTAACAATACGCAAATTTTGTGTATATGTATATTGAATTGAATTGTATTGTTTTTTCAATAAAAAATATTTTTTTTGTTTAAGAAAAATATAAAATTTTTTATTTTTAGGGCATATTTATTAAATTTTAAGGGCATATTTTTATGTTTTTACTGCATATTTTATGCGCATAAAACACTTTTTTTAGAGCATATTTGCGGTTTCCCTGGTGATAACGTATTTAATATTTTTTTGATATTTATGCCCATTCGAATTTTCACCGAATTTCACCAAAGTGCGAAGACTGTTAAAAACATGGTCATTATGTGTATCAAACTTTTCATTCTGTCAAGGACATTACTAATATATATATATATATATATATATATACTAGGAAATTCCAGCCCTCGCAATTCGAGTGCAAATTCTAGGAAATTTTATTTTTTCATTAAATAAAGACCCTAAAAGTATGCTAATCAATTATAGACAATTTGCAAATCAACACAAAAAATAAACTCATTTTTATTACAAAGACATTAACATATTAAATAAACACACACATAGCATTATATAATAGTATGTATGTATGTGTTACTAGCAACTTTGAATGCAATTTACTCAAAATAAAAGAAAAAATTTTAAAATCTGTAAATCTGCAAATCGGCTAAAAAGGAATACCTTTGAAAAAATGTACGTTTGGTCAAAATCGGGATAAAACGGTAGAACAAAACGTCGGTCATAAGAAATCGCCTAGCCTATTAATATTATAGATACATATATGTGACCTGCTCCACGAAAAGGGACCTCTGCGCCAAAAAAATTTTGTTTTACTTTTTTAGTGATTCTTATAGGAAAAAAACGCTCTTTCAAATGCCGCAAACCGCAAGTTTCTATGTCTTTTAGTTTTTTTACAAATCACCTGTAAAGATGAACATAATTAATGAAAAAATTGAAAAATGTGATATAAACAGATATTATATAATATTATATAATATTTGAAATTTAAAAAAAGTTCAATATCAAAGGTACAAAATTACAAAAATATCAAAATTTTACTCTTTTTTACTCCTAACACGCTTTTTTGGTGGTTCTTTTGTGGTGGCCCTTTACCAGACTGAATTTGGCTTAGAATAACTAAATCTTGTTCATCTTTCTGTAATTCCAAAAAGTTATTTCTTGCAAAAACAATTCGTTCTTTCGGAATTACAGTAGTGCATCCATTCGTACAGCAAGGTTTTTCTAAAAACTGCGATAAAGTTTGCTCTTCCTCAATATCTTGAAGAGATAATTGCAGCGCTTCTGAAACTTCTGGCGATGAAAATGCATCCGACGCATCACTGACTATAGGTAAACATTCTTCCAAACAATCGCTGAAGTATTGTTCTTCAACACTCTTAAATTCGTCTTCCAGACACATTTTCTTACGTTAATTAAGATTTATTTTAACCTGAAAATCGATTTAGCGATGTCCGTCCGTCCTTCCGTCCGTCCGTCTGTCCGTCTGTGTGTCCATGCAATCCTTGTAATTAAACTACAGGTCGCAAATATGAATATATTTTAATGAAATTTGGTATATAAGCAATTATTGGCCATAGGATTGAAACGCTATTGAAATTGGTGAAATTCGGTCCATGTTCAGACCTAGTCCCCATACAAAATGACCCCTATGAAATCGACATATATTGCTATAAGATCCAAATTATCATATAGATCTCAGTCAAATTGGGTTTGTATGTATTTATTATATCCATTAATCAGTAGTCAAAAAATAATACCTATAGGAAATTCTTAGTCATAGGCCCCATATGGAGCTGTTCCCGATCTTCACTTAAATCTATCAAAAAACAAAAATATTGCACAGATTTTTCTCAAATTTGGTTTGTATATATTTTTTATAAGTGACTTTACCAAATATGGTCAGGACCGGTCCATATTTCGACCTAACCCCATATAAAAATAACATCCGATATGAACTTTTTCATATCTACAGCCAAAAAAATTAATAACAATGCCTCTCAAATTTGGTTTATGCTTCTTTTATATATCAAAATAGTCGGACCGAATAGATAGGGTCTCTAAACCATGGTATAGGGTATCGTATGGTCGGTCTAAACCGACTAAAATTTCATACTTGTTTTTTTTAATTTCGTTAGTTTGAGATATGTTTTTCCTTATAAAATAATATTTTTGTTATATTTTCGCAATTTTTAATGCGCTTTCAAACAATAGACAATATCATATACATTACATGGAGTTGCAACTCTACTAGGGCAGTTTGACAACTCCATGACATTTGAACTTCCCTCATAGTTAAATCAAAATAAACTCTACTCCTACCACTACCATCAGTTAGTAGACTACAGTAAAGTTTTGACCAAGCTGTGTCATTTATTTTGCATTTAACAACAATTGAAAGTAGACCACCTTGAGAATTATTCCATAAATGGAAAAAGCTCATACAAGATTATTGTTTGCAGAAAAAACCATCAAAGAAACCAAGGCTTGATAAATACTATGGAGATTATGCACCATAAACTTCAATGCTTTACTGAATTCCGTTATAGTCGTACCAGCTCAAATGACTCCGAACGTTCAGGTTGCCAAAAAGAGATCGTCACGCCAAAATTCGTAGATAAAATCTATGGAATGACATTAGACAATCAGAGAATGAAAGTGGGTGAGGTCTCTTAGGCTGAAGAATTTTCAATTGAGAGATTCAGGCTGAATGTAAAAATCATCACTGATACAAATGCCTATATTAATGACCTAGGGAAAACCTATTATTTGGAAGGAAAACACAAAAATTGGAAAAAATTGTATCGGCTAAAAATAACTATCAGCCGAATTTATAATCAAATTTTAGCAGTCGCATATACATCGCACACAACGAGCTGCTTACTAGAATACCGATTAAGCCAAGCAGTAATTTAGCACAGAGTTTATTCACAACCAATTTTATTCTGTCAACTAAAATTTAAAATATCAATTTTGTGATACCATCTATTTTTATGCAAATAATTTGGCATTTCATCTCATGTTGACATTTCATTTTGTGTTGTTCCCTTAAGAGCTGTACGCAGCTTGTTACGGAATCTTAACAGAAAATTTTCATATACCCATCCGCTTCTTGTTTTTCTTTGCCGAATTTTGTTCGTTTTTTTTTTCCATGTTTGCAACTGAAAAATAACTTTTATTTTTTTTAGCATATTACATTTGTTTATGCTTATCTCTCCTGTCATGGCCCTATGCCCTATGCTCCTTATAGGAACGACTGGAATTTATTATTATTATCTCTCCTGTCAAAATTCCGTTCAGAAAGAACGAAAAATTTGATATTCCTGCTCAAAGCCTGTTTATGGCCCTATGCTCCTTATAGGAACGACGGGAATTTATTATTATTATTATTATCTCTCCTGTCAAAATTCCGTTCAGAAAGAACGAAAAATTTGATATTCCTGCTCAAAGCCTGGGTTGCCTAACTTAATTTACGTCAAAAAAAAGTAGTAAAAACAATACTAATTTTTTAAAAAGCTGCAGACTATCAACAGAAATTTTTTGACAGAAAAATTCCTTAAGCATTTCTGAAGCGTTTTTTTATATGAAGTTTTTGATTCCTTAGCAAGCTGCATACAGGCCTTTAAGAAAAAAAAAATTGAGCAAATTCGGAACAGGATGAAAAGGTAAAGTATAATTTGTTTTTTTTTTTTTTTTTTTTTTTTAATTTAATTTAATTATAGAAAATGCTAAAATTGATACCAACACAAAGAGAAAGAAAAAGGAGGCGTGGAACACCGTAGTCGATCTTTTTAATAAAGTGACAAAAACTAAAAGAAACTTAGAGCAGATTCAAAATCAGTGGCGCAAAACTAAATACGCTGCGAAGACAAAAAATCATGCTATATGAAACAACTGAAGCTGACTGGTGGCGGTCCTGCACCTGAACCTTTTAATGTAATTGAAGAGCAATTGGTTTCCCATCTACCTAGACATTTTGAGATAGATTCCAACATTTAAAAACTCTAATGTGTCCAAATTGTCAAGAGTTTCCATTATTTGTAAATAGAAAATATTTTTTCGGTACCTTTTTGCATTTGTTTACAACACCACAGCTGTTTAGCAAGTGTTTCAAATTTTTTTAAAATGAATTTAACAAGTGCATTAAAAATAACATACTTGCTAAGAACCTGCATAAATTATATAAAAAACTTTTTTTCCGAAAAAAAACTGGAACGCATGGGAACCAATTTTTTTATTGTCAAAAAAATATTACCTTTGTGTTATAATAATTAAATATTTCTTAAAATGACGGTATTTTTCTGGATTTGTCCAAAAAATTTTGAAGTAAACTGGAAACTTTGTGTTCGAAACATAGACAATATGGGTATCAAACTCAGGGTATGCTGAATATCAGTAACAAATCTTTGGACCAACTTTTCTTAGGGAGGGCATTAATGGACATAGGTAATTATCGTAAGATCATATCGGTTGTGAATATTAAATAAGGACTTCGTCAATAAATGTTCCGATTTTAATCGTTATGTATAAAATCACATTCCCACCAAATTTCACAATAATCAATGTTGTTTGAATGTCGTTATATAGATTTAGTTGAATACTGGGAACAAATTTATATGGGGACTAAGACTAACACAGTCTTTTTTTTTTTTTGAACCGACATATAATTATGTATATTATAATGTTTATTATAATATATATGCTACTTTTTATCTTAGGGTATTTAAGGTTGAACTCATAGCGGACATTTGTTTGGGGGTGAGGTCTGAATATGCATCGATTTCCCTCCTTTAAAAAAAAAAAAAAACGTTTATTTGATCAAAAAATTCCTATTATTTCTATAAATAAAAAACAGTATAATAATTTTATTTTTTAATGCACAGTCCCTTAATGCGGGCTCTCAATTATACTATGTAATAATGTGTAACATAATTTTTAGTAATATTTATAATTTGATATACAAAAGTGTATTTAGTTATAAAGGTTCAAATATAAGACAAAATTTTTTTGAAAAAATCTCACTTTTGTATATTATGTTGAAGTTGCTGAAGTAATTATGTATTTGAATTATTTTGTTTATCTTTTTGTTTCCAGTTTAGTTATGATTGGAATGTTGAATGTGGGCTGAGCTCGCCGGATTGGGAGGGTTCTTAACTAACTGAAACCGTGAGCAAACTGCAAGAGAGTAAAAAAGTTCATTCCAATGCAAAAAAAATTATTACTAAAAAAATAAATCTAACGAAACTTCAGTATAGCGATAGATGTTAAATGAATATTGAACTTTATCATTATTTTTTTAACATTTTTTTTTTTTTACTTTACCTCTTACATCTAGTTACCTATCATTCCCATATATCAAAAGCTCACTCTTCCATTTTTAAAGCATTTTTAACAATTTTTTTTATTAAAAAAAAAAATGATCCTACTTGAACAATGGATAAGAAATAAAAATATATATTTTTTTTTGTTTTTTTTTTTTATATATGTATAATATAAAGCTAATAATAAAAAAAGGTTAGCACTTATGGAATTACAAAAAAACTAATCTTTAGCAAAAAAAAATAAATTTTGTAAAATAAATTGTTATATTATATTCACATTAGTACCTACGTCTGTATTTATTTAGTTCATTTGTGAATTAGTATGCACGTTTATATGTTGTAACTTACATTTACTGATGCTTTTATTTTTTTTTTTTTTAAGGATGACGATTGTGCAAAAAAATCCAATATCTGATGAATTTATTAATTCCATTGGTTCAGAAAATGCCGATGAATTAAGCTTAATGCACCTGCTTCAGTCTGTAGAGATAGAAAATTATTTTAATGCATCATAAAAAAACTTTACAATTCGGGTTAAAAAAAATATAATTCATTAAGTATCAAAATTACAACACAAAACCCATGCTATTAAAAAAACATTAACAGTTCCTTAGGCATTTTCTTTCAAATACTCTTATTTTTTCCATGTAAGATGGAGATATGTTGTACCAAATTTGGCAACCATAAGTAAGAATAGGCCTTATTAGGGACTGACACATTATTATTTTAACCCTTGCTTTGATAAATTTTGAGAAAAATAATCTTTTATATAAGAAAAATGTCTTTTGGGCTTTTATAAGCTGGATATTAATGTGATCATTAAAATATAGAAATTTATCTAAATTAATACCTAGGTACATAACAATTTGTTTGTTTGGGATAAGTGTGTTATTAAGAGATTTAACACCAAAGGATTTCCAATTACGTTTTATGTTGTTGTTACATTTTCCCACAGGGGGGCGGAAAAGAATTGTTTCGCATTTATTTAGATCGATTTCCCTCCTTTTCCAAATCGATCGTTCTTGAGCCGATCGAAGCTTACATATCGAATTACATTCAAAAATTCCTTTACAATTTCATTATTTCCTTTAGTATTGTACAAAGTTTACGAATGGACGGAAATGGTTAAAATAACTCAGGCAGTGATTCTGAATCGATTGGTATAGTCAAAGGTGTGTTTAAGTTAAGCATTTTTGGTAGTTACAAACATTAGCACTAGCCAATTATACCTTAACCACTGTGTGGTGTATATGTAAACAACAAAGTTTATAAATTTAATTTATTTCAATCTACTCTATATTTGTTTGGGATAAAATTACCCATTTTTTATCTTATTTCCTTTTTTGTATTTTTCTTTTCAGTGGTGCACAAGTTTTTATTAAAATATTTAATACTAAGTTCCTTTTTAAAACACGACCAGTTTAGAAATGAATAACACGGAGTACTGCCTTTTGCACCACAATACATAATTTTGGTTAATCCATTTCATAATTTTAATATTTACTTTTACCTTTATTTTCCTTTTCAACATGTGTACATTAGGGTGCCCCTTCATTATATGGAGCGAAAAAAAAGTGTTCAAACTCTCGGTCGCACCCCCTAGAAATATGCGAATAGTAAAAAAAACTGAAAAATACAAAGTTTTGGGCTAATCAAAAAACATTTAGAGGTGGCTCCACGCGATTGAAAATTTCAAGTGTGTTTATATGGGGAAAATATGACTTTTTTCAGATTTTACGAAAATTTCGTTCTATAGTTTAATTTTTCCGACAAGTTATTACATGAATCGGGATCAGTATTAAATTATCCTTTCAAAAAGCTGTAAAACTTAAAAATCGAATATAAACTCGCCAAGAAATAGCAAATGCCCCAGACCACTTTTGTGCCAAACTAGGTCATGAAATTTGATGGCATTTTTTCAACTTTGAGAAATTGTTTAAAGCCATAATTTTTTGGTCTCTATACATGTGAGTCCTCAGATATGAACTATTGATTTATTACCACGTTGGTAACCTATTGCGCAATGATACCAAAGGTGGAAATTTTTTTTTAAAAATTTTTTGAAAACTCCTTTTTTAAGTTTTAAAAAATTTTCTAAACAAATTTTAAAAAAATGGTTCTGGCACTTCAAGGTTTTGTTAAATACATGTTACAGATTAATAGCGTGAATTTTTAAGTAAATCCCTATTTCAGAAATTTTTTGACAAGGATTTTATTTTTGCGGATTTCGAGAAAAATGGGATTTTAGTAAAATATTCTGTAAATGTACTCTTTCTAAATACTTTGTATCAAAAATTCATCACTTTTCTACTTTTAAATGTTATATTTTATTTTAACCAATTTTGTTATAAAATTATTTTATGTATAAAAACTATCTATATTTTTCTAAATAAAATAAGAAGACCCAGAAATGACGAAAGAATATGACATACAAAATTAATATTGTAATATAAAATTAAAGAAAAGCAATACTTATTGCAAGTCGTAAGTGATTACAGAAAACAATTTGAATCACACACTAAACATAGTCAAATACACCAAAATAAATAGAATTAATTGTATATTTCATATTCTTTTGACTAAATTGTCTTTTATTAGCTTTGGGTCATTTGTGGGTCTTCTTATTTTATTTAGAAATATATATATATATATGTACATAAAATAATTTTATAACACAATTGGTTAAAAGTTGTTTTAATTTATATTCGCGAGAAATAAGCAGATAATTGCACCAAAGATATATCACAATGGATTATTTTGATCCCAGGAGCAATGAAGGGTTAAATAAATAAATATTAACCGAATTATTTTTCTTAAATTCTAAATAGTGGTTTCATCGAGTTTAACAGAAAAACTCGTTTTCGGTCATTTTTATTTAAAAATATCTTAAAATCCAAAGCTGGCTTTGGCAAATAATGGGTTAACGTTCTCGGCTTTATTCCAAATTTTAGGAGTTGAAGTTCAACACATTTGGTTATTATATTTCAAGCATCGCATCCAAAAATTCAACAGCACTTAAAAATATTTAATTTTTTTGAATAGATTGCCTTTTATTGGTTTGGGGACATATGCGACCCCAATTACAAAAGGGTTAATGGGTTAAAAGGGTTAAAATATAACATTTAAAAGTAGAAAAGTGATGAATTTTTGATACAAAGTATTTAGAAAGAGTACATTTACAGATTACTTTACTAAAATCCCATTTTCTAGAAATTCCCAAAAATAAAATCCTTGTCAAAATAATTCTGGCATAGGGATTTACTTAAAAATTTACACAGTTAATTTGTAACATATTTTTAACAAAACCTTAAAGTTTTAGATCCTGTTTTTTGTTAAAGAAAATTTTTTAAAACTTAAAAAAGGAGTTTTCAAAATTTTATCAAAAAAAATTTCCCATTTCGGGTCTCAATGCACAATAGGTTAACAACGTGGTAATAAAACAATACTTCGTATCTGACTACTTAGAAGTATAGAGACCAGAAGGAAATTATGGCTTTAGTCAATTTCTCAAAGTTGAAAAAAATGCCGTGAAATTTCATGACCTAGTTTTTTTTAGCACAAAAGTGGTCTGGGGCATTTGCTATTTCTTGGCGACGTATTATTCGAGTTTTATAGCTTTTTGATAGGATAATTTATTACTGATCCCGAATTATAAAACAACTTGTCGGGAAAGTTGAACAATAGAACGAAATTTTCGTAAAATCGGAAAAAAGTCATATTTTCCCCATATAAACAAACTTGAAATTTTAAATCGCGTTGAGGCACGACTAAGTGTTTTTTGATTGGCCCAAAACTTTGTATTTCTCAGTTTTTTTGCTATTCGCATATTTCTACGGGGTGAGACCGAGAGTTTGGACACTTTTTTTTCCTCCATATAATGAAGGGCCACCCTAGTAAACATATTTGGTGTTTTCTGAATTTCAATTTGTGTTTAAGGAATAAAATTTTATTTTAAAAATTCAATTGATGTCTTCTAAATTTCAAGTTATTAATTGCGACGTGTTAATATGATTATCTGAAATACAATATTTTCTAATTTATAATAGGAAATCTGAATTCCAATTTTTAAATATTTTCATAAATATGAATGGACAATTTAAAAGCTGCAATTTAGTGTTTATGTCAATAGTAATGCTTTAGTAATTATAAAAATTAATTATTATTAATTATTATAATTATAATTATAATAATAAATATAATAATAAATTCTTCTATTATTTTATTTATATAAAATTCTCCAATATGTATTTTGTTTTAGAGAAAATATAATAATTATTATAATTATAATTAATACATATTGGAGAATTTTATATAAATAAAATAACATAAGAATTTATTTCTAACATGCGGTTTTTATGGAATACATGTATATTATTTTATTATTTAATATACATATGTCGTATGGATATGTAAATATTGCACACACAAAATACAACATCAAAAGTTATTGTTGTGTTTTTCTTTAAATAAAATAATATATACAATTTTTTTTGGTAAATTTACATTGTTTTTATTTTATTAACAACTAGGTAGTTTAGCATTATTTGCTTTAGATGTTGGTGAATTTTTACTCCCTTTATATTAACTCGTAGCGTCTGCTTGTCGACAAAATTTTGGATCGATTTTTAACCCCTTTCCCGTGACTCAATCGATTTGAAACTTTGCAGGAAGGCTCGTGGCGGCGAAAAAAAAAATTTAACAAATTTTTTAGTGATGCCAAAAGAATGGAAACTAAAATATTTCTACCAGAGTTGATAAAAGCTGTACAAAGGGTTAATTTTTATAATACTATTACTACAACGACCACAAAAACAAGAAGTCCAGCTATGACAACAATACAACATTTAGAATAACAACAAGAACAATATAGACACATCATATTTTTCATTTTTTTTTTACTTTTTCAGAGATTTCTCTTTACCTGTTCCACCGATTTTAATGATTTTTGAAACAGACAACAGAAGTTGTCATCGTGTTTTCCACAGACGGACAGACGGACAGACGGACAGGTGGATATCGCTATATCAACTCCGCTTGTTATAAGGATCACAAATATATATATTTTATGGGATCCAGAATTTTTTTTCTAATTATTACAAACGGAATGGCAAACTTATATTTATATACCCTCTGCACACTGGGGTGGAGCGTATATTTACCGAAAACGAGTTTTTCTATTACACTCGATGAAACCACTATTTAGAATTTAAGAAAAATAATTCGGTTAATATATATTTATTTAACCCTTCAGTGCTCCTGGGATCAAAATAATCCATTGTGATATATCTTTGCTGCAATTATCTGCTTATTGCTCGCGAACAACTTTTAACCAATTTTGTTATAAAATTATTTTATGTATATGTGAAATTGTTTCAAAAATAAAAGTGGTAAATGATACAGCAGAATGCGGTGTTAAATTGATTGAAGAGTTTAATAACATATTAACAAAGAACGAACAAGAAAAGCAATACTTATTGCAAGTCGTAAGTGATTACAGAAAACAATTTGAATCGCAGAATACATCATCCTTAAATACACCAAAATAAATAGAATTAATTTTATATATCATATTTTTTGAATAAATTGTCTTTTATTGGCTTTGGGTCAATTATGTGTCTTCTTCTTTTATTTAGAAAAATATAGATAGTTTTTATACATTAAATAATTTTATAACAAAATTGGTTAAAAGTCCTCTGAATTTATATTCGCGAGCAATAAGCAGATAATTGCCAAAGATATATCACAATGGATTATTTTGATCCCAGGAGCACTGAATTATATAACAACTTGTCGGAAGAATTAAACTATAGAACGAAATTTTCGTAAAATCTGAAAAAGTCATATTTTCCCCATATAATCACACTTGAAATTTTTAATCGCGTTGAGTCACCTCTAAATGTTTTTTTATTGGCCCAAAACTTTGTATTTCTCATTTTTTTTCTATTCGCATATTTGTAGGAGGTGCGACCGAGAGCTTGAACACTTTTTTATTAAGGGCCACCCTAGTGTACATACTAACATAATTCCATTCTAAATTCTACCAACAACTTTAGGCGCCAAAATCTGATTAATAATTCTCTTACTTATTTTACTTATTTACTCTTTCCTTTTGGTTTTTATTTTAGAAAAAAAATATTTTTTTACTTTTTGAAATTATAAATTCTAAAATATCAGTTGACTACAGTTATAGAGAGCACTGCATATTTCACGATTATGTGGGATACAAGTGATTACTTTCTTAACTAGACCAGTTTTTTTACGCACTACTAGTAATTATCTACCTAAACTTAGGAAAATTTTACATTATTTGTAGTAGGCAAAATATAAAAGTTGAATATTATAAAGAAAAAAAAGCATTTAGCGTTAATTAAGAAAACTGTGTTTTACTGATGAAATATAAAATATGTGTAAGCATACGGGGGGGGGGGGGGGGGGGTGAGAATTTAAAATAAGCTTGTGAAATTTTTTAAAATAAATATAAATAAATACCTGGCTGACTTAACTTAGATGTTTTAACAGTGTGTACAGTTTTTTGGTAAATGAAATTATTGTACTTTTGAGAATTTAAATTCAGTGCATCATAATAAATCATAAAGTCGATTTAAAATATTTGGTTATTTACGGCCTTTTGCATTTTAAATAGCGATATATTTTAGAATAAGAATCTGACTTTTATTACTCACTATTTTGCAAGAAACATAAAACAATTTCTTTTAAACAACAAAAAACATGTTATTTACATGACAACTGAGCAAAAAAATATTACCATTTGATTGATTAATTTTTGTTTGGTTGTTAAATGAACATACATAAACATTCATGTTACTCCAAACTGACAGTGATGCTGATGCCATACGGCTACTGCAATCGAGAGTGTTATTAATAATAAATAATGATTTTTTCTAAAATGTTGTTTGAACATGAGCTATTTTTTGATGTTGATGATGATACTAAAAAAATTGTCGTTTTTTAATAGAATCAATATGAGTAATTTATACAAGTTGTTCAACAATCAGCTATTTTTTTTTTTCAATCCGATGTTAAAAGTGAGTATAGAATTCAATACTTTATTCGAGAAAAAAAATAGAGTATTGAATTGAATTTTTTTTAGCTAAAAGAAAACAAACGAAAAAGAAATATGAATCCACTTTAAACCTGTAGACATAAAAAACAACTGTGAAACAACAACAGCAGCAGAAGCGGAAAACACAAAGAGTCAGCAATAACAAAAAACCAACATGTTTTCATAAGGATGGCAACGTTCAACAACAACTACTCTTGGTCACCGATGTAGTAATAGTGAAAATAACAAAGTGGATGGATTATTATACCCTATACCACTATGTGGTTTGGGTATAATGACTTTGTGCTGCTGTTTGTAACAACCAAAAATATTTGACCTAGACCCATCTTTAATTATACCGATCGAATCAGAATCACTTTCTGAGTTGTTTTAACAATGTCCGTCCATCCGTCCGTCCGTCCGTCCGTACGTCCGTCCGTCCGTCTGTGTGTCCATGTAAAGCTTGTAATCAAACTGCAGGTCGCAAATATAAATGTATTTTGACGAAATTTGGTATAAAAGCTTTTATCGGCCATGGGATGAACGCTATTGAAATTGGTGAGAATCGGTCCATGTTCAGACCTAGCCCCCATACAAATTACCCATATGAAATCGACATAAATTGCCATAAGATCCAAATTGTCATATAGATCTCACTCAAATTGGGTTTGTATGCGTTCATTACATCCACTAATGAGTAGTCCAAAAATGATCCCTTTGACCCCATATAGAGCTGCTTCCCGATCTTCACTTAAATCTATTAAAAAACAAAAATATTGCACTGATTCTTCTCCAATTTTGTTTGTACATATTTTTGCAAAATACAAGAGACTTTACCAAACATGATCAGGATCGGTCCATTTTTGGACCTAGTCCCTTTATAGATATAGCATCCGATATGAACTTTTTCATATCTGCAGCCAAAAAAATTAATAAAAATCCCACTCAAATTTGGTTTTTGCTTATTTTCAATGTCCAGTTAGTTGGGCCTAAGAGATAGGGTTTCTAAACGCATGGTATAGGGTATCGCATAGTCGGTATAGACCGACTATAATTTTCTTACTTGTTTTTTATTTTGTTTTTTTTTTTTATTCGTTGGCATGATTTTTCTTATTTGCCATGTTACTGCATACACCATGACATCGAACTATAGATCGAACTTTAAAAAAAATTGCTTAAAATATAATTCAAATTCTTAAACCATCAACCTCCGATTCCTTTGTGCGATTTCGACGAATCTTCCCACAAGCATTAGATGCATTTTCTTATGAATTCGATTTAATATATCCAAATTTTATAGAAATTGAAATAGATAGGGTAAAAAATGTATGTATGGCGCATGAGATATTTGAAAATAATTATAAAATTACTTGGAAACTTAGGCAAAAGTCTGTAACTTTCATAAAAATGTGTAACTTTCAACCATTTTTAAAAATTTTATTCTTTTTTATATAGCAGGATTATATACATTATTTTTTTTTTTCAAAAGAATTTATTGGAAATTTCAAAGGACAAAGTTATAAAAGGACATTATTGACATACTTTTAACGTGATATGTTGATAATAAAAACAATTTATAAAATTACCAACATACTCCTCCTTCGTTTGACAATAAAAATGTTTTTAGAAAAACTTTATCTTTTCAAATGTCGACGTTATGAAAGTTTGTAAGCGCTGTTTTACTCCATTTGGTCTCTTGTTTCAGACTTATGTATACCATCCGTACCGAACGCTGTTATTTATTCGTTTTACATATTTAATTTCAACTCTGTCAGATTAGCGATGCGATTTGTGTGTACGTGACAAAACTAACAAACATATTTTTCATTATAATTATGGGTTCTATTGAAAATCTTTTCCGTCAACAGCAAGTTTGACTCTCACTTATAACTGTGTAATATTGTATTATCGAAGTTGAACTGCAACGATAACTATTCTGAATGTTGGTTGGCTTGACACGTCTGACGCGTGACGCATGAATATATTTAAGACTTATGTGTAATCTGATATAAAAAAAGAAATAGATAAAATATCAAATGAATAAGTATAGAATTAGATGTAATATAAGTTCATAGCAAGGAAGACTGTTTAATTTGGCTGTGCCGAACCTTCGATACCCTCCACCTCAATATTACAACCAATTTTGAGTACGGCTACCACTTTAATACCAATGTTGCCGATTTTAAAATAATTGCTTTTATTGTTTTAACAGTTTCCATTATAATTTCTTGTTATAAAAAACAATTTTTGTGTCTTAAAAGAGCAGAAAATGTATAAGTTTCGTTAGCACTTTATAGAACACCAATGAAGTACATTATTTAACACAGCCGACAATATAATATCCAATTTTTGATCCCTATCAGAATTTTTTGCCAGCTTAGAAGTTATACGATAGTTGAAAAAATTTCAAATCATTCTTGGCTAAAAATGTCCAGATTTTAATGTTAGAAAAAAACAAATTTAAAAATATTTGTATCTGAATTAGATAGTAATATGTTATTTAAGGATACATTTAATACAAATTAAGTAAGAGTGTTAAATTCGGCTCTGCCGAAACTTTAATACCCTCCAGCTGGGTAAAACAAATGTAAACAAAATATTTGAAAAAGTAAGCGATTTGATACACTTAATATTGAACTATTACAACAAACATAGTGCCCGATCTGATCCATTTTTAATACCAACCTGCTCGAAATAATGATAATCAATATTATCATAAGATTATGGTTTATTTTGAGAATGAGCGTGATTTCAACAAACAGATGGACAGACGGACATCGCTATATCGACATAGTTGGCATAAAGATCAAGAATATATATACGTTATGGAGTCGCAAGTTAATTATTCGATGCGTTACAAACGGAACGACAAACTAATATATACCATCTGATAATATACCATCTGATATATACCAATGAAAACAGACTAAAAAATATATCCAAATATATATCTATAATATTAATAGGCTAGGCGATTTCTTGTAACTGATGTTTTATACCGATTTTGACCAAACGTATATAATTTGAAAGGTATTTCTATTTGGCCGTTTTGCAGATTTACAGATTTTTAAATTTTTTTCTTAATTTTGAGTAAGTTGCATTTAAAGTTGCTACTAACATATACATAAAATTATACAATGCTATGTGTGTGTTTATTAAATTTTTTAATGTGTTTGTAATAAAAATGAGTTTGTTTTTTGTGTTGATTTGTGAATTGGCTATAATTGATTAGCATACTTTTATGGCCTTTATTTAATGAAAAGATAAAATTTCCTAGAATTTGCGCTCGAATTTCGAGGGCTGGAATTTGCTAGTTAGTATAATTGCGACCTTTAGTTTACGTACTAAGTTTACGTGAACTGACATGTGACAGGCGAACGTCGTAAAATCTATCAAGAAAAAGATTTAGAGTCGATCGGTATAAAGTAAAGTATTATTGATAGTTATAAACATTAACAAAAACTTATTAAATATTTTTTGTACAAAATTGTCTTAACTCATTTCTAACTCTCAATTTTTTTTTAATAGATTACATTAAAAAAACGGTACATTTAAAAATGTAAATATTTAAAAAATTGTACTCTAAAAATAAAGGTACCTTTTTCAGATAAGGTTGTTCCTAAGAAAAGGTAATTTTTATAAATAAATGGCTCTTTCTTAAAAAAGGTAAATTTAAAAAAAAAATGGAATACTTTTTTAAAAAACGATACTTTCTAAAATAGGGTGCTTGTAAAGAAGGGTGCTTTTTAAAGAAAGGATACTAAAAAAA
Source organism: Cordilura impudica (assembly GCA_963682025.1). NCBI lineage: Eukaryota > Metazoa > Arthropoda > Insecta > Diptera > Scathophagidae > Cordilura > Cordilura impudica. Next base: position 185,850,147 of record OY821519.1, read on the forward strand.
AAGGTATTTCTAAAAAAAATTTCTGTTTTTAAGAAAAGAACTTTTTAAAGAAAAAATTCTTATCTACTTTAAAAAATAATCAATTTTTAAAAAAGGGTATTTTTTAAAGGGTACTTTTATTAAAAAGGGGTACTGATTTTAAATAAAGGGTAATTTTTTTTTAATATGTACTTTTGTAAAAAAGGGTTCTTTTAAAAACAGGTTACTTAAAATATTTAAATTTTTTTAAAAAAGGGTACTTTTTAAAAAAAATTTTATCTTTAGAAAATAATACATTTTTTAAGGAAAGTATTTCTTTTAAAAATGGTACTCTTTTTAAAGGAATTTTCTTAAGAAAATGTACTTTCAAAAAGAGTATTTAAAAATAAGTGCAATTTTTTTAAAAAAAAAGGTTACTTTTTAAAAAAGCGTTATTTAAAAAGAGATACTTTTTAAAAAAAGGTACTAAATTTAGGGACTATAATTTTTTCATATTGGCGATTTTCTTTATTATATCGGGATAACGATAAAAAAATGCGGCAGTAGATGCTTATGCCTAGTTTACACTTTCATTTTCAATGTCAATTGTTGTCAGTTATTGCCAGTTGTATGTCATTTGAAACTCCTGGCAACATTTGACATTTAAAATAGAATTTGTTGTTAGTTTATAAAACGTAATACAAAAGTAATTAGTAAATTACGAGATGTCAGTTGAGGCAATTGTTTGTTGTCAGTTTATATAACATAGTGAAAACTAGGCATTAACTCAGTCGGCCACGCTTACAAGACATCTTAAGCGACGGGTACAAGACTATAGCAAATCGCTGAAGACAAATTGAGTACAGTTCGAACAAATCGTTAAAGAAATTTTCAATAAATATCCGCGGAATCACGATCATGATCAAAAGAGAGACACTTTCGCTTATCTTGTCGTTGACAATTGTATGAGCGAAAAAAGTTCCTCATTGTCGCCGACGACCATATAATCGACAATATGCTCCACCATGTCGTCGGCGACAACTTAGACGATATAGCCTACAATGAGGTCGTTAACGACCATTCTGGCGATAGTATCCTTCATCGTGAATGACAGTATGAGGGATACTGACCCCAATAAAGCAAAAACTACACTATTTAATTTTATAAATTTCATTTTTATTTAAATTTCACATTTATACAAAAAAAAAATAAAAAATAATAATAAACAAAATAAGCGACAAAAATAATTCATTAATTTTAAAAATAACTTAAATAAGAATAATAATATAAAACTTGTAATATTTTGTTGTAATTTTGTGTCGGTGGTCGTTTCATCGCACCAACCTGAAATAAAAAAAAAAAACTTTAAATGCCATAGCTTCATAAATTTACTTACAATCTACATTATTTATCTTCGAACTTTATCAAATTGCCATCCATCTCTATCGGGAATAATGTCTGCGTTTAAATAATTCTATATTTCAACTTTTAAATTCTTTAACACTTTGATAGACATCTTATCTGCTTGTTTTTTTGGCAACCGACTGAATAAAGCTTCATTTACACGATTGAAATTTTCTTCAAAATTGCTCTTCAAAATGATTAAAAATACTTCAAACTCGTGTAAACAGCAAAATTTCTTCAAAATTTATTGAAGATTTAATTGATGTTGTGTAAATACTCTTCAAAATCGCATCTGGCAATATTGAAGCATATCAATATTTTGACAGCATGTTAATTCTTTTGATTCAAAATATATCAGCTGTTTGTGCAGAAAAGTGCAATTTTAATTATAAATTTACTGGCAAATATGATTAGGTAAGTAAAACATATTTAATCACAATTTGTTATATTTAAATTTATTTAAATATAATATTAAATTTTATAATGTAATATATATATTAAATATGTTTAAAAGTGTGAGTACGGCTGAGAATTCGCACAGCAACCGAAAGCAACAGAAGAAGTAGACTGGGGAAGAATTAAGAATATTCATTCAAATGGCGGAAGTACGGGAACCTATTTGGAATTTTAAAAATAGAGGGGTATAAAAACCGGAATGAAAAAGAAAGATGTTGGTCGGAAATTGCTGCAGCCACAGGATCACAATATTTCCGATTGCAAAGCACAATTGAATGCTGTGCGGTCCCGTTATAATGTAATTTAACTTATTGTTTATTTTTTCGATATGTTTATTAGTTTTTTACATTGAAGGCGGAGCAAAGAAAAATTAATTCTTCCAAAAGTGGACAAAGTGGTGCCACATACATATCAAAATATGAGTATTTTGCAGCATTGCATTTCTTGGATGCTGTGCGAAATAGATGATGTGGAGATACATAGTACAAGCATCTTTGATGAATGTGAGAATGTTGGAGAACAGTTTGAATGTTCAGAAACTCAAACTTTGCCTTCAAATAGTCGTCACGAAAACAACACACCTGCTAAACGTAGAAAACGGCATCAAGTTAATGAAAGTCAGCGGGAAAGGTTTATGAAAAACTTGGCCAATTTTTGTCGCAAAAAGTGTCACAATGAAAAGAAAATAAAAATTGGCAGGTGGGCTATGGAGAGTATGTTGGGCAGCACCTTTCTGCATATTCAGAGTTTGATGCTCTAAGGTGAGTTTGGACTTGAATGTCTTCAATTAAGTTTTTTAATCGAAACCGTCTTCCCAGACTGAGATCTTTAATTAAAAATATTTTGACTTATTTGACTCATTCGAAGAACAACCAAATAATTATCTTTTTTTTATATATTTATACCCTACACTCCAGTGTGCAGAGGGTATATACATATAAGTTTGTCATTCCGTTTGTAATAATTAGAAAAAAAATTTTGGACCCCATAAAATATACATATTTGTGATCCTTATAACAACCGGAGTTGATATAGCGATGTCCGTCTGTGGAAATCACGATGACGGCATCAACCGGGCAGCTAGGGTGCTCGTTAATATAAAAAATGATTTATTAACATCCTGAAAAGTTTGCTATTTAAAATCGTCCAAATCGGTCGAGATTTGAATGAAGAACTAAAAAAAGTCTTGAAAAAATATAATTTTCTATGTTGTTCTTGTCACGATCACGCCCTGAATAGTGCAGCTAAAGTGATCATTTTTAGTGAGAATGATTCACCAAATTCATGGGAAGATTTCTATTTCAAAAATCATTAAAAAAAAATGAAAAATATGATGTTTCTATATTGTTCTTGTTGTTATTCTAAATGTTGTGTTGTTGTCATAGCTGGACTTGTTGTTTTTGTGGTCGTTGTGCTAATAATATAATAAAAACTAACCCTTTGTACATTTTTTTTATTAACTCTGGTAGAAAAATTTAAAAGTTTCCATTGTTTTGGCATCACTCTAAAAATTTGTTAGATCATTTCTGTTATTACCACGAGCATGCCTGCAAAATTTCAGATCGAATGGCTCGCGGGAAATTGGTTAAAATCGATCCAAAATTTTTTCGACAAGCAGACACTACGAGTTAATATAAAGGGAGTAAAAATACACCAACATCTAAAGCAAATAATGCGAAAATACCTAGTTGTTAATAAAAAAAAAACAATGTAAATATAGCAAAAAATAATTTTATGTATAAATTTATTTACAAATTTATATAAACATATTAAATAATACAAATAATATACATGTATATCCATAACAACTGCATGTTAGAAATAAGTCGGTATATTATTTTATTTACATAAAATTCTGCAATATTTTGTTGTGGGGAAAATACATTTTTTTTGCATTAACAGAGTGTCACTTCAATTTGCTCAGCGTAACTATGCCACAGTAGATGGCGCCACAATTTTTGTTTGTTCTAATTAGCTTTGCAATAGTTATCTCTATTTTAACATGAATGTTAATATTTTCAACTGGATATCATACAGAACAATGTTAAGAGTATACACGGGCTGGTCTTTTATTTCATACGTTTTTTCATTATTCTTTTACAAATACGAACATATTAACTTTTTGTTGTCTTTACAAAATAGAGTTACCGAGTTCATCAATGAGTTTTTTGCTTTCAAAAAAGTTCTACATAGTTATATAGAATTATTATTCTGCTTTACCTACAAAATATTTGATTGCGATTACATCTAATTTTTAAAAATTGTTTATAATTACTAAAGCATTATTATTCACATAAATACAAAATTGCACTTTTTAAATTTTCCATTCAAATTTAAGAAAATATCAATTCTAAAAACTAGAATTAAAAATTTCCAATTATAAATAACAATTAATTGAATTTCAGAAAATCATATCAAAACGTCGGAAATTATAATTTTAAATTTAGAAGACATCAATTGCATCTTTAATATATACATTTTTTTCGTTTACCACAAATTGAAATTCCAAAAAAAAAAACACCAAATACCTATGTTTACATTTAAAAAATTTTTACATTTACAAAAAATCTTGACATTCAGGAGAAATTAATAGCTTTTCAGTATCGCGCTTCAGTAACTTCTTTTAACGATAGTCGAATCGTTAAAAAAAGAAAATTGCAAAAATATCAGTAAAATTTTTAAACGATATTCGCTATCGTTAAATTCAGCTGTTGTTGTTATCTAAACGACAACCATTTTTGTGTTGTTTATTCAATCGATAAAAAATTAAATTTTTAGGTTGAAATGTCGTCATACATAAATAAAAATCATAAAATAGTGAAAATATTTTGCTTTAATTAAAAAACTTTTTTATATAAATAAAAAAAATTAAATAGCATATTCATTTTCAAATAAATACACAGAATTATTAGTAAAAAAAATAAAGATATTAAACATAAACAAAAAATCATCCTGTCAAACACGAAGTAATTTGTTTTTTTCTATTCTTCTTTGTGTTTTTTGCTTCTTTTGACAGAGATGCCACTCGTTTACAATTTAAATAAATAGAAAAAAATATTTGTCGACTGTCGTTAAGATGTATGTACTTAGTGAATCACTTAATACTTAGTGCAAACAACAATAGCTGTCGATATATTTTGCGATTGTCGGATCGTTGAAATTTACAGAATCGGACTACAGAAAACATTAATTTAAATTCAATGAATTTTAGAAAACGTCAAATGATATTTAAGAATTGCGAATATAAAAACTGTTACATAAATAAACGCAATTTGATGAGAATGTTATTTTTTATATATAAATTTTCACAATTTTTTTGGATGAAAATTTGAAGTTTTTCAGAAAATAAAGAGAACAAATTATTTTATTTAAAATGTTTGGGACATGTGGTTTTTTGCGTTTGGCATCCCTAATTTGAATATTTATTATTATAAATTTATTCTCTGTTTTTCCAAATATGGCAATATTTTAATAAAAAATTGAGAGATTTTTTTTTTGGATATTATTTTGTTACTCCATCCGACCTATACGGCCGCAATGAAGAAATATTTGGCCAGTTAAAAGAAACTATACAGCCATCTCCAATTAGCACGATTTAGTGCATATAGCCACCCTACACAACCATTAGCTTTGCAGTGGATGTTAGAGCGAGCTATTTAATTAGCAAAAACTAAATTAAACGAGAAGTTATGTCATATAACCGGAAACGCATGCATATAGGTATATAACCTAAATGCATGCCGATCAGCAACCACGATGACCAAAAAGCAAACACCGAAATAATAGAAAAGACGAAAACCAACCAAAGAATTTGCTGAAATAATTTGGTATTAAGTTTACCAAATTGTTTACTTTTTCATTTACATTTAATATCAGGACTCAAACCGAGGTGGAGGGTATTAAAGATTCGGCACAGCCGAATTTAACACTCTTACTTGTTATACCCTATACCACTATGTGGTTTGGGTATAATGACTTTGTGCTGCTGTTTGTAACAACCAAAAATATTTGACCTACACCCATCTTTAATTATACCGATCGAATCAGAATCACTATCTGATTCGATTTAACGATGTCCGTCCGTCCGTCCGTCCGTCTGTGTGTCCATGTAAAGCTTGTAATCAAACTGCAGGTCGCCAATATGAATATATTTTGACGAAATTTGGTATTTGACCTTTTATCGGTCATGGGATGAACGCCATTGAAATTGGTGATAATCGGTCCATGTTCAGACCTAGCCCCCATACAAATGACCCATATGAAATCAACATATATTGCCATAAGATCCAAATTATCATACAAATCTTAGTCAAATTGGGTTTGTACGTGTTTATTACATCCATTAATTAGTATTCCAAAAATGATCCCTATTGGACAACTCTTAGTCATAGGCCCCATATAGAGCTGCTTCCCGATCTTCACTTAAATCTATCAAAGAACAAAAATATTGCACTGATTGTTCTCAAATTTTGTTTGTATATATTTTTGCAAATTTCAAGAGACTTCACCAAACATGGTCAGGATTGGTCCATTTTTGGGCCTAGTCCCCATATAGATATAGCATCCGATATGAACTTTTTCATATCTGCAGCCGAAAAAATTAATAAAAATCCCACTCAAATTTGGTTTATGCTTATTTTCTATATCCAGTTAGTTGGGCCTAAGAGATAGGGTCTCTAAACGCATGGTATAGGGTATCGTATAGTCGGTCTAGACCGACTATAATTTTCTTACTTGTTTTTTGTTTAGAAAAGGTTTGAATTAATTTAGTAAACTTGAAGCAATACAATCGATTAACATTTTTGAAATGGTGTCATAAGCCACCTAGTGTATTGCACATTACCCTCTAATTCTGAAAATGATTTTTTCTAAATATTGTAAAGAATTTCAGTCAGGATTTTTTTTTTGGAGGAACCTATAAACTTTGAGACAATTAATTAAAGCAGTCGAGTAAGTACATCATTAATTCAAAAATTAACTATTATTTTGAATTCCTATGAAAACTGACTTTGAATTTCTTCCGTTATAAAAATTCAAAGTTATTTTTCGAGAAATCGAATAGCTCAACAATAGTTCCCCAGGTATAAAGCTAGACTATACTATCACATAAGAAACCCAAATGTAAATAAGTCGGAAGGCCAAAGATTTTTTATTTTTCAAGTTAAAAGCTAAAAAATAATAAAATTAAGAACTTTGCTTAAATGCAAGCCATAAAAATATATTCATTTATATTAGCCATCTGGTAGCACTAAATTCTTTAGTGAAAATGTCAAAAAAATAATAACTATGGAATTCTTTAAAAATCAAATAGAGCATCCAGATTACCCGGTCTGTATGTAAAGTCTGACCAAATGATGATTTCGAAGTACTTCGGCAAGAATTTAATTTGTAACGCAAATCATCACCAGAAAAAAACCTTTACTTATTTAGCAAGTAGAAGTAAATAAGAAAAAATTTTAAGATATTATACGCTTTCAGGTTAACCGCGAAAAATAATGATTACTTAGAAACGGACTAAAATATGTGTGGTCATCCACTTGACGAAAATGCTCAGAGTTTCAGAGCTCTAGTTAGTTGTGAAGTTGGTAAGAATTCAATTTAATAGACAAATGCCCGTTTTCTCAATAGGCGATTATCTTTTATCCCAACGAGAAACTGCCGATTAAAGAAATTTGGTTTTCTCAATGTCTGGTTTGCTTCTATTTTGTCGCAAAGCTTCATTCATTCATCTGCCAATTATTTATTTATCGTACAGATTAATTTTTAAAACTTTCATATCAATTTTGAGAGGCATTGCCAACTGAAAATAATTCTCCCAACTTTCATACGTATTTTGAGAAGCATTGCCAACTGAAAATAATGTTTTTGACGGTACATTGAGAAAACCAAAATTGTTAACCGGCAGTTTATCGGTCCAATAAATTTATGTCCTGGTTAAGTAACAGGCAGTTTGACGATACATTGAGAAAAACGGCAAAAGAGATTTAAATAAAAAGCATGTGGAAAGAAAATATTTTGTAGGGAATTTTTTCAATAAATCTTTTTTAGTAAAACTATTGAATTAAAATTTCTTTGCAAAAGTGCGTTTAGTCGATAACCGCAATCATGATTACGAAATATTGGGATATATATTTTGCAAACTTTAACATTTACTGGATATTCCCGAATGCTAATGCTATTAAGATTTAGGATTTATTATAGTGGACTCTTTTAGAATTTAGAAACAGAAGTGTGGACATAGACCTCTAAATATTATATAGATGTAATCATCAAATCACATTCAAGAAATATACATACTAAATTTTTTAGATCGGCTCCTAAGTTGCTTCTGATAGTGCTTTAAGGGACACATTTTACTTCGTGGATACCAACTGAATGGGCCATATCGTACTACTTTTGATGTGTAAACATCTATACGTGCAGGGGTGTAAATTTCTATTTCACAATACAATCACAAAAACAGCGTAATATGTGAGTTTACATGTTACGCTGTGAGCCGCAAGACAAATCGGTATGACTTATGATTGTATTGGTGAAAAAATTATGATATAAAATTGTTTCAGCTAATTCAACAACCCTTTACTGTTAAAAATTTCACAATATAAACGTATAACATCTTTAATATTAATAGGCTAGGCGATTTCTTGTGACTGATGTTTTGTTCTACCGTTTTATCCCAATTTTGACCAAACGTATATTATTTGAAAGGTATTTCTTTTTAGCCGATTTGCAGATTTACAGATTTTTAAATTTTTTCCTTTATTTTGCATTTAAAGTTGCTACTAACACATATATAAAATTATACAATGCTATGTGTGCGTTTATTAAATTTGCTAGAGTTTGTTATAAAAATGAGTTTGTTTTTTGTGTTGATATGTGAATTGGCTATAATTGATTAGCATACTTTAAGGGTCTTTATTTAATGAAAAAATAAAATTTCCTAGAATTTGTGCTCGAATTTCGAGGGCTGGAATCTGCTAGTATACATAATTCAACAACCCCACAAATTTGCTATAAGTGATACATAGATGACGCTTTGTGTTTGATTTTAAAAAATAGACATAAAAAAATCTTTAATTACTAGATGTTTACACATCTTCCAAAGGAAGCAAAGGAAGTTATTGACAACATGTACTATAATGCAGCTTCTAATAGCGCCTTAAAAGAAACATTTTACTTTTCAGCATCACACTGAGCGGGCTTTGATGCAGAGTGATGCTATATCGAGCTTTTCATGCTTTTACGAAAATGGACTAAAGTTTAAGTCAAATGTTTTGATGAAAAATGAAAAACCCCCCTTTTACTGCTAAAGTTACTTTGTAAATGTACTTTCCCTTACAGAAAATTAACTTTGCTTCCCATTAAAAAGTTGATCAGCCCATAGTGTTTGATGTTATGTATGTATGTAGTTATACTGTTGTAAGCAATTCTCGGTACTACATAAACTCTAAATTGTTGTAGTTGTTGTTCGTTCATATTGTTGTATGGAAGATATACTCAAACATTTACTTTTCTATTCTGCATTAAAGTAATAGAAAAATTTTTCAGAATTTATTCTACACCATTTACAATCAGTTATTTAATATTAAATTATGATGATTTTCAAGTTACAAAATACTCTAATTCTTACCGTATTACACAATATATCTCCAAAGTCTATCAACGAACGTAACTACATCACACGCTTAAACATCCAAAGTATTGTGAACTCAAAATAAGGTCAGGAAAGGACGTAAAATCGATGGAATTTTTGTAAAAGTTTTCACAAAACAAAAAGTTGCGTTAAAACAATGCAACTACACCAATCCATATTTTCATCAGTTGCACACACTCGAAACGATTGGAAGTCTCGCTAAATGACGTCTACCGAAGCTAAAGGAGAAGATAATTTTTTCTGTTCATTGGTTTCCATGGTCATTCAGAATTGTTGTTAATTCTTTGATATCGAGATGAACCGGTCGAAGAGGACTTAAAGCTTAAAATGTGGGTACTATTGGAAATAGTGTAGTCTTTTTCATATTTTAAAATCTTTAGCCAGCCTTAGCTTATGCTTATTGTTATTGTATTGATTCAATTCAAAACCTATTCACTCTCCTTTTTTACTCCTATTTTTATACAATATCCTTAAAATACCAAAAGCCAACCAACGCCTTTTTGTAATACTATACTTAGTAATACTCGTTCATTCACACATACATACATATACACCATTCGACTACAAAAAATGGTTCGATTTTTTTATTTGTATTTGTATTTTTAAGTAATACAACCATACGTTTACTTAGTACGAGTAGATATTTATGTATACTATTTATCTTTAGCCAATTCACAATGTATTGTATCGTGTAATATTTTTCGTATATAAATACAATTTTGGTTTTTAAATGATGTAACTAATCAGCTGTTTTCTGTTGCCTAAGGCAAATTAGGAAACGTACAACCAATGAATATCCTTTGCACAAAACGGATTTTATATCTGTTTTTAAAGTTTTGCAAAACATTTTATTTTACTTTAAGGTTTTTAATATATTTTAAAAATAGTTTCTGAATTGACTAACAGTATTACCATTATCGTTTTGTTGTATTTAGATATTTTGTCTACTTTTGTACATTTATCTATACATATATTATGGTATTTTTAGGATTTGCTTTCAAAAAAAAAAAAAAAAAAAATAAAAATCTGTAAAAGCATAATCTATATGGGTAAAAATATTCCATTCATTCTTACATACTTTTTACAATATAATCATGCGCCAATTTCTACATGTAAAAACTCAATTCATTTTATAAAATATTTTTTCAAATAATCGAAAATATAGTGAATATACTGAGCGAAATTTAATAAGTAAAATTTACTAAGAAGACTTTGATTTCAGATTCCAAGATGTTCTTTGGTATCTTTTATTTCAATTTACATCTGATTTAAGATCAAATTCAATTGCGGAAAAAGTCTCTAAAACTTTTTGAACAAGAATTTGTTGAAGAATAAATTTTAACACAACATGCAGAAGATTTCGTACAGCTAGAGCGTTAGAAAAAAATTTTAAGGAATTGGTATGTAGGGAGATGTATGCAAGCTTTAAAAAGTGTGTTGGACAGACTTATTTATGTGAATCCACCTTTTTGCATTGAAAGCACTCACAAACAAACAAAAATCATCTCCGTCTAACAATTCGCAGATTCTTCAAATCTGCATGTATCAAGTTATACTCCGCACTTTGAACAAGTAAGAAAATTATAGTCGGTCTAGACCGACTATACAATGCGTTTGGAGACCCTATCTCTTAGGTCTGACTAATTAGATATAGAAAATAAACATAAACAAAATTTGAGTGGCATTGTTATTAACTTTCTTGCGCTCGAAAAATGGACCGATCCTAACCATATTTGGTAGAGGCACATATATTTTGCAAAAACATATACAAACCAAATTTGAGAAAAATCTGTGCAATATTTTTAGTTTTTGAGAGATTTAAGTGGGAAGTTAAGAATTGCCGTATAGGTTTTTTTTTTTTTTTTGACTAATGATAAATGGATGTAATTAACATATACAAACCCAATTTGACCGAGATCTATGTATATGTTAATTTGGATATTTAAGTCGATCTCATAGGGGTCACTTGTATGGGGACCAGGTCTGAATAAAAACTGATTTTCACCAATTTTAACAGTATTAATCCCATGGACAATGGAAGCTTATACACCAAATTTCATCAAAATAAATTTCATAATTTCATATTGACAGACGGACAGACAGACGGACGCACATCGATAAATCGACTTATCAAGAGATTCTGAGACGGTCGGTATAATAAAAGATATGTCGAAGTCAAATATTTTTGGTAATTAAAAACATCAGCACAAAGTCGATATACCCTGACATATAGTGGTATAGGGTATAAAAATTAGTAGAGGTTATGGTTACAGAAGTTTCGCATTAAAATAATGATAATTTAAATTTTTGATATCTATAATATTAATAGGCTAGGCGATTTCTTGTGGCCGATGTTTTGTTCTACCGTTTTATCTCGATTTTGACCAAACGTATATTATTTGAAAGGTATTTCTTTTTAGCCGTTTTGCAGATTTACAGATTTTTTAATTTTTTCCTTTGTTTTGAGTAAATTGCATGCTATGTGTGTGTTTATTAAATTTGTTAATGTGTTTTTAATAAAAAAGAGTTTGTTTTTTGTGTTGATTTGTGAATTGGCGATAATTGAATAGCATACCTTTAGGTTCTTTAATGAACAAATAAAATTTTTAGAATTTGCACTCGAATTTCGAGGGCTGGAATCTGCTAGTATACTTAAATTTTTCATGATAGGTCCCTTATAATTATAATAGGCTGAAGTCAATCTTATCTTTATATGTTAGCCACCCCTGTCCTACACCATGGAAAAGCTGAGATCCCAATTATATTGGGTATGGCTATTAAAGGACATCATGAATCATGAAACCGATTTCAGAGAGATTGTCACATAAAGAATACTTACGAAAAATGTTCACATTTTCATTTATTAATAACAGAGATCACGTAACAGGGATCACGTAATGAATATATAAAGATTGTACTTCCAAATTCTATAGAATTCTCTCATATTGGTCTTGTACCATACATCAAATTTCTGCACACTTAATTTTCAAATCGTTTTAGAAGCTTTTACCCCATGATATTAAAAATTGTTTTTTACCAGTGGCTACTTTACATGTTCTTCAAAAATCTGTTTCAGTAAAGTTAAAATAAGACCATTAATAGAGCATTTTAGAGAATTGTTAATTTTCGATGCATAATTCAGTTTATTATGTTAAAACAACTCTACAGATTTTCTGAAGTAATATATTGTCACTAAATCAGGCCAGAAATTTTAAAGAAACTCTTTATGGAATTTCCCTTTAAACTTATATGTGCCACATACTGTACCATGTACCATTAGGGTGGCCCTTCGTTACACGGAAGGAAAAAAAAGTGTTCAAACTGTCGGTCTCACCCCCTAGAAATATGCGAATAGCAAAAAAACTGAGAAATACAAAGTTTTGGGCCAATCAAAAAACGTTTAGTCGTGGCGCAAAGCGATTGAAAATTTCAAGTGTGTTTATATGGGGAAAATATGACTTTTTTTCAGATTTTACGAAAATTTCGTTCTATAATTTAATTTTACCGACAAGCTGTTATATAATTCGAGATCAGTATTAAATTATCCTTTCAAAAGGCTATAAAACTTCGAAATCGAATAAAACCTCGCCAAGAAATAGCAAATGCCCCAGACCAATTTTGTGCCAAAAAAAACTAGGTCATGAAATTTGATGGCATTTTTTTTTTCAACTTTGAGAAATTGATTAAAGCCATCATTCTTTTTTGGTCTCTATACTTATAAGTACTCAGATATGAAGTATTGTTTTATTACCACGTTGTTAACCTATTGCGCATTGAGACCGAAAATTCGAAATGTTTTTGATAAAATTTTTAAAACTCCTTTTTCAAGTTTGAAAAAATTTTCTTAAACAAAATTTAAAAAAATTCATATATTACTTTAAGGTTTTATTAAATATATATTGCAGATTAACTGTGTGAATTTTTAAGTAAGTCCCTCTACCAGAATTTTTTTGGCAAGGATTTTATTTTTACGGATTTCGAGAAAACTTGGATTTTTGTGAAATATTCTGTAAATGTACTCTTTCTAAATACTCTGTATCAAAAATTCGTCACTTTGCTACTTTTATATGTTACATTTTATCTTAGTAGCCTAGGGTTTCGGAAAAAATAATATGACTCCATTAACCCTTTTGGAATTGGGGTCACATATGACCCCAAACTAATAAAAGACAATTAATCAAAAAAGTGCTGTCCAATTTTTAAATGCAACGCTTAAAATATAATAACCAAATGTGTAGAAGTTTCGTTCCAAAAATTTTGGATAAATCCGGGAACGTTAACCCATTATTTGCCAAGGCCAGATTTGGATTTTAAGATATTTTTACATAAAAATTACCGAAAACGAGTTTTTCTATTACACTCGATGAAACCACTATGTAGAATTAAAGAAAAATACTTCGGTTAATTTTTTTTTTATTTAACCCTTCAGTGCTCCTGAGATCAAAATTATCCATTGTGATATATCTCTGGTGCAATTGTCTGCTTATTGCTCGAAAATTTTATCAAAAACATTTCCAATTTTCGGTCTCAATGCGCAATAGGTTAACAACGTGGTAATAAAACAATACTTCATATCTGAGTACTTATAAGTATAGAGACCAAAAAAGAATGATGGCTTCAATCAATTTCTCAAAGTTGAAAAAAAAATGCCATCAAATTTCATGAACTATTTTTTTTTGGCACAAAATTGGTCTGGGGCATTTGCTATTTCTTGGCGAGGTTTTATTCGATTTTGAAGTTTTATAGCCTTTTGAAAGGATAATTTAATACTGATCCCGAATTATATAACAGCTTGTCGGTAAAATTAAACTTAGAACGAAATTTTCGTAAAATCTGAAAAAAAAAGATATATTTTCCCCATATAAACACACTTGAAATTTTCAATCGCTTTGCGCCACGACTAAACGTTTTTTGATTGGCCCAAAACTTTGTATTTCTCAGTTTTTTTGCTATTCACATATTTCTAGGGGGTGAGACCGACAGTTTGAACACTTTTTTTTATTAAGGGCCACCCTAATGTACCATGTACCATGTACCCATAAGTGCGTATTGCCCACCAAACTAAAAATTTATTTCAATGGTGCGTGGTAGAGAATAAGAAAGTATGAATAGAAAATTTTCATATAAAAACAAGTAAGAGTGTTAAATTCGGTTGTGCCGAATCTTTGATACCCTCCACCTCGGTTTGAGTATTGATAAACAATTTGTTAAACTTACTACCAAATTATTCAGCAAATACACTGATTTTTTATCATTTTTGGAGGTATCTCCATATTTTATACCATATCTTGACACAGTGATGCCCGACTTAACCCATTTCAAATACCAACCTGCTCGTAGTTACGACAAACAATATGATTTAACTTTACGCAGGTAGAATGACCGTTATTTCGAAAGACAGACAGACCGACGCATGTACGGACATTATATGGACTCGAGTTGTTATAGGGATTAAGAATTCAAATACTTTATGGGGTCGCAATTCATTGTTCAATGCGTTACAACAGAATACCAATAGTCACAATAAGGAATAATACTTTTCAATGTTTTGAGATAAAAATTATGCGGTATTTCAAAACAAAAGTTTCTAAAAATCTTGGCATTTTTTGGTTTGCCATATACCAGGCAAATGTGCTTTCTTAAAAAGTACTTTAAAAGAATTTACTTTTTTTTTTATTTATTTTATATAAAAGATCCTTGTTTGAGAAACGGTAACTTTCTAAAAAAATTTACTTTAAGAAGAAAGTTATCTTTTAAAAGGTACTTTTAAAATAAAGAGTACTTTAAAAAAATAATTTTTAAGAAAATCTTTTTAAAAAAGGGTATCTTTTTAAGAAAATGTACTTGTTTAAAAAAGATGTTTTCTTAATGGTTTTTTAAGAAAAAAAATTTTTTTTAGATAATAGATACTTTTTAAAAGGAGGTACTTTAAAAAAAATTGCTTTTTAAGGAAAGGTACTTAGGGGATTGACACAATTTATAATTCCAACAAAATGGAATTCATGTCACAAATCAAACCGTGCTCACAACCACTACATACCTTACGGAGATGTCTTCATTAGAAATGACAGTGGTTGATTTTGTTTCTAACTTAAATATTATCTATAATATTAATAGGCTAGGCGATTTCTTGTGACCGATGTTTTGTTCTACCGTTTTATCTCGATTTTGACCAGACGTATATTATTTGAAAGGTATTTCTTTTTGGCCGATTTGCAGATTTAGAGATTTTTAAATTTATTCCTTTATTTTGAGTAAATTGCATTTAAAGCTGCTACTAACACATACATACAATTATGCAATGCTATGTCTGTGTTTATTAAATTTGTTAATGTGCTTATAATAAAAATGAGTTTGTTATTTGTGTTGATTTGTGAATTGGCTATAATTGATTAGCATACCTTTATGGTCTTTATTTAATGAAAAAATAAAATTTCCTAGAATTTGCAATCGAATTTCGAGGGCTGGAATGTGCTAGTATTTATAAACATGTTTGCCTTTAGTTTTCTTTTGTTTGGTTTTATTTATTTAGGGTCAAAACCTTAGCGAAAATGTAGAGATATAGAGATTCATAAGTCAATCAGTATATTCTCTTGGAAAAATTATTTTGTCTATTTTGTTTTTCGGAATAAATTAATTTAATTTAATTTTTTAAGACAATTTAATGAATCAGGTAAACTATGTCTCATATATACATATATATTATGTTAGGTGCTTGCCAACGATGGCCATTTAAGATTTGCTTACACCGCGTTCTTTTGCTTCGATATTTTTGTGAATTTTTTTAGATTGTCTTTGGGTTGATGCGCTTAACAGATGATTTTTGTTTATTACAAGAGTTGGTCTATAAAGCTCTCTCAATTTCTTATTTGGAAAACATAGAGAATTAATTTTTTTTTACATATTTAAAGGGAGTTTTCACTATTAGTTTTTGTGGTAACACAAAATAACACAATACAATACAAAATCTAACCCAGTGAAACCAACTTTTGATATTGCAAAATCATGTTAATAAAATATTATTTCATTTATTGACTCCAAAGACTACTACCTGGGAATTATCGAACTTAAATTTTTTGGGTTTTAATTTGCATACCATGAAGTCAAATTTTGAAGTCACCATGAACACTGGTTCAAATGTCCCAAAAATTTTAAATAAAATAATTTGTTATCTTTTTTCCGAAAAACTTTAAACTTTCATCCAAAAAAATTTTGAAAAATAATATATATAAATAACATTCTCATCAAATTGCGCTTTATTCATGTAACAATTTTTCTGTTCGCAATTCTTAAATATCATTTGAGGTTTTCTAAACTTCATTGAATTTAAATTAATGTTTTCTTATCCTGAAATGCAATTAATATCCTGAATCACAATATTTTTTTAATTTCAGTCAATTTTTTAAATGTAAACATATTTGGTGTTGTTTGAACTTCAATTTGTGATTAAAGATTAAAATTTATATTTTACAAATTCAATCGATGTCTTCTAAATTTCAAGTTATTACTTCCGACGTTTTAATATGATTTTCTGAAATTCAATTGATATTTTCTAATGTATGTATAATTAGAAATCTGAATTCCAATTTTTAATTATTTTCTTAAATTTGAATGGAAAACTTAAAAGATGCAATTTTGTATTTATGTCAATAGTAATGCTTTAGTAATTATAAAAATTAATTATTATTAATTATCTATATATATAAAAAATTGTTGCAAGTGCGTTGTGACTTTATAACTCACGACCAGTCAAACCGAATTCGATTAAAATTTTAGGGTTTGTTCGTATGGTCGTGTAGATGGTTTATCTAAAGTTTGCACGAAAGCGGTCAACGCGTTCGTGAGATATGACTTTCCACGTCAACATGTGATTTTGTCCATATAAAAACAAGTAAGAAAATTATAGTCGGTCTAGACCGACTATACGATACTCTATACCATGCGTTTAGAGACCCTATCTCTTAGACCCAACTAACTGGATATAGAAAATAAGCATAAACCAAATTTGAGTGGGATTTTTATTAATTTTTTCGGCTGCAGATATGAAAAAGTTCATATCGGATGCTATATCTATATGGGGACTAGGCCCAAAAATGGACCGATCCTGGCCATGTTTGGTAACGTCTCTTGTATTTTACAAAAATATATACAAACAAAATTTGAGAAGAATCAGTGCAATATTTTTGTTTTTTGATAGATTTAAGTGAAGATCGAGAAGCAGCTCTATATAGGGCCTATGACAAAGAGTTGCCCCATAGGTATCATTTTTGGACTACTCATTAATGGATGTAATAGTTTAGTTTTGTTTATTTTTATTTGTTCTTCCCATACAACAAGATTTACATCTTTTATATTATAGTATGGGAATTTTTAAAGAAAAACAAGTTACGGTATACAAAAATATTTAAATAAATTGTATAATTATATAAAGTAAATAAAAAAATAAATAAAATAAAGAACTAAATAAATGAATGAGTTTGACATAATTTAACATAAAAGAATCAAATGGTAAAAATTTTGGTTAAGAAAAAAAAAAGAGAAAAATGGTTGAAATAACGTAGGTATATTAAAAACAATAAGTGACAAACAATTTAAATTTGCATTGAAAAACTAGCAGTTATTTTGTTTTTGAACTGTATTGCGTTGTTGATTTTCTGTGTTTGATTTGGTAATAAGTTCCAGAGATAAACGGCATTAAAATAGAACTGCCATTCAGAAATTTTATTACGATATCTTATCGGTACAAGCTTTCTCCCTCTATTGGATCTTGCAAAGGTTAAGCGGTTGAAAAGGTATGATGGTTCCTTCTGATATATAATTTTGTGTAATAGGACTAGCACCTTTAATTTTAAAATATTATCAAACGACATACCATATAGTCTTGTTGAAAACGAGGAAATACGATCAAGTCTGTTTAATCCATAAACATACCTTATAATACTATTGAAGGCCACATTTAGTTTTCTCTTACTAGTTGAGTCACATAAACCAAAAATTTCACACCCGTATAATAAAACCGGCATTAGGTAAGATTTTGCAAGTATTATTCTTATATTTAATGGAGTGCAAGGTTGAGTCGCCCAAAGCGTCCGAAGCATACCATACGTTCTCCCTACCACAACGTTTACATGATTGTTCCAACTAAGTGTGTCATTAAAAACAATACCCATATTTTGTGATGAGGACACAATTTCAATTCTCTGATTGTTGAGAACAATATCAAAATCTAGATTATGACGTAGAGTTTTCTTGTGCATGATGAGACATTTGGACTTGAGGGGATTCAGACAAAGTCCATTAGCAGTTTCCCAGTTATAAATATTATTTAAATCATCATTAAGTTTTGCTACGTTTTCTCTGGAAGATATTAGTGGACTGCAAAGATATAGTTGGACGTCATCGGCGTACATGTGTACTTTACAATACTTTACATGATCTGGCAAGTCATTGGCGTACATTGAAAATAAAAGAGGACCTAGAATTGAGCCTTGCGGAACACCTTTAGGTACATGTAGTGGTCTCGAAAATTGGTTATTAAGGAAGACGGTTTGCCAGGTAGGATTCAATAAGTTTCTTTGAACACACGGAGAAATTAAAAAGCCGGCTAAATTTTGTTGAAAGTATTGAGTGATCAACTATGTCGAAGGCTTTAGAATGATCAAGAAGGACTAAAAAGCAAATATTTCCACCATCAATGGCATGACGAATATCATCTGCAACATCTATTAAAGTAGTTGTACAACTATGTTTTTGCCTAAAGCCTGACTGCTTTTGCGATAATAGCCCAAATCGTTTTAGGTATTCGTTTATCTGTTTATGCATTATCTTCTCAAGAGCCTTAGAAAAGAATGGTAGTATTGATATAGGCCTAAACTCAGAGTTTGTCTTAGGCACAGGAATAACCTTTGCATGCTTCCATTGTGTTGGAAACACGCTGGTGGTAAGGATCGTATTATACATGTAAGTTATGTATGGTAAGAGAATAGGAAGGATAATTTTGATAAATTTAGGGTGCATGTTATCATATCCAATTGCATTTGATTTTATGGCTAAAAGACAGGTAAGGGCCTCATCATTGCTAACACATTGAAAATCAAATGGACTATCATTGTCAGAAATCACTAGGTTATTGATTGTATTGTGTGCAGGAGGTTGACATTGAACAGTGGGTAAATTAGTAAAAGCTGAATTAAGTTCATCAGGAGTGAGTTCGCAAGTTTTCCTATTACTAGTTCGGCCAATTCCAATTTCCCGAATAGTTTTCCATTTCCGTTTGGTGTTAATTGCATTTTCAAAATGGTGGCCATAATATTCAGACTTTGATCTACGAATTTCACGAGTAACTTCTCTTCTAAGATTTCGATATTCTTCTTTAAGTTGAGGTAACTTCAATTTTTTCCAACGTGAAAACGCATTATCTCTTTGACCAATCAGTTGTTTAATATGTGCCGTAAACCACGATCTTGTATAGGTCCTAATGTTCTTCGTTATCTTAGGTACAGTAAGATCAAATAAGTATGAGATATTATTCTCCAAGAAGGACAACTGATGGTCAACAGAAGTCATATGATAAATGGACGCCCAATTTACTAAAGAAATATGTTCTGCCAAAACATTGTAATTGATATTATTAAAGTCACGATATGTAACTGATAGTGTTTCATTATTTAAAATAAAGTCATATGTCGTGAAAATTAAGTCGTGTTTCGAGAAACATGAGGCCGATAGTTGGTCGTACAACAATACTTTGGTTAATAAATGCATATAAACCCAATTTGACTAAGATCTATATGACAATTTGGATCTTATGGCAATTTATGTCGATTTCATAGGGGTCATTTGTATGGGGGCTAGGTCTAAACACGGAGCGCCTCTCACCAATTTCAATAGCATTCAGCCCATGGCTGATAAAAGCATATATGCCAAATTTCATCAATATATATTCATATTTGCGACCTGTAGTTAGATTAGAAGTTTTACATGGACACACAGACGGAAGGACGGACGGACGGACGGACGGACGGACGGACGGACATCGTTAAATCGAATCAGATAGTGATTCTGATTCGATCGGTAAAATAAAAGATGGATCATGGTCAAATATTTTTGGTAGTTACAAACAGCAGCACAAAGTCATTATACCCAAACCACATAGTGGTATAGGGTATAAAAAGAACTAGGTAGGCGCCCATGAGCGTGTGCGGTATTTATACTGTGTGCTGATTTCATACACACTGTGAATACACATTGTAGCACATACACGCATACACATTGACAGCTGTCAGAGGGTGATCATTTTAAGGTTCTTTTTCATAGAACTCGCAATATGGACAGACGTAATTGGTAAGAGCCGCATTTGATTTTTTATACCCTATACCACTATGTGGTTTGTATTTGACCTAGACCCATCTTTAATTATACCGATCGAATCAGAATCACTATCTGATCAGAATCACTATCTGATCAGAATCACTATCTGATTCGATTTAACGATGTCCGTCCGTCCGTCCGTCTGTGTGTCCATGTAAAGCTTGTAATCAAACTGCAGGTCGCAAATATGAATCTGTTTTTATGAAATTTGGTATTTAATCTTTTATCGGCCATGGGATGAACGCTATTGAAATTGGTGAGAATCGGTCCATGTTCAGACCTAGCCCCCATACAAATGACCCCTATGAAATCGACTTAAATTGCCACAAGATTCAAATTATCATATAAATCTTAGTCAAATTGGGTTTGTATGTGTTTATTACATCCATTAATCAGTAGTCCAAAAATGATCCCTATGGGACAACTCTTAGTCATAGGCCCCATATAGAGCAGCTTCCCGATCTTCACTTAAATCTATCAAAAAACAAAAATATTGCACTGATTCTTCTCAAATTTTGCTTGTATATATTTTCGCAAAATACAAGAAACTTTACCAACCATGGTTTGGATCGGTCCATTTTTGGACCTAGTCCCCATATAGACATAGGATCCGATATGAACTTTTTCATATCTGCAACCAAAAAAAAATAATAAAAATGCCACTCAAATTTGGTTTATGCTTATTTTCTATATCCAATTAGTTGGGCCTAAGAGATAGGGTCTCTAACGCATGGTATAGGGTATCGTATAGTCGGTCTAGACCGACTATAATTTTCTTGTTTTTTTTTTTTTTTTTGTTTTTTCATATTTTCAGCCATACATCATCAAACAATTCATTTGTATTTGTTTAATCGTTTGAATACAAACAGACAGCAGTGTATATACACTTTCCATTTGCATTTGTTGGATGAATTGCTATCGGATTTCATGTCATATGTATACGTTATTTTTCCTCATTTTTATTTTTTTAAACTCTTGAAATTAATTTAAATGATTACACTTTTTATACATGAACCCATTTGAAATGGCACGTGCAAGACGTTCAAATATTGGTAGACGTACACGTCATTCGAGATTTGTTTCAACCAATCGAAGATCACAAAATGAACAAGATCGTAATCAACAAAATGCATCACAGAGGGAACGACGCAGACGTATAAACCAATCGGTTGATAGTGAAAACACGGTTACCAGTGCAAGGTCAACAAATCGACGTACGCGTCCCTCAATTCAAATCATACGACAAATGGAATTGGCGGCTTATAATTATGATAGCACAATTGATTTCAGTATGCATTCTTATATTGGACAAATGAATAAACAATTTTTGCATTGTAAAGCAGTCAAATTTATGAACGAAACGCCTGGCATGTTCTGTGCTGGTGGGAAAGTTAGTTTGCCTGTATTAGAAACTCCACCAGAACCTTTGCACTCATTAATTTATGGCAATTCACCAGCGTCAAAGCATTTCTTAACAAATATTCAAAAGTACAATTCATGCTTCCAAATGACATCTTTTGGACCTACAATTATTATAGGAGATGGTTTTATGCCGACGTTTAAGGTAATTACTTCGCATGGAATAAATGATATGAAATTTGATTTATGTATGTGCTGTCTCTATATTTGATGTCTTCAGAAATTTAGATCCGTCATCTAAATCTATTTCAAAAAGATTACAGATTCAAGGACAGATATACCATAAAGCTGAGTCATTGTTGCCATTCCCAGATGCTGACCATCAGTTTTTGCAAATATATTTCATTGGTAATGAGAACAGCGAATTGAATGAGCGCTGTGCAATTGCTTCAAATACAAGAAGAGAAATCTTGAGTGAGCTGCAAAGATTTTTACATCAGCACAATGAATTGGTCAAATTATTCAAGATTGCACTGGATCAGATGCCCACTGATGACCATAAAATCATAATACGTGCCGACAGAACACCACTCTGACAACAGGCGATTTAATGCACCAACAATCGATGTTTTGTACCGTAGGAATGATCAATTAAATGATATTTCTGAATTCCATGGTTGTTATGACGCATTCCAATACCCGATTTTGTTCTGAAGAGGAGATGATGGTTATCATATAAATATACCGATGATAAATCCAATGACTAGTAAAAAAATTGTGATTTTTGATTACTTTTTTGAGTAAAATTTGCGTTCAGTTAACTAAAAGAATAATTTTTATTATTATTTTCAGGTCAAGAAACAATGAAAAAAGTTAGTGCGATGCATTTTTATTCCTAACGGTTGATGATTTGTGATCAAGAGGACAATTACATTTTGCGATACAATAAACTTTTTCATCAATACATTGTGGACATGCATGCCAAAATCGAGAGCGAACGATTGAATTTCATCCGTCAGTCATAATCAAGCCCGATTGAGATCTGAAGAGTACATACATTTACGTGATGCACTATTGAATGACGTGGATGTGAATGACAATGGGCGTTTGGCGATATTATCATCGTCATATACCGGTAGCCCACGTCATATGCACGAGTATACACAAGATGCCATGTCATATGTTCATCATTACGGCCATCCAGATTTGTTCATCACATTTACTTGCAACCCAAAATGGGCTGATGTGTGTGATTGCTTATTTGATCGTCAGGTGCCAACAGACACGATATAACCGCTCGCATATCCACCAAAAATTGAAAAAGTTGATGGATCTGATTGTCAAGCTCCGTGTATTTGGAGAAGTGCGCTGCTATATGTATACAATTGAATGGCAAAAAAGAGGCTTGCCGCACGCTCACATTTTGGTATGGTTGGTACGGAAAATAACACCAGATATGATTGACAGTGTTATATCGGCCGAAATTCCAGATCAAACCATCGATACACAATTATTCGCAGTTGTCACGAAATATATGAAACACCTTCCCTGCGGTGAAATCAATCCAAATTCACCATGTATGATCGACGGCAAATGTTCAAAGCGTTTTCCAAGACAATTGATTGCTGAAACAATACACGGTGATGATGGATATCCACAGTATCGTCGACGATCAGCTCAAGATAATGTTAAAACTACTACTATTAAAATCCGGAACCAAGACTTTGAGTGGCTATGGCTGTTTCGGAGTGGCTGCTGAAAATAGAAATGATGAAATTTTGCAATACCAAATGGGAAGATATATCAGTACTAACGAAGCTCTTTGGCGAATTTTATCGTTCCCAATACATGGTGACACCCTGTTGTTATACAGCAGTCCAACTTGAAAATGGTCAACGTGTTTATTTCACTGATGCAAATGCCGCAAAAAGAGCAGTACAGCCTCCAGCAACTACACTGACAGCTTTTTTCAAGTTATGTGAAACGTATGAATTTACAAGAACACTATTGTATTCGGAAGCACCACGATATTTCACTTGGAACGCATCAACGAAAAAATTTCAACGCCGCAAACAAGGTACTCCTGTTTATGGCTACCGAGGTGTTTTTTCAACGGATGCTTTAGGCCGCATTTATACAGTTAGTCCAAATAATGTTGAATGTTTTTGTTTGCGATTGTTGTTAGTGAATGTACGTGGGCCACAGTCATTTCACAATTTAAGAACTGTTGATGGTGAACTGTGAAACATATCGTGATGCATGCCAACGGTTGCGTTTGCTTGAAGATGATACGCATTGGGATGCTACGCTCCATGATGCATCAGTTTCAGCTCACCGAAATCAAATACGTATGTTATTCGCAATAATCATATCAACATGATATCCATCAAACTCACTTGAATTGTGGAATAAATATAAAGATTTCATGGCTGAAGACATTTTGATTCGACTTCAACATCGTTCGATGGATCCCGAATTGGTACATACATTAGAAATGTATAATGAGGCTTTGATATTGATTGAAGATATTTGCCTTATGATTGCAAATAAAGCATTAGGAAAATTAGGCATGATAGCACCATGATTTATTTGAGTGAGAATTGCAACGCGAACAGCAATTCGAATGTGATGAATTGCATGCGTTTGTGCAAACACACATTCCACAATTGAATGTTCAGAAAAAGAATGCATACGATAGAATCATGCAAGCTGTCATTATTATATTTTTTGGACGCTCCTGGTGGCACTGGAAAAACATTTCTCATTTCACTAATCTCAGCAACAATTAGATCCGAACGAAAAATTGCATTGGCACTTGCTTCTTCTGGTATTGCAGCTACATTATTGGATGGTGGCCGAACTGCACATTCCGCTTTGAGATTGCCATTAAACATGCAAGCGGTTGAGATTCCAACGTGTAATATTTCAAGAAATTCTGGAATGACCAAAGTTTTGCAACAAGCAGCAATTATTTTATGGGATGAATGTCCGATGGCCCATAAAAAATCTGTGGAAGCATTGAATCAAACATTATAGGATCTACGTGGAAATCAATAGTTGTTCGGAGGTGCATTAATATTGCTATCTGGTGATTTTCGACAAACGTTGCCCGTCACTCCCAGATCGACTCCAGCTGATGAAATTAATGCATGTTTGAAAAGTTCGTTTCTTTGGGGAAATGTACAGAAGTTATCGCTTAACATAAATATGCGTATGCGTCTTCAAAATGATCCATCAGCACGTGAGTTTTCGAAGCAACTGCTGCAGCTTGACGATGGAAAAATTGCAAGTGATTTAAATGGCTTTATTATGTTACCAAACAACTTTTTCACAATTATGCCATCAAACGAAGAACTAATTGATCGCGTTTTTCCAAACATTGTTCAAAAACTATAAAAGTCATGATTGGGTAAGAGAACGTGCAATTTTAGCACTAAAAAATGCAAATGTTAATGAAATAAATTTTCAAATTCAACAGAAATTGCCAGGTGACTTGGTATCATACAAATCCATTGATACTGTTACGAATGAATTTTTGTATTCTTTGGAACCACGCGATATGCCACTGCATCTTTTGAATTTGAAAATTGGTTCATCGAGACTTTCCGTGAAAAAATTAATGCCCAATTCGATCGAAGCAACAATTCTCACTGGCAAAGCAAAAGGAGAAGTTGTACTGATACCACGGATCCCATTAATACCAACAGACATGCCATTTCAATTCAAACGTCTTCAATTTCCCGTGCATTTCTCCTTTGCTATAACCTCAAGGACAAACGCTTCAAGTGTGTGGAGTGAATTTTGGAAAACCGTGCTTTTCTCATGGACAATTATACGTTGCATGTTCCAGAATGGGAGCCCGAACAAATTTATTTATTCATGCACCACACAATCACACAAAAATTATTGTATACACTATTGAATTGAATTGATTTACTTTTTTTTTCATTATTTACAAATAAAAAATAAATAAAAAAAACCAATGAATTTAATTAAATGTTAATATTCATGCATAGCGAAGCACGCCGGGATCCGCTAGTTATAATTAAAAATTATATGTAATCGCAATCAGATATTTTGTAGGTAAAGAAGAATAATATTTGTATATAACTATGTAGAACTGTTTTGAAAGCAAAAAATTCATTGATGACCCCGTTAACTCTATTTTGTAAACACATCAAAAAGTTAATAGCCAAACTTATGGTCATAAGTATATGTTAAATAATAAAAGAATAAAGTGTATACTCTTAACATTGTTGTGTTATAACATTGTTGTGATATCTAATTGAAAATTTTGACATACATACATGTTAAAATAGAAATAACTATTGCAAAGCTAATGATGTATAACAAAAATAGTGGCGCCATCTACTGTGGCATAGCAACACTGAGCAAAATGAAGTGACACTGTTTGTAAATGTATTTTCCCTAAAACAAAATACATATTGGAGAATTTTATATAAATAAAATTATACGAATTAATTTCTAACATGCGGTTAATATATATGTATATTATTTTATTATTTAATATATGTATGTACGTATGTACGTATGTATATGTAAAAATTATACACAAAAAATACAACATTAAAAGTTATTGCTGTGTTTTTCTTTAAATAAATTAATAAATAAAATTTTTTTTTTTTTGTAAATTTACATCGTTTTTTTATTAACAACTAGTTAGTTTAGCATTATTTGCTTTAGATATTGGCAAATTTTTAATCCCTTTATATTAACTCATAGTGTCTGCTTCTCTGCTTGTCGACAAAATTTTGAATCGATTTTTAACCCCTTTCCCGTACCCCGATCGATCTGAAACTATGCACGCAGGCTTGTGGCGGTGACAAAAATGACCTAACAAATTTTTTTTAGTGATGCCAAAACAATGATAACTTTAAAATTTTTCTATCAGAGTTGATAAAAAAAAATGTTCAAAGGGTTAGTTTTTATTATATTATTACCACAACGACCACAAAAACAACAAGTCCAGCTATGACACAATACAACATTTAGAATAACAACAAAAACAGTACAGAAACAAATATTTATAAATTTTTTTTACTTCTTCAGTGATTTCTCGGAACCTATTAAACCG
Source organism: Cordilura impudica (assembly GCA_963682025.1). Taxonomy (NCBI): domain Eukaryota; kingdom Metazoa; phylum Arthropoda; class Insecta; order Diptera; family Scathophagidae; genus Cordilura; species Cordilura impudica. The sequence goes on from OY821519.1 coordinate 185,877,443, forward strand.
ATTTTTATGATTTTTCAAACAGAAACCTTCTCATGATGTTAGTCAATCATTCTCACTAAAAACGGGCGCCCCAGTTATCCTGAGGACGTGATCGTGACAAGAACAATATAGACAAATCATAGCTTTTCAAGACTTTTTTTACTTCTTCATTTAATTTTCGGGACCTAATCAACCGGGTATATCGGTTACGATCATCGGAATACTCAGACTGAGAAATACCTCATCTTTAAATTTTCTTTTGATTATCATCGCATGAATCACATTGATCATCAGTTTTCCATTGCATAGCTTTGGTTGGTTTAGATTTCTAAGATTTCAATTGTAAATTGTGCGGTGGTAACACAGGAACATTCTTGTTTTTAGCCGCCAATATTGCTCGCTTACTCAATTATTTGTTATATTTGTGTTTAGCAATGATTTTGGGAAAACATTGTTGTTGAGCCCTTCTTTCGCTGCGACAAAATTCCGAAAATTCAGAAGAAATCCCATCAATCCTCGCGATTCCGCTGGATCATTGAGCAATGCAACTTTCATGTTTGCTGACAGCTGAAGTTTCTTCACATAGCGCCACAAATTTGAAGCTTTGGGCAAGCGTTTATTTCATTTACAGCAGTCTACGCCTAAATACTTAGAGTAGTAACAAATGAACTCACACAAATGACCTCTTCGAATGGGAGGGGCCACGCTTAGCAAGGCTACTCAGACTAATAACCATTTAAATTACACAAAGTATCGGTCCTCTCCCATTTATGTTATATAGGATATTGACTTTGTATATTCACTTTGTATGGGAGGTAACACGACCAAAATTTTCAAAGCTCTCCCTGTCATAGTGCTAGAGAGATGTGGTATTGAATATTTGTATGCGAGGTGCCAAGCCCTCTAAGATGACTCCAACAAATCAAAAATTATTAAAATTTGTCAAGCCGTTCTTGAGTTATAAATGGTGTAACTAAACCGACTTTGTTTTATGTATATACATTATAAAAGTGAAAAATTTTAGCGAGAAAAAATGCAATGTAATTAATAAACAGCAAAAGTAAGTTAATTATTGTTTCCCAAATAAAAGTTTCTTAAAAAATTTGTACAAAACCAAGCTTATATCAGAATTGAAGCTTTTGAAGAAATTGAGCGTAAACCCATATTGCATCACATCTTCACTTAAGAAAAAGTGTATAAAGAGAATGAGGTAGTGGTCATCCACGAAAATCTAAAGCACGCGAAGCCGTCAGATGATAAAATGAGTTAACCCAACCCAAGAAGGACGGCAGTAGACATTGCTAGTTTCTTAGCTAAAAATGTTGGTGCCTCTATTGGAGTTCACACAGCATTGATCAAAAGGACAGTGTGGAGTGACGAAGGCAAATTTAATTTGTTAGGATTTATTTTTGAACTACTGATTACTTGATGTTAAAAATACACACAAACCCAATATGACCGAAATCTATATGATAATTTGGATCTTATGGCAATCTCATGGTCGATCAGATAAGGGTCATTTGAATGTGACTAGGATTGAACATGTACCGATTTTCAACAATTTCAATACACGATAGAAGCGTATGTATTCATATTTGTAGTTTGATTACAAGGTTTACATGGACACACAGACGGACGGACGGACGGCATCGTAAAATCGACTCAGAAAGTGATTCTGAGGCGATCGGTAAAATAGGTCAAATATTTTTGGTAGTTACAAACATCAGCACAGACTCATCATACCCTGACCGCATAGTGGAATAAGGTATAACTACCTTATTTGTATGTCGGATGTCATTAAACTTTCAATCATATAATAGAAAGTGATTATTGTTTTAGATAGTTACAAACTGCAGCATAAACCCATAATATCCTGAACTCAGAGTAGTGGACGATTTAAAAATTGCAGGATGTAGAAACTTTGTCATAACGACATTTTTATAAAGCTGTTAATGATATTTTTTCTAAGTGTATTGTTAGTATGGAACATTTGGTTTTGCTGATTTGGTACTTTTTGATTAGATTGCAGATGATGTTTATAAAATGTTATTGGTCTATAACTAAAATTAAAACGACCACAATAAATTCAATATACATCGTATAGGTACTAAATACAAAAAGGTTAAACTATCAAAAATGTTAAAAGGTATTGATCTAAAATGGAATGGTTTTGGTTTGCAAATGGAATTTTATTTATTTATTTATAGTTAAGGATTAGAGCTTTCTTGTCATATGGAAACTGTTCGAAAGTATACTAAAAATTACAGAAATTTAAACAAATAATAATAAATTTTCATCTTCGTTCTAATACTGAATTGTTACAAATTCTCAAATGTACATATTGTATGTACGTTGATATTCTTACATACAAATGTACAATGGACAAAATAATAGTGAATTCTTTTTTTTATAAATATTGTACCACGGGGAATTTTGAAAAAAGTCATGCCTAAACTTTTGTTTTTTTTTCTGCTTGACTTCTTATACATATACACAATTTATTATTTAGTACTACTAAATTTAGATGTAGTAACAATATCCCATGTTTATTTATGGAAGAAGATTACATTTACGAAAGTACATAGTTGTATCTTCCTGGTCGGGTATTAAGGTAGCAATTATTTGTATGGCTTATTTTTGTTTCAGCAGCATCGATGGAAATCTTTCAGCAATAGCTCTAAATCTCACATACAGAAAAAAGAATTCACCAACCGGCTTTAGGACACTTTAAGAGCCAAAGTCTTTAATTTATAATTATTAATCTTTATTTAATTTGTTATCAATGCGTTCAAAAAACCAATTTGCCAAAGAATCATATCTTATCGCAACTATTCACCTGATTTCAGGTAGCGGTTTTGAATTTTATATATGGTCTTTGGATACTTGGATACTTTGGCTGCTATGATAAAAAATTTTTAAATAATATAATAAAATAAAAATAATAATTTAATAATTTAAAAATTGATATGGTATTTTTAGGACCCAAAGTCAGTCAATTAGTTATTCATGAATTTTTTGTTTTTTGTTTTATGTGTATAATTAATAACAAATAAATATTATCAAAATATGTACTTTAAAATAGCAAACAAGATAAGTACATAATAAATTTAACGAAAAATAAATAATCAGGCATGTCCGTATTACCAAATCGATCGATTTCGTTTTAGCTTCTTCAGAAATTTGTCGCTTTCATTAAATCGAAAGGAAAAAGTTATTTTTGTGCATTAAATATGGCAACGTAAGGAAAATCACACAGCTGATTGTTGGAAAGAAAAAGAAAATAAACAGAAATTTGAAGATTGTTTTGTGTTAAATAAATAAAATAATAAATAAATAAAAAATATAAAAATGCCCGGCATATGCATTGTTGCAGTAATAGAAGATCAAAACCAACATTCCGTGGAAAAATTGCGTCGACGTCAATTGAGGGAGACGTTGAATTTATTTTTGGATCAGGCGGTGGAGTATATTGTCGGAAATCATTGGAAGGTGGAGAAAAAGTTTTGGACCTTTGTGAATCCATTTCCTAAATGTTGGAAGCATCTCTCATGACGAAGCATTCATCTTCATCAGACAATCATAGAAGCATAATTCCATGTTAATAAATAATTATTTTTTTCTCTAATGGGTATTTTTATTCGACCTTATGTTTTAATTTTAATTAAATAATTTCTTCCAGCTCGAGGTCTGTTTTTATTAATTTTATTTTTATTAATTTATTTTTCAATATTTCGCCAACCTCCGGTTGGCATCTTCAGGATCTTAAATTATAAGAATAATAAAACATAATTACACCACTGTTCAACAGAGACAATAACAAACATAAAAATATATATAAAATATAAAAATTAAACTCACAAAAAAGGCGCGTAACAATAATTAAACATACATGACGTGTCAACGAGTTAACATCTAATATTGCACTAATTGATCTTATTTTATTTTTCTAATTATATGTCTATAGCTATGTGCACAATTTTCTGTGTCCGTTTTATAATTTATTCTCTTTTCCTTTGGTATGTTAATTATGTGTAGCATTTCCAATGTAAAGCGTCTCTTATAATTCTCTTCAGTATGTAAAATCTCCACATTTTCAAAGTCTGGTGTATGTCCTCTCTCCGCACAGTGGGCCGTAAGTGCTGTTTTTTGTGTCGTAAAATTTTTCCTATTTCTCAGGTCTGATTTATGTCCTGCTAATCTAGTTTTTAATTTATTCTTAGTTGTTCCAACATATACCTGATTGCATATGTTGCTTTTGTCACCTTCGCATTTTATTTTATAAATTAGATTTGATTTATCAAGTTTGTTTATTTTGCTCTTCGTGTTGGAGAAAAGTTGTCTTAATGTGTTACAAGCTTTTGGTGCTATTTTGTATTTCTCTTTGTTGTATTAAATATGTACTATTGTGAATTGAGTGAAATTCACAATAGCGCTATTTTATCGAATGTGCGCCATAATACCAAATGAAAATTCGTTCGATCACTTAATTCGACCACAATCGAAAATCGAAAGTTGCTCATAATAGGCACCTATATTTTGCTAAAATAAATAAACCAATAGTATTTTTTATTAATTTTAAGTTGTACTGGATAGTTTTTTTGTATCTACACTACTTAAAATATCAATTCCACTTAAAAAATTGAAAGTGGTTTTATATCGATAAAATTTATCAGTTTACGTTTTCTGAAGAAGCCAATTACAATTTCAATTCGACTTTCGATCGGAATTTGTTTCTGTGACATGGCTGAATATTTTTTGGTTCTAAGAATTCCATTTTTCGATAGCTCGTGACTTCCAGATAAAATTGATTTTTAATTAAAAACACATAGAGATTTCAAATATATATAAATTTTTTTATTAGCTAAAAGTGCATCAGAATGAAAATTTTTGCATTCAGCTTAGAGTTTCACCTTCTTTGGTGCTTACGGCGCACCGTTATCAGTTTTGTAAAGTAGCTTTCTATAGAATCGCGTGATATTTTGTGTAGTAGAAAAATGCATAGTTCTGGAAAAAAAAATAGTATACAATTCATTCACGTGTAGAGAATTCCGATATATTGATTACAGGCAAAATTCAGAACCCAAACTCTCGAAAATCAAGTGTGCGTATGGATGCAGCCATAGTAAGAATGGCGAAAAATTAACCATTCAAGCTATCAAGGCAGATAACATCTGAAATTAATCAGTCATTGGACTTATGAGTATCCAACAGGCTTGTGAGAAGGTGATTGAACGAGGTACATTTGTACATTTGGGCGCATTTGCAGAAAAAAGCCATTTATTGTCAAAAAGAAATTTTCTTAAAACAATTAATCCTTACCAAAATCCATAAAGAAAAAAGCATTGATTTCAGGAAAAACATATTGTGGAGCAACGAAATGAAGATGAATAGGGTAAGACGAGATGCTATAATCTTTGTTAAAACAGGGAATGGTAGCATTGTGATTTGGGGTGCATTTTCTTGTCATGGCGTTGGACATTTGGACATTTTAAAAAACCATATGGAACCAAATGCTGCCATTTTATTCTAATTAAATGGATATGTATGCAAGATAATGACCCTAAAAACTCTTCCAAACTACTAAATAAATTGGCTTAGAGCGGAGAAGAACGCCATTTGGGATTGCTCAGCCCAAAGCCCTGACTTAAATCAAATATAAAGCCTGTGGAATGAATGCAAGGTTAAGATCACAAAGGAAAATTACTAAAGCATGCTAAACAGGAAGCATGGAATACCATATCCAAAATGTCAAAAACTCCTACAGAGTATGGTCCGCAGGTGTGAACATGTTTGAACATTCAAAAATAATTTTCTATTAAAGCGCATATGTTTGCATTTTTTTAATTTTAATTCCATAATACATACAAATTATTTAGATCGTGTTGTAGTTGAATTTGATCACAATAGTTCTTAAAGCTTAAGAAAATCTTTACGTCTTCAGCAAAATTAAGAACATTTGAGGATTTTATGGTAGATCATTTTTAAATAGAGAAAATGAAATTAGTCCAAGATGACTTCCACAAAGTACGCCATACTTAACGATAATATCCCTTGAAATAGTAATATTAAACACAATATTCTTACTTGTTTTATTAGCGAAATTATTAAACTAATTATATAAACCATAATCATATAAAAATATAATAGTGTGATAATACCATGGAAGCTTTTAACAAAATATATTTTTGACTACTTGACCGGCAAATTTTATTGCTGTTTGAACAAATATGTCATATTTTTCGCTAACACTATTCGCCAACAGTATTTTAATTCCAGTCGATGCGTTCTTTAGCAAATTATTGCTAACCAGACGATTATTCTCTGATATCACTTGTTTCCTCACAGGACGATAACAACCAAGATAAGCCTCAATTGCTCATCGGGAAACAGTTCGAATACATAGTTTTACTTTTAGATTATTACTGACCCCTTATGGGGGCCTGCGCCATAACACAAAATTATGGATTTATTCATAGAATATTTCTCACAAACTTTACCAAATATGGTAAGTTTTGGCTTATGCTTATTTTCTAAACCCAATTAGTTGGACCTAAGACCATCGGCCTAGACTGATCATAATATTCTTACTTGTTCTAAATGCTCTAATTAAAAAAAATGTTGTGTCTCTGGTGGAATTTACATATCAAATTTCATATTCCTGGGGGGCCGCTTTTTTTTCTCATCGAATGTTTTTATTTATTAAACGGAGTTATGCTCCTCGCAGGAGTAAAAGGGAAAAATATATATAATGTGTCTATCTCTAGTGGAATCCACAAACTATATTTTATATTCGTTTGTTTATAAGATACCAAATGTACACCTTTCCCATTGTTGGCCGTTTTTTCTCCCTTAGACGTTAGAGTAAGCTATAAACCATCCTTGACTGGTGCACACGTATTCGGTGGAGTTTGTTTACCAAAATTCATATATGTATATAGATTAATATGATAAGAAGATGCAGAACTGTATAATTTTTACCCTTTTTGGCAATTCGTTTGTGTAGAAGATACCAAATGTACAATTTTTCCCCTTTCTTGGCCGTTTTTCCTTCCCTAAATGTTAAATGTCGTATATAAAAAGAAAAAACGTTTCTCATGTTCTTTTCTTTCAAATGTTGAGTTAAATAAATGATTAAGCATGAGTTGAAGTAATAGGCAGAAGGATGCTGAAGATGAACAAGTCGCTCTGTTCGAAAGTAGCTACTCCATCTAGCGATGTCTTCAATTTTTTTCCAATATTTCTCTTACATAACAAAAATTATTATCTTTCTTTCATTAGAAAAATATATACATGATCTTAAACCGAACAATAAATGACTAATTATTCCAATACAGATCAACAATACATAAGAATAATTAGCAATAACTTCATTCTTGATTGCTGCCCACATGGAGTCATGGAGACATGGAGTCTGTATGTAGATTAATATGTTCAAAAGATGCAGAAAGGTAAAATTTTTTCCCTTTTTGGCCATTTTATCCCCTTAATATTGCTGAATTTCGAAAAAAAAAATTAATTAATTCATATTCATAGATTCATTTGTTACCATTTTCCCCCTTTTTGACCGTTTTTACCCCCTTAATGTACGAATTTCTAAAAAAAAGTTTCTGGGTCCAAGGGTTTGGGCTGGACGATGATTTATCAATCACGCAAATATTTTATATGTGTGACCTTCTCCGAGAAAAGGGACCTAGTGTGTCAAAAAACGGGTTGTGTCAAAAACGGTGGATTCTGGTACCTAAAAGGGTGTAGAAACTTTAAATGCGTTTTTTTTCTCAAAACTTAATTTTCACACACTAGGTCCCTTTTCTCGGAGAAGGTCACATATGTATATAGATTAGTGTAGTAGTGTTGAATATAAAGGTTTATTCTTTTAAAAAAAACTAACCACTTGTTTTTTGTAAACAATATTTGCGATAATTCTGTATAAGAAAATATATACATATAAAAAAACATATAAAAAAAATGTGCCATTTGTATGTGCATAACTGTAAATCTCGGATGGAGTCTAATCAACTCTGCAGTACAAATTCATATGTTTTTAACTCAACTTTCGAACAATTATTAAAAACGTCAGAACTGAAAAATTTTCCAACTCATAAAGTTTCCTCTATTTCTTTAAATGGATTTACAAAATATTCACAAATAAAATCCCCTTTTGGTCATATATGACCCTAGAATGGATTCAAGGTTAAGTTTTAAGAGACCGTGAATTCCACATCAGTGTTATGCTGTTCTTTGATTCTTGATAAAAAAAAAAGTTTAATTAAATCGTTAAAATATACTATTTTTAGTTTACTCTTAATTTGCTACGGTTTTCATATGCTCATGAATACATCCATGAGTGTTTGGTATGGATATATGAATGTTGAATCCAATCAGTCAACCGTACATACAAGTAAATACATGTACATATATAAAAATTCATGCATAAGTACGATACATCAACGCAGGGACACACATACACTTTATTTATAATTTGCAACACTTTTTTTTAACAATTGAACTCGTTTGTTGATTAAATAAATTACGCTCAGCTTGATTGAATAAAAAGGCAAATTGCTAAATATCATTTTAAATTTTTCATCTGTGCAAATTTAAATCTTGCTTAAAGCTTACGATGGGGCAACACTGATAATAGTTTTTTCTGCAGTAATAGTTATCTTAAATTTTAAGACCGTAAAATAATATTTCAATGGTCTTATTCACAATAAATTAAAATAGTTCGATAAAAGTTTAATAAGAAATTTTTGAAAAACGGTACAAAATAGCTCATAAAAAGTTTGAGAAACATTTGATAAATTTTATTATTTTATTATTTTATTGCAAGCTATACCCTTCCATAGAGCTACAACAGTATGAATTTTTCTTAGAATACCCAAAGTAAAAGTTTAGTCCCCAATGAATTCAATATTTGATGAGCCTAAGAGTTTTTAATACTTCAAATAAAAGCTTGAAATGTTGGCTACAACTATTTGAAACATGATATTGAATGTTTCCTTAAATTTGTCTAGTTTTTTATACCATATACCACTATGTGGTCAGGGTATAATGAATTTGTGCTGATGTGAGTAACTAGCAAAAATATTTGATATACCGATCGCCTCGGAATCACTTTCTGAGTTGATTTAGCGATGTATGTCCGTCCGTCCGTCTGTCCGTCTGTAATCAAACTACAGGTCGCAAATATTAATATATTTTGATGAAATTTAGTATATAAGCTTCTACCAGTCATAGGATGAACGCTATTGAAATTGGTGAATATCGATTCATGTTCGGACCTAGTCTTAACACAAATCACCCCTATGAGATCGACTTAAATTACCATAATATCCAAATTATCATATATTTATATGTATCTCGGTCAAATTGAGTTAGTTTGTGTTTTTTATTACATCCATTTATCAGTAGTGCAAAAATAAACCCAATAGGACAATTCTTAGTCATAGCCCCCATATGAAACCAATCCCGATATTCACTTAAGGGGGGGAGGTAAGGTTTTAAAACCTTTTTTTTGCATTTCTCTTTCTGAATGTTCGACATGTCGAGAGTGTTGTATCAAAATTTCAAGTAAATCGGAGCAAAACTTAAGAAGATACTGCGCTTCCAGCAACCGGCCTCCTACGGAATATCGTATATAAATCAATTTTTTAAAAACTTTAAATCAAATTTCTCGCAAATAAATGTTCAAAGTCCGTGAGCATCATAACTAAAAATCTACTTAACCGATTCTTTTGAAATTTTACACACTATATCTACACATAAATCGTCAGGTAACCACAAAGAGTTTTCTTTTATTTTCCATTCTCTTCCTCATTTTTTAACAACGAATTCCCGAAATTTTATAGCAAAAATCGTTTTTTCACTTCAAAATGCTGCAAAAAAATGAAAAAACTCACTACCTCAGGAAACGTGTTACCTTTTAAACGCAATTCCATTTTTTTTTATTTCACATGATCCTGTAACGAGTTATGATGTTCACCGCAAAACGACAACACCTCCGGAAATTTGCTGTCACGGACTTAAAATTTATTAAAATTTTAATTGAAAAATCTTTCGAAGACTCTTCAAATGTTATGCTATAACGTGTATATGAAATAAATAATCCAACATTATTCATATCTTCAAAAAAGAATTATGATAATACGACTTTTTTAACTTTTAAAACTTTACCCCCCTAAGTTTATCAAAAAACTAAAATATAGCACAGATTTTTCTCAAATAAAATTTAAAATTAAGTGACTTTACCAAATATGGCCATTATCGGTCCATTTTTCGACCTAGTCCCCATATATATATATAGCATCCGATATTAACATTTTCATATCTGCAGCCCAAAAAAAATATTAACAATGCCACTCACACTTGGCTTATGCTTATTTTATATATCTAATGAGTTCGACCTAAGAGATAGGGTATCTAAACGCATGGTATAGGATATCGTATAGTCGGTCCAGACCGACTGTATTTTTCTTATTTGTTTTAAAAACAATTCAAACAAAATAGTGATGTGTATAAAATCAACACATACCCAATGCTGGAATATTTATTTACACATATGTATGTATTTATTTACATTTTCTTTATTTTATATACATTTTATTACAATTCAGGGACATAAACGAATAGTAAAGAAATTTTAAAATAAAATTTTAGGCATGAATAAACCCAAGAGTTTAGTTTTTGACAATTTAAATTCGCAAAGAAAAAATTGTATGAAGTTTTTATTAAATGAATTTATAAACTTTTTGAAAAGTATCCTAAAAAACTAATAAATTCTGTAAGAAAGATATCGAATTGGCAAAAATTAAGAAATTTATTTAGAACTTAAAATTACATAATGGAATAAGTTCATAAAGACAGACATAAATTTTTTCATGCCTGCATATTATTTCAGATCACCATTTTGTATTCCCACGTAAAGTAATAAAAAAAATACTAAATAACTATATAATGGCTAACTTTTTTCTGCCTTTTCTGCCAAATGTAACACTTTCTAAATGGCTGTAACTAACAAAAATGTTTTTTAGGGGTTAGAGGGATATCTAGCGCTAAAAAAACTTTAAAAATTGTAACGTAATGATCGCATTATAATATAATGCATTTAAAAAACGTCTGCCTATATATTCACAAGTTTAATGGAAATCCTCAAAATATAATATAGTTTTTATAACTTATCAATAAAGTAATAGGGAAAGTGAGTTTTTTTATTGTTTTGAAAAAAGGAACATGGTCACACCAAAAAATTAGAAAAAAATTATATATCTGCCAACGGTACTTTTCTGCTTCGTACCAAACATGTAAAATGTAGTGAAAAAAGTGTTTCATTGTTATAGAGAAATGGGAGCTGAAAGAATTATTAAAATATAAATTTAATTAGGTTTTGATTTCTATTTTAGATTGGATTTCAGACAACTCTGTACGCGAACATACCTAATTACCGCAAACCTTTATTAGTGCTCAAAATTATATTATGTACTTAATCCATCTCGCGCCAAGCCCCAAAATCGCAATTCACTCATTCGGACCAATTTTTTTTTCCTGAAAACATTCTGTTTAGGTCTACTTCTTATTGTATATTTAAAAACAGAAAGTGAAAACTTTCACTTTTTCCGCAGTTTTTTAGCAATTTTCAGTGTGTGTACTGGTCAACACGCGGCCCCAGGAAGTAAAATTAACATGTTTTTCTTTCTTCATTGTTTCAGACGAATTTATTCAGCAAATTTGAAAAAGAAATAAAAGATGTCAAGGAAAGAACTTAGTGATAAAGAGATAAATGAGACTTTGAATGCTGATCTCTCTGATCTGTCAGATATTGGTGACTTAGAAGAAGATGATGATGATATTGACATGGATTACATTCCTCCTAGTAGTTGTGGCGAAGAGTCAGATAAAGAAGTTGTTCCGTCCACTTCAACGAGTTTGGACCAATTAATATGCATCACAGTACCACCTCCATCTGCGTGCGACCATTCTCAAGAAATACTGGACAATCTGGTAACAGCTAGACAATCCTCACATTCTGCTAAACCGTCAACATCTCGTTCATACCATCAACATCTAGCTTATTCAACATCCTTCTACCATATTTTAGTTCAACGCCATCAACATCTCGTGTTCTTGAGGAGTAAGTGGATGATCCGGACAATATCTTTGAAGAAAATAATAACGGGTGATTTTTTAAGAGCTTGATAACTTTTTTTTAAAAAAAAACGCATAAAATTTGCAAAATCTCATCGGTTCTTTATTTGAAACGTTAGATTGGTCCATGACATTTACTTTTTGAAGATAATTTCATTTAAATGTTGACCGCGGCTGCGTCTTAGGTGGTCCATTCGGAAAGTCCAATTTTGGGCAACTTTTTCGAGCATTTCGGCCGGAATAGCCCGAATTTCTTCGGAAATGTTGTCTTCCAAAGCTGGAATAGTTGCTGGCTTATTTCTGTAGACTTTAGACTTGACGTAGCCCCACAAAAAATAGTCTAAAGGCGTCAAATCGCATGATCTTGATGGCCAACTTACCGGTCCATTTCTTGAGATGAATTGTTCTCCGAAGTTTTCCCTCAAAATGGCCATAGAATCGCGAGCTGTGTGGCATGTAGCGCCATCTTGTTGAAACCACATGTCAACCAAGTTCAGTTCTTCCATTTTTGGCAACAAAAAGTTTGTTAGCATCGAACGATAGCGATCGCCATTCACCGTAACGTTGCGTCCAACAGCATCTTTGAAAAAATACGGTCCAATGATTCCACCAGCGTACAAACCACACCAAACAGTGCATTTTTCGGGATGCATGGGCAGTTCTTGAACGGCTTCTGGTTGCTCTTCACTCCAAATACGGCAATTTTGCTTATTTACGAAGCCATTCAACCAGAAATGAGCCTCATCGCTGAACAAAATTTGTCGATAAAAAAGCGGATTTTCTGCCAACTTTTCTAGGGCCCATTCACTGAAAATTAGACGTTGTGGCAGATCGTTCGGCTTCAGTTCTTGCACGAGCTGTATTTTATACGGTTTTACACCAAGATCTTTGCGTAAAATCTTCCATGTGGTCGAATAACACAAACCCAATTGCTGCGAACGGCGACGAATCGACATTTCACGGTCTTCAGTAACACTCTCAGAAACAGACGCAATATTCTCTTCTGTACGCACTGTACGCATTCGTGTGGTTGGTTTAATGTCCAATAAAGTAAACTGAGTGCGAAACTTGGTCACAATCGCATTAATTGTTTGCTCACTTGGTCGATTATGTAGACCATAAATCGGACGTAAAGCGTGAAACACATTTCGAACCGAACACTGATTTTGGTAATAAAATTCAATGATTTGCAAGCGTTGCTCGTTAGTAAGTCTATTCATGATGAAATGTCAAAGCATACTGAGCATCTTTCTCTTTGACACCATGTCTGAAATCCCACGTGATCTGTCAAATACTAATGCATGAAAATCCTAACCTCAAAAAAATCACCCGTTATAAATCCGGATGTGTCAGAACAGTTTTTGAGTCAATATGGCAGTCAGTAGAAGGAAAAAGAACGACATTCCACCTGATATCTGCACGAAATTACATCAGATAGGGCCCATTGAATGCTTCAATCATTTATTGGACGTTGAAATAATTGGTCTATTGGTCATTGAAACCAATAGATTTACGGCGCAAACTCTGGCAGAAACGTCACTCCCTAATGCTAGAGTCAAAAAGTGGATTGATACCAATGCTTTTGAAATGAGATATTTCATTGGGATTTTATTCTGTTATGCCAATGCGACATCTAAGAGATTATTCGTCGAATGATCCTATTTATAGGAATGGTATTTCAGAAGTAATGAACAAAAACCGATTTGAGTTGCTGTTATCTATGTTCCATCTTTGCAACAATGAAGTAGAAACTCCGATGTGTTACCGTGTATTCAAACTACAGAAGTTTCTCATTCTTCTTCAAAGAAAATATCAGACATCATACATTCCAGAAGATGAATCCTGTATCGATGAAAGAAGTGTACACTTTAGAGAAGAGCTTATCTTTAGACAATACAAACCCAATTAGAGGAACAAGTGCGGCATAAAGTTATTCATACTGTGTGTCGGTGCGGATATACCTGGAATTTGAAAGTATATACTGGAAAAGAGAAAGTTGACGAGACCGTTGTTTCAGAGGAAATTATTATGGAACTGTTTGGAAAGCTTCTAGACCATGGAAGAACCCTCTATGCCGATAACTGGTAGAATGGTAGAAACAATAACTCACTTAGTTGGAACTTTGCGCAAGAATCGAAGAGGTAATCCCCCTGATGTTGCACAAGCAAAATTGAAAAGGGGAGAACAGAACGCTCAGCAAAACCAACAAAAAATTTTTGTTCTCAAATGGCAAGACAAATGGGATGTGCTTATGCTGAGCACGAAACATGGTGATACAATGGTGACAAAGGTTAACCGCTGTAAAAAGATCACAAATCCAGAGATGTTGATATCTCTGACCAGCTCTCAGCATATTCGCCATACTTGCGCCGGACTGTAAAATGGTAAGAACGATTAGCTTTCCATCCAATCACTGCAACAACTGTTGTGAATGCTCTGCACCTGTACAACAAAGTCAACAATAAACAAGTAAGAAAATTATAGTCGGTCTAGCCCGACTATACGATACCCTATACCATGGTTAAGAGACCCTATCTCTTCAGTCCAACTAATTGGATATAGCAAATATGAATAAACCAAATTTGAGTGGCATTTTTATTAATTTTTTTCGCTGCAGATATGAAAAAGTTCATATCGGATACTATATTTAAATAGGTCAAAAAATGGACCGATCCTGACCATATTTGGTAAAGTCACTTATACTTTGAAAAAATATATACAAACCAAATTTGAGAAAAATCTGTGCAATATTTTTGTTTTTTGATAGATTTAAGTGAAGATCGGGAAGCAGCTCTATATGGGGCCTATGACTAAGAATTGTCCAATAGGGATCATTTTTGGAGTACTGATTAACGGATGTAATATATACATACAAACGCAATTTGACTAACATTTGTGTGATAATTTGGATCTTATGGCAATATTTGTTGATTTCATAGGGGTCATTTGTATGGGGGCTAGGTCTGAACATGAACCGATTCTCACCAATTTCAACAGCATTCATCCCATGGCCGATAAAAGATCAAATACCAAATTTCATCAAAATATATTCATATTTGCGACCTGCAGTTTGATTACAAGCTTTACATGGACACACAGACGGACGGACGGACGGACATCGTTAAATCGAATCAGATAGTGATTCTGATCCGATCGGTATAATTAAAGATGGGTGTAGGTCAAATATTTTTGGTTGTTACAAACATCAGCACGAAGTCATTATACCCAAACCACATAGTGGTATAGGGTATAACAAGTAAGAAAATTATAGTCGGTCTAGACCGACTATACGATAACCTATACCATGCGTTTAGAGACGCTATCTCATAGATTCAACTAACTGGATATAGAAAATAAGCATAAACCAAATTTGAGTGGGATTTTTATTAATTTTTTCGGCTGCAGAGATGAAAAAATTCATATCGGATGCTATATCTATATGGGGACTAGGCCCAAAAATGGACCGATCCTGACCATGTTTGGTAAAGTCTCTTGTATTTCGCAAAAATATATACAAACAAAATTTGAGAAGAATCAGTGCAATATTTTTGTTTTTTGATAGATTTAAGTGAAGATCGGGAAGCAGCTCTATATGGGGCCTACGACTAAGAGTTGTCCAATAGGGATCATTTTTGGACTACTAATTAATTGATGTAATATGTACATACAAACCCAATTTGACTAAGATTTGTATGATAATTTGGATCTTATGGCAATATATGTTGATTTCATAGGGGTCATTTGTATGGGGGCTAGGTCTGAACATGGACCGATTGCCACCAATTTCAATAGCGTTCATCCCATGGCCGATAGAAGCTTATATACCAAATTTCAGCAAAATATATTCATATTTGCGACCTGCAGTTTGATTACAAACTTTACATGGACACACAGACGGACGGACGGACGGACGGACGGACGGACGGACATCGTTAAATCGAATCAGATAGTGATTCTGATTCGATCGGTATAATTAAAGATGGGTGTAGGTCAAATATTTTTGGTTGTTACAAACAGCAGCACAAAGTCATTATACCCAAACCACATAGTGGTATAGGGTATAAAAAATGCTCATCAAAAAATTCAAAGAAGAACTAGTGAGAAAGCTGGTTCTAGGCCAATCTGATCAACCAGCATCTGAGGAAGAAGAGCAACCAGCAGATATGTCCGTGGTCTCTGAGCAACCACAGCCAACGCAGATACCCCTTGTTACAATCAAGCATATTCTGAAGGAACTTGAAGGACCCAAGAGGTAGACTAGAAAAATGTGCTCGGTGTGCTACAAAAAGATGCTTGAAGAACGGGGAACTCCTTATGCTCGAAAAACTGCAAAAATGATCAATACCTTCTGTATCAAGTGCAACATACCCATTTGTATCAAGTGCTTTGAACAACACTCAGCTTAAGTCATGTATAGATTACATTTTGAAATTTTAATTACTAAATTTACTTTTTTTGCCTAATACTAACAGATACAAGTACAAACATGCATAAATTTTAAAAAATAAAAAAAATTGAATTTGAATGTCAACATTGTTTTGGTATGGTCATAAATTGTTTATTTCAATATAAAAATGATAAAAATACTATTTAAAACAAGTAAGAAAATTATAGTCGGTCTAGACCGACTATACGATACCCTATACCATGCGTTTAGAAAACCTATCTCTTAGGCCCAACTAACTGGACATAGAAAATAAGCAAAAACCAAATTTGAGTGGGATTTTTATTAATTTTTTGGCTGCAGATATGAAAAAGTTCATATCGGATGCTATATCTATATGGGGACTAGGTCCAAAAATGGACCGATCCTGATCATTTTGGAAAAGTCTCTTGTATTTTGCAAAAATATATACAAACCAAATCTGAGAAGAATCAGTGCAATATTTTTGTTTTTTAATAGATTTAAGTGAAGATCGGGAAGCAGCCCTATATGGGGCCAAAGGGATCATTTTTGGACTACCCATTAATGGATGTAATGAACGCATATAACCCCAATTTGAGTAAGATCTATATGACAATTTGGATCTTATGGCAATTTATGTCGATTTCATAGGGGTAATTTGTATGGGGGCTAGGTCTGAACATGGACCGATTCTCACCAATTTCAATAGCGTTCATCCCATGGCCGATAAAAGCTTATATACCAAATTTCATCAAAATATATTCATATTTGCGACCTGCAGTTTGATTACAAGCTTTACATGGACACACAGACGGACGGACGGACGGACATTGTTAAGTCAACTCAAAAAATGATTCTGATTCGATCGGTATAATTAAAGATGGGTCTACGTCAAATATTTTTGGTTGTTACAAACAGCAGCACAAAGTCATTATACCCAAACCACATAGTGGTATAGGGTATAAAAATCTATCCACCTGGTCTCATTGAACCAAATAACCCTATATTTTGTCCGCCCCTGACACATTATGGGTATGCAAAACGCTCGGGCCAAATCCACGTTCTCCTGGGGCCACAGATTGACTCCATGTATATAAACCCAATGTAAATCGTGTGCGCTATGCCACATTCACGCTTTAAGACATCAAGGTTGCGCGTGGATTACAGTGTTCCTTAAAAATGAAAATGCGATTTTGGGGATAGGCGGGATCCAGTTTGTTACCTTTCAATATAAAACTAATAAATGTGAAATTTGGGGACAATCGGATAAAAAAAGTCGCGCCGGAAATCGATTGAAAATTTCAAGTGTGTTTATATGGGGAAAATATGACTTTTTTGACATTTTACGAAAATTTCGTTCTATAGTTTAATTTTTCCGAGAAGTTGTAAGAATCGGGATCAGTACTAAATTATCTTTCCAAAAAGCTATAAAAATTCTAATAAAAATTCGCGAGGAAATAGCAAATGCCCCAGACCACTTTTGTGCCAAAAAATACTAGATCACGAAATATAATAAAATTTTTTTCAACTTTGAGAAATTGATTAAAGCCATAATTTTTTTTTGTCTCTATACTTATAAGTAATCAGATATGAAGTATTGTTTTATTGCCACCTTGTTAACCTATTGCGCATTGAGACCGAAAATGAGAAATTTTTTTGATAAAATTTTGAAAACTCCTTTTTCAAGTTTTAAAAAATTTTCTTAAACAAACTTTAAAAAAATGGATCTGGCACTTTAAGGTTTTATTAAATACATGTTACAGATTAACTGTGTGAATTGTTAGGTAAATCCCTATGCTAGAATTTTTTTGGCAAGGATTTAATTTTAGCGGATTTCGAGAAAAATGGGATTTTGTGAAATATTCTCTATATGTATGACGACATTTCAACCTAAAAATTTAAGTTTTTATCGATTGAATAAACAACACAAAAATGGTTGTCGTTTAGATAACAACAACAGCTGACTTTAACAATAGCGAATATCGTTTAAAAATTTTACTGATAATTTTGCAATTTTCTTTTTTTACTGAATCGCGGTACTGAAAAGCTATTAATTTCTCCTGAATGTCAAGATTTTTTTTAAATGTAAAAATTTTTTAAATGTAAACATAGGTATTTGCTGTTTTTTTTTTGGAATTTCAATTTGGGTTTAACGAATAAAATTTATATATTAAAGATGCAATTGATGTCTTCTAAATTTAAAATTATAATTTCCGACGTTTTGATATGATTTTAGAATTGATATTTTCTTAAATTTGAATGGGAAATTTAAAAAGTGCAATTTTTTTTTTTTTTAAATTAGATGTAATCGCAATCAGATATTTTGTAGGTAAAGCAAAATAATAATTCAATATAACTATGTAGAACTATTTTGAGCGCAAAAAACTCATTGATGAACTCGGTAACTCTATTTTGTAAACACAACAAAAAGTTAATATGCCAAACTAATGTTCATATTTGTAAAAGAATAATGAAAAAACGTATGAAATAAAAGACCAGCCCGTGTATACTCTTAACATTGTTCTGTATGATATCCAGTTGAAAATATTAACATTCATGTTAAAATAGAAATAACTATTGCAAAGCTAATTGGAACAAACAAAAGAAATGTATTTTCCCCACAACAAAATATTGCAGAATTTTATGTAAATAAAATAATATACCGACTAATTTCTGACATGCAGTTGTTATGGATATACATATGTATATAATATATGTATATTATTTGTATTATTTAATATGTTTATATAAATTTATAAATAAATTTATACATACAATTTTTTTTTTTGCTATATATATATTGTTTTTTTTTTTATTAACAACTAGGTATTTTAGTATTATTTGCTTTAGATGCTGGTGAATTTTTACTCCCTTTATATTAACTCGTAGTGTCTGCTTGTCGAAAAAATTTTGGATCGATTTTAACCAATTTCCCGTGAGCCATTCGATCTGAAATTTTGCAGGCAGGCTCGTGGTAATAACAGAAATGATCTAACAAATTTTTAGAGTGATGCCAAAACAATGGAAACTTTTAAATTTTTCTACCAGAGTTAATAAAAAAAAATGTACAAAGGGTTAGTTTTTATTATATTATTACCACAACGACCACAAAAACAACAAGTCCAGCTATGACAACAACACAACATTTAGAATAACAACAAGAACAATATAGAAACATCATATTTTTCATTTTTTTTTTACTTTTTCAGAGATTTCCCTGGACCTGTTCCACCGATTTTAATGATTTTTGAAATAGAAATCTTCCCATGAATTTGGTGAATCATTCTCACTAAAAATGATCACTGTAGCTGCACTATTCAGGGCGTGATCGTGACAAGAACAACATAGAAAATTATATTTTTTCAAGACTTTTTTTAGTTCTTCATTCAAATCTCGGGACATAATCGACCAATTTGGACGATTTTAAATAGCAAACTTTTCAGGATGTTAATGAATCATTGTTTATGTCAACGAGCACCGTAGCTGCCCGATTGATGCCGTCATCGTGATTTCCACAGACGGACAGACGGACAGACGGATATCGCTATATCAACTCCGGTTGTTATAAGGATCACAAATATATATATTTTATGGGGTCCAAAATTTTTTTTCTAATTATTACAAACGGAATGACAAACTTATATATACCCTCTGCACACTGGAGTGGAGGGTATAAAAACACCCGAATAACAAATTGACAAACTCAGAGGATGGCAACCCTAAACATATTTTCGACTACATATATCCCACATCTCACAGAGAACAAGAGATTGAGAGACATAACTAACAATAGCAACATAAATTTTGCTCACAGGGCAAATCGCACCCTGAGCAGCTCATTTACTAATACTAAAGACAAAATAAATAAGGACGAACAATCAAACATTGTATATGAGATCAGCTGCAGTTGTGAGGGAAAGTACGTAGGAACGACAAAGAGAACGTGAAAAACGAGAATAAATGAACACAAATCTGATATATGTATGTAGATAGAAGAAAATTAACACGGCTCTTGGACACCACGTTTTAGTTAACAACCACAAACCTAATTTCGATGAAGTCAAAATCTTAGACAAAGAAAGGAGAGAGAGTATAAGATATACTCTCGAGAGTTTAAGAATACAAGAAAAAGGTAATAAAGCAATTAACACGAAAGAAGATAGGGACAATACTATGTCAGTGTATTCTGTGATTTTTTAAACAAAGCAAGTGCTGTGATATTAATTTTAAGTTCGTGAAGTCCCGTTTTTATAATAATTATATTAACCATTTTCTGTTATTTTTATACCCTATACCACTATGTGGTTTGGGTATAATGACTTTGTGCTGCTGTTTGTAACAACCAAAAATATTTGACTTAGACCCATCTTTAATTATACCGATCGAATCAGAATCACTTTTTGAGTTGATTTAACAATGTCCGTCCGTCCGTCCGTCCGTCCGTATGTGTGTCCATGTAAACCTTGTAATCAAACTGCAGGTCGCAAATATGAATATATTTTGATGAAATTTGGCATATACGCTTTTATCGGCCATGGGATGAACGCTGTTGAAATTGGTGGGAATCGGTCCATGTTCAGACCTAGCCCCCATACGAATTACCCCTATGAAATCGACATAAATTGCCATAAGATCCAGATTGTCATATAGATCTTACTCAAATTGGGTTTCTATGCGTTCATTACATCCACTATTGATTAGTCCAAAAATGATCCCTTTGGCCCCATATAGAGCTGCTTCCCGATCTTCACTTAAATCTATTAAAAAACAAAAATATTGCACTGATTCTTCTCAAATTTTGTTTCTACATATTTTTGCAAAATACAAGAGACTTTACCAAACATGATCAGGATCGGTCCATTTTTGGACCTAGTCCCTTTATAGATATAGCATCCGATATGAACTTTTTCATATCTGCAGCCAAAAAAATTAATAAAAATCCCACTCAAATTTGGTTTTTGCTTATTTTCAATGTCCAGTTAGTTGGGCCTAAGAGATAGGGTTTCTAAACGCATGGTATAGGGTATCGTATAGTCGGTCTAGACCGACTATAATTTTCTTACTTGTTTTTTAATAGATTTAAGTGAAGATCGGGAAGCAGCTCTATATGGGGTCAAAGGGATCATTTTTGGACTACTCATTAATGGATGTAATGAACGCATACAAACCCAATTTGGGTAAGATCTATATGACAATTTGGATCTTATGGCAATTTATGTCGATTTCATATGGGTAATTTGTATGGGGGCTAGGTCTGAACATGGACCGATTCTCACCAATTTCAATAGCGTTCATCCCATGGCCGATAAAAGCTTATATACCAAATTTCATCAAAATATATTCATATTTGCGACCTGCAGTTTGATTACAAGGTTTACATGGGCACACAGACGGACGGACGGACGGACGGACGGACATTGTTAAATCAACTCAGAAAGTAATTCTGATTCGATCGGTATAATTAAAGATGGGTCTAGGTCAAATATTTTTGGTTGTTACAAACAGCAGCACAAAGTCATTATATCCAAACCACATAGTGGTATAGGGTATAAAAATCTGTGCCAACTGCTCCAAAACTTTTCATAATAGCCCAGATGCAAACATTGAAGATAATAAACATGCAACAAACGGCAGAATTTGCCAGCTTTTCCTTAAAGAAAAAGAAATCCAGGCCATCGCAGCTCTTGAAAACGTGGACAAAACAAAGCAGCAGCAATATATCGACATCGTCATGCTCAGCAAGATAAACTTTACTCCACGGCTCCAAAAAATTTAAATAATAAACCCTATACATCAACGCCTATGCCACCACCAACATATAATGATATACCTCGTTTTATTAAAATGGAAACAGACCAGTTCATTTCAAACAACAAAGGGACACCAACCTATAATATTACAAAACAAGTAAAAAAATTATAGTCGGTGTAGACCGACTATATGATACCCTATACCTGGTTTAGAGACCCTATATCTTCGGTCCAACTAAGTGGATATATAAAATAAGCATAAAGCAAATTTGAGTGGCATTCATTTTTTTTTTGGCTGCAGATATGAAAAAATTCATATCGGATGCTATATTTATATGGGGCCTAGGTCGAAAAATGTACCGATCCGGACCATATTTGGTAAAGTCACTTATATTTTGAAAAAATATATACAAACCAAATTTGAGAAAAATCTGTCTAATATTTTTGTTTTTTGATAGATTTAAGTGTAAATCAGGAAGCGGCGTTATATGGGGGCTATGACAAAGAATTGCCACATGGGGTTTATTTTTGGACTACTGATAAATGAATGTAACAAACACACACAAACCCAATTTGACCAAGATCTATATGATAATTTGGATCTTATGGCAATTTAAGTCGATTTCATAGGGGTCATTTGTATGGGGACTAGGTCTGAACATGGACCGAATTTCACCAATTTCAATAGCGTTCATCCTATGGCCGATAAAAGCTTATATACTAGATTTCATTAAAATATATTCATATTTGCGACCTGTAGTTTGATTACAAGGTTTACATGGACACACAGACGGACGGACAGACGGACGGACGGACATCGCTAAATCGACTCAGAAAGTGATTCTGAGCCGATCGGTATAATAAAAGATGGGTCTAGGTCAAATATTTTTGGTAGTTACAAACATCAGCACAAAGTCATTATACCCATACCACATAGTGGTATAGGGTATAAAAATTCGTCAAAAGATTAAATCGAAAAGGACCCAGTAAACTCATCATAAATATATACAATTTTAAATATTCCAAATAATTGTATTCATCGAACAATTTTAATGTTACACCCACTATTATTAAGCTCTGTTCATTTACTTTCCCAGTAAAAACCGAAATTTCAGAGAGTAAGAAAAATTAGTTCTCATAAATATAAATATCCAAAATATAAACGAACAGCAATTTGTACGAATTTGCAAGTTCATAGAAATAGCTGATAGTAAACACATTTGAAAGTGAAGAAAAAGTGAAACTTTAAAATAAAAAAGAAATCTATAATATTAATAGGCTAGGCGATTTCTTGTGACTGATGTTTTATTCTACCGTTTTATCCCGATTTTGACCAAACGTATATTATTTGAAAGGTATTTCCTTTTAGCCGTTTTGCAGATTTACAGATTTTTAAATTTTTTCCTTTGTTTTGAGTAAATTGCATTTAAAGTTACTACTAACACATACATAAAATTTTACAATGCTATGTGTGTGTTTATTAAATTTGTTAATGTGTTTGTAATAAAAATGAGTTTGTTATTTGTGTTGATTTGTGAATTGGCTATAATTGATTAGCATACTTTTAGGATCTTTATTTAATGAAAAAGTAAAATTTCTTATTTAAATAAAATTTCTTATTTTTTCGAGGGCTGGAATCTGTTAGTATACCTTAATTAGAAGAATTTATTTTATTTAACATGTAAAACTATTCATTGAAACTAATATCATTACTTATTGCTTTTAAAAATAAACATTTATTATGAGAGAAATTGGCAGATACACATAGTTTTTGACAGGAACCGGTTTTAAAAGATTAAAATTAATGAAACCTGGTTATGTGAATATTTACTTAGTTCTTCCATCGTTAATTTCTCTGAATTGTTATTAAATTTTTATACAAAAATAGAATTGTAGTATTTTTGTGCTATTTACCACCAAACTCAATCATATGTTTTTCAAACATGTTTTTTCTTGCTTGCTAGTTCTTACTGGCAAAAATATATCCAGTAAAAACTAGCAAGTTTTCAAAAAATGAACTGTCACTTTACGCTCTCTTTTGTTCTCTTTTACTGGGTTTTTGAAGTAAACGAACAGGATCCAGTAAGTTTTGTGATAATTTGTAATAATTTGTACAATAATAATTTTTAACATGACACAATGGAATATGAACGGCTGCTTAAATAACCATAATGAATTACAAAGTCTTGTTAAAAAATACAATCCAATTCCTACTAAACATTGCAATACCAATTAACTACACACTTTATACCAACAAAACGTCTTCCACAAGGTATGGAGGAGTTGCAATTCTTCTCCCAGATCTCTGCAGCAACGACAAATTAATGTTGCCAACGACTTTGATTAATTTTGTGTCGAGCTAGTATCAAAATTTAAGTTAAAAATCTTTAGTGTACATATTTCACCCGACTCAAATATTAGCAATGTTAACCTCGGCAATGTATTTAATTCAAACACTTCAACTATTTTATCAGCCCACACAACAATTGGGGGTCCTCCTCTAATGGTCGAAAAGGCATGGTTCTGACTACATACATAAATAATTCAGACTTTATTTTACTAGATATTGATCTGGCGTTCTGTTCCGCATCCTAAGCTACCCAAATAGAATGGAGAACAGAAGTTAACCTATTTAGCAGTAACCACTTTCCCATATAAATTTCACTTTTTCCCGAAACAACTCTTTATACTTGATTTAGGAAGCCAAAATTTGATACTAAGAATGTTAGTTAGTCTAAATATCAGAGCCGATGCGCAATCCTCGAGGTTCATAAATCGGTCTCTAACAATATAAACAAAGAAACTGCAAATATTTCTAAAATTATAATACAATCAGCCAACATATCCATTCCTCAATTTTATAACATATCCAGAAAATTTCCAAGGGGAACAAAGAGTAAAGTGACTTAAAGCGTGAGGTAAACAGATTTTGGCTTTTTTTTTAAAACAATATGGTTCGAACAAAACTATGGTTATGTCGTATCGTCCCATTTCTTTAACAGTTTGTTTATCAAAAGTTCTTGTTAAAATAATTGCCAACAGGTTATGGTGATTTGTAACTACAAACAAATTGCTGAACAGCCGTCAATGTGGTTTTTGAAAGGGGAGCTTAAAAATGGACAATCTACTTTATGTATCAAATTGTTAATTGTCTCTCGTTACGGAAACATGCGACAATTATATCGCTAGACTTCGAAAGAGCATTCAAAAAAGTTGGCATACATGCAGCCAAAAACGTAGTAAATTACAGTACAAATATAGAAAAACGCATAGATTTATAATTCCGTCAACCTGACAGAGATCATATTTTTATTCTAACATCTTCATGGTACAGGAGAATAAATCCTAAATAGAAAACTATTCACAAATTCATGATTGACAACTGGTCAAGGGTGAATAGATTAGACTGCATTAAACTTGAACGTCTCCGTCTGGGGCATACCAGACTCACACACGCAATATTTAATTCTAATAATTTTCCCTTTTGCAGCTGTGATGTATCCTATCCAACTAACCCATTTCTTTTCCTTATTGATTGTCCAGAAACATATATGTAAGTACAGAATAATAGTATTCCAAAACGTTGATTCTTTATTTCCATTAATAACATAGCTTTGATAACTAATTGCCTCAAAATCTCTAATCTTAATAATGAAATATAAAATGTAAATATACTTACATATTGTATGTAAATATCTCTTGTAAATATTATATACAATTAAAGTACATGTACATGTATTTGAAGCTGAAGGTCTTAGCTGATATTGCTCATAAACAACAAATATTGGTTTATAATTTGTGATGTTAAGATCAATAAATAAATAATTCACGTTTTTCAATCTGACAATTCTAAAACGTTCTGAAATGTTGGAGAAAAAAGAACAAATTAGTTTTTCTTTTAACTCTTGACCAGTATAGCCAACTAAGTGTACAACATAAACATCAGAACCTGGTCTAAAACCAGATCAACAATTCTAAAAATAGTTAGTCCACAATCCGAAGGTTGTTTTTCAAAAAGTAACATATACCAAATTTGACAATACAAATGGGGAGTTGATTATCTAAGTCAAGGAAATATAAGTTGATAAAACAGCAATTTAGAAAGTTAAAGTTAAACAAGTAAGAAAATTATAGTCGGTCTAGACCGACTATATGATACCCTATACCATGCGTTTAGAGACCCTATCTCTCAGACCCAACTAACTGGATATAGAAAATAAGCATAAACCAAATTTGAGTGGTATTTTTCTTAATTTTTTTGAAAAATTTCATATCGGATGCTATATCTATGTATATGGGGACTAGGCCCATAAATGGACCGATCCTGACCATGTTTGGTAAGGTCTCTTGTATTTTGCAAAAATATATACAAACAAAATTTGAGAAGAATCAGTGCAATATTTTTCTTTTTTGATAGATTTAAGTGAAGATCGGGAAACAGCTCTATATGGGGACTATGACTAAGAGTTGTCCAATAGGGATTATTTTTGGACTACTGATTAATGGATGTAATATATACATACAAACCCAATTTTACTAAGATTTGTATGATAATTTGGATCTTATGGCAATATATGTTAATTTCATAGGGGTCATTTGTATGGGGGCTAGGTCTGAACATGGACCGATTCTCACCAATTTCAATAGCGTTCATTCCATGGCAGATAGAAGATCAAATACCAAATTTCATCAAAATATATTCATAATTGCGACCTGCACTTTGATTACAAACTTTACATGGACACACAGACGGACGGACGGACGGACGGACGGACGGACGGACGGACGGACGGACGGACGGACATCGTTAAATCGAATCAGATAGTGATTCTTATTCGATCGGTATAATTAAAGATGGGTGTAGGTCAAATATTTTTGGTTGTTACAAACAGCAGCACAAAGTCATTATACCCAAACCACATAGTGGTATAGGGTATAAAAATAAGTAGTTAAAAAAGGGAAATATTTAATTGTTCCTAGTAATGTGTTAGTTAGTTAGTTTTAAAGTTATAGGTAAGGTGTTCCAGAGTTTAATGGCGTTAACAAAAGAATCTGCTGATGTTTTGGTGGCTGTATCGTGGAATAATCAATGTCAAACATCTTGTTGACCTACCGAAAACAATTTTTTCGTACAAATATGCGGGTATTTTCTGGTGAAGTAATTTATGTGGGAATAACAAGTTTCTCATTTGAAGGAAGTCCACCGCAGACCATAGACATATCGTGTAGCATAATTGAAAGAGACCTGCAGTTTATGTAAGGTGTGGGAGTCAAGTTTGTTGTAAACTTCAAGTTTGCTTTAAACTTAAAGTTTGCTGTAAACTTAGTGGGACAATCAACTGAGTTATGAGCTTTCCCTTAATTTCAATCGGTGTAAAGTTGGAGGACAATCTAAGATTACGAAGGGTAAGATACACATTACGTACTACATTATTATGATCACCACATGACAGGGTGGAGTTAATATAAAAACCTGAGAATTTTACCTTTTCCACATACTTAAGTGCAGAATTTCCCAGGAAAATTCCTGGAAGTAAATCAAAATTAAGTTTGTATCTATTAATTGGTAATACAGATGATTTATTTGCATAATGCAATAGATTATTCACATCCACTTCCCAATTGCCTCTAAGTCTTTGTTAACTTTGAAGAATGTTACGTCGATATGATCAGTTCGACTCGAAATGTAAAGCTGTAAATCGTCAGCATATGTATGAACTCAGACATATTTGCAAACATTAAAAATATCATTTACAAAAATACTGAATAAAAGAGGTCCAAGAACAGATCCCTATGGCAGAAGTAGTATTTGCGACAGGAATCATCCTACCAATTTTCCACAACTTTGGGAAAATCGATGTGGTTAAGCAATGATTGAATGTATGTATGTGCAAGTGGTCCTATAATAAAAGGTAGTGCTATCTTCAAGAATTTAAGAGATACACCATCTCTGCCAACTGCATGAGATCTAACGTTTCTAATGGCATAACAAACATCCACTTCAGTAACAGTAGTTTTACAAAAGAAATCATTTAACTCATCCGGGTCCAGACAATAATCTGATGAACCCCGAGAATGGATGCCTAATTTCTTGATATTCTTTCACAACTGACCCGATGGTAAGGATGTGTCAAGCCTTCTAGCAAAATGATTCCTCTTTGCTTGACGAGTAATCAAATAGGCCTGATTAAATAAAGCATAGCTTGGTGGTTGTTCAAATGGAACCCTTGAAAGGCGTCTTGAACAATAAACGATACGTATGTATATTCGTAATCAAATGTTAATTCTTTTCTAATAATAATGTTATCTGTAAGAAATACAGCCTGTTGATTACAAATAAAAGTAGTGGATAACAATTTGTAGTTTTTAATTATTGTTTCTAAGCTGTCTCTATTAACACTGACCCACTGCTGATATGTTAATTCATCAATAATATTATCTTCTAATAAATCTACAAGTTTTTATACCCTCCACTCCAGTGTGCAGAGGGTATATATAAGTTTGTCATTCCGTTTGTAATAATTAGAAAAAAAAATTTGGACCCCATAAAATATATATATTTGTGATCCTTATAACAACCGGAGTTGATATAGCGATGTCCGTCTGTCCGTCTGTCCGTCTGTCCGTCTGTCCGTCTGTCCGTCTGTGGAAATCACGATGACGGCATCAATCGGGCAGCTAGGGTGCTCGTTGGCATAAAAAATGATTCACTAACATCCTGAAAAGTTTGCTATTTAAAATCGTCCAAATCGGTCGATTAGGGCCCGAGATTTGAATGAAGAACTAAAAAAAGTCTTGAAAAAATATAATTTTCTATGTTGTTCTTGTCACGATCACGCCCTCAATAGGATAGCTAGGGTGATAATTTTTAGTGAGAATGATTCACCAAATTCATGGGAAGATTTCTACTTCAAAAATCATTAAAATCGGTGGAACAGGTCCAGGTAAATCTATGAAAAATTAAAAAAAAATGAAAAACATGATGTTTCCATATTGTTCCTGTTGTTATTCTAAATGTTGCATTGTTGTCATAGCTGGACTTGTTGTTTTTGTGGTCGTTGTGGTAATAATATAATAAAAACAAACCCTTTGTACATTTTTTTGTGAACTCTGGTAGAAAATTTTAAAAGTTTCCATTGTTTTGGCATCACTAAAAAAATTTGTTAGATCATTTCTGTCATTGCCACGAGCCTGCATGCAAAATTTCAGATCGATTGGCTCACGCGAAAGGGGCTAAAAATCGATCCAAAATTTTGTCGACAAGCAGACACTACCAGTTAATATAAAGGCAGTAAATAAAGGGAGTAAAAGTTCACCAATAATTTAAAAAACAAATTTTTATGTATTAATTTATTTAAAGAAAAAAATAATTAAATGAAATAGTAATAATAATAAAAAAAAAATAATATACAATACAAAAAAAAGAATATATAAATAAAATAAAATAAAGATAAATGCATTCATAGCATTATAATACATATAAAAGGTCAATGTTTTCTAACCGTAACCGTAACGAGTCAGTTGTTTTTTTTACATGAAAATAATTTAAAACAGTTACCGAACGTAACCGGAACGTTCCAATACTTTTCATGTGAAAAAAGGCTGACACGTTACGTAACAGTTACATGTCGCTAACTTGTTCTTTACACAGGCTACTGCTTTTGCAGCCATATATAGTTTCGTAAGCATAACTGATAAAATTGTTTCTATTATTTTTTGCTGTAAGTAATAAATTATAAATATACTGAATTTGCAAACTAAAATGGATACATATATTGGAGGTGCTTTAATACAAAAGAGTTAACGAAACAAAATCAAAAAAAAAACAACTCTACAACATCAACAATGGCAGTCATATGTTCTTCAAATAGAAAAAAAAACTGCAAGTGTGTTTTGTTGGCTACAAAACAAAAATAGTGTTGACAATATAACAAAATATGTAAAAGAAGTTATTGCTATGAAATATTTTATTTTGTTTAAAAAAAAAATCGCAAAATGAAAGGCTATAATTCCATTAATAATCAAAAGGCGTTAAACTAATTTATTTATTTTTACGTTGTACTAATGCATTTTAAATAAGTAAAAGTAATTGTATATTTAAATAAAAATGCATTTGTATTATATGTTGCTGTCGTATTCAGAAAAATCAAGTAGCTGACTATACGACTACAAATGCTGCTGCCAGCAGTCGTCTATGTGTTTCATTCATGATGTTGCAATTTTTTGCGAGCAATACTTACATATATTCTAAATAAAGAAATAATAGTTCTTTTCATACTGCGAAATCTATACAAATATATGTACAAATACTATATGTCAAATTTCAAATTTGCAATAATTGATACATTTTTGAAAGAAAATTGTATAATATGAAATGTCTTTAATTTATTTCATAGAAAACAATTTTTTGAGGTGCGTGGATTTTCCATATTTACTGTTTTACTATTTTCGTAATGAGGTTAAATGAGTTAAAAAGAATTTAAAATATTTGAAAATATTAGGTGAGGATCCTCAAGATGTAATATACGATCGGTCTAAAACTTTTCACTTAGAGCCACAGTTAAATTCGAAACAACAAAAACCCATATATTTTGTGCATAAAGTTTAATATTAAATGTGCTTTTCTAAAATGCCTATATATTTTTTCTCATTCATTTCTGACCATCTTCAATGTAAATTTACCAAAGTTTTTTTTATTGCAATATGTATATAAAACTTAAAAATTTAATATTTTTTATTGTGTATTAACTTATTATTCTGCGATTTTCATTACATCACAAAATGTTACAAATTGGCACTACTGTTTCAAAAACAGAAAACTTCTAAATCAGTTGTAAACAGTTGATCTGTAAAACTGTGTGTGAAATTGTGTCAAATAAAATTACAAATATTAATAAATATAATAATACATATATATATATTTTATTAATTTTGTTAAGAATTAGCACAAAATTGATTTTCCATTTTGCATTTCATTTATAAAGAATTCTGCCATATTTTGTTAAAGGGAAAATCCATTTTTGTTATATTAAAAAAAAACAGACTTGCATTTAATTTTTCCGTGACAGCCTCAATAATTGCGTAGATGCCACCACAATATTTTTTGTAATTAAAACAGTTGATCTGTAAAAATGTGTGTGAAATTGTGTCAAATAAAATTACAAATATTAATAAATATAATAATACATATAAATATATTTTATTAATTTTGTTAAGAATTAGCACAAAATTGATTTTCCATTTTGCATTTCATTTATAAAGAATTCTGCCATATTTTGTTAAAGGGAAAATCCATTTTTGTTATATTAAAAAAAAACAGACTTGAATTTAATTTTTCCGTGACTGCCTCAATAATTGCGTAGATGCCACCACAATATTTTTTCTAATTAAATATTAACCAATATCTAACTAGAATTATGATTTATTCTGACTAAAAAGTTCCAATTAAAAGTTATTCATCCCAATTATGAATATTCTCAAGGAATTTCTTTCTCACGGAAAATACATTTCTCGAGAAAAAATTCCTCCAATTATAAATTCCGCGTGAACAAAAAATGATTAACTGGCATCATCGAATTTCGAAGCCACTTGCTTTGCTTATTGACAATTTATTTTCTATTTTTTGTGTGTGTGCAAACGACCCTACAATAAATGTCCCAATAAACATTTTTGTTTGCTATCAACTTGAGGTGCATTTGAGATCAAATACATTTCCCAAATCTCCAACGTTAATTCTCAAATGCCCTCAATAGTTCGAATATAGTCTTCTCAACTTAAAAGGCACATTTTTTATATGGCGATTTTCATAGTTATCAAATTGAGAAATTTGTGATTCTCAACTTGATAGCAAAGAAATATTTCCAATCGGTATCAAATGGAAGGTACGGAATTGCCATATTAAAAAATATTATACTAATTTTAGAAATGAAAACAATGTACTTTTTTTAATGTTTCAATTTAATTTCATTATATATTTAACATTACTATGTACATATTTAACATTAAATGTACATATTATGTACATTTTTTAAAATCTAGAATTAAAAATAAATGAATTAATTAGTTGTACATTTTTTGAAAAATTCGACAAAAAGCAGAAATAATTAAAAATATATCAATGATTTATTTGTACTTTTTTGGCATTTTTATACCCTATACCACTATGTGGTTTGGGTATAATGACTTTGTGCTGCTGTTTGTAACAACCAAAAATATTTGACCTAGACCCATCTTTAATTACACCGATCGAATCAGAATCACTTTCTGAGTTGATTTAACAATGTCCGTCCGTCCGTCCGTCTGTGTGTCCATGTAAAGCTTGTAATCAAACTGCAGGTCGCAAATATGAATGTATTTTGATGAAATTTGGTATATAAGCTTTTATCGGCCATGGGATGAACGCTATTGAAATTGGTGAGAATCGGTCCATGTTCAGACCTAGCCCCCATACAAATTACCCATATGAAATCGACATAAATTTCCATAAGATCAAAATTGTCATATAGATCTTACTCAAATTGGGTTTGTATGCGTTCATTACATCCACTAATGAGTAGTCCAAAAATGATACCTTTGACTCCATATAGAGGTGCTTCCCGATCTTCACTTAAATCTATTAAAAAACAAAAATATTGCACTGATTCTTCTCAAATTTTGTTTGTATATATTTTTGCAAAATACAAGAGACTTTACCAAACATGATCAGGATCGGTCCATTTTTGGACCTAGTCCCTTTATAGATATAGCATCCGATATGAACTTTTTCATATCTGCAGCCAAAAAAATTAATAAAAATCCCACTCAAATTTGGTTTTTGCTTATTTTCAATGTCCAGTTAGTTGGGCCTAAGAGATAGGGTTTCTAAACGCATGGTATAGGGTATCGTATAGTCGGTCTAGACCGACTATAATTTTCTTACTTGTTATTTATGACATATTTAAATAATATCTCAGACTTAACACAAATCGTATTCAAGTTGAAAAAATGTTTGGTCTCAAGTGGAGAAAAGTGTTGGATATCCAATTGAGAGTAAAAATGTTTCTCAAAGATTGGAAAAAATGTTAAGTCTCAACTTGATGTCAAGTTGAAAGCAAACAAGGAGAAAAATTGTTCAACCCAAGTTGAGAATTACATTTGACATCAATTTAAGAACTTAACTTTTCTTCAACATTGGAGAAATAATATTTCAATGCATACTGGGGAATGACCGAAACTAACACATAAACAGTTTTTTCCTATTTGAAAAACATATGACTGCCATTGTTGCTGTTGTAGAGTTGTTATGCCCTCCACTCCAGTGTGTAGAGGGTATATATAAGTTTCTCATTCCGTTTGTAATAATTAGAAAAAAAATTTTGGACCCCATAAAATTTATATATTTGTGATCCTTATAGCAACCGGAGTTGATATAGCGATGTCCGTCTGTCCGTCTGTGGAAATCACGATGACGGCATCAATCCGGCAGCTAGGGTACTCGTTGACATAAAAATGATTCACTAACATCCTGAGAAGTTTGCTATTTAAAATCGTCCAAATCGGTCGATTAGGGCCCGAGATTTGAATGAAGAACTAAAAAAGTCTTGAAAAAAAAAACAATTTTCTATGTTGTTCTTGTCACGATCACGCCCTCAATAGTGCAGCTACAGTGATCATTTTTAGTGAGAATGATTCACCAAATTCATGGAAAGATTTCTACTTCAAAAATCATTAAAATCGGTAGAACAGGTCCAGGGAAATCTCTGAAAAAGTAAAAAAAAATGAAAAACATGATATTTCTATATTGTTCTTGTTGTTATTCTAAATGTTGCATTGTTTTCATAGCTGGACTTGTTGTTTTTGTGGTCGTTATGGTAATAATATAACAAAAACAAACCCTTTGTACATTTTTTTATCAACTCTGGTAGAAAAATTTAAAAGTTTCCATTGTTTTGGCATCACTAAAAAAATATGTTAAATCATTTCTGTCATTGCCACAAGCCTGCCTGCAAAATTTCAGATCGATTGGGTCACGGGAAAGTGGTTAAAATCGATCCAAAATTTTTTCGACAAGCAGACACTACGAGTTAATATAAAGGGAGTAAAAATTCACCAACATCTAAAGCAAATAATGCTAAAATACCTAGTTGTTAATAAAAAAAACAATTGGGCAATTCACAATGGGTAATGTATCGTTGTATCTCTTGTATCGTGTATCACTTTACAATAGTGTAAAATTGTTGTCGGTAATTTTCACTGAAAAATCTGATACACGATCCAACTTCATTTGCTATGTTTAGTAAATGTTGTATATTGTATCATAACATATCAGTTCCAAGTGAATGCCAGTTTTTATGAAAAAGAAAAAACAAATACATAGAATATTATCAGCATAAATAATTATAAAATAAAATATGGCAAATAATGCATATAACGCAAATACATCGATAAGTTTATTTATATAAAAATTAATGTTTATATTTTTAGTATGTACATATTTTCTCTTTCAGTACCAACCAAAACATTTAACATTTTTTTTTTTTTCATTATAAATTAAAATGTAAGAGGTACGTAACTAAAACTCCAGGGTATATCTCACGACCAAAAAGCAAACACTGACAAGTGTTTTCTCTTATACAAAATAGCAGAAGCGACGAAGCGATCTTTCCTCGTTGGATCGAAAATTACTAAAGAAAGCGTTTTACAATATGAAAATACAACTGAGTGTTCACAACAAATGATTGTATTGTGTATTTCAATACAACATACAATATACAACACCTGTTGTGAATTGCCCAAATGTAAATTTAGCAAAAAAATTTATGTATTAATTTATTTAAAGAGAAAAACACAAAAATAACGTTTGATGTTGTATTTTTTGTGTGTAATATTTAAATATACATACATACACATATTAAATAATACAAATAATGTACATATATTATATATATGTATGTATGTATATTCATAGTAACTGCATGTTAGAAATAAATCGGTTATTTTAGTTACATAAAATTCTGCAGTATTTTGTTGTGGGGAAAATACATTTCTTTTGTATTAACAGAGTGTCACTTCATTTTGCTCAGCGTGACTATGCCACAGTAGATGCCGCCATAATTTTTGTTTGTTCTAATTAGCTTTGCAATAGTTATTTCTATTTTAACATGAATGTTAATATTTTCAACTAGATATCATACAGAACAATGTTAAGAGTATACACGGGTTGGTCTTTTATTTCATACGTTTTTTTCATTATTCTTTTACAAATATGAACATAAGTTTGGCATATTACCCACCAATCTCACATCACACTGCAAGTTCGAAAAACTCAATACACTCACATTTTTTTTACTAATACACACACATTTTCCGCAGTGGTCACACTAATGGCACCAAATTTTTCGTGCGAATAGTGGCAGACACTAACGATGATTAATGTTACCCTGTTATAAATTTAATGCAAATTTACTGTATTCTGTAAAATTGTTATTAAAGTTTTAACGTGTTAAATCTATTATAATGATTTATTTTTTGAAATGCGCATACAAAAACGCAAGTTTGTTAATTATAGAGCATAAATATTATTAACTATTATTAAAATAATACTAATAATAATAAATGTAAACATTTTCCCTCAAACATGTGCCTGTATAATAAACTTGGTAACTCTACTTAAAATAAAATAAGAGAGAGAAGTATACAAATTTTTTCAAGTTTACGCTTCGACAACATTTTAAAAATGAGATTGCAGTCAGATGTTTGAGCATAAAAATTAATGGCGATGGATTCGACTAATTCGAACAATTTTTCGTTGATAATACGTACACAACGATTTTACAATTTCAGTGTGATGTGAGATTGGGGGGTTAACTTTTTGTTGTCTTTACAAAATAGAGTTACCGAGTTCGTCAATGAGTTTTTTGCTTACAAAACAGTTCTACATAGTTATATAGAATTATTATTCTGCTTTACCTATAAAATATCTGATTGCGATTACATCTAATTTTTAAAAATTGTTTATAATTAATAAAGCATTATTATTCACATAAATACAAAATTTCACTTTTTAAATTTTCCATTCAAATTTAAGAAAATATCAATTATAATAAAAACTGAAAATAAAATTTCCAATTATAAATTAGAAAATATTAATTGAGTTTCAGAAAATCATATCAAAACGTCGGAAATAATAATTTTAAATTTAGAAATATCTTTACATTTAAAAATGTTTACATTTAAAAAAAATATTGCCATTCAGGAGATATTAATAACTTTTCAGTACCGCGATTCAGTAACTTCTTTTAACGATAGTCGAATTGTAAAAAAAAAGAAAATTGCAAAATTATCAGTAAAATTTTGAAACGATATTCGCTATTGTTAAAGTCAGCTGTTGTTGTTATCTAAACGACAACCATTTTTGTGTTGTTTATCCAATCGATAAAAACTTAAATTTTTAGGTTGAAATGTCGTCATACATAAATAAAAATCATGAAATAGTGAAAATATTTTGCTTTAATTAAAAAACTTTTTTATATAAATAAAAAAATAATTAAATAGCATATTCAATTCATTATTTCATTTTCAAATAAATAAACAGATATATTAGTAAAAAAAATAAAGATATTAAACATAAACATAAAATCATCGTGTCAAACACGAAGCAATTTGTTTTTTTCTATTCTTTGTGTTTTTCGCTTATTTTGACAGAGATGCCACTCCTTTACAATTTAAATAAATAGAAAAACAGATTTGTCGATATTAATTTAAATTTTTTTTGGTTATTATTTTGTTACTCCATCCGACCTATATGACCACAATGAAGAAATATTTGGCCAGTTAAAAGAAACTATACAGCCATCTCCAATTAGAACGATTTAATGCATATAGCCACTCTACACAACCATTACCTTTGCAATGGAGGTTAGGGCGAGCTATTTAATTAGCAAAAACTAAATTAAACGAGAAGTTATGTCATATAACCGGAAACGCATGCATATAGGTGTATAACCAAAATGCATGCCGATCAGCAACCACGATGACCAAAAAGCAAACACCGAAATAAATCCGAAATAATGAAAAGAAGAAAACCAACCCAAAGAATTTGTTGAAATAATTTGGTATTAAGTTTAACAAATTGTTTACTTTTTCATTTACATTTATTATCAAGACTCAAACCGAGGTGGAGGGTATCAAAGATTCGGCACAGCCGAATTTAACACTCTTACTTGTTTCTTAATATTTTTTATTATTGGACACATGCTACATTTATTAAGATAACAATTTGGAGAGGGTGGATTGTACATTTTTTTCTAGTTACAATCTTAATAAGTTTCAAGCTTAAAATATTCCACGTCTTCTACCATTTTTTTTAACTTATCCATACATACATCATTAATTTAACATTTTAGTGTTTCCCGCAAACGCAAACATTATGAGTTTTAGAGGCTTTGGCTAGTAATACCTACGAAAATTGTTACAAATTCCGACATACATATTTAATTTTAAATTTATATATTTTTCATTGACATATTTTTGTTATTTAATTTTGAAAATATCGTTTTCTGAGATATAAGCACCTGAACCAACCAAAGGTGCTGAGATAAAAGCACATGAACCTTTGAGTACATCGTTTTTAAAATAATTTTATTACCTTTAAATAATTTAAAATATAACGGTAATTACAAAATCAACGCGCTATATTTTCCGAAATAAGTACGTTGACAAAAAATATTACTTTCATTATACTCAACAATCCCGCCTTTCAGCAAATTCGAAGAAGGTGAGGGTAATCAATCACTAATATCATATATATATAAGCTCTGTTCGTTTACTTTCCCAGTAAAAACCAGTAAAAACAGAAATTTCAGAGAGTAAGAAAAATTAGTTCTCAAAAACATGAATATCCAAAATAGTAAACGAACAGCGATTTGTAAGAATTTGCAAGCTCATAGAAACAGCTGACTGTACTCATTTGAAAGTGTATAAGTGAAACTCTAAATTAAACAAGTAAGAAAGATCTAGACCGACTTTACAATACCCTATACCATGGTTTAGGTACCGTATCTCTTCGGTCCAACTAAGTGGATATAGAAAATAAACATAAACCAAATTTGAGTGCCATTGTTATTAATTTTTTTTGGCTGCAGATATGAAAAAGTTCATATCGGGTGCTATAGTTATATGGGGACTGACCATATTTGGTAGTCACTTATGTTTTGAAAAATATATGCAAACCAAATTCGAGAAAAATCTGTGCAATATTTTTGTTTTTTAATAGATTTAAGTGAAGATCGGGAAGCAGCTCTATATGGGGCCTATGACTAAGAATTGTCCTATAGGGATTATTTGTGGACTACTGATTAGTGGATATAATAAACACATACAAACCCAATTTAACTGAGATCTATATGATAATTTGGAGCTTATGGTAATTTGTGTCGATTTCATAGGGGCATTTGTATGGGGACTAGGTCTAAACATGGACCGAATATCACCAATTTCAATAGCGTTCATCCTATGGCCGATAAAAGCTTATATACCGACGGACGGACGGACGGACGGACGGACATCGTTAAATCGAATCAGATGGTGATTCTGATTCGATCGGTATAATTAAAGATGGGTGTGGGTCAAATATTTTTGGTTGTTACAAACAGCAGCACAAAGTCAAACCACATAGTGGTATAGGGGATAAAAACTAGCAAGTTTTCCAAAAATGAACCGTCACTTTACGCTCTCATTTATTCTCTTTTACTGGGGT
Organism: Cordilura impudica; assembly: GCA_963682025.1. Lineage (NCBI taxonomy): Eukaryota > Metazoa > Arthropoda > Insecta > Diptera > Scathophagidae > Cordilura > Cordilura impudica. The sequence goes on from OY821519.1 coordinate 185,916,453, forward strand.
TTTGAAGTAAACGAACAGGATCTAGTAAATTTTGTGATAATTTGTACAAATTATCACGTAAACGAACAGAGCTATAGTAAAATATCATAAAACTTTTATGTAATACTTGTTTTATTTTTTGTTTTTCAAAATAGTTTATTTCAAAATTTTAGCAAATAGTGAAAGGAATGCCCATATATTTGTATTTTTATACAAAGTTCCAGCATCAACGTTGTCACTTGGAAAACTCAAATTTAATTAAGAAATAATCTTTTTCATCGGCGCTTATTTTCCAAGATCAACACGATATGTTGAGTTCAGCTCGTACCCTCAATATTGTTGTCTGTTGAAAATAGATTTTTGATACGTTTGTATGTGGCGGTTGTAAGCAGCTATGTATGTTGTATATGCTAGTGCATTTGCAATATTCTATATTGCACTAAAAGCGAACGTTACAGTATATCAACAGTCGACTAAACAGGTCTTAGTTACCCAACCGTGATTATAATATAATTTAATGTGACGAATATGCGGATCCAACTCATATTATACAAAAACACGTATAATGTAATGAACTGCAATGCAAATTGAAATTAACGCTGGGTTACCCAAACGTAAAGGTAATGGTACGAATCAACAGAATCAAGCTGTCTTATGAAAAACACGTACAAGTGCTTACCCAACACGTGAGCTCAACATATTGCACCAGGAGCTTCTGATAAAATTAGAATTTGTGTACTTTTGACGTGAGAGAGATATAAACTGACATTTATTGTGGTGTATACTACCCTAACCACATGAGTTTCGTACAGGTCAAAAATATTTAGCTGTTGCTTTCTAAATAATCGAAATTAACAAAAATAATGACCACATTTTTATATGGTTAATATTATTTTTAAAGCTTATGAATGTTACTTTAATATACAACCCAGGAATTTTTAATTACTAATAATATCCCAATAATGCAACCTTGTTTTACGAATTTCCCTTACAAATGGGATTTTTTAAGTTCCGTTATTAAACGTAAATTGTATTTACGTTTGAATATTTAATTTAGTTATGTGTTGCTAAGCATTGTGTTAACAAATAAAAGATATCTCACATTTTCGTTCTTGGGTGCTGTAGGATTCATTGTTATATTTTAATATTGGAATATTTGTAGACCGCTTCTTTAAAATTTTTGAGAGGTTTCAAAAAGGAGCAAAGCCTTTTTCCAATGTTGAGAGTTTTTTGTTCCAAGTGATATTTTTAAATATCCTTATCTCTTCTGATATACGGTGATTATACTCTTTTGTTCGACTGTGATCAATTAAGTTCTTGTATCGTTTCCAATTTCTTCTGTAAACATTTCTAATTTGAATCCGATATCTTATATGCTGTGGCAGAGTCTGGGAATTTACTGAGTATACTTTTTTTTTGGGACACTGTAATTTGCAGCAGCTTGAATTGTGTTGTTTAATGTCAAAATCATCAAGTCAATTTGTTCAGGATTAATATCGGTGTTTTCAATTGTAGTTGTTAAATTTCTTTTAATAAACGAAGCATATTGAAACCAGTTTGCCTTTTTAAGATCATATAACGATCTTTCAGTAAAATTGGTTGAATTGCTAATAGTTATCTCAACAGGAAGATGGTCAGAACCAAGGTCGTTTATAACGCTACAAGAAGTTATGCCACTATTTAAATTTGTTAAAAAGAAATCCAGTGTAGACGATCGTCTTCTTGGATCTGCGGGTATATATGTATGATTACTTGGATACCGAATTTGCAGATGTTCAGAATATAATCTTTCAAAGAAAAGATTACCCAGCAGTTTGATCGTTGAAAACCCCACAAATTATGCCTGCTATTGAAATCACCACCAAGTATAAATTTTTCATTGCTACTGTAGAATTTTCGTATATCAGACTTAAATTGATTTTTCTTAACATTATCTCTACCTGCGGATCCACCTGGAAAATAACAGGAAAATATAATAATGTACGTTCCATTTGTTGTACAATATTTTCTATAAGAATAGTGTTTTTTCTGATCAAAACCGCAACACCCCACCTCTGTTATGTATCCTATCATTTCTGTAGCAGTAAAATGCTGTGTGTTTGATAGAGATCGATGGATTTAATAATGTTTCCGGAATTAAGCAAATATGGATGTTTTTAGCAAGAAGAAAACTAAAGAGTTCGTCTTTTTTGTTGCGAATACCTCTGGCATTCCATGTTACTATATTTAAATTGTTACTCATACATAATGGTCATTAATTAAAATAATACGTATAAGTCAGATTAAGTTCTTACTTTGTAAATGTAGTTCTTTCAGGAATTAAGTATTAAGTTTTCGCTTTTAATAAAGAATTAATTTATGTTTAAATAATGCGTTGGTTTTATAAAATCACGTTATTAGAATTGGAAATAAATAACCTCAAATCTAATAAGTAGTTTAAAATATAATGCAGCTGTGCGGAACTCAAGTGGTTAAGGTAGTAAATAAACAAAAGAAAATATAGAAGTAAATAGAACAAAATAATAAATTCTTGAAATAAAAAAAATAATAAAATATACATAAATAAACAATGGATGAAAATTTAATATTGGTGGTCCAGGTCAATATACATAAAATGTTTACTTGTTCATCTAATTCGTCTTGTTCTCATTTTTTATTGATTTACAAAATTTATAAAACTAATGGCACATTTAAATATTTCTAAACTGCAACGGCACATAACGACTACATTACATTAAATTAAAATTATGATTCGATAATCCACGCTTAACTATTTTAACAATTATTTTAAAATATTTGAATCTACCCAAAATAAATATGAAACATTTTTTAAAACATCTCAAAAAAAATTCCTATCACCAAACTATATATCTCTAAATCTGGCTAGCCTGTTTACAGCTGATTTTCTAATAGTTGTTCTCTTTCTCTCTCTAAAATATGTTTACAAATGAGAACAATTCAATAAACATCGCACTCAATGCAAACAGCTGATGAGTTAAAACTGTAACTGGATGTCATATGTTAGTAACAACAAAGTAACGAACATCTGGAAGAAATGGAACAATAAATTACTCAACCAAAACAATTGTTTACGTTTTTTTTGTGCAAATAACTCAAGCACATGCGCTCTTTTGAGATTAAATTATGGCTTGCGCTGAAATTATAAATAGAGTATAAAAAATAATACTCAATTGTGTGAGTACTATAAAAGAAAAACTATAAAAACCCTGCATGGCAACCGGCCGGAATAGTAGCTTTGTAGCAGTGCTGGCAAACGCGAGTTAGAAAAGAGAAATTGCGGAGAAGCAATGTGAAGATAAAATGTTGAAGTCAATTTTAAGCAAAATTTAATAAAAGACGAATCTTAAAAAATTTTATTTCAACATAGAATCATTTGGTTTTTGTTTATATACTTATATGTAGATGTGTTGTTCTTAAATGTTTTGGGCTAAAGCTAAGATTATATCTTTTCAAAACGCTTCATTTTATTGTTTTTTTTTTTTTATTAAAACTGGAATTAAATCAAAACATGAAACGAAATGCAACTGAAGATAATTGTATTGATAACAAAGACGACGTTTTAAATGTGTGAACAGAATGAAGTAGTAAAACAAAATTGAAACCAATTATTTGAACATTTATATATGACTGCATTTTGTGATCTGCAATATTCAACAAAAGATAAAATAAAAATTGTTGCCCTTAGCAACAAAACTAAAGAACAATTTAAAAAAAAGAAATAGAACAAAAAGGAAAACAGAATTTCTCGCGTAAGTGCCTGCAGTCAGTAAACTACTATCATTTGTAAAATATTACAAATTAATTTTGTTTAATTCCTTCAATTTATTTGCAACCAAGTAAAGTTGAGTTTCACTTTACACGTAAAATTATAAAGTAAATTTGTTTGCAACGAGTTGGACGAGATTTGTGTGAATTTGACAAACACAATCAACAGTAACTAGATAAAACCAGCACAGTACAACCCAGGTTTTTCTTCTGTGTTACTTTTTGCGTTACGAAAATCTAAATTTGTTGGTAAAAACTTGTTTTTGTCATAGGAAAACTTTTTTTTTTGAGAGACACATTTTAAAAAAAGTAACGTCATTGAAACATTTTTTTTAAATTGAATTGTGATAAATTTTAATGATTTGTGAAATCCATGACTTGACATACAAGCTTGTGGTATAACATTTTCGTAAGAGTTTTTACCTTTAACCGTCAACACGTTACCACCAAGTCCTTCACTAGAAGCACTAGAAGCTACCATAGATCAATGTTATCATAGCGAAAATTCTTCACATTCAAATAGCCGTCCCGAAACGTCGGCTTTTTCATTACATTCATATGCTAATTCAGAAACACCATCACCAGTACCATTCTCAACTCTAACAAATTTGCAACAACCACCGACGGTATCTTCAACATCGCCAATTGCGACACCCAATTTTTCTTCAGCCCCTCCCTGTTCCCGTAGCAATAACGTTTTGATTGGTTTGGATCATATCTTCACTTCAATCTTAATGAAAATGGAAGTTTTGTCGGTACAAAATCATCATATTCAAAAGCAATTTGGTGTAATTGGTACAACAAAAGTTGGAAGAGGTAAGTTTATTAAACTTTACTTTAGTTCTAAAATGTGCAATAAAATATGTATGTTTCATAAGATAAACTGCTAAATGGTTAAACGAACATTTATGTTGAATCAATCTGAATGTGATTCTTAGTCGATTGATTTAATTTAAAGGCTACACCGATTTTGATTGCGTTAGGACAGTGAAGAAGTAATTTTTATAAACTTTTCGATATACAGTGACTAACGAGAATAGGGCAACATTTTTTTTTTGTGTTTTTTTTTTTGGCTAGAAAAATTTGTCAGAATCAGTTATGGTAAAACCAGTCAAAGAACTGGTCATTTTAAAACAACTAAAAATTCTTATCATTGTAAAGCGCTTAATGCATGACAGCTTTTAAAAAACAAGAAATAGAATAGTTTAGTCAATTGGGTTTTTTTTATTTAGTTAGCATTTATATTTTTATGAATGAAATTTAAATAATATATTTTTATTCAACAAGAGTTAAGAGTTAAAAAAATTACATTGTTTATGCTTCAGCTTTCTTTTATAATTTTTTAAATACATAATACATATTAGATTGTCTCGATTTGTATGGAACCATAATTGTATCTCAAAAATGAAAACCGATGAAAAAGTCAAAGTGAATTATTTTAAAATAGCAAAAAAAAATTTTAAAAATCTCGTTATCTTAAGGTTAAAGACAGACTTTCATAAAATTTTGATGAAGAATCCAAGAATTATTGAATCTCTTGAAAAATTTGAAAGAAGGTACCTGAACTATGGTTTTTATTCGACATCATAAAATATATCTAGGTTAAATCTATAATATTAATAGGCTAGGCGATTTCTTGTGCATGATGTTTTGTTCTACCGTTTTATCCCGATTTTGACCAAACGTATTTTATTTGAAAGGTATTTCTTTTTAGTCGATTTGCAGATTTACAGATTTTTAAATTTTTCCTTTATTTTAAGTAAATTGCATTTAAAGTTACTACTAACACATACATAAAATTATACAATGCTATGTGTATGTTTATTAAATTTGTTAATGTGTTTGTAATAAAAATGAGTTTGTTTTTTGTGTTGATTTGTAAATTGGCTATAATTGATTAGCATACTTTTAGGGTCTTTATTTAATGTAAAAATAAAATTTCCTAGAATTTTCGCTCGAATTTCGAGGGCTGGAATCTGCTAGTTTTATTTATTGTAGCATACTTGTATTTACTGATTTATAATTGACAAAGTAGAATATTGGTTCAGAAAATGCATTTGGAAAAAAAAGCATATTCTAAATAATTGTCCTTAATAATAAATTTGTTGCTAACACTAGCAATCAAAAAATATATATTAGCACTTGACTTTAAAAGTTTTTAAAGTTTAAAAGTTAAAAAATTCTTTTTTTCGTAATTCTTTTTTGAAGATATGAATAATGTTGGATTATTTATTTCATATACACGTTATAGCATAACATTTAAAGAATCTTTGAAAATATTTCAATTACAAATTTTAATAAATTAGTCCGTGACAGTGAATCTCCGGATGCGTTGTTGTTTTGCGGTGAACATCGTAACTCGAAACGGGGTCATGTGAAATTAAAAATCGAAATGCGTTTAAAATGCGACATGTTTCCCGAGGTAATCACGAAGAGTGTTTTATTATTTTTTCCTTTATTTTTGGCAGCATTTTGAAGTGCTGTAAAATTTCGGGAATTTGTTGTTAAAAAATGGGAAAGAAAATGGAAAATAAAAAATCTTCGTGGTTACCTGCTGAATTATGTGTAGATATGTAAAATTCCAAAAGAATCGGTCAAGTAAATTTTGAGTTATGACTTTCACGGACTTCGAACATTTATTTGCGAGAAAATCGATTTAGTTTTTTAAAAACTGATTTATATACGCTATACCGTATGAGGTCGCTGGAAACGCTGTAACTTAAGTTTTGCTCCGTTTTACTGAAATTTTGATACAAAACTCTCGACATGTTGTACATTCAGTAAAAGAAATCCAAAAAAAGGTCTAAAGGTTTTTGTTACAATTTCGAGTAGCTACCGCATTCACGTCGAACCTGCTTAGTGAGCACACTTAATTAAAAAAAATTTAAGTATTGGTAACAAGTTTCGAAAAATCTTCAGTTGAAAACCCCGGTGCGTGAGACCGGCGTCACCATTGATCAAAATCAAATTTGCGTCACCATTCTTAAAAGTCAGATGATAACAGTTATTTTTTGATTTTTATTTTTTCGAGCAAAAACAACAGTTATTTTTTTATTTTTATTTTTTCAAGCTAAAATAAGTTATTTTTTGATTTTTATTTTTTTGAGCAAAAATAAAAGTTAATATATTGTTCATGAATGGGTATCCATCGAAAACATTGTCTCAGTTCTAGCTCCTGTACATATTAACGTTAAAATTGCAAAGAAGTCAGTTGCTGTTAGGTGACTTCTATAATAGCGTGTTCAGACGGCAAAATGAACCACTTGATTCGCTCTCTGAATCATGATTTTGAACCTTGGTGTTCAGACGAGTGTTCTTGTTTCATTTTGACGTTTATATTTTTTGTACAAATATTTGATGACATCCTTCTACACTTTACGTTTCACTATTTCTTTTTTTCCATTTTTATTTGAATATATATATGTAAATATATACTTTTTATTTGTTAAATGTTTCTATTTAGATTATTGCACAAATTAATTTTTTGTTTTTTCTTTATTTATATATTTTTGACAGCTAGTTCAGATAAACTAGCGATAATTTCTTATCAAACTTGGAGATGACACTCAATGTTTCTAGGTCCACAACTAGGTTAATTTTGAACCAAGTAGATTCGCTCTCAAAATTTTGTATGGCGAATCATGTAGATTCAATTATGATTCGGGCGCGACCGTGAATGAGAGAGCGAACCGCGAATCTTGCTGTCCGTGTGAACATGTATAAGTTTTGACTTTTATTTTTGCTCGAAATAACAAATAACTGTTGTTTTAGCTTGAAAAAATAAAAATCAAAAAGTTACTGTTATTTTTGCTCGAAAAAATAAAAATCAGAATTTTAAAAATCAATATATTTTACCATAGACTAGTTCATAAGGATGAATATGGTATACTTGAATCAGTTTTCAGACATTTACTACTACATCCTTTTTTGTTTTAAAATTTCAAAATATCTGTTATTTTCGGCCCCTTTTGCTTATGCATTACACCATGATTAATGTTGATGCTTTTTCAGATATTACAGCTCCATCCTCCTCAATTGTATTGGGTTTTATGAAAAACTTCGCGAACCTAGTACTCAAGTTCATTGCTTTTGTAATTCCTAAATGTGTTTTACTATTCGCATGCTTCTTCATCACTCAAATACCTCATTTCATCATCTGGCCAATTTGTTAACCAACTCTGGAAATCAGGTAGTTAGCTACAACCACTCCGGATGTAACTTGATACGTATTATCTTTTTGTTTTACTTTTGCGATGTACCATGTTCATTCGTTCATTTTCCTATCCAAGGTTTATTGTTTTTTTTTTTTTTATTTTTTACAAATTTATTGGAAATAATATTATTTATACCTCCTATACATATGTTTGAAAATAAAATCAAGTTATACCGCTACATACATTCACATTTTGTTGAAAATTTAATTTAAAAAAATCAAAGGTGGGTTCGTTTTGACTGTTACAGAGATGACTTTAAAAATTGAAAATATACCAGTGTTGCTAGTCTAATAAAAAACTTGACTGTGTTGCTAATGGTAAATAAAGAATAAGTAGTGTTAAAATATATGAAAAAGTTATCCACTTTTTTTATTGTGACAATTTATCAAAAAAGTAGTTCTATTTAAAAGGGAAAAATGGCGTCCCGTTCAGTGTATCGTCGGGAGGTGGCGCATGCAACTTTAAAACTGTTTGTCCTGACGAAAGCCGGTGGCAAGCCTAGTTACCCCAAGGTTAAGTTCCATAACCATTACTCTCTTCTATTTTTATATTTGATTTCCCGGTCCCAACTTACATGAAGGTACCATATTATGCAGTAAAACTCACAATGCATTTTTAATAAAAAATAAACAGAACCTGTGGAATTAAATAAATAATTTTTCAAATATAAAAAAATTAACCCCAACAAGCCTTTTCAATAAAACTCCGACTACCAGGTGCCAAATAATCTTTGAAAACGATAACATTTCTATTAATCTATAATATTAATAGGCAAGGCGATTTCTTGTGACCGATGTAAGTTTCACTGTTTTACCCCGATTTTGACAAAAAATTTATCATTTGAAAGGTATTTCTTTATAACTGTTACCCAGATTTACAGATTTTCATCTTCTGGAATATTTTTTTGGAGTTATGATCGTTTAAACTTGCTGCAAACACATACATAAAATTATACAATGCTATATGTGCCTTACCAGCAACTCAACTAACTTTTAATACACTTATATCTAACTATTACGAAACTAGTGGTGGTTGATACTTGGATTACTTTAAATGAAGCAAACTCACTATTTTAACATTGCGATGTCCTAGGCGGTAGTCAAGTGTCCAACTCTACATGACTTTTCAACTAACTTAAAGTTACCTAACTTATAGTTAGCTACGAACTAATTATATTTTATATATTATAGTTGGCTATAATCTGACTTAATTAAAATCAAATAGTAGTTAGCATACTATTAGTTAGCTTATAATTGTCTTTACGTTAGTCAAAAGTAGAATCCCAAAAGAAATTTAAATGTAAATATACAAAATTTAGTATTAAGTTTATCAAATTGTTTTTTTTTTCAAATATTTTGTTTACATTTGTTATAAATAAATAGTGAAATATGTATATATTTATAAAACGTAAAACTCAGATGGGGGGTATTAGAAGTTCGGCATATCCGAATTTAAATTTTTCTTTTTAACGCATTCAGCATGTATATGCCGTTTTTAAAAACTCTTAGAGCATTTCTGATGTCCTTTTCCACCTCATTAGAGCCAAGCGATCGACAGTCATCTGTTTAAAATATAATTGTTCTATATTATGTCCTATATTATGAATATGTTTTTAATATATAGGTTACCCTTTAAAGCTTGAAGAAAACTTTGAAGTCCCTTAGTCTCTTCTTGCCATAGATTCCTTCCATATTAATTGCTTGTCAGAAAGCCTTCCAAATGTTGATAGCTTTATGGTTAAATAGGCTTTTAAAAACAAAAATCTGCTCTATAAAAGTATTATTATATAAATTTTCAGAAATATGGATATGGTCTACTGCTGCAAATTGTCACTTAAACGGTTGCAATTTATTCAAAACATGTGTTAAAAAGTAGTAAACAGCAAACATTGGAGATATCCTACGCTACATCTTCATCAGGAGAATGGTTCTGAAAAATAATATAATTTATTACAAGGCTTTATAAAATAAGTATGTTGATAAAATTGAATATTCCTCTTATCCAATGATATAATGCACGTAAAATTAATTAAAAATAATATGTTTATAGAGTTTTGTTATTGCAGTCTTTTTATAAACATACAAATTATTTTCTATTAATATTTGACCTCTTGACTTGTACATTCATATAAAGGTATTTACCCCCTATTCTACCTTTAAAATAGTTCAAATAAGTATGGACGAATTATATTATTTGCTGTAATATCTAGTTGGTAAGATCTCATATTTACATTGTAAATAAACATGAAAAAAAGAATGAGTAAATAAATAGAAAAAACTTTTTATTTAGTTTATATGTATTTTCTTTAATGAACTCGACCAGTATGTTTGGAACCTTTTTCTAACATTCTTTCTTGTTGTTACTGAGTATAATATTTTTGCAAAAAAAAAAAGCATTTATAAAAAAAAAATCATATATTTTTTTTTAAATTAAACAAAAAACTAATCAAAATTTGAGAAATATAGCGCACCCCTATTAATCTGTAGCCCATGTCGTAAAAGCTGTTTATTTACTTCTGATTATGACGCAACCTTATAGAATTTGACTTGTAGCTTATATTGATCTGTTCGGAAATATATATATTGTTTTTGCCAGACCATCTAAATTTTTCAGTAATTTAGAAATCCCTCGCACAGGTTCTAAAGTCTTTTTCCTATTTATATAAATCTCTTATACATATATACATACATGCATACATACATACATACATACATAAGAGTACACAACAACTTAAATATGTATAAATGTGAATAAAAAAATACAGTTAATAAAATTTCAACGTTTCAAAAAATTTGAAAAGGTCATTCATTTACATGTCAGAATAATAGAAAAGTCCATTCAAAGATTTTTTTTTTAAGTTTTTAATAATTCCACTTGATTTGAAAAGGTCAGGCAGGCATAATAAAAATTCGTTACACATTTTAGACATAAATATTGTGTTTTCAACGTGCAGAAGTCATTTCAATTACATATTTTCTAATTCATTTGATATTTATGCAAATCGTTACAAATATTGGGTATTGTTCGTTTTTTTTTTTGTTTTTTTAGCTTTGTTCTAATCATACATTTGTATTTTAAACCAACCCTCTTATTGTGTTCTTTTTTTTAAGTAATTAATATTGCAAATTTTTGAAAGAAAATATTATTATGTCACGGCACCTCTATATTTACATATTAGGAGGGAAATTATAATAATAAATAGTAACTAACAATCATTGAAATCTGTAATTGTAGCAAGTATTGGAAAAGCATAACATTAATTTGGTGGTTGATATTTATGTTTCTTAAATAATTATGCAAAACCATTGACACAATTAAAAGTATATTTAATATACAAGTTCCGAATCAAAAATAAATTCTCATATAGAATTGTGCACTTTTACAGCAGCTGTATGAAGAAAGTAGTGTAAATCATTTAGATGCCATAATTCAAAATAATTTATCACCAGAGTTCTATTTTGTTTTAAATTTTCGGAAAATACATTTTCATCTATACTAATATACTAATCTATAATATTAATAGGCAAGGCGATTTCTTGTGACCGATGTAAGTTTCACAGTTTTATCCCGATTTTGACAAAAAATTTATCATTTGACAGGTATTTCTTTTTAGCTGTTACCCAGATTTACAGATTTTCATCGTCTGGAATATTTTTTGGAGTTATGATCGTTTAAAGTTGCTACTAACACATACATAAAGTTATACAATGCTATGTGTGTGTTTAAATTTGTTAATATGTTTGTGTTAATGTGTTGAGTGTATTTTCTTCATTTAAAATGAGTTGAATTGTGGAGCATACCTTTAGGGTCTTTATTAAACGAAAAAATTAAATTTCCTAGAATTTGTACTCGAGTTTCGAGTGCTGGAATCTCCTAGTATTATATTATTGTATGTAGGAGGTAATCTTCGAAACTGCTCATCCGATTTCAAAAAATTCCTTCACTACTGCACTACTATATTTTTTTTATATATAAAGCATGGGCGTGGCACATCCTACACAAAGGGGGTTTTTAATATCAAATATCTGGAGAATGTAAAAGCCAGACTAACGAAACTTTATGTAACTAGATCATTAATTTAAGTAGTCGTGCCGCAAATGGTCGGGTTAGGACTAGTGAGGGTGGTAATTCGCATACAAAGTAAATATTTATCATGATATATCTAGAATATTATGTTAGCAATAGTGTTTAAACTTTGTGTGAGTTGATTGAAAATTGATATAACCAGTGGGCGTGGCACCTCCTATACAATGTCAAATGGAGTAAGAGAATTCTTAACTTTGTGTGGGTCCATAAATTATTGATGTTAGTAGTCGAGTGAAAAATGGGCGTGATCAAACAAGTGGATAAATATTTATGATCATGTATCTGGGAATTCTATGGTAGTGACAGCTTTGAGGCTTTGTGATTTCATATGCTATTAATGTCAGCAATCGAACTAAATATGGCCGGAGAACGTCCAAAATAAAGTAAAATTTATGGAGTGTTATGATACAGAGACCCTTGAAAATATGGCAAATGTAGGTGCGATTAGATTGGATGGTTTGGAACCTGCCATTCAAAGTTAAGAGTTTTAAGTACGAGTATTTTTTTATTGAGTTCTAATTAAAATATTACATTGAATTCTAACAAATAATTAAAAAAAGTTGTTACTTTTGAACTATGGTGAATTATTCTAATACGGTTGAAAGTGAAGTGCTATTTTGTGAAGTGTAATGGTTAACATATTCATTGGAGTTAAAAGAGTAAATTTCTTTGCTCCTGACAAAGTATGAGGTAAATTGAGAATGTATCTCGGTTAGTAATTAAAACTAAGCCAATAAAAACATAAAAAATTAACAAAAATAATAAGACACAATTTCTAAAATTAAAAATTTCTGAGATTAAATTTTTTCTAAATATATAATCGCTGTAATCGATATGGAATTTAAATCGCTGCAATCTATGTTGAAATTTAGTTGTGGAAACAGCTCTTTTAGTAATATCTCCCTATCCCTCGAGACTTATGTATATAAAACAGCCACCAAATTATAATATATTTTGCTAAAAATCGCCCACATATCCCACACATCTGTGAATTTTTTTTTGTTTAGAAAACGTGTCAGATTTGGTATATGGCTGATAATTATAGCTCTACCGATTTGGACGTAGTTAGTGTCTTTGTTAATTCATATGAGATATCTGACATATATTAAAAAAAGCTATTGGTTCAAAACGAACTCTACACCTAGTACTTAGCTGTATACAAGAAATTGAAGCTTAACTAAAGGGTGTTTTTTTGTGGAGGTTTACAACTTTGAGTTGCAAACACTGCTTTAATTGGCAATAACTGATAGTTGGCGTAACACGGAAAAGTGTTTGAATATTGGAGTCCGTGGCGGCCACATGGGATAAATCATATTTAAACATTAATGTCATAAAATTATCTATCCAATAAAGCCAGTTTAATAGATATTAAACATAGTTTTCTTGGCTCTATTTTAATTTAAAATTCTGTAAATCTAAAGAGAACACCCGTTACTTAGATCAAATAGTTTAATAATTGTGTTTTAAATTTCGCTGTCGTATAAAATGAAGTAATCTATATTCCCAAATAAAAGCTAAATGTTAATAAGCAAAAAAGTTGGCTATTTTAAGATAATTGAAATGCAAATTTCTATCATGAGTTTTGTCCTTTAGCCAATTTATTCATTCGTACTGCTCGTTTGTTAGTCTGCTGTCATTCGTTGCCTTTGCATGTGTTCATGAGTTCAGCTTAGCAACAATGAAAGAGTAGTCTGTAACAGAAAAATAAACTGCTGCTACTGCTCTGCTGGCAGCATGGATTATGCAACTTCCTGTTTAATCCTGTCACCATGTACCTCACATATACTCGTACATCTGAACTAATATAAACAACAAATATTCACATAGACAAATACATAAATATCCTGAATGAACACAAAAAATAAAATTAAACTTTGTAACGGAAAACGGAAAGAAGTGTGTTGTGGCCCTCCCATTTTTGTACTGGTTGTTGAAAACATTTTTTTTTTTCATTTTTTTTTTTTTTTAATTTCTCTCTAAAGTTTCCAACAGTTAATATGTGGTTTTTGTTTTGTTCCGGCAAATTGCAGTCAATTTAAATTTTCAATTGAATACACTTTTCACAAGAAAAAAAAAATAAATAAAAGAACTAAACACAGAAAAGCCTACCCAGTATACATACCAGGCGGAATATCAAAGCATAGCATACTTATTCGTAAAGTGCACACAATCATTTACAACATATAACACTACCAGAACTATTTCAATGCCGTTCGGAAAAAAAATTGTGAAGGATATTTACCGGTTTTTTGCTACAATCGCTCAACTCGTTCATTTACTGTTCATTCACTCACTCAGTATGTTGCTTCTTTGGCAGTCACTACTGTAATTACCGTTACGAGAAGTTAGCAACAAGACAACAAATGTGGCTCGATTGCATGTACAAATTAAATATAAAAAAGAATAAGTAAGCACAGCAATTCATTCGTTCGGTCGTTCGTTCTACTTGTTTCAATATTCTCTCTACATGCCTTCACAACCATTCACCACACTATCCTTTTATATGCATTCAAGTAATTTCTTCGCAATGTCAAAAAATTACTTTTGCCTTAAATAAGTCCCTACTCTTATGATCTTTTCAAACCTAACCCCCATTCCTTTCCTTTTTTTGTTGTTAATTTACGTCACACATTGTACAGTTGTTTGATTGAACTTTTTATACCCTATACCACTATGTGGTTTGGGTATAATGACTTTGTGCTGCTGTTTGTAACACCCAAAAATATTTGACCTAGACCCATCTTTAATTATACCGATCGAATCAGAATCACTTTCTGAGTTGATTTAACAATGTCCGTCCGTCTGTCCGTCCGTCCGTCCGTCCGTCTGTGTGTCCATGTAAAGCTTGTAATCAAACTGCAGGTCGCAAATATGAATATATTTTGATGAAATTTGGTATATAAGCTTTTATCGGCCATGGGATGAACGCTATTGAAATTGGTGAGAATCGGTCCATGTTCAGACCTAGCCCCCATACAAATTACCCATATGAAATCGACATAAATTGCCATAAGATCCAAATTGTCATATAGATCTTACGCAAATTGGGTTTGTATGCGTTCATTACATCCACTAATGAGTAGTCCAAAAATGATCCCTTTGACCCCATATAGATCTGCTTCCCGATCTTCAGTTAAATCTATTAAAAAACAAAAATATTGCACTGATTCTTCTCAAATTTTGTTTGTACATATTTTTGCAAAATACAAGAGACTTTACCAAACATGATCAGGATCGGTCCATTTTTGGACCTAGCCCCTTTATAGATATAGCATCCGATATGAACTTTTTTATATCTGCAGCCAAAAAAATTAATAAAAATCCCACTCAAATTTGGTTTTTGCTTATTTTCTATGTCCAGTTAGTTGGGACTAAGAGATAGGGTTTCTAAACGCATGGTATAGGGTATCGTATAGTCGGTCTAGACCGACTATAATTTTCTTACTTGTTTTTTTTCTTATAATTCCCAGCCAGTTTTCCTTGAGAATGAGAGATGTAAACCAACGTAAAGTTTATGTAAAAGTAGCAATCCAGGATACGTTCTCGTCGATGTTCGTTGTTTTATAAAAATGAATTTCTTGTAATTGCAGGACATAAATACGAATATATTTTGGATTGATTTTGCATGTATGTATGTATGCTTTTTTCGGTCACCATATGCCACATCAACTTAAATTTCCAAAAGATCTGGATTATCATATATGTACATATGTAGGTATCAGAGGACTGCAACGAGGGATTACAAAAACGTTCATTCGTAATCAATACTTAAGTAAACATTCATTTGCGTTAAAGCGATGAATTTACTCAAATTACACATATTCGCTGTGGATTTTAAATGAATCAAAGCATGTGCTTCTTGTTGCGTTTGTGATTTTAATCATCAGTAAATTATTTCGGATGTTTGTTCGTTCGGTTTAACAGTGATTATTTCGATATTTTGATAAGGAATAAATCAGAAAAAACAACTATTAACGCAACAAAAAGGTGTTTTTACACAATTAGATTTTTCAGAAACATATTGAAAAAATTTCAAAAATGGTTTATTCTACATTTCCAAAACAATGAAGTTTATAAAACAATAAAAAAAAATTTTTTGAAATTAAAAAAAAATATGTAAATTCTTTAGATTTGTCATACATACATATTATATTATAACTAGCAGATTCCAGCCCTCGAAATTCGAGCGCAAATTCTAGGAAATTTTATTTTTTCATTAAATAAAGACCCTAAAGGTATGCTAATCAATTATAGCCAATTCACAAATCAACACAAAAAACAAACTCATTTTATTACAAACACATTAACAAATTTAATAAACACACACATAGCATATGTATAATTTTATGTATGTGTTATAGCAACTTTAAATGCAATTTACTCAAAATAAAGGAAAAAATGTAAAAATCTGTAACTCTGCTAAACGGTTAAAAAGAAATACCTTTCAAATAATGTACGGTTGGTCAAAATCGGGATAAAACGGTAGAACAAAACATCGGTCACAAGAAATCGCCTAGCCTATTAAAAACATTTTTCTTAAAACAAAATAAACTATATGTTGACAATGCGAAATATTTTGGTCTACGGACGAGTAGTAGAGTAGAGTAATAGCGTAAAACTCCCAAAAAATGTTTGTTTTCATATTTCATTTTTTTTTACATGAAACTAAGAAGAAAGGATGAATAGTATTCAACAAAATAAAAAAAGGAAATAAATTGTATTAATAGATAAATAAATGTTGACAGGTACTTAATTTTTAAAGCGTAACATGCTAAATTCGTATCTTCGATCAGCCGACTTGAACTGATCCGAACTACGCGTTCTGTTATTCATCGTTAAGAATTTTAGTGTACGATGAAATCATGAAAAAAACGTGAGTTTTTGCAGTTCTCTGATAGGTATCAGTCAAATTTGGTTAATGTTTGTTTATTACAGACATAAATAACTAGCCTAAAAATTAGCCGTGTATCATCATAGTCGTCATTAAAGCAGCTCCCCGATCTTCACTTAAATCAATCAAAAACAAAAATATTGCATAGATTTTTTCTCAAATTTGGTTTATTTCGGTTTTTTAATAAAATTAGTGACTACTAATTATAGTCATGATCGGTTGATTTTTCGACCTAGTCCCCATATAGAAATAGCACCCATATAAACATATTCATATCTGTAACAAGCAAATTCATAAAAAAAAATTTCTATATCCAATCAGTTGGACCTAAGCCATTTTCTCGTATAGTCATTTTATACCGACTATAATTTTCTTACTTGTGTTCAAATGGGTGGGCTGGGGGGGGGGGGCTTTACTATATTTTCATATATATACAAAAATTAGTGAATATATCGAAACTCGACGCCTCGAAAATATCTACAGCACCGTTATATATATTTTTAACTTCTCTTGAGCCGAGCCCAATCGAGTTTAAAATTTTTGAGCCTAAATGTCATCATGATTACCCCAGAAAATAGGAGTAGTGTTGCAGGATTTCTAATTTGTAGATACATATTTTATTATCGATTTATTCTATAAAAAATAAAATATATTGAAATTAAGTTCTTTTAGAAATGTCTACTAAATATGTATTTGAATTTTTCTGTGGTAAAAATAAAGTACGAAAGTACGAAAAACTCCTTGGTTGGACGGGTTTCTTTAGGTTGTAAAAAACGAGTGTTTCCATAAATAACAAATTACTCATTAGATATATGATTTTGGATTACTTGATCGGAAATATATAGAGGATAAGGAAGGTGGTGGCCCTTTCTATTTGGTTAACTATAGTTATCCTCATATACAAATTGTAGAATATTGAGTCACTGAAGTTATTTATTATATATTACTATATGACATTTATTATTAAATTGTATGGGGGGTGCCACGCCCCTTTGTCCGATCTCGCCCATTTCCGGCGTAGCTACTAACATTAATAATAGGTGACCTCACACAAATTTGAAAAGCTCTCCCTATCATAGTACTCAATATATTATATTAAAAAACCACTTTGTATGGGAGGTGCCACGCCCACTAAAAGTATTACAAAAATTATAGCCTATAGCACTTTCCATATCCACAGTAAGACTGAAAATTTCAGGAAGATCAGATCAGTAGTTACGGAGATTACCTCCCACAAACAATCAAACACTCATTACCTCTTTATTATATTAGTATAGATATACATATGTATTATACTAGCTGTAACCCATCGTAACGAAATAGAAAACGGAATACATTTTGTAGAAAACTATTTTATTTATATTTGGCAATATTTGATTTAGTCGAGTTTTGTTTTTACGAGTTTAGATTTTGGCAATTTTTGACTGGCGATTATTGTTTTTTTTTGCAATTTTTAATTTAGGCGATTTTCGTTTTTTGCAATTTTTGATTTTTTGGCGATTTTCGTTTTTTTTTTTTCAATTTTTGATTTTGGCTATTTTCGTTATTCGCGATTTTCATTTTTAGCGATTTTTTGCTATATTTGATTTTGGCGATTTTAGCGATTTTCGATTTTGGTGATTTTGGGCTTTAGCGGTTTTGTTTTTTGCGATTTAAATTACATTTTAAAAATTCACTTTCTTTAGGATGTGCCACTCCCACTTGAAAAATTTAAAAAAATATAGCCTATATTACCTTCCGAATGGGCAGTTACCTACTGTAATAAATTCAGAACGATCGGTCCAATGGTATAGTCTCCTATAAACCACAAACAAACGTACAATCAAACATACAAAACCCCATTTTTATACCCTATACCACTATGTGGTTTGGGTATAATGACTTTGTGCTGCTGTTTGTAACAACCAAAAATATTTGACCCAGGCCCATCTTTAATTATACCGATCGAATCAGAATCACTTTTTGAGTTGATTTAACAATGTCCGTCCGTCCGTCCGTCCGTCCGTCTGTGTGTCCATGTAAACCTTGTAATCAAACTGCAGGTCGCAAATATGCATATATTTCGATGAAATTTGGTATTTGAGCTTTTGTCGGCCATGGGATGAACGCTATTGAAATTGGTGAAAATCGGTCCATGTTCCGACCTAGCCCCCATACAAATGACCCTTATGAAATCAACATATATTGCCATAAGATCCAAATTATCATAGAAATCTTAGTCAAATTGGGTTTGTATGTATATATTACATCCAATAATCAGTAATCCAAAAATGATCCCTATTGGACAACTCTTAGTCATAGGCCCCATATAGAGCTGCTTCCCGATCTTCACTTAAATCTATCAAAAAACAAAAATATTGCACTGATTCTTCTCAAATTTTGTTCGTATATATTTTTGCGAAATACAAGAGACTTTGCCAAACATGGTCAGGATCGGTCCATTTTTGGGCCTAGTCCCCATATAGATATAGCATCCGATATGAACTTTTTCATTTCTGCAGCCAAAAAAATTAATAAAAATCCCACTCAAATTTGGTTTATCTTACTTTCTATGTCCAGTTATTTTGGCCTAAGAGATAGGGTCTCTAAACGCATGGTATAGGGTATCGTATAGTCGGTCTACACCGACTATAATTTTCTTACTTGTTATATATAAGATTAATATATACTAGCAGATTCCAGCCCTCGAAATTCGAGTGCAAATTCTAGGAAATTTTATTTCTTCATTTAACAAATTATTGACCCAAAAGGTATGCTACGTCCAAAATAAATTTTCAATTCAACACAATTATTATTGTAAACAAGGTTCAGAAATATTACACATCAAACACGCAATGTTCTGTTCTAAAACAGCCAACATATATTTTTATTTTCATATCAATTATGTTTATTTCTAAATTTTGTACGGTGCCTAACACAATCATGACTGCGTTTCGTTTTAATATTTCGTTATGTACACGAACATGTTTCTATCACGTATTATTTTTTCGAACACACATAAACCACACAGATTCGAATGTAGCTTTATTTTAAGTTCGTGTTCTTGCACGTGTACTGCTAAAAAACAGAACATGTTCTTGAACGCGTACATCTAAAAATTAAACAAAATCGGAGTTCTAGCACTAAATGATAAAACAAACATTGAAATCAATCAAAACAAACAAATCAAAGCAAACATTCAACAATGAAATGAGAACGCGCACACTATGATAATGCAACACAGAGGGGGAAACTTAAATTGCATTTTACTCAAAAACTTGTTTTGACACACTAGGTGGGTTTTCATATGCAGGGTCACATATGTTTTTACAAAAAATAACTGACTACAAGATATGGTCATGATCGGTCCATTTTTCGACCTAGTCCCCATATAAAAATAGTATCCGAAATGAACTTTTTGATATCTGCGGGCAACAAATTCACAACAATATCTCTCAAATTTGGTTTATGATTATTAACTATATCCAATAGCTGAACATAACACCCTTACTAAAAGCTCATGGTCGGTAGAGACCGACTATAATTTTCTTGTTTTTTTCTTCTTCATATATGTATACTCGTACATATGCTAACAATCCAAAAAATGTTTCTATATGATTTCAAAGCATTGCGAAATTATTTAAGAATTTGTTTATTAAAATCTTTCAATTTACTTATGAATAAAATAATAAAATTAGTTGTTATGCTTCAAGGTAAAATTTTCTTTTTCTTTGTTTTTAACAGCTTGCCTTTGCTTACACATGATATTATGAAGTTATGGTTTAGCTTATTTCTGCGGAAGCATTAGCGACAGGATTGACAATTAAAATTAAAAAAAAAATTAATGTGTTTAAAAAGATTTTCCTTCCGAAGGAAGCATAAATAAGGTTGCATTTTATTTACAATTTATAAAATTGTGTACTTTTTTAAAAAAAAAATGTATGTAAAATATTTTAAGTTTCTTTTGTCAATTTTTTATAAAAATATTTTTTCTGGAATTCAAATTGTGTTATTACTTAAAAAAAAAGATTTATAATAACAAGAGTACATATTAAATTCGGCTGGGCCGAATCTTTGATACCCTCCACCTTTTTCATTTTAATTTTTTTTTTTATCATTTTTCGTTTTTCATTTTTAGTTTTTCATTTTTAATTTCTCATTTTCCATTTTTCCTTTTTTACTTTTCATTTTTATTTTTCATTTTCCATTTTCCATTTTCATTTTCCATTTTTAATTTTTAATATTTAATTTTAGTGATAAAAAATATGTGGTAAAACTTGCTTAGGCCAATGTGACACGTGCAGTATTAATATACACACAACTGTAATGACTTCAACAATACGAAGAATTACAACATATACAACATAAGATAAGCAACAAACACACTGAAAAATTTATTTTTTCAAGATTTTTTTCAAAGTTTCATTCATAGCTCGTGAACCCTTTGACCGATTTTGACGATTTTAAATAGCAACTCCTTTGGGATGTTAATAAACGATTTTATACAAAAACGAACGGTCTAGCTTAGATATTGACGGCGTGATCGTGATTTCCACAGACAGACGGACAGACGGTCATCGGTAAATCAACTTCCCTTGATATAAGGATCAAGAAAATATATTTTTTTTGGGTCTCAGGAATTTATTTCGAAACGGAATGACAAACCTATATATACCCTCTGCCACTGAGGTGCGGAGGGTATAAAAATAAATTTAGTGATTGATTTAGTAATATATCAGGCACAAGATCAAATGCTTTTAATTTTTATCATTACACTCACTGTAAACAACTGATAAAATGTAGAGGTAACTTTAAAACTTTCCAAATTCGTGAATCATGATATACGGCTGAAAATATTAGAATTGATACATCGCAAGCGGACGCGGTTTTACAATATTATTTAGAATGAGATATCAGGTGCTATTCACAATTTTAAGATATCAAACGATAAAAATTTGATAGAAGTTTAAGTAAAAGTTTGAAACCTTTTAGTTAAATTTTATTTAAATAATACAATATAAACATTGAGGCAAAACGTACTATGGAAACAGAGGGTTATAGGATGTTCAGACGACTCAAATAACCACTTGGTTCGCTCTCTGAATCACGATTGCGAACCTTGGTGTCCTGACGATTGTTTTTGTTTCATTTTGACGTTTATATTTTTTGTGCAAATATTTTAAGACATCCTTCTACACTTTACGTTTCACTATTTAATTTTTTCCATTTTTATTAATAAATATATATATGTAAATATATAGTTTATATTCGTTCAATCTTTTTATTTTTTTGCACACATACATTTTTTATTTTTTCCTTTGTTTATATTTTTTTGACAGCGAGTTCAGATAAACCAGCGATAATTTTTTATCAAAATTGGAGATGACAGTAAATTTTTCGTGGTTCGCAGCAAGGTTCAAAATGAACCAAGATGGTTCGCACTCAAAAATTTGTCGTCATCTGGCCGACAAGATCTTATATACCAAATTTATTCAAAATATATTCATATTTTCGAACTGTTGTTTGATTACAAGGTTTACATGGACACTCAGACAGACGGACGGATATCAGAAAGTGATCCTGAATCGATCATTTTAATAAAGGTATCTATATATATTAATACGTGAAGGTAAATTTTCAGTTCCCTTTTTAAGCAATATGCGGGCACGGAGGAGTGTGAAAATTGGCATAGTTATAGCTCATATGGAGAAGCTGAGAATTTATAAAATTTATGTTTAATCGGTCTTAAAAATATATTAAATTAAATAAAATAAAATATTTATAATAATTCGTTACACCCTGTTAATGCGAATGATTTAAATTATATATCAGACGCTCTGTGTTGAATTGTGAATTGCTAAAATTGATTAACATACCATTAGGCTCATTTAAATATTCGTAAATTTTATATATATATATAGATTAAAAAAACATTGGAAGACAAAAATTTAATGAAAAAATATTTCCTAGAATTTGCACTCGAATTTCGAGGGCTGGAATCTGCTAGTGCATATAACTATATTAAAAATCTTAATTTAGTAATTTCATCTGAGGAGCTTGTGGAAATTTCTAACCGTTTTAATCTGGGTAGGGGAACCGGAACAATATTGGCTTAACTCCAGCTCCGCCTCCGGAGCTAAATTTTTAAATGAAAGCAATGGCTCCGGCTCCCATATTTGAACCAAATTAATACACCACTTAACGAAACAAAATTTAAGCATATGGAAGTATGTACATATGTATGTATATGATATTATGTTAAATCAAACTATTTCATAAACTTTTTAGCAGACTCAATCCATTGTTCGAACAGTTAAATAAAAGCTGAAGACCTTATGATACTTATTTCTTGATCATACTTTTTTAGGATCGATTGAATAAAACAACAATATGTAAACAAAAGGCATTATTCATAAAGTTCTAGGAAGTGGGTAAATTTTTTCCATTAACATTTTGTAATTTTTATATGAATAAATTTCGCCACTTGCCAGAATTTAATTCCGAACAAGGTTCAATGTATGTTTTTTATATTGAAATATAAAATGTAGACAAAGAAACGTTATTACATAAGTTTTGTCTCACAAAATCTCGAGAAAAAACAAGTAAGAAAATTATAGTCGGTCTAGACCGATTATACGATACCCTATACCATGCGTTTAGAGACCCTATCTCTCAGGCCCAACTAACTGGATAAAGAAAATAAGCATAAACCAAATTTGAGTGGGATTTTTATTAATTTTTTCGGCTGCAGATATGAAAAAGTTCATATCGGATGCTATATCTATATGGGGACTAGGCCTAAAAATGGACCGATCCTGACCATGTTTGGTAAAGTCTCTAGTATTTTGCAAAATTATATACAAACAAAATTTGAGAAGAATCAGTGCAATATTTTTGTTTTTTGATAGATTTAAGTGAAGATCGGGAAGCAACTCTATATGGGGCCTATGACTAAGAGTTGTCCAATAGGGATCATTTTTGGACTACTGATTAATGGATGTATTATATACATACAAACCCAATTTGACTAAGATTTGTATGATAATTTGGATCTTAAGGCAATATATGTTGATTTCATAGGGGTCATTTGTATGGGGGCTAGGTCTGAACATGAACCGATTCTCACCAATTTCAATAGCGTTCATCCCATGGCCGATAAAAGATTAAATACCAAATTTCATCAAAATATATTCGTATTTGCGACAGTTTGATTACAAGCTTTACATGGACACACAGACGGACGGACGGACATCGTTAAATCGAATGAAATAGTGATTCTGATTCGATCGGTATAATTAAAGATGGGTGTAGGTCAAATATTTTTGGTTGTTACAAACAGCAGCACAAAGTCATTATACCCAAACCACATAGTGGTATAGGGTATAAACATTATTTATGATTGAGTTTCAAATAAATCATTTATCGTCGATTTTTTCATAATGCTGTACTCTCTAATCTTGGTCAATTTTCTTATAAGAATACATATCTATTCCGTAAATTAAGAATTGCTTAAAATACTTTCTTTCGTTATCATTTAAATGCGTAGCTTATTTTTTATACCCTATACCACTATGTGGTTTGGGTATAATGACTTTGTGCTGCTGTTTGTAACAACCAAAAATATTTGACCTAGACCCATCTTTAATTATACCGATCGAATCAGAATCACTTTCTGAGTTGATTTAACAATGTCCGTCCGTCCGTCCGTCTGTGTGTCCATGTAAAGCTTGTAATCAAACTGCAGGTCGCAAATATGAATATATTTTGATGAAATTTGGTATATAAGCTTTCATCGGAAATGGGATGAACGCTATTGAAATTGGTGAGAATCGGTCCATGTTTAGACCTAGCCCCCATACAAATTACCCATATGAAATCGACATAAATTGCCATAAGATCCAAATTGTCATATAGATCTTACTCAAATTGGGTTTGTATGCGTGCATTACATCCACTAATGAGTAGTCCAAAAATAATCCCTTTGACCCCATATAGAGCTGCTTCCCGATCTTCACTTAAATCTATTAAAAAACAAAAATATTGCACTGATTCTTCTCAAATTTTGTTTGTACATATTTTTGCAAAATACAAGAGACTTTACCAAACATGATCAGGATCGGTCCATTTTTGGACCTAGTCCCTATATAGATATAGCATCCGATATGAACTTTTTCATATCTGCAACCAAAAAAAATTAATAAAAATCCCACTCAAATTTGGTTTTTGCTTATTTTCTATGTCCAGTTAGTTGGGCCTAAGAGATAGGGTTTCTAAACGCATGGTATAGGGTATCGTATAGTCGGTCTAGACCGACTATAATTTTCTTACTTGTTTTTTTTTTTTTTTTTTTTTTCATTTATAAAATTTATAGAAGCAGAAATGTACGAAAAAGGCAGAATCAACAAAGTGGTTGTGTATTTGTTGAATTATGTTCGAATTGCTCTGTTGGTTGTTAATTACATCTATTGATTAATATCATAAATATCCTCAAATATGTTATTTTATTTACATAAAAAAATAGTCCAATCATTTTTCGACGGAATTATCGGGTAAAAATTATTGTAATAAGAAAATCATACAACTTTTGAAAATAATTCTTATATATTCTGTTTCCCCATAAAAAAAAAATCCTGCAAAAAGACCGAAAAATAAACCCCTAGATCTGAGGGAAAACTGTTAACCTGGCAACACTACTGAACAGAATTTCTTAACTATTATTAATTTTTCTCTTTTATTAATGAGAAATAAATTAGTATAGTACTCAATCCAAGTTATTTGTAAATAAGGTTGTGTGTGTGTGGCTGCGAAAAAAAACATGGTTTATGCACATACACAAAAAGGCATCCTCAGGTTCGAGAGAATCGTGAGCCACTATGTTTACACGAAGCAATTTTTGTTGCGCATCTTTTGTGTTTGTGCGGAGAGAGGGGAAAGAAGAGTGGTATTTGGTACGGAGTTGCTTGTCCTCGGAAACTAGTTTTGTTGTGCTATTCGTAATTTTAAACACGAAGTTAGCTGCAGGTTATTATTATTTGACATTTCTTTTCATACTTTGCTTCGCTGTGAAAAATTATTCATTTATTTTATTTTTTTATTAATTCATTTTTCTTTGACTTCCATTTTTTTACACAAATAGATTTTTCACTTTGAACCAATAATAAATTCTTTTTACACAATCTCAAAAATATGAACTATCAAAAATGTAAGAATTTGGTAGTAAAAGAAAACGAAAATTGCTTGAAAAAAATTTCTCTGTGTGAACATTAATGCATGAAACACATAGACGACAGCGGCTGCACGACTACAGCCTGTCAAAAATAAAATACACACGTTTATATGAAAACGATTATTTTGATACCAACACAGTTACAGGACACTACACGACCAACTTAGTCTAATTTCTATTTTTGTTGGCTACAAAATAAAAATAGTGTTGACAATATAACAAAATATGTAAAAGACATTAGTGCTATGAAATATTTTATTTTGTTGAAAAAAGTAATCGCAAAAAGAAGTGCTTTAATAATTCCATTAATAATCAAAAGGGGTTAAGTAAATTTATTTATTTTTACGTTATAATAATGCTTTATAAATAAGTAATTTTATATATAAGTCAAGTTTATATGGAATCATGTATGTTTTTCTATTTTAATAAAGTAAAAAAATATAACTGGCACTACTGAAATAAAAATGCTTTTGTATAAAAACAGCTGTTTATATTGTTATATGTTGTTGTCGGTTTCAAAAAAATTAAGTAGCTGACTACACGACTACAATTGCAGCCAGCAGTATTTGTAGTCGTGTGTTCGTGTAGCCGCTGTCGTCTATGTGTTTCATGCATAAGGCAACTTTAAGAGAGAATTGCAAAGTTGAACAACAAAAATTGTCTCGTGTGAACCGGGACAATATCTCTGTACTTATGTTAGCATGTAGCTCGTACTCAGCATGCGGTTAATTCTTGACCTGCGCTTTATTGAGAAAACAGCTGTTTTCAATACATTGTCAGTTGTTAATCAAATTTGCAGAGCAATAGCGTTGCGTTCTTTGAGAGTGTTTAACATAGAGGGTAAAATTTTATAGCAACGTGATTTTTCATTTGAATTGAAATAAATGAAGCACATGTAAAACGTTTCATCAAATATATTTATTTTTTTTATATCTTAACAGATTGGACAAATTCTCTTTCACCACCTTCATCACGAACGCCATCACCACCAACCACCGCAAATACAAAAGCAACATCTAAAACTTCATCATCAGCCACAAATTTCCATCAGCAATATAGTCCCATTGAACATTTCGACGTTGTTGATGGTCTTAAGCCACAACATAATTCAATATATTTCAATCATTCCACAAACACCGGCACGCACCACGCTAGCCATAGTATTAATATGGAAACGGCTACTGCAGCTTCTGCATCACCAAAAAGCGGCATTGAGACTGCAAGTAGTGCTCATTATGCTTACAATAATAATCTTCTGTATTGTGTTCCCAATACTACAACAGTAGCTATAACAACAGTAGCACCCTCAGGCTCAACTACGTCATATCATCCATCTCCTCTTTCCGTTGCAGCATTGACAACTTCGCCGGTCTCTTCGAATCTGTCCACACCCACCGAAGCCACTGAACATTTTGGCATTGCACATTACGACGACAATATAGATGCAGCTGCTGTTAATGAACTTTCACTACGTTTGGAGACCGAGCTACGTGCTGCCAAAAGTCGTCATTTGTCATGTACTGGAGTACAGTTGCCATGGGATCTAACACCTCGCATAGCGGCTGATATGATTAAAACCTCTGAGAGGGAACCGTGTGGTGTTCGAGGTTGTGCTATATTTATCGATTTTGAAGATGAGACAGGTAGTGCCAGGTAAGTTTGTTTTTTGTTAAATCTTTTGAAGGTTGCATGTTTCTAGTTTGTTGGGTTTTCTTAACAATAACTTAAAGTTGAAACTTTAAATAGGGGTAACGAGTAAGTCATCTATTTTATGAGGTATGTAGGATACACAATTTCATTACAGTATGGAAATTTTAAATTATTATTTTTTTTTGTACATAGATATTTAAGTAAATTTTCTTCATTGGTAAATAGGTGATTTTCAGTTTAGGTTTTGTTAATCAAACGTTTTGGAACAATCGAGTATATTTGCTATGACTTGAATAAAAAAAAGTCGGGATCCATCTGTTCCGGTTGCTTTTAATTCTTCAAAAATTACGTTTAATTACATTTAGAGCAAAACTTTGGTAATTGAAAATTATTATGAAACTATGAAAATGCCTGGTTTTCGTTATCATTTTCAATGTCAGTTTATATTAAAAAATGGTTACATTTGACATCTAAATGAAGAGATGACAGTTGAGGCACTTTTTTTGTCAACATAACATTAATATGAAATTAGGCAAATTTAGAGCAGGAAGGAAATTTAATACTGAATCCCTCAAAGAATATTATTGATACATTTGAATGTGGACAGATTGAGATAATTTTTTTTAAGTACGTTCCAGTTACAAAATTTTAAACTCCTGAATATTAAAAAGACTTTTGATTTTATTAAAATTAAGGTTATGGCGACGCTGTAAAAGTCTACATATTGCCAGATTATCCCTGAAATTTGGCACATCATATCGACATAAACTACAACGCGACCAATGCCTTTACAATGGAAGTTTGCCGTTATCTGTACAAGCAAGCACGACCACAGATAAACAAGATTACTCAGTGTTGAGCTGGGTTTTGCTTAGCTAATATGGTGTGCACCCGACGAGCTCTTGATAGAAACTGAAAAAGACTATTCAATACTTCAGAGCAAAGAGATACGTTTGTTGCGAGTTGTTGTCTGTGACGATATTTCTAAGTACCGGTTAACACAGGACAATTTTTGTTGCTCAACTTTGCAATTCTCTTTTATATATATATGTTGGTTCCTTTAGTTCCTATAAGGAGCATAGAGCCTCTACATTGCTTGAGGTTTCGGTAATCATTTGGTTTAAGATGAGTAGCGGTTTGGGCTTCTGCATCCGATCCTGGAGCTGGAGCTCCCAGCATGGCCTCCAGGCGGGCTGTTGGTGGCAATTAGTTATATAAAGGCGCCAATATTTCGCATTGACGTTCTAGGTAACGTTGGCACTCACAACTTGTGTGAGGTCCGGCGCCACACGGAAACCCTCTGAGACTCCTCCCGGAACCGCTGATTATCGGAGATTGCATTAGCAGCTGTTCCGTATATCTACGGAACTTTCCACTATCCGCAACCTAGACTCCCCCGATAGCACCCAACTGTGAGAGAAATTTGTTTCAAGCAATTTTCGTTTTCCTCCACTTCCTAATTCTTATGTACATTTTTGACAGTTCATTTTATTTAGTTTGTGTAAAAATAATTTATTATTGGTTCAATGTGAAAAATCTATTTATGTATGTGAAAAAAAATGGAAGTCAAAGAAAAAAAGAAATAAAATAAAAATAATAAATAATGAAAGAAATGTCAAATAATAACCTGCAACTAACTTCGTGGTTACAATTGCGAATCGCACAATAAAACGAGTTTCCGAGTGCAAGCAACCCCGTACCAAATACAATTCTTTCTTCTCTCTTCTACAAACTCAAAAGTTGCGCAAAAAATTGCTTCGTGTGAACCGGGACTAAGCAAATATTTTATCAATAAGAACAGTTATATTCGTTGTCTATAATTTTTCGTGACTGAAAATAACTAAAGAATAAATAACTCAAAAACTTAAATTTATAGCTACGGTATTTTTAGAAATCTATGGGTTTCGGATGACCTTGACCTAATGACACTATTTATTGACATTATTCTGGGACCATGACAGTTATACATTTTATTATGAAAGTAACAATATGCAAGTTATATTTTAATTTTTTACGAAAAAAAAATTTTTTTAAGTAAAAACAAATTAATTTAATTCTGTAGACTTTTTTAACAATGGCATATTTTTTTAAAACAATTTTTAAAATTTTATATAATTTGCTGTTTGCAGGCGCATTGCATCCTTTAAGGTTGATCCCAATACTGTGTCTACTTTTGAATTATTTTTAACGTTAAAACAAGACAAAGGTGGATGGACTAAAATATTGCCACAATTTCTCAAGTAAGTACACAACATATAAAAACAAGCATTTAAATACAGCAATTTCTTATATTTAATTACAGAAATCTTACACGCAGTTCTATATTAGTAAGTCCACATTTTATATTACATAAGCATCAGCTTTATGCCTGTGAATAGGAACTTTTTCAAAGAAGAAATCAAACAAACAAAAATGAATAAGAAAACTTATAAGATAACCAACAAAAAGAAAACCACCTAAAATGTACAAAAAAAAAGAATAACAATGAAAAGAAAAATAATTAATATAAATATTAATAGAATTCATTATACATATTATCACAACAAACAAAACCAAAAACCAAACACATATTACAAATATGAAAGATGATTACACAACCAATAATAGTGATTATGAAGAAAAGAAAAAAAAGAGGCATGTCAATTGTGTTAATAACAAATAACAGCAACAAAAACAAATAGGTAATCCCTCCGATTAAGAAGAAGAAAACAAATTAAATCTTTAATTAATTTTTAGTTTTTAATGTTTAACTTCCTCATTATTTTTTATTTTCTTCTCATTTCTTGTGACAAAGTCATATAAAGAGGCAAACATGAAATAATATACCAAAAAATTATACAAATGTGTAAATAATAATACAAACAAATAAAAAAAAAACGTCTTATAATACTGGGAAAACTTTGGACCATACACTATTTTCTGTAACAATACATAATTCAAGTATTAAAAACAACAACTTAACTTTTAATATCTTTTAAATTAAATTACAAAAATGTATTAAACAAACAGAAATAATTCTTTGAAGCAAAATACAAGTAACACTTTAATATTTATTTTTTTTAACGGGAGTTCTCCACATTTTAAATTAGCATTTCACTGTTTCTCATAACAATTTTGTTTTTGTATTTTCACAATTTAATGTGAATACTATTAATCACTTTAAATATTCTAAAAATTAATTTGAAAACTCATTACAATATTTCAACTATTAGATTTTGTAGCAACACAATTAAAAAAATTAAAATTTTTTTTTTTCTTTTGTTAATGAATTTAAAAAAAATATATTTATTTCTATTTAAATTTGCCATAATTAAAAATATGAGAAAACAATTTAGCACATAAACTACAATGTGAAATATTTTGAATAACATCCAATTACTGCCCTGATCAAAAAACAAATTAGAATACAAAATGAGTTTTTTTGTTTTTTCATTACTGGAAAATTACATTTATATATTTCTCAATTATTTTAAATATTCTCAATTATTTTTAAACTTTTCTCAATTTAAATTCAAAAAATGAAATTTCGTTTGCCATGTCTTTGATATAAAAATAGAAATTATAATTTTTTGAAATAGATAAATGTAATTTTTTATGAAATTTTCTAGAATCATTTCTTTACTCCTAAAAAAATTGAATTTTTGAGTTCCAAATTTATTTTATATAATAAATTTCAATTTAATTTATCGTAAATTGGAAGCAATATGTGCTTTATATTCTAAAATATTTTTTATAACAGTCTTTGAATTAACATGTTTTTTTTTTCTTCAATTCCATACCAGAATTATTGCATTCTTCCAAAGAAATGGTTAAAATTCTGTGTAATTTTTACTAAGGCTTAATTTCAACATTCTTTATAAATCATTCTCCAGATTCTGGAAGTAAATTTGTTCCGTTTGAAGAAAATTGCAATTTAGTCTCAATGACTCTGATGTCAGATTTGCTTTATGAAGAAATTTATAAATTATAGAAATATTTAAAGAATTTGAGTACCCACTTAAATTGTTCTGGTCAGTGACTGAGAACTCCTGCTTTAAAATACATTGTATTCAAAAAAAAAAAAAAAAAAAAGATTTTTGATTTTGTGAAATCAAATAATACACCAAATATTTAAATTAAATAGAATAATTACAAAGAATTTGACTGACTTTTTTTTTTTTTGGCAATCTAAAAACAAATACTAAATTACTATTAACATCCTCTTTGTTAAACA
Source organism: Cordilura impudica (assembly GCA_963682025.1). Taxonomy (NCBI): domain Eukaryota; kingdom Metazoa; phylum Arthropoda; class Insecta; order Diptera; family Scathophagidae; genus Cordilura; species Cordilura impudica. The sequence continues at coordinate 185,948,477 of OY821519.1, forward strand.
AAGTCTTTAAATACAAACCAAAAATAAAAAGGAAGTAACATTTTTGTAAATGTCAGCATGAACCTTTTGTACTTTTAAATTAAAATTTTTCGTTTTTTAAGCTACCATGCATAAACACTAACCCAAACACAAGGAAACTGAAATAAATACTAAACAAACATAAATTCATACAAGATTATAACGTTTCCTTTAATTCCTAAACATTCTTCAATACAAAATAACCAATAAAAAATATATATATATATAAAAATGGAAACAAATTTATCAAAAAAAAAGAAAGAAAAAATTAAAAACGATGATAGAAACATTTTTTTTAGAATTAAAAAATCAACAAAATATTAAAATTAGAAGTAGTTTTTAAGTTCCAAAAATCTCTTATAATGTGTTTTCGATTCGTTTGTAGCTGATCATTCATTATATACTATGATGTTAACAAATTCATAGTTAAACAAAACAAAAACAAAGTTGATGTGATATTAAAATATAAATATTAATTATAATAATAATAATAATAATTAATGATAATATTAAATAATTTATTAAACAAACCGAATCTGTTATAATGTTAAAAACTAAACTTTATTATGTAATTCGCTTATAAGTATTTTTTGTGAAAGTTTATTCTTGTTTTCTTTTTTGTGCTTGTGTTTTTATTTAGTTTTTTTTTTTTTAATTAAAATTATTTTTGTTTAAATACATATATCTATTAAAATTGAAATGGATTTTTATTAATATTTTAATAATATATTTATTAGATTTAAAAAATTGATTAACAGTAACAGTAAAAATGGTTTATAAACTTATAATCTTTTATAAGTTTCACACATTATTTATTTGTAACTATAATGTATGCATACCTGATTGTATGATTGATCATACCAACTAATTTTGGTTAAATAACTTAGAAACTTGTTTATTTAACCAGTTATACTTTGGTTACTAATCACATTTCTATAGCAAGTACTATCATCATCGTTGACAGTTTTGTGAAAATTCAAACAAAACTGCCAGCATAGCAAAGTAAAACAATTGTTGTGAAGTAAAGATGTTTGATTGTTTGTGAAGTAGAGATGTTTGATTTGTTTAACTTGTTCTAAATTAGGAGATTAGAACAAGTGGCTAATTTTTATTTATTTTATTCTGAAAATTATTCTGAAAAAATTTCGAAAATTCAAATATATTTTTGAACTGGACAAGTAAAAATTTTAAAAATATAATTTCGAAAAGAAACTGCTCATAAAACTTGCATCCTAGTATATTCAAATTTCGCTTCTACTCGATGCAAAAAAGACGTCCTTTTTTATATTAAGCTTTTGTTAAAGCAAAAGTAATAGCAGATAACTTAAACTAATTTTTGCAAAACGTTTGAGTTTGGATTTTTCTTTATTATTATTATATGACTCTGTGGTGTTCACGTTTCAGTGGGTTTTCTGTCTGTACTTTATATTCGCCTGATACAAAGAGTGTTCGAGAAACAGGTTATAACTTCATATACGTTTTGTTTCTAGAATTATGATTTTTGTTTGCATTCTTTAAACCCCCATTTCCTTCAAAATTAAAAAACGCAACGTTAAGTTTACATACTTGTTGAACTTGCCTTAGATTTTATTTTTAATTGCAGCTATTTCTATTGATTTTAAAAAAGTATTCAACGATTTGAAATATTTTAAAATTTTGTGTTTAAAAAACAATTGAATTTTTGTTTTTTTTTTTTAATATGTATGAAATTTTCAATTTTATTTAAATTTTTTATATGTATTTATACTAAAGTTTTCCATTTTAATTATAAAAAATTTTAATTTAACCTAAATCTTCAACTTCAATAAAATTTTATTTTATGAATTTCCATATTAAAAATTGTATGTTTTTGTTTGATAAATCGTTCGTTTTAGTTTTTGCCTAAAAATTGACAAAAAAAAATGTCTTAATTATCCTATTAAGCATTAATTGTAATATAAGGCATTTATAAATTTCAAATTTAAAAACTACGTTTTATTCCTTTATTAACAAGGAGAGAAACTTTGCGATTCTTATCAGTATCATTTCTTAAACACAATCCCGGGCCTACTTTCAATTGTACAATATAATTAAAACAAAAACATATATGGAATTTAAAATTGATTTTAAATAATTGGTGTATTATTATTTGAAATTTGCTTTATTTTATAAAATATAAATTAAATTATCTAGGATAAAAATACCAAACTAAACAAAAACAATTTGAATATTTAAGAACACTGCCAAGCAAATTCTTAAATATATTAAAACAAAACTAACTAACAATAGTTATTAAAATGTTTTTGCAAAATAATGAGATAAAAAAGTCATCTGTGTTATAACATTTAGTTAAGATAAAAATGAAATAATTTGAAATTATTGTACTAAATAAATCTTAAACATAATTATATTGTAAGCTAATTTTTTAAAGTTTTGTTTAAAATTGAAGTAACATATCTAAAAATTGGTTCAATACAACATATACGTATATTGAAAACGCAAAGTCAAGTTTAAAATAAAATGAGACATTTCGAAATTAAACTAAAGAAAAAGTTAAACAACTGTGAGAATTTAATGATGAATGGATTTATTTGAATTTGCTTACAATATTATTGTGATTAAGATTATTTAAGTATTGAAGATACAGCAGTTAATGGATTAATTTGAATTTATATATTACAATATAAAAGATAGTGCTTAAAAATATTTGTCTAGTGTTGTCCTAATAATTACAATCATTTGAATTTAAGATATTAAATTAAGAATTTACAGTTTTATTTACTACATATTTTTACTGATTTTTTTTTTTATTTATTACTATGCCAGTTTTATTAAACCTGAAAAAAATTTAAAAAATAAGTTTTGTTAACCTGGTTCAATCCTTGAGAATGTTGCGAGTCTGTGATAAATTTTGATTTTTAATTTATGAAAATCGAGCAATAATTTGATATGTTTCCTCAAATTTTCAGTATTCCTGATAGTATATTTTCAATTCTATAGAGTTATTTCCAAGAAAGGCAAAATTTATTAAATATCAATATTTTTTGATAGATATTGTTCAAATACTTTTTAATAGAATAAAAATTATTAATTATACATAAGTTAACATTAGCTCAAATTTGTTAAGGTGTATTTGAATTGTGGTTTATTGTATTATGTCTGCTAGTTTATCCTAGCAATGTTTTCCGCTTCAACTCTAGTAAAAATTGTCAATATATAAACTGAAAATAATAAAACAACAAACCTAAAATAAAATTTCAAAACTAAATTTTTATCGCAATTAAATTCATTGCTATTCAATTCACTTTTAATAAAAATTTAACAGAAATAATATTTACAAAATGCACGTTACTTCGAAATATTTTATATTTTCGTTGTGAAATTTGCACTACTCCAAAGCAACACAACCGATTAACGTGACTAAATTTATTTTCGGATTAACTGATAATTACTGGAGCTCAAGCACTAATGGCACCAAATATCAATTTCTTGGGGATAACAATTTCATTCGTATTTTAAAAGATTCGTTTCACAGACATGGGCGGGCGGGTGTCTTCCTTTTTTAGTTCTAAAATTAAGTTGGGGTCGCTAAAAATACAAATATCCAGGTACCAAATCTGAATTTTAGTTGGATTTTAGTATGTAAACGAAAGCACATGATTATTGCAAAACCGCGAACCAGCACCAGGGTATAGCTATATGAACTGTAACACCCAATACATGCTGGATTTAACACCTTTTACCTGTATAAGAAAGACAACAAGAGCGTAAGCCGTCTGTAAATAAATAATGAACAAATGCAACTCCAATTATGTCTTTCCTTTTAACTACCCATTCTGAAAAATATGGTTGGCAAAGCACTCTAAAATATATTATTAGGGCTGTCAATGTGTTATAAAGGCCTTTGCCAGCCCACTTCGGAATATGCTCAGGCCAGTTGTTTTTAAAGCGAAAGTAGAGTACTATTTTGTACAAACACTGCAGATATCTAGCAAGGTTCAGAAAATACACACATCACAAAAATACAACACATCTAAAAATTAAAACATCCACTCGCGATCGGAAAAATCTGATACACCCCTATAATAACGATAGCAATTGTTTCAACCAAATTTATTAAAAAAATCTAAAATAATTCATTAACAGTTATAAAAAAATAAAAGAAAATAATGAAAATAAAAAGATAGTAATAAAATAGAAAACAGAGAAATTTTTATACCCTATACCACTATGTGGTTTGGGTATAATGACTTTGTGCTGCTGTTTGTAACAACCAAAAATATTTGACCTAGACCCATCTTTAATTATACCGATCGAATCAGAATCACTTTCTGAGTTGATTTAACAATGTCCGTCCGTCCGTCCGTCTGTGTGTCCATGTAAAGCTTGTAATCAAACTGCAGGTCGCAAATATGAATATATCTTGATGAAATTTGGTATATAAGCTTTTATCTGCCATGGGATGAACGCTATTGAAATTGGTGAGAATCGGTCCATGTTCAGACCTAGCCCCCATACAAATTACCCCTATGAAATCGACATAAATTGCCATAAGATCCAAATTGTCATATAGATCTTACTCAAATTGGGTTTTGTATGCGTTCATTACGTCCATTAATGAGTAGTCCAAAAATGATCCATTTGGCCCCATATAGAGCTGCTTCCCGATCTTCACTTAAATCTATTAAAAAACAAAAATATTGCACTGATTCTTCTCAGATTTTGTTTGTATATATTTTTGCAAAATACAAGAGACTAGCAAACATAATCAGGATCGGTCCATTTTTGGACCTAGTCCCCATATAGATATAGCATCCGATATGAACTTTTTATATCTGCAGCCAAAAAAATTAATAAAAATCAGACTCAAATTTGGTTTTTGCTTATGTTCTATGTCCAGTTAGTTGGGCCTAAGAGATAGGGCATGGTATAGGGTATCGTACTTGTTATTTTACTTGTTTTCTTACTTGTTATTTTTAATTTCTATTTTTTAATGTTTATTTTTTTATTTTTATTATTATCTTTATTATTATTTTTATTTTTCTATAAATGCTAATGAATTATTTTAGATTTTTTTAAATAAATTTGGTTGAAACAATTGTCGTTTTTATAGGGGTGTATCTGACCGAAAAGTCTGCTAAATTTTTGCCGAAAACCTCTGATTTATACAAAACTTTACTAAACAACCGAATTTGTTCTTATACCACCGGCAATTTCTGCCTGGGTATAGTTAGAAGGAAGGGAAAGACAAAGATTTTGACATTATTTGTATTAACTTATGAATATTACGATTGCAATAAAGCAGCTATTGTCACATTACATCTTTTTTGCTCCAGATATACAGGCATGTTAGAAATTACGTTCGGAATTCGTTTGACACCCCCTAGTTAACATTTCAAACGGATCTGTTTTCATTTCTTCAGATTCTGTTCATTTTTATTATTTGCATAAAAGTTCAAAAAGCTAATTTTTGTGCCAACATATTCCGTGTTAAAGCGAACCCGTGTCAGGACATACATAGATTATCGGTTAAAGCGAAAATTTGATACATGATTTAGGTTAAAAATTTTGATAAAGTGAGTTCATATTGATTTTTACTTTTAAAAAAATCTATTCGAATTATGGACTGATTCTTCAAAACGAATCGTAATGAAACGTTTAAAATTTATATGAAAAATATTTCAAAGTTTTTCATACAAATTGAAATCGTTTTTCTGATATTTTTCACAATTTTATTTTATTCAATGTAAAAATGAAATCACTGAGAATTGTAGAACATGGCCGTATGTGAGAAATTTATTTCAAAAGTCAAATGGAAACAATGTCCCAATACCGACTTGGATATATGGATTTTTATAAAACGATAGAGTTATTATTTTCGTTTTAATATTTATTGTTTTTATAAAAAGAATAGACCGCACAAGAACTAGTTCGTATCTTACAATTTTAATATCCCCTTTTTTTCATTCAAAGAATGAGCAAATGCATTTTTGATACATCGTCATTCATGACAGAATACAATTTTGTTTGTTATTTAGAACAATCTTAAGTCTTAATTTTTTTTATTGCAGGCATTCTTTAGTTTTATAATTTTTTTTTTTTATATAATTTTCAAGATCTCTTTAATTTGGTATATGTATGTACGTATACTTTTTTTTTAATTGAAAATCTTTAAAACAATGTAAATTTTTACTATTAAAAGAAAGGAAATAGAACCATAAATGTGATCTATTCAATAAAAAGAAAACAGGGCAAGCGAAAACATATAAAAGATATTTCTGAATTTCGTATTTAAACGAAAGACAAAACATCAAAATAATTAAAATTTAATTAATTGAATTGGAAAATTATTAAATTCAACATTAATAATAATAATATTGTATATCAGAAATAAAAATGATCTTATCATTCAACAATTTTGTTATAGTCGATTTGCAAAATATTGAATTTTTTATGGGTGCACCAACGAATTTTACTTTTCTAATAATAAAGACATTCAGGACATCCTTAAATAATAATACTGTGAATTTTTTAATATGATGCAATAAATTTAAAATAACAAAAAAAAAATTAATGTGATTAAAACAAACAACAAAAACAAAAATAAAAACATATTTTCTTAAAAAGTAAGCTTTATGCAAGAATTTCAATTAAAAATCAAAAAAGAAAAACTCAAGCAAATTTATCAAGATATAAAAATTATTAACAATAGGTTTTATAAAATAATATGTACTAACAATAAATTTTAACAAACAATAGTCACTGTGCTTTACTCAAATAATCATTTGCAAACTACTTACATAGATACATACATACTCTTACATATAATATTTTAATTTTTATAATTTGCCAATAGCGATAAATAATCTATTCGTATAAATTTACAACAACAACAAATAAAATACTTACATATATTGCATATTAAATATTCAAATTCAAATCATACACGTCCAGTGGCTCCTCAAAGTTAATTGTAAGCAAAGTAAATTTTAATATATTACAAAAAGGATATTAGCTTTCTTCTCATACGAAACAACTTCAAATCAATAAAAAAAGCATATTCTTTCAAAATAGCTAAAAAAAAAAACAAAACAAAAAACATTAACAACAATAAAATACCGAACATACAATAATTAAGAAACTTTTTCTAGGTGTTTAAAATCAAATATTAAAATTAATAGAACATTTTTTTCCACATGAGTAGATAACTAAAAAATAAAAGTAAATATTATATCAAAAATCAAGGGAAATACATATGTATACATATGTGCATATGTATTGTTTAATCAAATAAAATAAAAATTTAACTTATGGTTTTGAGAACAACGCAAATAAAAATACAAATTATACATTAAAATTTTCTTAAGTAGATTAAACAAAATTAAAAAATATTATGTGTCTATCCCACCATGTGATTAAAAATTATAATAAAAAAAAAAAAATTATTTTGTTCGTATTAAAAAAAAAAAATAAGAATCTAAAACAGCTCTTAATTAAAAAAAAAAAAGATTAATTATTGATAAATAAAGTTTGATATTCATTAGCATTATTAAGCAGTCGAAATTCATAGAGGTTGGAATTGAGATGTAACTAATGATATTGCGAATTGAATTAGTATCAGTGTCAGCTTGATATCTTCCATCTATATCGTTATCTTCATAATAAAATATATATTTTTTTTATCTTAATATAAAAATATAAATATATGAATTTATTAACGGTTTTATTCCTAATTAATCAGAAATTATTATAAATACAATAGTACGAAATTTTCTTGTAAAATCCCAAAGTAAGTTTTGTCTCCAATAACTTGTCTCCAATTTCCTCTAAAAACCTGAAGTTGATTAAAAATAACTTAAAATAATTCACACAATTAGTGATGTGTATGTTTTCGATACTTTATAACAAAAAAAAATTTTTTTGTGAAAATTTGATTTATGTATAGAATTATTATTATTATTTATAACTTTTTTTCAATAAAAAATCAATCGAAATGTATTTTGTTCCGATTAATCACAATAAAATGAGAGAATAAGAGAAACGTTTATGAATACAAATTCTTATTAAAGTTTGTAAAACAAGTTGTATTTTTTTATAACTTGGATTTAAATTTTTTCATACAAAAAGAGTATTTATTAGATCCAAAAGAAGTTTGTTTAGGCATAAATATTTTTTTTTAAGTAGAACATATTTTAATGTAGCAACGGAGTTTTTTTTTTTTTAAATTTCAAAGTACCGTAATTTGGTTAAATATTTAATGCTACATCTACTATATCTCATGTTAAAATCTTTTTTATTTTCTTAGCGCCATCTACATATTTCAAATTTCAGTTAACAAAAACTAGGATTTATTAAATCCAAATCATTAAAAAATTCAAAATACCTGTTCAATAACAAATATGCACATCAAAGCAAAAATTAAATTTTTTTTTTTTATGAATACAACCGTTAATATCTACAATATTTTGCGAAAAGTATTGCAACAAATAAAATACCGTTTTATATTTTCTTTTTTGAACCAATTTATTTAATATTTGTCAAAAGAAAAAAAACTGCCGAAAATGCAAAAGGACAACAGCACAATAATTCGAGCTGTCCTACTGAACTGTCCAACATCTGGTGATTTAATTAACAACAACATGTACGAAAAGTAATTTCATTTCGTTTTATAAAAAATAACAAATCTGTATTTTTTGTTGGCCAATTTCATAGTTTTGAAGCAGTAAATGGAGACAAAAATCAAGGATTTTTCGTTTAAATAGTAAGATCACCACGTTTTTTTTTTTTAAATATTTTTATAGGGCAACTCGCACGTATTCGTTATATTAGTTTGTAGGTTTATTCTCTATTAATTATTCTTTGTTTGTTTGTGTTTACCAAAATATTGTTTATTTTGTCGAGTACTATCTGATGATCGTCATGGTACGGTGTTCCTGTCAACCACTTTCAAGCAGTCCCCAGACAATTAATTGATCATTTCCTTCTTGGTCTCATACGGTTCTGTTGAAATTATATTTGTTCTATTTCATTATTAATAATTGGCATCTTCCTTTGTATGTCCTGTCTCAAGTTCGTAATTATATATTCATATTTATTCAAATCTGTGGAGAGTACTAATTTAAAATTTCCGACCTGTATTCGTATTTGTCCAGCATGTACCGAAATCAGGAGTCTAATTTTCGCAGTCGTGATCGAAATAATTCCGTATTGAAATATATTTCGATAGTGTAAATATTTCTAATTTCCATACTCGTTATAAACGAAACGATTTTTTATATTGTATTTCAGTATTACTACAACACTACATAAATAAAGGGAAAATGCAAACAAAAACATGTTTATTCTAAAATTAATAAAATGTAAGAATTAAACTATTAATAACATTAGTAATTTATTCTTCAACGAATAAATATCGTTTTCGTCGCGTCAATCCTCCGGGTAAGGGAAAACCGTTGCGGTTTTTATTTTGTGAGTCTCGTGGTTGTTGCTTGGCATGAAGTTGGGTTATGTGCCTAACCCCCTATCACACATCGAAAAACTCAATACACCTACATTTTTCTAATACACACACATTTTCCGCAGTGGTCACACTAATGGCACCAAATTTTTCGTGCGAGTAATGGCTGCCAGTAACCCTGCTATCGCACATCACACTGCAACTGTGAAATCGTTGTGTACGTATTCGCCCCTGTTCTTGAAACCACTATCACGAAAAAAAACTCGTAAATGAAAAAATTCTTAAATCTACGAGTTTTTTGCTGTTCTCTAATTTCAATAAGAATATTTTTTCTCGTTTTAATTCACATAGAAAAGGCTTTGTGAAATCAAAACAAATGCCCTTTTTTTCTACTAAGCAGGTCTTAAGAGGTAAAAAAACTAATTGATATTTAAACTCTAACATGTTTTTTATTGAACCTTGTCATTATTTTAAAAAATTAGACATTAATTTTATGAAAAAAAAAAAACGATTTTAAAAAACGTCTACATTTTGCGCTGATTTAATAATAAGTGGTCGATGTTAATAAAGCACACTTTTTGCGATGATGCTATTCTATAACTATAATAAAAACTTTTTATTTACACAATCTATTTTCCATTATAATTTTTTCAATTATAACATAGATTTTTTATGCAATAATTATTGCAAATAAAGGAATTAAAAAAAATGTTTTCATCAAATCACATATTTTTATTTTTTTGCATATGTTCGAAACAGTAGTAGTGATGCCAGTCAAATCCAATTTATTTGAATATCGAAATTTTTTTTGGTGATGCCTAACTTTTTAAAAATAGAAAAGTCATTTTTAATTGAATGAAATTGAAGAACAAAAACAATTAAGTTGTTATTTTAAAAGAAAATATTTTTCTTTACACTTTTTCCCTAAACTTAAGAAAAGACATGCACAAAATACTTAAAAGTTTTTTGTGAAACTGAATAAAGAACCATATGGCACCTCGGTTTCTAGATAACATATGTTCTTAACTAAAACATATGTTTCCATTAAATAAATAAAAAAAGTGGTTTCAAGAAACCCAAAATTTCAATTTCAATTTAAATTCACTCTTATTCAAATAACGTTTCAAGAACAGGGCTGATTATTAGTTTTATTTTAATAACAGTTAATAATATTTATGTTCTATAATTAACAAGCTTGCGTTTTTTTATTTGCGCATTTCAAGAAATAAATCATAATAATAGATTTAACAAGTTAAAACTTTAATTACAATTTAGCAGAATCCAATAAATTTGCATTAAATTTAAAACAGGGTAACATTAATCATCGTTAGTGGCAGCCATAACTCGCACGAAAAATTTGGTGCCATTAGTGTGACCACTGCGGAAAATGTGTCTGTATTACACCCCTATCTCACATCTCACTGCAATTGTGGAATCGTTGTGTACGTATTATCAACGAAAAATTGTTCGAATTAGTCGAATCCATCGCCATTAACTTTTATGCTCACACATCTGACTGCAATCTCATTTTTAAAATGTTGTCGAAGCGTAAACTTGAAAAAATTTGTTAACTTCTCTCTCTTATTTTTTTATTTTAAATAGAGTTACCGAGTTATTTATACAGGCACATGTTTGAGGGAAAATGTTTACATTTATTATTATTAGTTTTATATTAATAACAATAATATTTATGCTCTATAATTAACAAACTTGCGTTCTTAAATGCGCATTTGAAGAAATAAATCATAATAATAGATTTAACAAGTTAAAACTTTAATTACAATTTTGCAGAATCCAGTAAATTTGCATTTAATTTATAACAGGGGTAACCCAGCTATCTCACATCACACTGCAAGTTCGAAAAACTCAATACACTCACATTTTTTTTACTAATACACACACATTTTCCGCAGTGGTCACACTAATGGCATCAAATTTTTCGTGCGAGTAGTGGCAGACACTAACGATGATTAATGTTACCCTGTTATAAATTTAATGCAAATTTACTGGATTCTGTAAATTTGTAATTAAAGTTTTAACTTGTTAAATCTATTATAATGATTTATTTTTTGAAATGCGCATACAAAAACGCAAGTTTGTTAATTATAGAGCATAAATATTATTAACTATTATTAAAATAATACTAATAATAATAAATGTAAACATTTTCCCTCAAACATGTGCCTGTATAATAAACTCGGTAACTCTACATAAAATAAAATAAGAGAGAGAAGTATACAAATTTTTTCAAGTTTACGCTTCGACAACATTTTAAAAATGAGATTGCAGTCAGATGTGTGAGCATAAAATTTAATGGCGATGGATTCGACTATTTCGAACAATTTTTCGTTGATAATACGTACACAACGATTTTACAATTTCAGTGTGATGTGAGATTGGGGGGTTAGTAAAAATGTGTGAGTGTATTGAGTTTTTCGAACTTGCAGTGTGATGTGTGTTAGGGGTAACGAAAATTGCTGTTCGTTTACAATTTTGGATATATATGTTTTTGAGAACTAATTTTTCTTACTCTGAAATTTCAGTTTTTACTGGTTTTTACTGGGAAAGTAAACGAACAGAGCTATGGTCTTTGGCGAAATAGATTTGAGTTTTGCGGCCGTTGTTGTCACTTGTTAAATTTGCGCCTTCAACCATAATTTTGTGTTTGCACATTTTGCGGAAAATCGGTTTGGCTTAGGTGAGCGGATATTTTGATTAGTTTGATGTGAAAAATTATTGTGGCGATTTCTAGGAGGAAAACGTAAAACATTTTGGTTATTCGTTACATACATATGTTGAGCCCCCAATTAATAAGTTCTCTTTAGATATCATAAAAAATATATTTTTTTTATTAAACAATTTGCCCTTTTATTCTTTTTTTTATTCTAATCTAAATCATAATTGACTTCGCGTTGACTTTCTGCAGTCATGTTGTGTTAAATCCAATTTTTGGTTTCAGGTTGCGGCATAAAAATGTGGAAAACTAAAATTATTTATTTTGTAGACATATCGTTAGTAGAATTTATGGAATGTTTTATTTTTATTTCGAATTATTGGTTTCATATAATTTTGTTTGTTTAAAATAGGAGAAAACGTATAAAGATATGAAAACATCATACCTTAACTCGCACAAGATTTTATAATAAAAACTATCATATTCTAGCGGGCGCCTTAACTGCTATTCTAACACTGATATTTGTGACTATCGAAAGTACCTTGATGTAACTTCAATTTCAGTTTTTTAACTGTAATTTATGTCGGTTAACTGTTTCATAATTCGTTATTTCTAGAAAAAATATTTTCAAATTTAAAATCAAGACATCAGTAATCTATGATTTTTGTAAAGGAGCTGTGGAAATTAAAAATAAAAAACCTTTAAATATTTTAACCAGTTTTTTTGTTTAAATAAATAGTTTAAGAATTATTTTTTTATAAACAATTATAACAACAATAGAATTTAATACAAACAATAGATATTAGTTAGTAAGTTAGTTGTTTTTTTTCCAATTTTTAATAATAAATGTCTATTTAACAAATTAAAACAATAAATATTATCAAATAATAAAACTAAACAGAACTCACTAAAAATTATTTAGTAAAAGATTTTTTCATAATTGTTTAAGCTTGTAAATATTATTTTTTCATTTAAATTTTTTGTTTACTATATTTTTAAGTAGCGCTTACATATTTTTAAAGGAAATATATCAACAAACAAAAATTGTAAGCAAATTTTAAATTAACAAATTTATTAGCAGTTAACTAATTCTTCACTTAAAAAAATAATTGAAACAAAATACAATATTTATTGTGCGTGTGTTTGTGTCTGTTATTATTAATTCAACAAAATTAAAATTTTATTCAAATATTTACGATGAAAACAAATTAAGAACAAATTGCAAACAAAATAATAAAAAAAAAACAAAAGCAAGATTATGAAAAATGTATTCATAAATTTCAATAAAAATATAATACGACTAATTTCCTTTATTCAAATTTGGATAATTCAATGGTGAGTATTAACTGTAAGACCTAGTAAAATGATAAAATTAAAAAAAAAAAATAATAGTGTTAAATTCGGCTGTGCCGAATTTTTTGATGCCCTCCACCTGCGTCTTAAACTCAACATTACATCCAATATTGGGTACGGCTACCATTGCAAAACTGTTGCCGATGCTGAAACATTAATTTCGAATACCAATTAAATTTAAAGTTAATTGTTTATTTTTTTTTTTTTTTGTCAGTTTTTATTATAATTTCTTTTTATAAACAATATTGATCATGTGTTCTATAGAAAGAATTAATTACTATTTGATTACTAGAGTAGAAATCCTATAAGTTCCCTAAGTCCTTAATAGAACACTAACGAAATTCATTATTTAACACAGTCGGCGTTAAAATACCAAAAGTTTATACGATAATTTATACGATAATTAAAAAAATACAAATGATTCTTGGCTAAAAATTATTAATATTTAAAATAAGCGAATTTTAAAATATTTTTATCTGAATTAGTAATATGTTAATTTAAGGATACAATTAATACAAAAAAAGAACTACATAATAATAACAGGTAAGAAGCTAAATATAGAAATTAAAACTTTTAATATTTATACACTATACCACTATGTGGTTTGGGTATAATGACTTTGTGCTGCTGTTTGTAACAACCAAAAATATTTGACCTAGACCCATCTTTAATTATACCGATCGAATCAGAATCACTTTCTGAGTTGATTTAACAATGTCCGTCCGTCCGTCCGTCCGTCTGTCTGTGTGTCCATGTAAAGCTTGTAATCAAACTGCAGGTCGCAAATATGAATATATTTTGATGAAAATTGGTATATAAGCTTTTATCGGCCATGGGATGAACGCTATTGAAACTGGTGAGAATCGGTCCATGTTCAGACCTAGCCCCCATACAAATTACCCATATGAAATCGACATAAATTGCCATAAGATCCAAATTGTCATATAGATCTTACTCAAATTGGGTTTGTATGCCTTCATTACATTCACTAATGAGTAGTCCAAAAATGCTCCCTTTGACCCGATATAGAGCTGCTTCCCGATCTTCACTTAAATCTATTAAAAACAAAAATATTGCACTGATTCTTCTCAAATTTTGTTTGTATATATTTTTGCAAAATACAAGAGACTTTACCAAACATGATCAGGATCGGTCCATTTTTGGACCTAGTCCCTTTATAGATATAGCATCCGATATGAACTTTTTCATATCTGCAGCCAAAAAAATTAATAAAAATCTCACTCAAATTTGGTTTTTGCTTATTTTCAATGTCCAGTTAGTTGGGCCTAAGAGATAGGGTTTCTAAACGCATGGTATAGGGTATCGTATAGTCGGTCTAGACCGACTATAATTTTCTTACTTGTTTTTTTTAATTTTTATACCCTATACCACTATGTGGTTTGGGTATAATGACTTTGTGCTGCTGTTTGTAACAACCAAAAATATTTGACCTAGACCCATCTTTAATTATACCGATCGAATCAGAATCACTTTCTGAGTTGATTTAACAATGTCCGTCCGTCCGTCTGTGTGTCCATGTAAAGCTTGTAATCAAACTGCAGGTCGCAAATATGACTATATTTTGATGAAATTTGGTACATAAGCTTCTATCGGCCATGGGATGAACGCTATTGAAATTGGTGATAATCGGTCCATGTTCAGACCTAGCCCCCATACAAATTACCCATATGAAATCGTCATAAATTGCCATAAGATCCAAATTGTCATATAGATCTTACTCAAATTGGGTTTGTATGCTTTCATTACATCCACTAATGAGTAGTCCAAAAATGATCCCTTTGACCCCATATAGAGCTGCTTCCCGATCTTCACTTAAATCTATTAAAAACAAAAATATTGCACTGATTCTTCTCAAATTTTGTTTGTACATATTTTTGCAAAATACAAGAGGCTTTACCAAACATGATCAGGATCGGTCCATTTTTGGACCTAGTCCCTTTATAGATATAGCATCCGATATGAACTTTTTCATATCTGCAGCCAAAAAATTAATAAAAATCCCACTCAAATTTGGTTTTTGCTTATTTTCAATGTCCAGTGAGTTGGGCCTAAGAGATAGGGTTTCTAAACGCATGGTATAGGGTATCGTATAGTCGGTCTAGACCGACTATAATTTTCTTACTTGTTTATTTTTAATTTTTATTTTTAAAATTTAATTTTCAATTTTTAATTTTTCATTTTCTATTTTCCATTTTTCGTTTTCCATTTTCCATTCTCCATTTTTCATTTTCCATTTTCCGTTTTTCATTTTCCATTCTCCATTTTTCTATTTTCCATTTTTCATTTTTCGTTTTTCTTTTTCCATTTCTCATTTTTCATTTCCATTCTCAATTTTTCATTTTCCATTTTCAATTTTTTATTTTCCAGTTTCCATTTTTCATATTCCATTTTTAATTTTTTATTTTACATTCTCCATTTATTTTATATTTTCCATTTTTCATTCACCATTTTTCATTTTCTATATTCCAATTTCCGTTTTTCATTTTCCATTTTTCATTTTCCATTCTCCATTTTTCATTTTCTATTTTCCATTTACATTTGTCATTTTCCATTTTTCATTTTAATTTTTCTTTTTTAATTTTCCATTTTTCAATTTTCATCTTTCATTTTGAATTTTTTATTTTCCAGTTTTATTTTTCCATTTTTCATTTTCCATTCTACATTTTCCATTTTCTATTTTGCATTTTCTATTTTTCATTTTTCATTGTTCATTTTTCATTCTCCATTTTTAATTTTCTGTTTTCCATTTTCCGTTTTTCATTTTTCATTTTCCATTCTTCATTTTCTATTTTCCATTTTCCGTTTTTCATTATTTTTTTTTATTTTATATAAACTTTATTTCATCAAATCAATTCAGACATCATTGATCCTCAGCCCCATTAAGGCTTTTTGAGGCAAGTTGGCAAATAAACTTATTTTAATAAAATTAAAAAATATTTAAATGAAAATTATTTGTTATACATACAAAATAGGAGAAATTTAATTTGTACTAATTTAAAACAAGTAAGAAAATTATAGTCGGTCTAGACCGACTATACGATACCCTATACCATGCGTTTAGAAACCCTATCTCTTAGGCCCAACTTACTGGACATTGAAAATAAGCAAAAACCAAATTTGAGTGGGATTTTTATTAATTTTTTTGGCTGCAGATATGAAAAAGTTCATATCGGATGCTATATCTATAAAGGGACTAGGTCCGAAAATGGACCGATCCTGATCATGTTTGGTAAAGTCTCTTGTATTTTGCAAAAATATGTACAAACAAAATTTGAGAAGAATCAGTGCAATATTTTTGTTTTTTAATAGATTTAAGTGAAGATCGGGAAGCAGCTCTATATGGGGTCAAAGGGATCATTTTTGGTCTACTCATTAGTGGATGTAATGAACGCATACAAACCCAATTTGAGTAAGATCTATATGACAATTTGGATCTTATGGCAATTTATGTCGATTTCATATGGGTAATTTGTATGGGGGCTAGGTCTGAACATGGACCGATTCTCACCAATTTCAATAGCGTTCATCCTATGTCCGATAAAAGCTTATATACCAAATTTCATCAAAATATATTCATATTTGCGACCTGCAGTTTGATTACAAGCTTTACATGGACACACAGACGGACGGACGGACGGACGGACGGACGGACATTGTTAAATCAACTCAGAAAGTGATTCTGATTCGATCGGTATAATTAAAGATGGGTCTAGGTCAAATATTTTTGGTTGTTACAAACAGCAGCACAAAGTCATTATACCCAAACCACATAGTGGTATAGGGTATAATTATATCACAAACGTTACAATATTATTCAAAAGATATTCATTTAATTTATTTTTAAATAAAGAAATAGTTAAACATTCTTTTAGATTTTGCGGTAAACTATTAAATTCCAGACTACCGATATATTCTACTCGCTGTTTCGTAGTTTCTAAACGACATCTTGAAACTCTAAGGTTTGAATTGTTTCTTGTATTGAAACCTTGTTGATTAACTGAAAAACAAATAGTATGGAGACCGATATTATCAGCCGATATTATCAGCTGTATCAGCCCAATTCTAAATATTCCCAGGGAAATGAGTTCCCGGGGAATTCATTTTTCTCGAGAATATTCTAAACAGGCGGGGAGAAGAATAATATGGGAGAGGAAATTTCGATTATTCGAAAACAGCTGCTTTGCTGCAGTTGTTTTGTTTTGTTTACAAATTTAAAAATTTTTGTGGAAATTAATAGTAAAACTTTTTTTAAAATCTTTAATAAATTAAAATAAATACAAAAATAAATAGCTGAAGCAGAAGAGCAGCAGCAGGACAAGACGGAGCAAAGCATGGCAAGAAGAAAGCTACGTGATGCCAGCAACCCACTTGAATTGCCTGCTGAGTTTAATTTCCACTCCAAATTGCGCCATACCCGGCTTAGCTCCTCGTTGCTTCCTTTGAACATCCCGCATACAACATCCGGTTTGGCTTGCATTGTGTTCAAAAGAACTTTAATTTGTTTTTTTTTGTTGCTTTTATCCTGAAAGCAACAGTAATGCCATAATAATATTATTATACAAAATTTTAAATGATATATATTACTATCTTTCATAAAAATATTAAATACTTACATTTTTCGCAGCACTCCCTCTCAATTTTTTGGCGGAATTATTCCCAAATTATTCTCCCTTTTATTGGCATTCAGAATAGCTACTTTTTTCCCGGGGAAGAGATTCCCATTTTCGAAGTTCTTTTAGAATAAGGGAAAAGAGAAAAAATTCCCGGGGAGATTTTATTAAGAATAGGGGAACAGGGAATAGGGAAAAAATTCCCAGGAAATTGTTATTGAGAATTGGGCTGATTATGTTTAGAAGAATTATTGTTTTGGGTATTATTAACTGGCGGAAAGTCTTTTGGATTTGCAGTAAAGTTTTCAGTTTGGCGATAATTATGGGAGTTATAATCTTGTTGTAGTCTTCTTTGTTGTAATTTTTTTTATATATTATGCACCCTCTATTATTAGCTGTATGGTCTTTTAAGCAGTGAACACATCGAGGTGGCGTAATAATGTGTTTTTTGCATTCTGCTGTAGGGTGGTTAAGGCCACATTTGACGCAATTAAATGGTCTTTTACAATAGGCATTTGTGTGCCCAAAAAGTTGACATCTATGGCATTGGACTAAGTCGATTCTTTTCCTAGGAGCTTCTACAGTAACCAAAGCGTAATTAATATGTCTAACATTGAATATGTCTTTGTTATTTGTATTGGGATCAAGGTCAACATAGAACATTGGTAGAGGTTCCTTAGTTACTCTACTTCTAATATTAGTAACATTACGTACTTGATGGCCTAACAGACTCAGTTCTGCTTTTATATCTGTAATCGGAGTGGAATGGTGAAGTCCCTTTATCACTGCCCTATAAGAACGTTCTTGCTTTAACTGATAAAAATAAAAATATAAATAATTTGTTGGTATGATTGCATTAATTTTTTTTGTGGCTTTTTTAACTGTGAATGTTATTGTACAACGATTATGTTCAACCACTAAAATATTACAACAAACACACTGGATTTTATGTTTTTTTAGAGGTATCTACATATTTTTGTTTTGTGAATGAGCGTGATTTCAACAGACAGACGTACAGACAGACAGACGGACTTCGCCATATCGACTCGAGCTGTGATAAGAATCAAGAATATATATACTTTATGGGGTCGGAAATTAGTTTTGCGATGCGTTACAAACGGAATGATAAACCTATATATACCCTCTGCCACTGAGGTGTGTAGGGTATAATAAATACCAATTAAATTTTCCATAATTATTCTTCTTAATTTTGATCCTTTCTCAGTTAAAATTTAATTCTAAACATATATACATCACTATGAAACGAAAGCGTTATAGTACTATTGTCGAAAATCCCAACACCTACAGAAATTGTTAATACACAAACAACCCTGCACAGTGTGAGGTTTTGACATTCTAGCTGATCAAAATTCCATATCTCGGTAATAAATAGAGGTACAGTCGTACATTTTGGTACAGGTAATATATGACTAACTTCACAACTTCTGTAGAAAAATGGGCGGAATTCAACAACTTCCACGCCCACTTTGCATACAAGATAACATTTTATATTACATAATAATTATTAAATAAATACACCATAATCAATTAAACAATTTTGTTTGTTACTTACGTCGGTTGAAATTTAAAGTGAAAAATTAGTTTTTAAAAGAGATTTTTTTTATTTTCAATTCAATTCAAAAAAATACAGTACAAAGTTTAATAAAAATAAAAAAATATAAAAATAAGAAAAGTAATGTCATATATATTTTATATCATTCTTCTGTAATATATACATCCGGGTCTTGCAGCAAAGCCAAAATTGTGGGGTGTTAAAATTCCTTTTTTAGTTTTTGGGTGTTTTCGCAAACTGCAGATTAATGGATCCGAAGATATTAAGAGCGTATTAAGTAAATCCGTATTTGTGTCCTCCCTGGGTGTTTTTCGTGTAAACTTTTCACGGTAATTTCTGCAATCCTTATTCCGTGTCTCTTGGGCTTCTTACGAGAGCTGCCCAATAGGTAAAATACAACTGTCAATTACAATTTTACCATGAAAAAGTATTTTGTGTACCGTCACTGGCATGTAATACTATGGATATTTTTCCAAATATAGATTCCTGGTTTCAAGTGTATATTTTTCAAAAGCAACAGAGTTTATTTCATGGCCACTTCCCAGGCACTCGAGAATAACATGAAAATGCTCTATCAGCTCCAAATCTATACCAGTAATATTTGCCGACTTCTTGGCATCTCGGAAAAAACGTCTGGCAGTATTGCCATCGTTTTAATCGACAGAATGATATTTTGGCATATCCACCAGCAATCCTGTTTCATCTTTAAATCGGGTTTGTATGTATTTCTTTCTTTCTAATAATTGTGCACTATTATCAACTCCCCGTATTTGCCATTTTTTATATCCAATCTGTACGCAATATGTAGCAAATACTCCATAAAGCGAATCCAGGCATGGAGAGGGGATAGGCCCATTGGCAGCATATTTTTGTCAACTGTCTTATTTAAAATTGCAATTAGATTATTCATAGCTAATGGTGTAGCCCCACATAAATAGCAAGCTTGGGATGATGAATAATTTGAGAGAGCATTTCACACTTTTCCATCAATCATACACAAAACTAGCTTAGCAGTAACTTTAAATTTCTTATGCTCAGTAACCATAGTTGGCAAGAGAGATAAAATTTGATTTTCTATTTGCAAATACGAATTTATAGGTCGAAAATATGTTGTTTTTTGGTTGTTACCTACATTTTCTAAAGACATTTCAATTGGGACCATAGATAAACTTTCGTCAGAAATATTTTCTTGAGAAAATGTGTGCTTGTAACGATTATGGTCAGCGCCGTCACAGCCCCATTTGATTTTAAAAGCCGCCTCATTGAAATTATCTTGTATTAAAATAAATGAATCTTTTAAGGTCAAACAAAGTCTTAAGACTGTATGATCAATAAGTGATTGGAGGCTGACATTTGCAAATGATTCTGTTATAGTTATTCCATTTGGATAACATGCACGCTTGACATTTTTTATAGAATCATAACAGGGAAATATTTTAGAATTAATGGACGAAGTATGTTGTCTCAACAATTGGTAGCCATGTGTAGATAAACCGATATCTATTATCATTGCTAATGCTTCATAAACAGAAAGGCTCATGGGTTTATCTGAAACAATTCTAATTTTTTGTAAAAGTTTGCCCCTTTTTGGAGAAGCAGTTGTAAGCTCACGAAAAATTGAGGCAGAAGATCGTTTTCCATCTAAGTGCATTTTCATTTGGGCTGCTAAAAATAACTGATTATGATCAGTCGTCTTCAAAAGTTCTCTTGCTTTTCTTTTTCTAGTTACTTCTGAGCACTCATGGAAATTTTTCTCCGGCCTTCCACTAGTAGAAACCGAAGAAGAATTGGTCTTATCACAAATAAATTGTGATAAATCAATTTCTAGACTGTTCTATTTGCGTTCTGCCATTTAGAGTTTATTTGTGTGGAAATTGTTTTAGAAGAAAGTTTTATTGCTTGAAAATTAAGAGTTTTTTGTGAACCAGTACTAATATTTCCTGAAATAAATTCAAAGACTCGCCGACATTTTTAATTTTTTTCTGCAAGCAGCCAAATATCAAAAATTTGTTGGTGCGAAATACTTGAACTCATGATTAGTTTTTGGATCGTCATTTGTGGAGAGGCAAGTTGGGGCAGATTTTTTGGTTGATTCTGTAAGAAGACAGATGAGGTTATCTAATGCAAATGATGTGACTATTTTTCCTTGCTTTCCTATATATTTTGATGTCCAATTAAAAAATACAAAGTTTAAAAATAAGTTAAAAAAAGAGATATATTTTAAAACGTTCAAACTTTTTTTCTGCTCACGCGTTTTACAATTTATTAATTTTTTTAATAAAAAATATATGAAACAACAAACTAGAACAAATTTCTTTACGATTGCATTTAAAAAAAAAGTTACAAACATTTTAAGTTGAGCTACGCGCCTTGACTTGCTTGTGTCTTACAAAAGTCTGCAATTACAATGAAGTTTAAGGTGCTGTTACTTTATAAAACTGTAAATTTTTTTTCTACAAATGCAATTCTATGTAGTTGGGTATGTTATCAATAAATTCCAGTTAAAATTCTCTAAAGAAAAACAAACAAAAAATTGTATTTTGATAAGCTAAAATGTTAAAACCTCACACTGTGCCCTGGTCCAAGTACACAATCTCCTTACACACCCACTATCACAACAGACACACAAAATAATTGTTCTAAGCAAAATTTCCTAAAGAACAAATCGATCTCTAAAATTGCCAGACTTTTGGTCCGAATGTCCAAACGTTTGGCTTATTCATGCTGAAGTACAGTTTTCATTGAACAATATTGTTGATACAATTAAATACAACATTTTAATTTCTTTACCTCAGATTAGTAAAGTTTTGGATATAATTCAATTTCCTCCTATTATAAACAAATATGAAAGTCTAAAGAAAACTTTGTGCAATAGATTTTCACTCAGTGAATCATCTCGCTTGGAACAAATTTTTTCGAATTGTTATCTTGGGGATCGCAAACCTTAGAATTTTTCCGGGATTTAAAACAATTAGCTGGTTCTGATTATACTATTAAACTTTATTTACTTTATAAAATACGGCTTCGTAAATTGCCACAGAAAATTCAAGTTCATTTGATTACTTGTTTGTCTCAAAGTATTGATGAAAAGATTTATGCGGTTTGCTAAAAACCTCAAGTATCTATAATAAATCAAAGTTCTCACGACTGCATAGAACATTCTATACAGCAACTAGCAGAATTAACATAAAACAAGTAAGAAAATTATAGTCGGTCTAGACCGACTATACGATACCCTATACCATGCGTTTAGAAACCCTATCTCTTAGGCCCAACTAACTGGACATAGAAAATAAGCAAAAACCAAATTTGAGTGGGATTTTTATTAATTTTTTTGGCTGCAGATATGAAAAAGTTCATATCAGATGCTATATCTATATGGGGACTAGGTCCAAAAATGGACCGATCCTGATCATGTTTGGTAAAGTCTCTTGTATTTTGCAAAAATATATACAAACAAAATTTGAGAAGAATCAGTGCAATATTTTTGTTTTTTAATAGATTTAAGTGAAAATCGGGAAGCAGCTCTATATGGGGCCAAAGGGATCATTTTTGGACTACTCATTAATGGATGTAATGAATGCATATAAACCCAATTTGAGTAAGATCTATATGACAATTTGGATCTTATGACAATTTATGTCGATTTCATAGTGGTAATTTGTATGGGGGCTAGGTCTGAACATGGACCGATTCTCACCAATTTCAATAGCGTTCATCCCATGGCTGATAAAAGCTTATAGACCAAATTTCATCAAAATATATTCATATTTGCGATCTGCAGTTTGCTTACAAGGTTTACATAGACACACAGACGGACGGACGGACGGACGGACATTGTTAAATCAACTCAGAAAGTGATTCTGATTCGATCGGTATAATTAAAGATGGGTCTAGGTCAAATATTTTTGGTTGTTACAAACAGCAGCACAAAGTCATTATACCCAAACCACATAGTGTTATAGGGTATAAAAAGTTACTTTAAATGTTGAGGAAAGATGTTTCCCCCGTTTTCGTAATCAATCTCACGAATGTTCATCTCCTCGTAGTGGTCGTAATGGACTCGGTTGGTATCACACAAAATTTGGTAATAGAACAATCAAATGTATTCGACCTCGTTCATTTTGCTAAAATAAATACATCTATCGTGTCATTGGCTGATGATAGATCAAGTGTACAACCAGTAAGCCGCCAATTTCCTTTTGATAAAATAAATCGCTTAAATTTTTTAATAGATACTGGGTCTATTGTTTCTGTAGTTCCATTTTCTAAATTTAAAAGCTATAAATTCAGATTTAGAGTTATCAGCTGCGAATGGATCTGTTATTCGCACATTTGGTACGAAATTTTTTGAAATTGATTTAGGGCTTCGTAGAGTTTTGAATTTCCTTTTATTATTGCTGATATTAATACCCCAATTGTTGGTTTTAACTTCCTAGAAAAATTCGTTATAGTTGTAGATGCTAAGAATAAAAAACTTGTCGATTCAAAAACTATTTTAAATTCAATTGGTACGTTGGGATTAAATTCTATTTACTCTCTCAGACCTAAAATAACAGATTTTGGTAAATATCATGATTTATTAAATTTATTTCCTTTTATCACCTCTGAACCTGATTATACTAAATTAGTAAAACACAATACGGTTCATGGAATAGATAGCAAAGGAAATTTTCCTTTTATTAGACCTCGTCGACTTGACCCTATCAAACTTAAAGTAGTTAAAAATTAGTTTGAATACTTAGTCAAAATAGGTGTTTGTAGACCGTCTTCTTCTCTTTCTGCATCTCCGTTACATCTTGTTCCAAAAAAGAAGCTAACGATTGGAGACCACAGAAGATTTAATTGTGTGACAATTCCTGATCGTTAATCTTTACCTCTCATACACGATCTAAGCATTCATCTTAAAAATATGAAAATTTTTTCAAAACTAGATCTTCTTTCAATAGCAGAATAAGATATTTCAAAGACAGCTATCACTACTCCATTTGGATTATTCGAATTTCTAAGGATGCCTTTTGGTTTAAGAAATAATGCTCAAACTTTTCAACGTTTTATTTACGAACTGATTTTTGGACTCGATTTCTTTTTTACATATATAGATGATATTTTGATTGGTAGTGAAAATGATGAATATTAAGATTTCTAAATGTATTTTCGGTGCTTCATCTCTGGATTTTTTAAGTCTCTTCAGAAGGCATTAAACCTTCTGAAGATCGAATGAGAACAATTTTAGTTTTTGAAAGACCTACATCTGTTTCAAAATTACAAAACCTTTTAAGAATTGTTAATTATAATCATCGTTATGTACCATTGCTAGCCTCTGAACTTAGTCCAATTTACGATATTCTTACATCCGCAAATAAAAGTGATGGGAAGAAACTTATCTGGAACGATGAATCAAATAATGCTTTCAATAATGTTAAACATCTTTTTGCTAAAAATGCTTTGTTGACTCAGTTTGACGAAAATAGTAAATTATCTTTAGCTGTAGATGCCTCTAATATAGCTATGGGTGCGGTGTTGCAACAAGTTGATAATAATGATATTACTGAACCATTATCATATTTTTGAAAAAAAATTCTCTTTAGCGGAACAGAAATATTTAACTTTTGATAGAGAGCTTTTGGCAATATATAGAGCTATTAAACATTTTAGACATTTTTTGGAAGGTCGTGATTTTATAGAAAATCATAAACCTGTCACATTTGTATTAAATTCGAAAACCGAACGCTCTCATAGACAAACGAGACAACTAGACTATATAGCTCAATTTACTAACAATATTCCATATGTGTCCGGAAAACAAAACATCGTTGCAGATTCGTTATATCGTATTCCAGAAATTACTTCAATTACAACTTATAATGAACAGAGGTTGAATGACTCATTGCGATTGATCGTTTGTTTAATTTGAAGGAAATTTTAATTCCTAATACTGATATAAGATTTTGGTGTGATGTTTCTAGATCAACAAGAAATTTAATTCAAACCAAATATTTTTGGCCAAAAATGGGAAAAGATATACATAAGTGGGTTGCCAGCTGTCACTATTGTCAGAGTCCCGAAAATAACAGGTACACAACATCTACAGTTCACACTATTGAAACTCCAAAAGGTCGTTTTTAACATATACATATAGATTTAGTTGGTCCTCTCCCTGTTTCAAATGGTTATAGGTATATTCTGACGATTACAAATCGATATTCACGGTGGCCAGAAGCTTATCCTTTGCGTGATATTAGTGCACGTTTTGTTGCAAAATTATTTGTTGAAAACTATATTCCGCGCTTTGGTGTACCAATTAGAATCACTGCGGATAAAGGTACTCAATTTACTACGTTAAAGCTCACAATAACTCAGGGCTTAAACCTCCTTTTGAAGGACCCTTTCGTATCATTGAAAGAAATAACAAAGATTTAAAAATTCAAAATGAAATTTGATTAAAACTTATCACATCGATCAAGTTAAACCAGCATTTATATCCGAGAAAGATTTTAATAATAAAACAATTAACAAATCCTTTAAAAACGTAACTTTCAGAATTAACTAATCATGTAATTAGTATTTAAGTTATTTACCACTTCTTTTTGTTTGTTTGTACTGGGAGGGGAGTAATGTATGTAGTGTACTGCATTACTGTACATCCAGTAAACAAATTGTTTTAAATTTATTTATGTATGTTAAATGAATTGTTTATTTTTTGTGTCAAATTTTTTATGAAAACATTTCTTGATTCAAATTGAGTTTTTCATTGGAACTACGTGTTTGATATTTAAATAAAATAAATTATTTATATTATAATTATTAATAATATCCCCACATCACCCTATACAGATTTCAAAATATACCTGATAAAAGCGAATACAGCAAATTTTATCTAAATACGTATATATGTATTTGCATAATTACGACCTTTAGTTTGCTTACCAGGGCCTAAATGACCGCACTCTATGGAAATTTTTCGGTCTAGAGTTATATGTATAAGCCCATTTATATACACACGTATACTATACTATTGGAATACCCTTATTGTTATTTTGTTTTTGTCCAACCATGCACAATCATGTCTACTTTCGTACGTACACAATGTGTATGTAAGAGAAGTGAAATGATTCTGCATGCCCAGTTTTGTTATATGAAAAACCAGTTTTTGAACTGTTATTTTATTACTTGGTGAGAACACTAATTGTGATCAACCATGCACAATCATGTCTATTATCTTACATACACACTGTGTATGTAAGAGAAGTGGAATGATTCTACATGCCCAAATTTGCTCTACAGAAACCTGTTTTGATATAAAGTTTGGTTACTGGGTAAAAGCAACAATTTTTTGTTTTCTACTTGTTGCCAAGGGTAAATCATGATTCTGCATGCCCTGTTTTATATTGTTGTTTTCTTGTAAGAGAAAATAGAAAGGCATCCACAATCATGATCAGTAGTTTAACCTTTTTACATTACATTTTCATTATTTGACATATAAGAATACTTGTAAATTAGATGACGCGAGAGTCTGATTTCTGACTTCAAAATTAATCATTAAATAAAAATTATTCCTGAATACTTATAAACTTTAATAAAAATTATCCTTTAATAAAGAAAATTATTTTAAATATAAAATAAATAAAATATATTTTAAATAAATAATCATCGTCGTATTTATTTCGAATAAAAAACCTACGACAAAATTCTAGACCGACTATACGATACCGTATACCATGCGTTTAGAGTCCCTGACTCTTAGGTCCAACTAATTGAATATAGAAAATAAGCATAACCCAATTTTGAGTGGTATTGTTATTAATTTTTATGCCTTTGAATATGAAAAAGTTCATATCGGATGCTATATTTATATGGGGACTAGGTCGAAAAATGGACCGATCCTGACAATATTTGCTAAGGTCATTTATTTTATGCAGAACTATATAAAAATCAAATTTGAGAAAAATCTGTACAATTTTTTCGTTTTTTGATAAATTTAAGTGAAGATCGGGAAGCAGTTTTATATGGGGGCTCTGACTAAGAATTGTCCTATAGGGTTTATTTTTGTACTATTGATAAATGGATGTAATAAGCACAAACAAACCCAATTTGACAGAGATATATATGATAATTTGGATATTATGGCAATTTAAGTCGATTTCATAGGGATCATTTATATTACGGTGACCAGATTTCTTGATAGTGAATGTGGTACAGAGGGGTGGTTTTTCCAAAAATAAAAAAAAATATTAATTTATATATGACACATATTTATTGTATCACAAATTTATTTAAATTTGATAAAAATTAAGTAATTGTCAACAATTCATTCAATTAAGTAGAAGTAGAAAATAATATAAATTAAATGTTATACTGTTACAGTACAGTATTTTAAATTCAAAATAATATAATTAAATAACAAAAATAAATAAAATTACATGTTTAACAACATTGCAATTCACAGATATTTTTCGGCAGAATTTATCTTTTTCAAAATCTCATCGTTTTTTATAATATTGCCATAAAAACTATCACAATCATTAGAAAAATTACATTTCACAATTAGTATTGCTTTTAACGTTTCTACTGATAATTGTGTTTTTTCAGAAGTCCAGATATTATTAACCAAAGAGAAAACTCTTTCTGTGGCAGCATTTGTACCTGGCAAACACAATGAATATTCTACCAATTTTAAAACGTTTTTAAAAGGTACGTGTTCAGTCTCAAAATGCTGAAACATCTCTACCCATCTCATATCGGTTGTAATATTATTTTCAGTCCAATAATTTATTTTCGTTTCAGTTACATATTTTTTAATATAACTGATTTCATCAAATAATACGTTGTCATTAATTTCAATATCTGGAAAATTTTTCGAAACAAATTCATATGAACTTTGTAATTCTTGCCATTGTGGGCAAGTTTTAAGTAAAATCCATTTAAAAGTTTTAATGTTAGTAAACTGACACGACCACTTCTCTAAATATTGAAAACAGTTCTGATAAAATTTTTTTACGTGCGATAGAAACCAAGTTTCATTAATAGAGCCGTCGTTGACTAGTTTTTTTAAACAACATTTGACTGCTAATGGAAGAAATGTTTCATTAGCTCTTTCATAACATTTATATTTTAAATTATCAATACTTTCAGAAATTTCATTAACATTTTTAGAACTTCCTTCAACACATTTTATTGTATTTTCAAAAGTGCTGCTTGATTGTGAACAAATAACAACCACAATTCGGATGAATCATTTTTAAAAAAGGTTTCGATTACCTGTGGACATTTTTCTATTGATAAAAAATAGCTTTTCAATGGTTGGTACAGCTTTAGGATTCTTTCTATCGCTGGCATTAGAGATAACCAACGAGTTTTACAAAAACCAACAATTTTTTTATATTCAATACCTGCTTCATCACAAAATTCTTCCAGTAAAGCTACTCGTACAGTATAGATATGAAAATATCCATAAATTTTAATGATTATAGTTTCTAAATCAATTGGGAGTAAATCAGCTGCAGTTTGAATTGCATTATGTGCAATATGGGCAGCACAGCCTATTCCTACGATTGATTGGCTTAAATTTTTATTCAAAATTGTAAAAACATTTTTACCATCTTTTCGTTTTAATCCTCCGAAATTGGTGTTTGCATTGTCTGCACAATAAGCTGCCAATTTTGAAGATAAATTAAATTTTTTTAATATGTCAATGATTGAATTTGCTATCATTTCAGCAGTTTCACCTCGTAATGATAAAAAATCTAGCATTCTGATTTTAATTCCTTCTTTCCAATCAAAATAACGAATTAATGTTGGGAAAAGTTTAATATCTTTGTGATTGGAAGCATCAGAATATATAGAAAAAAAATTTGTTTTTTCCATTTCTGTTTGAATTAAGCCAATTGAATATGGAGCAAATATATTTTTGATTATAGCTTCCGTTTTTGTTCTGGCAGACTTAAACTTGTTGTCAAATAATTTTCTCAAAATTTTGGACGTGCAATCCATCGACCTGAAGCTATGGTTGTGATTAACAGTATGGAAAGCAAATACTGCTTCAGCAATGGCTATCTGTTTTTCTTTATCACCATATTCGTTTCTAATAATAAAATTATTAATATTATTTGATGGAGCTGCTGCAGCCACTGAAGATTTATGTTTTTCTGATAGCAAATGTCGATTTATGTCGTATATTCCCGAAGTAATAGAAAATGTTCCATAACATTTGCCGCATTTTAGTTTGGTGTCATTTTCTTTATAACATTTGGTGATATATGGAAATTCCTTTGCTAATGCAACAGTAAAAGTACATTTTCTTCTCTTTACATTTACGTTTGATGACATGATTATCGCTTATCCTTCAAGAATTTTTTTTTAATGAAAATAAAATATGTATTAATTATTACTTTTAACTTACAATTTAATTAAATTGACAATTTATTGTTGAAATAATTAATAATAAAGCTGATGTTTGAAAAATCGCATCCGAATTTTTAATTACATTTTTTTTCACGTTAAAACACAGCCACACAGCCTACTTATCAAGTGCATTTAAATTAAAATATTAAACTGTCAAAGATGTCATAGTGATGTGAATTGACAAACAGGGTTTTGTAAGAAATTTATTTGTCGTTCCTTCCGGCGATATAAATTAAAATCGATATATTTGTTATTAATATATCGACTCCTAAAACAACCCAGTAAACTTAAAACTTTTACAAAAAATGATTGATAATTTTTTAAATCGATATATTAATGAAATGACTTAAATGTGGTACAAAATGTGGTGCAGTTGACAATGTTGGACACCTGTTCAAAATGTTGTACTGTACCACACAATGTGGTACGTATGGTCACCGTAATTTATATAGGGACTAGGTCTGAACATGAACCAATTTTCACCACTTTCAATTGCGTTCATCAAAATATATTCATTTTGCGAGCTGTAGTTTGATTACAAGGTTTAAGTTGACACACAGACGGACGGACGGACAGACGGACATCGCTAAATTGGTAAAAAAAAAGATGGGTCTAGGTCAAATATATTTGGTAGTTAAAAACATCAGCACAATCGTTACACCCAGAAAACATAGTAGTATAGACTATAAAAATACAAGGCATTTGGTGCTTATTTCAATAAATAACAAGTAAGAAAATTATAGTCGGTCTAGACCGACTATACGATACCCTATACCATGCGTATAGGTCCAACTAATTAGATATAGCAAACAAGTAAGAAAATTATAGTCGGTCTAGACCGACTATACGATACCCTATACCATGCGTTTAGAGACCCTATCTCTCAGGCCCAACTAACTGGATATATAAAATAAGCATAAATCAAAATTGAGTGGGATTTTTATTAATTTTTTGGGCTGCAGATATGAAAAAGTTCATATCGGATGATATATCTATATGGGGGCTAGGCCCAAAAATGGACCGTGTTTGGTAAAGTCTCTTGTATTTTGCAAAAATATATATAAACAAAATTTGAGAAGAATCAGTGCAATATTTTTGTTTTTTGATAGATTTAGGTGAAGATCGGCAAGCAGCTCTATATGGAGCCTATGACTAAGAGTTGTCCCATAGGGATCATTTTTGGACTACTGATTAATGGATGTAATAAACACATACAAATCCAATTTGACTAAGATTTATATGATCTTATGGGAATTTATGTTGATTTCATAGGGGCATTTGTATGGGGGCTAGGTCTGAACATGGACCGATTCTACCAATTTCAATAGCGTTCATCCTACGGCCGATAAAAGCTTATATACCAAATTTCAAAATATATTCATATTTGCGATATGTAGTTTGATTACAAGGTTTACATGGACACACAGACGGACGGACGGGGGGACGGTCATCGTTAAATCGACTCAGAAAGTGATTCTGAGTCAGAAAGTGATTCTGAGTCGATCGGTATAATAAAAGATGGGTCTAGGACAAATATTTATGGTAGTTACAAACAGCAGCACAAAGTCATTATACCCAAACCAAATAGTGGTATAGGGTATAAAAATTTGGATTTATTAAAACAAGGTGAACAAGTAAGAAAATTATAGTCAGTCTAGAGCGACTATACGATACCCTAACCATAGTTTAGAGACCCTATCTTTCGGTCCAACTAATTCGATATAGAAGATAAGCATAAACCAAATTTGAGTGCAATTGTTATTATTTTTTTTTTGGCTGCAGATATGAAAAAGTTCATATCGGATGCTATATTTATATGGGGACTAGGTCGAAAAATGGACCCATCCTAACCATATTTGGTAAAGTCACTTATATTGTTAAAAAATATATACAAACCAAATTTGGTATGAATCAGTGCAATATTTTTGTTTTTTAATAGATTTAAGTGAAGAACGAGAAGCAGCTCTATATGGGGCCTATGACTAAGAATTGTCCTATAGGCATTATTTTTGGACTACTAATTAATGGATATAATAAATACATACAAACCCAATTTAACTGAGATCTATATGATAATTTGGATCTTATGGCAATTCATGTCGATTTCATAGGGGTCATTTGTATGGGGGCTAGGTCTGAACATGGACCGATTCTACCAATTTCAATAGCGCTCATCCTACGGCCGATGAAAGCTTATATACCAAATTTCATCGACATATATTAATATTTGCGACCTGTAATTTGATTACAAGGTTTACATGGACACACAGACGGACGGACGGACGGACATCGCTAAATCGACTCAGAAAGGGATTATTAGTCGATCGGTATAATAAAAGATGGGTCTAGGTCAAATATTTTTGACCACAAACCACATAGTCGTATAGGGTATAAAAAACAACTATTGTCTTAAATTATAAATATTTAAATATAAAATATATTCTGGTTCCAGGGTCTAAAAAAGGTCGTAAATGTATTTTCTAATAACTTTAACTTTAATAAATCCATATTTTGATGACACACTAAAAATTAAATTTGAAATGTTTAAAAAAGTTATGAAACTAAATATTTAGCGCTGTCTTAAATTTTTTCCATATATCTCTTACATCACAAAAATTGTACCTTTTCCATTATTAGAAAATATATGGATGATCTCAAACAGAACAATACAAAGACTAATTATGTATAAACTTTAAAAAAAAACTATTATCCCCCTTGTGTATGGTAAAATGTATATCCATATAATATTTATATATACATAGCGGTTTAAGGGTTTTAATCACTGTCATCATGATATTCTGCATCATTGCTCTCCAAGCGAAATAATTTGACTATATTTATATTTTAGACAACTGGGCATTGTAAGTTTCAAGGAATTGAGGAATTGAGATTGAGACCGCTGTTCCTATAACAGAACTTGAACCTTACTGTGGAATAAATAACGACCATAAATAGGGAGACTGAAAAATGATATTGGGTTACTAACAGCGTTAAAGATCAAAATACAGAACCTAGCATAGTTTTGGAACTAATGTACAAAGGATCCAAATGGGTTCAATTGTCGGTTAACGGGGCATATGTGTCTATTCAAATTGAAATATTTTAGTTTAAAATCCTTAAGTTGGATAAACTTTATTTCACAAAATTAATGGACATGATGCTACATGTAAATTATTCATCGTATCTTTATTTAGACCTGTTAATAAAATTAAACAATTTTTTTTAATATAACACATTTTTATTTTCACTTAATTTTTTTTCCATTTTTTTTATAAAAACTCAGCAATTTTTATAATTTCGTTTATTTTGTTTGTTTTTTATTATTATTATTATATTATTTTGATATAATAATACGTGTTTGTGTATATGTGATTGTGTATGTAGTATATTTGTATGTGTTGGTGTAAACTTATTTATCAATATACACACATATTTCTATTATACCATATAAATACTTATTTTATTAAATAAGTTACTTAGCATTTGCTAAATTAAAAACGAAAAACACATTTAAGTTAAGAATAAACGAATTTCGAAAAAAATATGGGAGGATTGAAAAATACATATTCATGTTAAGGAGGACAAAATACTTTAGAAAATTTGGTATAAAATGACGTTCTAAAAAGTCGATTTTTGAAATTAAGCCTTTTGCATATGTAATTTAAAAAGTAGTTATTGATATTCTGAATTTCCTTCGGAAATTGAGATCATCAATTTAAATTCAGAACAATATCAATTGAAGCTCGAAGACTTCATGAAATTCTGAAAATATTAATTGTTAAGTAGAAAACATCAATCGAACTTTAGAAAACTAGAAAAATTCATAATTCGAATTATGCACTCGTCAGAGAAGTTCGGAGTACAGACTTTCATATAAAATTTTAAGAGTTAATTTTTACAACATAGTGTCCCACTTAGACCACTCTTTTGTACGAAGAGTTTTGTCGAAATATTTTTCGGCTACAATTTGCTTTGTTTGTTACAGCACTATTTTCTTTTTTATGACCTTATATATCTTATTTTCTTATATTGACGTTTGCTGAGATTGTTTAGGAATAGAAAAAAAACATCAGAACAACTATGGAGCGTATGATGAATATGAATTTTTTGTTAAATAATTATCATACGGTCCATAGTTTTAGTTTGAGAAACCCAAAACTTTTGAAGGATTCTCTATACTTAACTAGTACTGGTAAAGTTGTATTTCTGAATTTATATTGATGAATACTCAAAAATAATGTATGATTAGTTATTCTTAGTTATTCCAGTCTCTCGATGTTCACTTCTTTAATTATCTACAGGCGACAAAAACATGACAGTCACATGCAAATTTGGTTTATTCTTATTTTCTACATCCTCTGCTATTTTTGTACCTAGGATCACTTCTCGAAACTTAAGATAGAGAGTATCGTATATCGACGTTAACTTCCTTACTTGTTGATATATTAAGATATTTATTTAATATTTTCTAACTAAAAATAGATATTTTCTAAATTTCAATTGATATCATCTGAATTTTTATAGATATTTTCTGAATTTATTGGAATTTCAATTGAAGTTTATTATCAATACAGTTTTCTGTATTTAAAATGAAGTTTTTTGATTTTATTAGGATTGTATTGAATACCTCCTGATATTTTCATGATTTCAATAAGTACTTGTTAAACTACAATTGCAGTAATTGAAAATTTAGAATTATTTATTTTTATTTATTTTTTTTTATTAATAAAATTTTTTATGTATTTGTAATTATCACGTTAGTAAGGAATTCACAAATATACGTTAAGTATCATCTTTTTTTTTGAGATTTATTCGAAAATATTTTTTCTTATTAATTTAAATTATATCAAGGTTGGCAACCGCTATCCTTTCAACTTTCAAAAACGTTTCAAATTTTCATAGTTTAATTTTACCGGCATTACCTTGAAGTATTTCATATACCTTATTTTTATTTTAGATTTAAGTAAATAAACCTAATTTTAATCATCGTAAAAATTACGTCAATATTCAATATTTCGAAAAGCAAAAAAAGTCCCAAAGAGTGTCAATATTTTCAATTAGTGGGAACGGACTGTTAAAAAAATCTAGAATTATATAATATTACTAAAGTACTGCTGGATGTACATGGATTGTTATCTAGGATAAAATTTATCATGAACCCATGGCGAAACAGATTAGTTGATGACAGTTTAAATGCTGTGATTGTCATACGATCTAATCAAAGATGTGCTGTCAAATAATTTTTATTTCACTTTTGAATTGCTATTTGTATTTCAGAAAATATTGTTTTTAAGTAAGAAAGAACACAACTTTTCGATGTTAAAAGTTACTGTTAGGTGATCCACAAGGATTTAGAGTCAGCCTCACAATTGGGTGAGATGATCTTTTTTTTTTTTTTAGCAAATTGATACATCGATGACTTGATACATTTGATGAAACAAGAAAGAAAACTTTCAAAATTATGACATAATAATGTTGCACTGGTATTTCTTAATGAGCCATTAGTTTTCTCTCTGTTTTAAATTTAAGCTTGCTGCAAAAACTAATTAATTGATAAAATTCAATAAAATTTATTTAAAAAAAACATTTATAGTTTTTTTCTAAAATGAAATGAATATAATTCTGTTATCCAAAAGACATATTAAATACAAATGAATACGTGTTTTTCTATTTGGAAAATGTTTTTATATGGTCATATTTTTTTAAATTTACTAGATGTCGTCGGTGTAGTTTCGTTAACGGTATATTAATAGCGAAACAATAAATACGTTGCAGTTTCCAACCTTGAAT
Organism: Cordilura impudica; assembly: GCA_963682025.1. Classification (NCBI taxonomy): domain Eukaryota; kingdom Metazoa; phylum Arthropoda; class Insecta; order Diptera; family Scathophagidae; genus Cordilura; species Cordilura impudica. Next base: position 185,984,356 of record OY821519.1, read on the forward strand.
TATAGCAGTGGTCGGCAAAACCACTACGCGGTGTTTTTGCTCTCACACCTACATGCACTCACATATTAAACAAAATTTTAAAAATTAACCAGTCTCGCATGAGCATTCGAGCAAGGAAGTTGATTTGACGCTTTGTGTTTGAGACGCACTGAGAGAATAAATGAAAATTTTGAATGTGAATTCTTGTTTAATAATAAAATAAAACTTTTACTGAACTAGTTTTCGCAGTTCATCAATTTTTACGAAAAATTGAACTATTAATAATGCATTTTAAGGAAAGAATTTGATTAATTTAATAACAAATTCAGAAGTTTTTAATATATTTCCATATATTTTGAGAAAATGAAATGAATATGTTAATATATTGGAAACTTTACTAGTAAAGTACTGTATGCGTTTTAATATATTAAATCAAATAGAAAATATATTAAAATACATAATAATCCTTGTTAGGTAATATTGAAAAGCAAAGTGTTGATATCAAAGAAGAACCTTTAAAAATGAGAAATGACCTGAATCTACCGCTTACAACTGGTATTGAGGTTTGGAAAAATATTAATGAAGCTTCATATCCGAAATCAAAGAATGAAATGCTTAAATTATATTCGATGTTTGGGTCTTCTCGGTTAAATTAATTAAAAATAAAACTAGAAATCGTCTAACAGATTGAGGATCTTGTTCGCATAAAATGTTGCCCATATAAAATGGGTTAATTAATTTTTTTATTTACGTACATTTTCTTATATTAAATATAAGTTTCTCTAAGTGCATTGAGTTAGAGAGAGATTGCAGGTCACTCACACAAAGCAAAATATCGCACACATAATTCAAAAGTGACTCAACTCAAAATTTTCATTTTTCGGGTTTATAAGCGTAAACTTGTTTATCTATAAAAAATATCAGTGTGTTTTGTTGTTGTTAACTGTTGCTAAAAACAGTTATCTCTTGCTTTATGTTATGTCTTTCTTTATAATTTAATTGTTTCAATTGTCGATTTCTGACAAATGAAAATTTTGAGTTGAGTCACTTTTGAATTATGTGTGCGATATGATAGTATGTTTTTTGCCGACCACTGAATTATAGTCATCTGATTTGTGAATCCCTTTGTAGTACAAGTTAAAAACGCAAATTGCTTTTTGTTTTTGTTGTTCTTTGTGGTGGTGTACTTATTACTAAAGTGTATGCTGTTTTATTTTGAAATAAGATACAATTATGATTGCGTACTTTTAGGCTGAGAGGTTTATTTAAAAAAGTGATTCTGACAATGTCTGGTTGTGTGTGTATGAATGTGACATTGAGTTAAAATTTAAAATGAATCCAATATTTAGTTTGTAGTTAGTTGTCACATTAATTGTCTATTTTATTAAAAGTATTTTCTTTCTTTTTTTTTGGTGTCTATTTTGAAACAGTATTTGTTACGAGTATTTATAGTCATTTGTTTTAAAACATATGTAACTAATTGTTTTATTAATCTAATTCATTCATTTACTAATTTTGAGATTTTTATTTTTTTTATTTATTTTCGTAACATTTTTTAATAAAAAAATAGTTTTCAATTTTTTCTTTATAAAGTGAAGAAGGTTATTTATATTTGACAGAAACCCACATTACGACTTTAGTCCATTGACTTGAACAATTCTCTATACTTCAGTCGTTAATTTCTTATTATATTTATGCCAAAAGTTTGCCACGTGTGTTTGTAATTAGGAGTGTAAATTGGATCAAATTGTGTAGAAAAGATTTTAACAAAACGATAATATTTGAAATGTATTCATAGAGCTTTGTGTGACTATTTTTTGTTAAAGTTTTTGTTTAAATTTTTAATTTAAAATTAAGACACACTAAAAATAATTAACAATTATAAGATATTATTTTAAATCTTTCGTCTATTAAATAAGTTTTCAAGCCATTGGATTACTTATAACATGTATATGGTAAGTTCGGGTAATGTGTACTACCTATTTTATTTTGAAATATTTCCACAAAAGTAATAATTGCAAATTTAAGAATTCAGTTTTTATTTCTTTTTTATAAATAGATATCTGTTTTTAAGTTGAAATAATTATATAGTAATATTTAGAAAAGTTATGTATGAAAAAGTTTAGATACCTTAAAAAAAAATTGGCTTACAGCGCTGGGTCGTCGAAAAAATAAAATCGAAAATTCAATTTGCATTCAAAAACCATTTTGCAAAGTATAACTCTGGGAACAGTTAAAAACAAAATTTGAAATTGTTTAATAGATTCACAGCTTGCCCCTAATTTTCCGAATACCATTTCTGAATTTCACTTTTTTTTAGTTGTATTAATATATAACATTATAATAAACTCAGCATAAAATTAACACAGCATGGTATTCCACATTACCCAATTACCAACAAAACTAAAAAAATATTTATAAAAAATATAAAACTTAATACACATAATAATTGATTACAAGCATTTATTAATTTATATATTTTTAAAAAAAAATTTTCAAAAGAACTATATTTCTAATATTATAGTGCATTTACATCTAAGCAAAATCTAGTATATACGAGATTTCGTGCGAAATCTAGCTCATTTTTACTAGATTTCAAATACAAAACAAAATCTAGCTCTCCACTAGCTTTTTGCAAAATCTCACAAAATCTTGTCAAACTTGGGCACTACCAAATGAAACTACTGCGTTTTTTTTAATATTGTAGTAGAAAATTACAACGCAGTGACTGAAAAATTGACATTTAAAAACAAAAGCAAACAAGTTAAATAAAAAGGAAATAAAATATTAATTATTAACAACAAAAAATTATGAATCTATAATAAAAAAATATTTAGTAATTGAAAAGTTATAAGTTTTTATACTGACATATGCCCATTCCAATCTGCTACATAATAATTGTGGAAAGTGAATTTGTTTTTGTTGTTTTTGTTTTCATTTTTGATGTATAATATATATAATTATAATATCTGTTCCTTTTTAGAATTTTCCATATTTCCATTTTCCTATTGTTCTGTTTATTTTTGGTATTTCTAGTTTATATGTTTTATTTTAATCAGCTGTTTATTGTAGTGAAAACAAAATATCACAAAATATCAAAAAAGTTAGATGTAAATGGTATAGATTTTGAAATAGATTTCAAATAAAATCTACTAGATTTTCTTCATTTCGAACGCACTCAATAAAAAAGTGTAAATCCCCCAAAAATGCTTCCATAGTAACTGACAACTAATGGCTATGATTATTTTCAGAACAGCAAATCCAATGTTAATATTTTTCAACATGTCACGTGCGATATTAATATTCAAAATAAGGGATAGTTCACATTACTCGTATATTCCACATGGAGTTTGCGTCTCCATTATTATCTGGACTTATTGCACTATTTATAACAAATGTGAAAATAATATTTGATAATTTGATAAATTAATACTAAATTATGACAACAAACAAACTAAATTTTTAACATTTTTGAGAGGTGTCTTCATCTTTTTGGACATATCTCGACACAATGTTGCCCGATTTATCCAATTTTCAATAACAACCTGCTCGAAATAATGACCAAACAATATCATAAAAGAGACTACGATCAAATGGTACATAGATGGGTCAAAAACCGGAAATGGAATAGGGGCGGAAGTCTTTGGGCCTAGAATTAAATACTTCGAATCAATGGGAATACATATATATAGATGTGCACAGATTAACTTGAATAGGAAGTACAAAGGACGGGACATAACCATACTATCAGATAGTCGAGCTGCTATTCGAGCACTAAGCTCCTATGTAGTAAACTCTAAGTTAGTATGGGACTGTCTACAGAGACTGAATGAGCTAGGCAGATACAATAAAGTCAGCCTTTGTTGGGTCCCGGGGTATATTGGGATTCAAGGCAATGAGCGAGCTGATGAGCTTGCCAGAAGGGGAGCTTCCACGAAGTTAATGGGGCCGGAACCGTTTTGTGGAATAGGAAAAGGAGTATGGGAAGGCGTACTCAGAGAATATGAGAATCATAACAGACAGGAACTTTTCTCGAGCTACTTAGGTAACTACAACAGTGAGAGATTTGAGTCATGTATTGGGTTATCAAGGAACGGACTAGGAATACGAACCGGGATTTTAATTGGTCACTGTGGGCTCAGGGAGCATCTGAGCAAGTTAGGAATTGTAGCAAACCCCATGTGCAGATTTTGCGATGAGAAGGTAAAATTTCCGGAGCACATACTGGAGGATTGTGGAGCGTTAATGCATAAGAGGAAAAAGCACCTGGGTTCTTTACAAATACCAGGGAGCGAAATAATATCACTGAAACCAACCAACATCCTCGAATTTCTGAGGGCTTTAGGGTTGGGTGATATTTTATAGGGACAAGCTATTAGCAGAGGGTAGTACAATACATCATTCGATCGCAGTACTTTGGACAATACAATACAATCATAACTTTATCCAGGTGAATAAGCGTGACTTCAACAGACAGACGGACAGACGTCATTGTTATATCGACTCGAGTTTTTATAAGGATCAAGAATATATATACTTTATGGGGTCACAAATTCATTTTTCGATGCGTTAGTACCGGTTCACACGATGAAATTTTGAGTTTATAGGTGAGAGGAGAGCGAAGAATGGCATGGGGTACATACTTCCATGTCCTCGGAAATTCTCTTTTGTTTCTTACTTCGTAATTGTCATTTTTATTTTCGTTTGTATTAAGAAAGATAATAAATTTAAATAAAGTTACTTTGAATTAAATGAAATGATAAAATAAATAGATAAAATCTTGAATTTCATTAAAAAAAACTTTAGTGTATAGACACGGATAAAGGTTTAAAAGAGAACTAAAAAAGTTTCAGAAAGAAAAATTGCATCATGTGACTTACAAACAGAATGACAAACTGATATATACCTTCTGCACTGCGGTGTGGAGGACATAACAATCAAACAAAAATGTGTTTGTGTGTATTGACATTAATCAACTTTCCGATTAGAAGCTGAAACTTTCAGCATTTATGTGTGATGCATAGATAACCACAAAATTAAGCTTAATTCATATTTCAAATTAGAATATTTTTAAATTGACCCATAAATGCATGACTTCTTCCTTTCCAACCATTTCTTTATAAGATTACATCAGGTTTATTCATCCCAAGAAAAATACCTTTTTTAAAAAAGGGTGGATATTGCCTTTATTATAGATTTTGTTAATAGTTTTTATCATTTAAAATTATTAATACACGACGTGCCTTTTACATATCGCACCTTAAATACAAAAGTGACACAACTCAAAATTTTTCAAAATTGACTTTTTTCCATAAATTAACTCACAGTACACATTTCTAACTACTGCAAAATTTATTTCTCATAACAATCTTCTTTATCATCAAAAATGCCGATATATCTGGGGCACAACTTGAGATAATTTCACTAGTCAAATGAAAAAATTTCAGTCAGAGAGTCATAACTCAAAATTATATTTTATTTCCACAAACACAATATATATTAAAAAAATATATAGCAAAACTTTCCTCAGAATGGACATTTTTCATAATAAAACAAAATTTTTTTAAATAATACAATAATTTTTACGTAAACAGTTTTTTGTCTTTCCTGAATATTTGAAAATTTTGAGTTGTGTCACTTTTGTATTAAGGTCCCACTGCAAAAGTTGTACACATCGTGTGATACATATGAGATATTGCATATGTACAATACAAGTGGAAAGTCACATGCAAATTTTTCAATTAGAACAGGTTCTATTTTGAAATGACAAAACATATGAAAATGCAACACTGCTTGTGGCGAAAGAAAAACAGAGTAAATTTAAAAGATTAAAATTAAAAGAAAACTAAATTGTTTAATATTAATTAAAAATTAAAAATATATAAAATATATAACTTTACTGTAAACAATTAATTTTGTAAATTCACAAATTACAAAATCACCTATTGTTTACATTTAGAGGTTATGTCATACGAAAAAACATACGTAAGTGTGATAGCAAAAATTACGAATCGTATGTAAAACGACAATTTTGACAGACATACGGAATTACGTATGTATGTATAAAAAAAAGTGACAGTACATATGTAAAAAAACACGTCGTGTAATAATAGCACACCTCAATGCAATAGAAAATGAATTTTATATTGCACTTTTAAAATATAAATTTTGGATAACTCGTGAAAAAATTAAAAAAAATATTTAATCCGAACTATTAAAGGAACTTGCTTCTATTGACTACAGAGTCCAAATCTACTATGTATATACACTGGTGGCAATAAAAATATGACTATCTGTGTACTTTTTTTAAACTTTGTATGGTAACTTTAAAAAAAGCTAATATTTTGTTAATATTTGGTAAGTAGTTCCTAAGAAATTAGTCATAATCCTGAAGAGGGCGCTTATACCAAACGCCAGTTTAAAAGCCACTGAAAAGGAGGGTTGAATTTTGAAACTTTTACTGACGAAAGTTTAATTTCAAAATACATAAGTTGTCCTATGTTAATGGATACATGTGTACATTGTTAGTGGAATTCATAACGACGTACCTAACGGATTTCTGCAAATGATATATACTCTGATGGCGGCATTTTTGTTCCTTGTGTTTGAAGAATTAGTAATTTTAAACCAATTTTTGTGGCTGTTTCATTTTTCCATCAGAGTAAGAGAAAGTTCTTTAAGAATTTAAAATAAAATAAGTAAGAAAATTATAGTCGGTCTAGACCGACATTACAATACCCTATATGAGCTTCAAAATAGGGTCTTGGATCCAACTTTGCTATGGCAATAACTGAATATAGAAAATAACCATAAAACAAATTTTAGTGGTATTTTTATTTAGCTGTGGCGAGCAGATATGAAAAAGTTCATATCTGATATTATTTTTACTTGGGGAATACGTCCAAAAATAAACCGATCATGACCATAATTAGTAGAGTCATTCACTTCTCTCAAAAACATAAAAAAAAACAAATTTAAAAAAACTATGCAATATATTGGTTTTATGATAGATTTGAGTGAAGCTCGGAAATCAGCTTCATATGGGAACTATGACTAAAATTTGTCCCACAGGGTTTAATTTTGGACAACTGATTAGTGGGTATAACAGACAAACATACAACAAATTTTATCGATACATATATGATAATCTGGATCTTATGACCATTTTAGTAGTTCAGACGGGGATTATTTTTATGAAGGCTAGGTCTGAAGATGCACCGAGTTTTACCTATTTCAATAACATTTGTCCTATGGCCGATAAAAGCTTAAGTACAAAATATATTCATATTTTCGACCTGCAGTTTCATTACAAGACAGACGGACGGACATCACTAAATCGAATTAGTAAATGATTCTGAGACGATCAGTATAATAAATTTGGTAGTTACCACATAGTGATATCTATAATATTAATAGGCAAGGCGATTTCTTGTAACCTATGTAAATTTCACAGTTTTACCCCGATTTTGACAAGGTATTTCTTTTTAGCTGGTATTTATTTTTAGGTTTTACCCAGATTTACAGATTTTCATCGTCTGGAATATTTTTTGGGAGTTATGATCGTTTAAAGTTGCTACTAACACAAAATTATACAATGCTATGTGTGTGTTTATTAAATTTGTTAATGTGTCTGTGTTATTGTGTTGAGTTTGTTTTCTTAATTTAAAATGAATTGAATTGTGAAGCATACCTTTAGGGTCTTTAGTAAATGAAAAAATAAAATTTCCTAGAATTTACACTCGAATTTCGAGTGCTGGAATCTGCTAGTATGGTATAAATAGGGAAATAAGCGCCAAAATTTTCTCTTTAGAGAAAATATTTGTGACTACAAATAGGGCAAACAATTTCTGATATTAATTTTTCTCAAATAATTAGTAATAGTAACGCAAAATTAAAGGTAATGACCAGAATCAATGCAAAATTTATTTTTTCTTACAAGCGAAAGCCAGATTAATCGAATGATAATTGTTTGAAAAAGTTTTAAAGGCGAAAAATTTTAAATGGAAATTCATATGCAAAATCGCCCCAAATTACGGCAAAAACTTTCTTTAAAATTTTATTTTAAAAATATTTTTGTAAAATTTAGTTCATAAATAATATATGAAATATTGCCCAAAATATTCGTTCTTAATGTTAATAGTAGAGTAAAGTATGGCTGGGATCGGACTAATGGATACGGGTTATCTCATATAAAGTGATTAAATAATATCATCTATATAGCGTCAAACTATTATTATCCTTGCAAAAACATTGTTGATTAAATAGAACCGATTTGGAAATATCGGTACAAAGTCCATATAGAAAATAATTTCCAAGCACAGTTGGTGGTTTAATTTTTTCCAACAAAATATTTCAATATATTTCATGTGTATCATTAGTTAACAACTACATTTAATGTATTTTAAAAAAATACTGAAAATCCACTGCAACTTTTTATTAAAAATGTTGTTTGAGGGTATAATGAGTTTGTGCTGATGTTTGTTACTACTAAAAATTTTATATTATATTTTATCTAGACCCACTTATAATTGTGTCTTTCAACTCAGAATCACTTTTTGATTCGATTTAGCGAAGTCCGTCTGTCCGTCTGTGTGTCCTGTAAACCATGTAATCAAACTATAAGTCGCAAATATGAATAAATTTTGATGGAATTCTGTAATAAGATTTTGTCGGCCATATGACGAACACTATCGAAATTGGTGAATATCTTTGCATTCCCAAAACTAGCCCCCAAACAAAAGACCCCATGAGTTCGATTTAAATTGCCCTAAGATCCAAATTATCATATAAATCTCGGTCATATTTGGTTTGTATATGTTTATTACATCAGTTAATTAGTTCCCCTAATATTAGCACTTTAGGACCATTCTTAGTCATAGTCCCAGTATAAAGTTGATTCCCGATCTCCACTTAAATCTACCTATAATTTATCATTGCTTTCGTTTTTATTTCAAGAATAAATATATTTAATTTTCCATTTTGTTCTATGCAAATATGGATAAACAAAGATGTGATGGAAAACGAAATTGTTATTTGTTTTATCGTTTTTAAAGACTTTGCTTTTCGGTTTGAAACAAATAAGTTATTTTTTCTAAACTTTTCACCGTTTTAATAAAAATTGCAGCGCTCGAAATTCGAGTGCAACTTCTAGGCAGCTTTATTTTTCAACTTAGCCAATTCACAAACCAACACTTTTATGGTTTATTATTGTGAAAGAAGATAACAAACGCATTAACAAATTTAATAAAACACACATAGCATATGTATAATTTTATGTATGTGTATGTAGAAACTTTAAATGCAATTTACTCAAAACAAAGGAAGAAATTTAAAAATCTGTAAATCTGCAAAATGGCTAAAAAGAAATACCTTTCAAATAATATATGTTTGGTCAAAATCGGGATAAAACGGTAGAACAAAACATCGGTCACAAGAAATCGCCTAGCCTATTAATATTATAGATATAACTTAAAAAGTGTAAGTATAATAAATTTACGTACTACAGGTAGTCCTCGACTTACGACCGAGATAGGTTCCTGGACATTGGTCGTAAGTCGATTAAGTCATGAGTCGAGTTTCATAAAAAATAACAGCAAAAAAAATTACATATAGTACAAATTTCCTATGACCACCTTATACAATTATATCAAAATTCATATTCATAGTTCAATATTTATTTAAAATAAAAATAATAATATAAAAAAATATATTGATTAATAATAACACAAACATATAATAAAACAAAAAAAAATATAATAAAAAAGTATATATGTAATTAAACAAAAGTATGTCATTTATGTTAGTGTTATTAACATGTCTTCATCATCTGTAGTTATTACATGGGTGCAATCCATATCGTTATATTCAGCAACAGAATATCCAGTGTTGATTTTTTTTAACAAATCCATCTAATGTAGTTTGAACAGTTCGAGCTTTCATTTCGCGATAAATTTCATGATACGAGGGCGGATCAATAAGTCCGTGAATTCCGAACTTCCCACGTAGTTATATCTTAATAGACTACTTTAAAATTTTGAGCAAGTTCTGTCATTTACTTTACGTTTAACAGCTGTTCAAAACATACAACCTCGTGATTTTTTTAATGGAAAAAAGTGAATTTCGAGTGCTCATTAAACATAATTTTTGCGAAACCAAGGAATCAAACCGTTAATTAAACCACGTAAAATCTTGATAATTGAGCTTCATATATGGTGGTCAATATGGTGTTGGCCGAGCGAAGAGTAAAAGTGCGTGAGATTGTTGATGCCATAGGCATTTCATATGCCTATTTTATGGACCTCGAAAAATCCTATTTTTTGGAAGGGATACAAAAATTTAAGAAACGTTGGACTAAGTGTATTGAGCTAAAAGGAGATTATGTTGAAAAACAATTTTTTTTCTGCAAAAAAAAAACTGTGTTTCATTCTAAACGTCACGGACTTATTGACCCGCCCTCGTAACAATTCAAATTATCTTGAATTAGCCCATTTATTCACTTTTGAGAATCTCTTCATTTGCATCCATTTGTTCTAATTTTAGCATTCCTTGATTAATTTGGTGAAAAGCAGCACTCATTTTTTTTTGCCGAAAACATTTTTTTGTTTCTTTTTCTTCATCTGGTTTGTTTTTTTCTGCGTCTTCTGCAACAGTTTGCGATTCAAGTTCCAATAAATCTTCATTCGTTAGATCATCCAATTGGTATACAATGAGTTGGCTAATATCCTCATTGTTAATTTCAAGATTAAGCTGCTAACCAAGCTCTACTATCTGATCTGCAATTTGCTCAATGTTAATTTCTTTTTCAATCGACGAACTTGTAGTGGAGTCTTCAAATCGTATTATTAATTTATTTCCATACTCTTCTCATACAAGAAGGCTTGACTTCTTTCCAACCACATGTTAAATTTTTAATTCTTTGAAGAATATTATAATTCGGCCAAAATTCTTTTTTCAGAAGCCATAATTGCTTGAGCAAATGTAATTTTTAAATAATAGGCCTTAAATATATAGCTATAGCACCATGATCCATGGGCTGTAAAATACTGGTAGTATTTGGAGGCAGATACATAATTTGAATGTCGGGTGTAAGTCGTCTAAGTGTTGTGGATGTCTAGGTGAATTATCCAGTTGTAAAAGTATTTTAAAATTAATGTTTTGTTGGTTACAATATTCTTTTACTTCGGTCGCAAATACTTTTGTGAACCATTCCTTAAAAAGAAATTGTGTCATCCAAGCATTTTTATTTGAGTTGTAATGTACTGGTAACATATTAACATTTACTTCTTTGGTTTGAATCATTGCAAGACTTAGAGGAATTCGTTTTTGAATCAAATCCCCCATCCAAATCACAAATAACTTTTCCATTTCATGTATTGGACCTTGTCTATTTTTGGTTATTATTGTTGATTTCTTAGATGCCGATTCTTGAACAGCTTTCAAAATTCGTTTTTTATTTTTTAAAATCGTGGATATTGTCGAATGAGACAGTTTTAGATCTTGTGCTATATCTTTCATTTTTTTACCATTTCATATTGTATTATTTATTTCTGTTTGGTTTCCAAGTCTATAACACTTCTTTTTCTTTAATTAGTTCCAGCCATTTACGGTATGCTGTAATATTATTTACTTAAAAAAATTCTGACTTAAGCGTTTTTTAAGGCAATTTTTTTATTTAACTATATATTTTTGTGAATCCCCAGAACTGTTTGTATAATATGTATTGTACATACTGAAATGAATCGCATTGTTTTGTGTTTTGTGCAATTTTTTCTTTGCAACTAAATACATTCATATGTAGTTTGTGTTATAAATCCATTTAGCATGAAAAAAAATTTTTGTAAGTGTGAATAGTCGTTAGTCGGGGTCTACCTGTATAATCTCTTACTTAATACAATTTTTCAGGGGAAAACACGTAAATCCACGACAGAAAAAGGGAGTTATGCATTATGCTCTCTTTTGTTAAATTTTCGCCACTTGTCGTTATTATAAATGTCATTTAAATAAATTTTTTCAAACAAAAACACAAAATGAATAAGCTAATATTAAAATTTTTGGTGAAAAACAATAACACAGGGTTGTATTTGATAATAAAATAATAACATACTAGCAGATTCTCGCCCTCGAAATTCGATTGCAAATTCTAGGAAATTTTATTTTTTCATTAAATAAAGACCCTAAAAGTATGATAATCAATTATAGCCAATTCACAAACCAACACAAAAAACAAACTCATTTTTATTACAAGAACATTAACAAATTTAATAAACACACACATAGCATTGTATAATTTTATTTTTATGTATATGTTAGTAGCCACTAAAAGCAATTTACTCAAAATAAAGGAAAAATTTAAAAATCTGTAAATCTACAAATCGAAAGAAAAGAAATAAAAAGAAATACCTTTCATATAATATACGTTTGGTCAAAATCGGTATAAAACGGTACAACAAAACATCAGTCACCAAAAATCGCCTAGCTTATTAATATTATAGATTTAACATATTTAACATATTAACATATTTAAAGAAACATGATGAAGTGGAACAAAAATGAAAATTAAAACCTCTTGATTTTCATCAACCTTATAATTAAATCGTTCTTTTTAGAATTTCGTTTTCGATTTAAAATCAATCGATTTCCGTCACATGCCTGTTAAATTTGGTTTGCATGTTTTTTTTTCGAAAAATAAGTGACCACTAAATATGGTCAGCATCGGTGTATTTTTCGACCTAGCCTACATATAAAAATAGTATCCAATATGATATTTTTAATATCTGCAGGCAAAAAAATTAACATCAATACCTCTCAAATTTGGTTAAGGCTCATTTTCTATATCCAATTAGTTATCGCAAATTTCTTACTTGTTTTTCTTAATTTGGTTGATTTTTCTGTTACTTTGGGTGTTAAATTAGTTTTTTTGAACGATTTTTTATTGGGCGATTTTACCTACCACTGCAACATGGCTCAATTATGATAAAAAAAAACTTTAACTGTAAGTTATTACCTAAAGCTACCAACTCTCAAAATTTTAATATAAATTTATCTCTTGGAAATTCCAGTATTTATTCACCTACAAAAGGTAAAAGTGGACCATTTGTCGAATTTTTCAATGATTTGTAATATTATATGCAATGTTTTTTTATTAAGAAAATTACTCGGATAATTGAAATAAATGGAAAAAAAAATAATAAATAAATGCTTAATAATTGGTTTCGTATCCTTTTTTTCTGATATGTTAAGGACGATTTGGGATGGAATATGTTACATCCTCATTATTTTAGCCCAGTCTTCAATAAAAATATTCTTTAACTGGTTTTGAGATGAAATATGGTATTATCTGTCCAAAACATTCCATAAATATGTAGGTATGGAGAAAGGGACTATTGTAGAATATCCGTAACCGCACAATTTGAACCGCGTTCTTAGGGTCGATACTTGTTGAAAGTAATAACGACCACTATTCACTATTCAAATTGTTCCTTTTTCATTACTCCATCGATAGATATTAACTCTGAACACCACCGGTAGCTCTACAACGTTATTCAACCACTTACATATTTCTAGTTGGAGTTCAGTAACCTCTTTAAGCCAAATCTAAATACCAAATTACAGTGTCCCGATAACCATAAAATGGTTTTTCTTTCTTTGGTTATGCATGCATTTTTCGAAAATTTGCTGTGGAATATCCTTACCAGTCAGCAGCAATTTTTTATGAGGTTATCTTTGAATTTTTATTTTAAGATTTAAATTATTTTTTAATTTTCCCTTTCCTTAATCCTTTTTGCATGATCATCTCTGTACTAATTTTGGTAGAGTTCGCATTCGTCCACTGTATTGTACTAGGGAGTGTTGATTTTTATACCCTCCACACCACTGTGAAGAGGACCGTTTGTAACACATCGAAATAAATTCCGAAGACCCCAAAACCATATATTTTCTTGATCCTTATCAAGGGAAGTCGATTAAACGATGACCGTCTGTCCGTCTGTTTGTGGAAATCACGATCACGCCCTTAATATCTAAGCTAGACCGTTCGTTTTTGTATAAAATCGTTTATACAATGAATGAAATTTTGAAAAAACTCTTGAAAAAAATAAAAATTTTCAGTATGTTTATTATTGTGTTATTTGGCTAATATCCTTTTGTTTGTTTTATTTGAAAATAAGCTAATACGGCCTAAGATTTTTAATGTAAATAAAACTGCATTTAAATTACATTTCTTTCCGACGTTTCGTCAATTCTTTGTTGACTTTTTCAAGGAAATTCTATTTAATATCAAAAAACATCACGTTAAAACAATTTAAAATACACTATATATATGACAATAACTTACAGTAACATGAGTATTATTTATCACATTTAAAAAATAATTTAATTTACATCCAACATAAACAATAAAAATTACATTGAACATATATTAATAACAAGTACTCAGCTTAAAATAATATCACAGTAAAGTTATTGTATTGCAACCCTGTAACTAGCATTAATTTTGTCAGTATCCTCTTTTAAATTCATCGTATATTCCTTTTTCTGTTGGATTCGTAAACTTTCTATGGTGTACCTTTTCTTTTCAATGGGTTCTCTATCTAATATTTTTACTTTTTTAAAGTCAGCTGTATGACCTGTCTCCAATACGTGTTGCGCCAAAGCTGTTGCGAGTTTTTGTTTGGCAATGTCGTTTTTGTGTTCTCCCATTCTCGTCTCTAGCGTGCGTTTGGTTGTACCAATATAAATTAAATCACAGCTGTGGTCGGTATCCCCTTTACATCTGATTTCGTACACTATATTATTTTGTTGTTGTTTATCGATGGGTGCTTTAGTGTTTGAGAAAATTGTACTAAGTGTTGTGTTTGGTTTGTATGCGTAGTTGATATTTTTGTTTTCTATTGTGTTTCTTATATTCTTTGAGTCAGTCAAGCCAGGAACATACCGTACACTGTAAAATTGTTTATCTTGTGTGTCGTTTTTATTTTCAATATTATTGTTTTTTATTTTGTTTTGGGTTTCATTTATCAATGAATAAATTAGTCGTTTAGGAAAACTGTTTTCCTTTAATGTTTTTGTGATTTTGTAGATGTTTGTATTGTGAAATTGTTGATCGCTGATGCTTAAAACTCTGCGTATAAAGTTTTTTGCTGTATTTATTATTTGGCTTCTAGGTTGTGTTGAATTAAAATTCATAATTCTACCAGATGCAGTATCTTTCGTGTACCAATCAAATATTATTCGGTAATCTTGTCTATATAATTTTGTGTCCAAGAATGGGATTGCCTTTTCGTTTTCAATTTCCATCGTGAATTGTATTTTCGGGTGATGTTTGTTAAAAGTTCTCAGTATTTCATCCTTGTCGTCAGTATTCACAATAGCCAATATGTCATCTACATACTTGGTTATGTATTTAAGGCGTATATTTTTTGTTTCTAATTCTTTAAGAGCTTCGTCCAGTAGGTTATCTAATACTATATCCGCTATAGTTGGAGAAAGTGGGTTGCCCATTGGCATTCCAAAGATTTGGTTATAAATTTTCTCATTATAAGCAAAATAATTATTATCACTTAGGCAAAACCGAAGTATTTTAAGAAACGTAGATTTGGGTATTTTCGTGTGATCTTTTATGACGTTCCATTTTCCCATTATAATTTTTATGGCCGCATGAATAGGGATGTTCGTAAAAAGAGATATGACATCAAGTGAAACCAATATATCCGTTTTATCTAGTTTTATATCTTTTAATTGTTTTTTCAGGTTTATTGTGTTTTTTATGTTGTAATCGTCAGAAGTAATATTCTTCAAAATTTGTCCTATATGTTTGGACAATCTATAGCACGGGACTTGTACCGATGAAACTATGGGCCTAAGTGGAATACCCTGTTTATGAATTTTAGGCAATCCGTATATACGTGGGGCAGTAGCTGCTGGGCAAAGGAGCTGTTTCTTTTGCCATGTGTCAATGTATTTGTTTTTGTGTAATTCCAAAACTATGTTGTTGTTTTCTTTCTGAAGTTTTATGGTAGGGTTCGTCCTCAGTATGCGGTAAGTATTTTTATCCTCCAATAATTCTTCCATTTTGTTTCTATATACGTTTTTATATATTGCCACCGTTTTATTTCCCTTATCTGCCTGAATAACTATAATGTCCTCATTTTTCCTCAAAAATTCTTTTGCCCTTTTGTAAATGTTAAGTATAAATTTTTCTTTAGGTGTATTATTCAGCTTCCTTTTAAATCTAGTGACATTATTTGCCAATTTCGTCCTTGCAATTTCCTTTGCTTTATCCTCGTTTTCGTCCATTGCTTGGATACCCTGTTCTACGTCGGCGATTATGTGTAACGGTGAAAAATTATGTTTATCTACCGGTAGTGCGAATTTTTTGCCTAATGATAGAATCCATTTAACTTCAATCGGAATGTCTACTTCGGTTTCATTTACAAACCAATTGTTATTAAAGTTAAGACCAAATATTTCAAACTGCTTTTCTTTGAGTGTATCTAATTTTCTGTTTTGTTTCTCACTCATGTTTTTAGTTATATGTTTTGTACGGTTTGTTTGTCTGTTCATAAAAGCTGTGAAGTCTTCTTCTATTAGCATTTTTTCAATTCCAGTTTTTAAATTATAAATTCTTCGCCTAATAAGTGTAATGTTAGTGTTGGTTTGTGATATTTCGAGGTTTAGAATTTTTTTGTGAAAATTGTATTCAACTTTTCTGAGTTGGTTCTTTATTGTTGTACATTCAAAAAGTTGTGTTACCTGTGCAGTGGTATTTTTCGTGTGGTTTGGTATAATACCATAGTTTCTACATGATAATATAAATTTTAACCTGCCCTCTTGTTGTTTTAGTCTCTTCAATTCGTTACAGTATTCTTTTAATGTTCTGCATGTCTCATTATCATATTTTAATGCTATATGTTTAAAATATCCCTTCATTGTGGTGTTTTTGTTGACTTACAAGTGCAAAGTGCAATTAACGTTGTTGTTGTTGATGTTGAATAAGTTAAATATTGTTGCTTCGGCAAGCTCTCCGATAATATTTATTATTGTGTTATTTGGCTAATATCCTTTTGTTTGTTTTATTTGAAAATAAGCTAATACGGCCTAAGATTTTTAATGTAAATAAAACTGCATTTAAATTACATTTCTTTCCGACGTTTCGTCAATTTGTTATTTTTCTTAAGATATGTGTATATATTGTATTTCTTCGTATTGTTGAAGTCATTGTAGATGTGTGTATATTTATACCGTACGTGTCACATTGGCCTAAGCAAGTATTACCATATCTTTTTAAAAAAAATAAAATTTAAAAATTAAAAACTAAAAATTAAAATTAAAAAAATTAAAAATGGAAATTGAGAAATTAAAAACTAAAAATTTAAAACTAATGCCTGGTTTTCATTATGTCATTTTCAATGGCAATTTTTGTCAATTATTGTCAGCTGCATGAAAACGGGTTTTAATGTCTTGTCATTTACAACCCCTGGCAAATTTGACATCTGAAATGAAATTGCCAGCATGTTGGCAATTTGTTTGTGTTTGACAGCCGGATTTTTTGTTTGTTTATAAGATGTTATGAATACGTTGTGAATAGAAAATTACGAGATGTCAGTTGAGGCAATTGTTTGTTGTCAGCTTATATAGCATAGTGAAAATCAGGCATAAAAACTAAAAATTTTAAAAAAACTAAAAATTAAAATAAAAATTAAAAATTTAAAAATTAAACATGGAAAGTGAAAAATTAAAAACTAAAAATTTAAAACTAAAAACTAAAAATTAAAAACTAAAAATTACAAAGTAAAAATTGAAAATTAAAAAGTAAAAATTAAATTAAAAATATTTTTTTTTTAACTGGACATAAACCAAACTTTGACAATGTGAAAATATTAGTGGGTGAGAATAATTATAAGAAGAGATATACTCTAGAGATGTTACACATTATTAATGTACCAGTAGAGAAGAGACTAAATTACAAAACTGACACAGATAATTGCGCCCAAATTTACAGACACACAATAGGCAAATATTTATCAAAACAAAACAGTAGGTGACAATAGCTTGGAAGTGTACCAAGGAAGATTAATTGGTTTTTTTTCGCGGAACACTATTTTTTTTGTTTATGAATGTTAATTTGTTTTATTTCATACATCAGTTGTTTTTGTAATTATATAAAAAATTTTTTTGTCATTTATTGTTTTGTTTATTTAACAACAGATCCCCTGATGATGAACGGAAAATTCGGTCGAAATATTGGGTCAAATAATACATATAAAGAAAAAATACTAATAAAATTAAAACATTAAAAAACTTTTTTCTTTATTTTATTAAAAATTTTATGACCTCAAGCTGAACAAATCAAATTAATTAAAAATGTTTTAAAATTTTCTTTTTTTAATACTAATAATTTTTAGCCAAGAATCATTCGATTTTTTAAATGATCGTATGACTTCTAAAGTCTCAAAACAGTCTTATCGTATTAAACTTTAGGTATTATGAAGTACTTAGGGAACTTAAAGGTCTTCTACTCTTATAAACGAAAAATAATACAATTTTTCAAATAGTAATTAATTCTTTCTGTAGAAGACATGATCACTGTTTTTTATAAAAAGAAATTATAATAGAAATTGGCCAACAATTTAATTTAAATTTAATTGGTGTTCGAATTTAATGTTTAATGTATCAGCAACAGTTTTAAAATGGTAGCCGTGCCCAATATTGGGTGGAGGGTATCAAAGATTCGGCACAATTGAATTTAACAGTCTAACCGGTTTTATTTGCTTTACGCAATTTTAAAATAATTTTTTAGTCTTTCTTGGGTGGTTTTTACCTTTCTTACCATGTTTTAGTAAATTCGTTATAAGAAGTTATTTGTTGAAATCACCATAGTTTAAATTACTGAAAATACTTAAAAATGGCTTGTTGCCACATAAATTCTACACAATTGCAAAGACAACGAGAATAGTGGAAATTAGAAGTATAAATGCAAAAATATTAAAAAATTCTAAAATAACGATTGTTTGGACAGAGTTGTATCTTCTGAAATTAATACGAAGTAAAAGCTGTATGGAATGAAAACTGATTCTAACCACACAGCTCTTAGGCCTGACTTCAGATGAGTGTGTTAAAGCGCTGACCAAAAAGTGCAAGTACGAGTGTATGTGAAGGTTCAGGGTTCAAACCTCACGGCCGCCCTAAATAGAAAAATTTCATATAGAAACAATCTATTCAATTATAACATAACAATTATAACAATGCTAATCAATAAATCGCTGATGAAGGCTGAAATGCCAGAAACTGGTCCGATAAAGAATACAGTGTAGTTATGAATTTTTTAAATATATGCTTTCTTTTTCTCTACCACGCACCTTTGAAAAAATGTATACTTTTCTCCAACTAAAAGTTACTGTGATTTTAAAAATTAAAATTAAATCTTAAAGCTTCAATAAAATATTTTTTTGTACAAAGTTATAAATACAAATAAGTAAAATTAACAAAAAAAAAAAAACTTTCATTGCCGACATTCATAACCAATTTTAGAACATGCTATAAAAAATAGGAATACTTATGTCCACCAATGCATAAATACATATATAAATTATACATACAAAGACAACTGTCCTATTAAAAATTCAGATTTATGTCGGAATTTGTTTAATAACTGTAGTTAGATCATTGATACACCAGCTCGACGTAAAAGGTTGTCTACAGATCTTCAAAAAATTAAGAGAAGTTAATGAAGTTTATAAAAGAATGGAAAATGATACAACAAGAATGCCGTATTTCAAAGTTAATTGTCGACAGTTGCAAGATGTAATTCTTGGAAAATATTAGGTTGGAATAACTCGTTCCCGTGTTAACTTTAATTTTACAATTGTTCAACACAATAGACTTTTTTCATCTAAATATCTTATATTACTTATTTGTTAAAGTTAATTTTTATCATGGTGTACAAGATGTTCATCTAAACTGTAGACAAAAATATAAAATGTTTTGTAAAAATTATTAAATTGTTGTTAAATAAAAAAGTTTTTTTTCCTTAATTTTTCCACAATTTTTCTTGACAAGCTGTATGTAGGTGACAGAATAATCAATCCATCATAATCTAGTATAGAAAAGTTGTTTTTTTACTTAATGAAATTCTTCCGATCGTGTATATAAGCAAGAATTTAAAAACTTCAAAATTAATCAAAATTTGACAGGGCAATAATGGAAATAAATTAAGCAGAGGATTAGTTAGTGTGCACTAACGAAATCGGTATCATTTTAATATTCGATATGCCCAACGCTAGTGCTGTTCGTGCAGTTTCTAAGATCTGAGATCTACAGAAGGTAACAATTTCAAATTATTAAAATAATCATTTTTTTTTTTTTTTTAATATAAAACAAGTAAGGAAATTATTTTCGGTCTAGACTGACTATATGACTATTTGGATATATACATTGTTATTAATTTTTTGCCTTCGGATATGAAAAAGTTCATATCGGATGCTATATTTGTATGGGGACTAGGTTGAAAAATGGACCGATCCTGACATACACTTACATTTTGCAAAAACATATACAAACAAAATTTGAGAAGAATCAGTGCAATATTTTTGTTTTTTGATAGATTTAAGTGAAGATCGGGAAGTAGCTTTATTTTTGGACTAATAATAAATGGATGTAATGGACATAGACAAACTCAATTTGATCGAGATCTATAAAATAATTTGGATTTTATGATAATTTAAGTATTCATAGGGGTCGTTTGTATGTAGACTAGGTCTGAACATGCACGGATTTTCACCAATTTCAATAGCGTTCATGATATGACGGAGGGACCGACATCGCTAAATCGAATCAGAAAGTGATTCTGAGTCGATCGTTATAATAAAAGGTGGGTCTAGGTCAGATATTTTTGGTAGATACAAACATCAGCACAAAGTCATTATATCCAGACCAACTAGTGGTATAGGGTATAAAAACCTTTAATAAATTCCACTTTGAGTTATTTAGATTAAGCAGCAGGTTACCTCATATGTTCTGAAACATAAGCTAAACTCTTGAATGAAAATCCCGGCCATATTTGCAATTTTTCTTATTTTTTCTATTTCCAAGCAAAACATTAAAAATCTATTTCAAAGTGCCCTTGTAAAAGAATAAATAATAAAGAAAAAATGTGATTAATTGTTTTTCATTATAGGTAGTGTGTTTTTTATTATCATTTTTTGTTTCTTTTAAAAGTGCTTTTAAAGATTTTTGTTTTTTGTTTTAATATAATTTAAAGATTTTGTATCTTTTTATTTGTTTTAGTTATAATCAGACTACTTCTTGTTTAAAATGTTTGGTTTGTTATACTTTACAAGGGGTTTTTGTTTAAGTTTAATTTAATTGTCTTAATAAGGGGAATTTGTGAACAATTATATAACAATATATGGGGTAAGTTAAAATATGATTTTATTTTTTTTTGTCAACTTTATTTATTTTAAATTCATAATTTATTGTTGTTTGGTTGTTTTCTTTTGGAGCATAATTGTAGTTTTTATAGAATTTCTGTTGGTTATTTTTTTTTTTTTTAATTTTTAAATCGATTTATATTTAGTTCATTTATTTTACAGTTTAAAAACTAAAAACTAATTTATGTGTATAGGTGTGTTGTTGTTTTTTTTTTTTTTTTTTTTTGTTTTCATTAAATGTGTAGCTAGTTATATTTTATATTTATAAATATAAAGCATTTCAAGCGTTTATCTATTAATTGTTTGTCCTGACAAAACACAAGGAAAAAAATGAAGAAACAGGACAAATAAACAATTTCAAAAAACTATTTACCTCCAATTAGTAAACACAAACAAAACAACAATTGTCAATGTCACTCGATTTTTTTCAAAATATTTTTACCTTTTTTGATAATAAAACATTTCCATAACATGATAATTTATATGACGTGACAACTTTTTCTATTTGGATTGCCTATTTCAAGTGCATTTAAGTGGGTTTAAGTTTCTAATTTGAAAATAAGTTTTTCTTTTTCTAATTGTATTTTTTTTTTGTTTCTTTGTTTAGATTTCAAAATGAAAAAAATTTGCTATACTGTTGTTTTTCTTTTTTTTTATTCTTTCTTTTGCATAAAAACTATTAAAACATTATTTTTTTGTTTTGTTTATCAATTTGTTTTTTGTTTTTCGTTTTTCATAATTAACATTTATTTTTCTTTACTTTCTTAACTTGGTTTTAAAACTAAATGTAAATATATTATGTTTTTTTGTTTAAAGGAGATAGCTTAGGGTTCATTTAATTGTTGTAGTTGTGGTTGTTATAGTTGGAGCTGGAGTTGTTGTGAGGACGAATAGGATAACAACGTAACATTTAATCTAAATCAGCTATGCTGTTGTTGTAGACGTTGTAGCATTTGCTGGTGTAGGAGCATTGCTAGCATTGCACTGTATTAGGCCTGTATTTTGCGCATATGGATGATTTGGATGAAGATTGAGATGATGATGCCCATTATTGTGATGATGATGGTGATGATGTGAATGTGGATGATGCGTATGAGGATGATGTGTTAAATGGTTATTGTTATTATGATGAAAATTTAAAGCGCCAGCGCCATTATTACCATTTGCTGTGATGCCACCACCACCTACTGTCGCCGATTGCTGCTGCTGATCTTGATTTGATGAGCAGGTACTATTCGTAGAACAGGAGGTTTGATTAGTAGAAGCATTTATAATTGAGGAGGTGTTGTTGGTAGCAGAGGAAGCAGGAACTGCTGAAGTACAATAATGCATAGTATCACCAAATTCACCACTACTTAAATCGCCTAAAATACCACCAATGAGACCACCACCGCCACCAAATTGTTGTGACTTTAAATTATTCGCCTCGGGCTGTGTACAGATTGGCGCCGTTGCATTACAATCCATTAGGGTATTGTGTTGCCCCGAATTGACGTCCTCTATTAAACTCCCGCTCTTCGTTGAATCAACGCCTCCACCACCTCCGGACGAAGAGGAAATTGTATCTGTGGTCTCATTTTGTGAACTACCACCACCGCCACTGCACGATGTTGTGTCGTCTGTTAATCTTAAAGCCACTTCTAAATCACGTAAAACATCCGTCTCTTTTTCATCGATTAAATTAAAACGCCTGTGCAAGGCGGTCAAATGGGCAAATGTTAAATTAAGGTGCGTATGCAATCCTAGCAGGGCGATTTCTCGGAAATGCGCCGCATAAAGATGTGCTATCACATGGAATTGCAAGCGTAATATTTTACGGGCAATTGATTCAAACGAACTGGGAAATTCGTTGGCATATTTGGTAGGAAATATCGATTCATCGCTAACGGTTTTTTGGGTAAATGTCATCACATAATCGATATATTGAGGAGCCGCTACGCGGGTCTTTTTACCTTTTTCATCGAACCATAAGTACGTTCTGGAAAATTAAGAAAACAATATTAATATAAAAAATTCAAAAGTTCACCGAAATACACAGAGATTATCGTTGGTATTAAAGCAAAAGGACGAATAAATGAAAAAAAAAAACCTTAAAACTACTTGATATATTGTGTACCTAAAATACTTTTTGTTTTACCGATCAAAATAACGTTCTGAGACGATTTAACAATGTTCGTCCGTTAGTCTGAGTCCATGCAAATCTTGTACGTAAGTAAGATATACAGGTCGTAGTTGTTCATACTTTTGAATGAAATTTGGTACATAAGTTTTAATCGGTGCAAGGAGGATCGCTTATGAGATTATAGAATAACGAATTGATAAAATTTGGCATTAATGTTCTACTAATTTAAGGAATATTTAAAATTTTGGACCTCTAGTTCTAGCAGTTGCTGAAATATAATTTTTTCAAAATAATGAAAATAAAAAACTCCATTAAGTGGTCTAGTGGTTTATCATTAAAATTTGTTGACCTATAACTCTATTCAAGGTTTTAATTAATTACAATGACATGTTGCTATATTTTATTTGCAAAGGTCAAAGGTAATTTTCACATGATAAAAATTTTGTGATTGAATATGTTAAAAAGTGATATTATCAAATTTTTTTAAAGAATATACTTGCTGATTGTATTCTCCATACTTCAGGTGAGTTTATATTGGTTCCCGAGACATAAATTAGATAGATTTTTTTTATAAATTTTGATTTTATATATTTTATTTAGTTGGAATAGAGCTTAAACAACAAATTTTATAAATACATGAATTAACGTAAATATTGTTATTTAAAAAAAATCTAAAATAACAATTTTAAATTTATTTTTGCACTAAATTTTATTATGCTCTTTCCATCTTTTTTAAACTCTTTCTTTTACTCATACTCTCTGTCTGTCTATCATGGGTGGACCCCATTCCCCCTCATCCAATTGATCTGAAACTTGGCCCATAGTCTTATTGTGACTAAAGATTATTTTTGGAGTAGTCACGCACAGTCACGCATAGTCACGCGCAGTCACGGGGTGATCTAAATGTCATTCCCCTCATCCGATCGATCTGAAACTTAGTCCATACACTTGCTGTGAAAAAAAGATTATCTTTGACTTAGTCACGCACAGTCACGCATGGTCACTCGCAGTCACGTAGTGATCTAAAACCCTTTTCCCCTTACTCGATCGATCTGAAACTTGGTCGATAGACTTGTTGTTGAAAAAAGATTAACTTTAACTTATTCACGCACAGTCACGCATGGTCACGCGCAGTAACGTAGTGATCTAAAACCCATTTCCCCTAATCCGATCGATCTGAAGCTAGGTCGATAGACTTGCTGTGAAAAAGGATTAACTTTGACATAGTCACGCACAGTCATGCATAGTCACGCACAGTCACGGAGATACTAAAACCTCACTTCCCCTCATCCGATCGATCTGAAACTTTTTCCATAGACTTATTGTGACCAAAGATTAATTTTAAAATAGTTACGCAAAGTCACGCACAGTCACGGAGATTTTCAAAACTCATATGAGTAAGGAAAGAAAGAGTTTTAATAAGAACTTTGTTTTTATGGGTTAGATTATTTTATAACTCAAGAAATTGAAACCGATTACCGGCTACATCATATTTTTTTAAAATTTTTAAAATAAAACATTTAGAGTTTTACTTTCACAAAAAATAAATTAACTTCGGAACGACATCTTAACTGAACTTGTAGGTAAACTACTTTTAAAGATAATAGTTTGAATGTTGCCCCACCTTTGTGAGTTTTTAATGATTTCTTTCTTTCATTTTTAGAACCGCCATAATTCGGAAACTATAAAAGCCAGCGGCCTATTTTGTTTTCAAATATATCTTAGTGAAGTATTTTTTTCTAATGAATTCCGTTCCTTGCTTATAAATGGATAAACATCCACACATATTGATCAAAATTGTTTTGTGTGTTTATATAAATCTTCAATCCAAAAATTACAGTGGTCTTGATTGCAGCATGTTTTGATTTAGTAACCATATAAATTTATGTTGTCGAAAAATACATGACAATCTCACTTAAATTTAGTTTATACTTTTTTATCCTTACCCGTTACGGTTGATCCCTGTTTCCAATACCGATATCGGTCATATCGAATTCGTCAAATTTCGATCCATTTTTTCAAGTTTGTAATACCGATAATATGATGATACCGAATTCTTATATTGAACTTATGAGTTAAAAATTATCCTTACATTGTGGTGGTGTACAGAAATTATCTTTAACAGACAACTTTACAGATATCATATATAATTATATCACATATCCTTTCCAATCTCATTAGATTCGAAATTTCTTCAGAAATATAATTGAAAGAGAAATTTTCGAAGAACCTAATATACACTTAAATATCTCTTAGTTGTTGGGTCATTTTCTAATAATGAACGCTACACCTAATCCTTGACAGTAATCTATTTTTCGAGCAACATATGAATTTTGTTACATAAAGAGTTTCCTGGGCCTTATGTAGGATATAAATTGAGGTTTATTCAGCCCAATTCTGAATAAAAAGGGATAAAACACATAGGGGAAGGGAAAAAATTCCGGCGGAATTCTTATTTAGAATTGGGCTGATTATCTACCGTCGGCTGGCATATACTGCGTGGCCATAGCTTTGTGTCATCCACTGCTTCTTTATTGTATTGAATTTTATTCATGTTTGCTCTAAATAATAACACACATCCTCGGAGACATTGTACAATGCGTACTGAAGAAACTATAGTATGAGTCCATCCATTATCATGCACGACAATTTGATCCCTTTATGGATGATTTTGCAGAAAGATCCCGTGCAAGAATTGAAGGCATACAAAATAAGATAGATCTAGATTCACAGAAGAAAATTTTTTTCAGCGGTGAAGTTCATATTAGGTTGAACGGCTACGTCATTTGGAGTTATATAATACTGAAGCCATTGCTGAGACGCCGCACTGTGGCTGTAATTTCGATTTCATTGGCCAAAAGTGTATTTTTTTTTTGTCACCTAATTTTAAAATTTTAACGCCTTTTTGTAGCTAATATATCCAGATTAAGGTGGCCAAAAAATTAGGTTAAACTATTGCTAATTGTGGGCGTGGCATGTTGTCAAACTCAATTGTTTTTTTAATTTCAGAAAAAGGTGATTTTTTTTTTTGTTTTTTATCAAAAATAAATGGTTACTATTCGCAAGCTATCATCGATAATGACCGGTATTTTTTATAATGTTGGTAGGATTATAGTCTTTAGTTGTTGTAAGTGGTCACAGCTCTACCGTTTAATATTAGGGGCGTTATGAAATATTTATGAAACTACTATATTTTTCTCAAATTTCAACTTTAGTGGAATAGAACTTCTAGGGAACAAGAAATGTATACCACCCGGAGAAAGGTGAAAGTGTCCTCTTTAAGCCTATATATACTTTTGCATCCGTGACGACCCGTGGGTAGAACACATTTTTTTCATTTTAATGAAATTACTCTAAAAAATTTCAAATTACGATAATTTAAACAGCCCTATAAGTACTCGTATACAATGGTGTATTAAATTTGTGCTTTAGGTATTTTATAGCTTATAATAGTCATTATTTGTTCCATTACCATAATATATTTGTAAGTAGGAATGTCAATACACAGAGGATGTAATTCATTAGTAACCTGGTGGTTTTTTTATTATCATACCTTTTTTATATCTTTTTATTTTACCTAACAATGCACTAATGCAAGTAGTAAAGAAAACACACACAGGTTATTCATTTGTATAGTGGGTTTTTTATATATTATTTTGGATAGTAATGCACTAATGCCATTTTCTTACCTTTTTATTTTACCTAGAAACATAGTATGATGGCTTAAGCGACATTTGAATACAGACTCAATTGCTCTAATATATTTCAGCAATAGCAGTCGCAATTAAAAATATTCAGAAAAATATGGAGAGCTTCAGTTATAAAGAACTGGCTGAAGAGTATTTTAGAAACAAAAACCAGGAAGATGTTCTTAGTTACGTTAAAATAAAATTAAACTTAAATTCGTGTAGCACCGGTTTTTTCTATCAGCTCGACTTTTCGCGATATACCATCATTTCCAAAATTAAGGCACTTCCACTACATATATTGGAATAACTTGAAAACAGTTCACCATATTCAGTTAACAAAAAAAATCCAAAATTCGCCAACAATATTATCTTTAAGGCGTGCTTAAATTAGTTTGAAATTTTCCCGGTAGTTTCAGAGATATCGTTGAAGTTTTGAAAAAAATAACGATTTAAAAAAAAAAATGTTCATGATTTTTTTATGTTTCTCAGAATTTAAAAAATCGTGAAAATCACCAAAAATGTTGAACCGTTTTCAAGTTATTCCAATATACGTAGTATTCCAATATATGTTTATCAAATGTTTTAAGAACAAAACTGTGATTTTTGTCGCAGTTTTATTTTTTATGAATTTTTTAAAAACAAATTTTTTTTAAATCGTTTGTCTAAAATCATAAAACTTTAGACAAACAAAATTTTATCACATCAAATTTATAAAATTTATTTTCAAAAACCAATTTAAATTTGTATTTCTTTTTTTTTAAACCAAAATGTTATATTGAATTTATTTACACACATGTAAAAATCAAACTGAATCATTTACGAAACAACGTAACAATTTACATTATTATTGTGAATTATTATTGAATTATATCTTACGTAGAAACATAGAATTTATCTACCTCCTTTTATATTGTTAAAAGTTAAGTTTCAAGCTTTGTGCAAAATTATCATGACTTCACTTGGATTTGTACATTCGAATGGTGAGCACTTGTGTAAAAATAAACATTTTTGAATTATCACTAATTGGAGTTTGGTTTTTCTCTCTAACCCTAATCCTAAACTCCCTCATTTACAACCCTTAATCCCAATTTGTATATTTATAATTTCTCCAATCGCGAGAAATTATAAATTAATTAAACCCTTCTCTTAGCAATATCAATTGCCGTCATATATAATTTTTTATTGGAGCAGCTAATCCAGCTTGGTAGACTTAAATACTCAAAACCCAAGAGTTGTCAACCCCATCGTTTTTTTTTTTTTTTTTTTTTAATGTTCCAGACGGTGCAAGTCTGTAAATCTGGTGAACACTCAAATAAGATACGTTTGGTCAAAATCGGGAGAAAACTGTTTAACAAATCATCGGTCACAAGAAATCGTCGTACCTATTAATTATTTGTTTAGTAATTAAATAAAATAATAATGGCTGCTAAAGCCATCAGCTCAGTACCTACATATTAATATTATAACAATTTAGAAAAAATAAAATACGAATAACGCTCAATGTAAGTTTAGCAAAAACAAATAGTTTTTTTTTTTTTGTGTACACATATACAAAAACATTTGTTTCAAAGTTGTTTTATATTTTAGTTCGTTATATTGGAGAAGGTTCAATAGCATAACTCTGCTTGGATTCTCATTGCATTGGTTTCACAGCAAAGGTATATGAATTCAACTTTTTACCAAACAATCTATCTACTACTTTTGGTTACTGATGGGCGACTGAACCCGAAACAACGGTATTACCTGTCATGCGGAATATAGATCAATTTTTTAAATGAATGGGCCAATGTTTTTTGCTTTATTTAAAGTAAAAACATTTGATCATGACAATTAATCAAATTAATAAAAAAAAAATCACACTCCTGATGAAGTTGAAAAATCGTGAACAACTTACTACTAAAAATCATATTCAAATAAAAATGGCCAAAAATTTTCATTCATGTTTCTTTGATTTTAAGGCAATGTTTTTTTTTTTTTAATCTTGAATTTACGAATATCGAAAAAAAGTGTACTTCTCTGTCGAAGCTCTGTATTTTCTGCAAGTTTTCTTATATTATTCGCAATTAATTTGCTTGTAAAGAATATTCTCGTTTGTTTACATTTGGCACCCATGAAGATCTTGAAATCGAGAATTCTGAATATAATTTGGAATGCAAATGGCATAGAACTATAAAAAATAAACAATATCCACAGAACTCGTTTTAAAAAAAAGTATTGATGACTATATTTGGACAAATGTCATACGTGTTCTGAAAAGCTTGAAAAGTTTTTGGTTTAATACTTTGTGAAAGTTAAAGATAATTTTCTATTTTATATGCAAAAATATTTATATATTCGTTTTTAAGATTTTCAGCCCTGTTCTTGAAACGTTGTTATTTGAATAAGAGTGAATTTAAAATCACATGAAATTGAAATTTTGGGTTTCTTGAAACCACTTTTTTTTATTTATTCAATGGAAACATATGTTTGAGTTAAGAACATATGTTTTCTAGAAACCGAGGTGCCATATGGTACTTTATTCAGTTTCACAAAAAACTTTTAAGTATTTTGTACCTGTTTTATCATAAGTTTATAGAAAAAGTATAAAGAAAAATAGTTTCTTTTAAAATAACTTATTTGTTCATTTAATTGTTTTTGTTCTTCAATTTCATTCAATTACAAATGACTTTTCTATTTTTAAAAAGTTAGGCATCACCAAAAAAAATTTCGATATTCAAATAAATTTGATTTGACTGGCATCACTACTGTTTCGAACATATGCAAAAAAATAAAAATATGTGATTTGATGAAAAATTTTTTTTAATTCCTTTATTTGCAATAATTAGTGCATAAAGAATCTAGAAGAAAAAAAAAGGGCATTTGTTTTGATTTCACAAAGCCTTTTCTATGTGAATTAAAACGAGAGAAAATATTCTTATTGAAATTAGAGAACAGCAAAAAACTCGTAGATTTAAGAATTTTTTCATTTACGAGTTTTTTTTTTTTGTGATAGTGGTTCCAAGAACAGGGGTGTTTATTTTGAAATGGGCAACCAACAAGTATTTTTGTGTCCCTGAGCGTTTTTTTTATATTTTATTTTTACATAAAAAGTTTTATCTAATTCCTTGTTTGTTTTATAACTTTAATTTTAAGTTTAATGAATCGTTTGTGAAAAAAAAGCAATTATTTTATTTTTTTGCATAAAAAATAGTTAAAAAAAAATAGTTGACCTAACACTCTGGGCTCAACGACCAATATTTTGAGGCATTACAAATGATATGATCAACTGATATACTTGAATATAGCCTCCCGCATATGTATGTATAATTAAGTTCTTGTTAAACTATATAATCAAAATTGCTTCAAAACCAACAATATGCTTTATACTAACCTGTTGCCCGGTCCTGTCATATCGGGACAACCTGAAGTGGTACAAAATTCACTAACGGTACCATATACCAAATTTACGTGCTCGAAAAGAGCCAATGCTAAAAATAAAAGAAAAGAAAGTTGAAATTCATCATTACCTCTTATAGATTTATACAATATTCTTCTAATAAATATTCATTAATCAATTATTCCAAAATAAATACAAATTTCTTTAAAACTTAAATAAAAGCAAAAATGACTAATAAAATAAACATAAATCGATAATTTGCATAAATTTAAAAATAAAAACAAAATTAGCTCACTTTATTTATATTTGATTTGTAAAGAAAGTGAAAACAAATACCAATACAGAGACTGGGTGTCTCCATAAAAATAAAATAATATTTTTAATTCGCCAAAAAAGTTCAAAAACAATACCATGACTGCGTATTTATTTTCCAGTCTTCTTTCGTTGATTTCTGACAAATAGTATTAAATGTTAAATAGTTTGTGTCGTTTTTTATTGCTTAGAAATTTAAAACTCGTGATGTAATAACGCACAATTTTGTTAAGTTTTTTTTCTTCGTTTCATTCATTTGAAAGTTGTTTATTTATTTTATGCTATTTTTCATTATAAAATAAAAATGAAATCACATTTTTAAGAATTTAGCGATAATAACAGATTTTGTTGCAGACTTTAATTCAAGGTTATTCAAAACAAAAACTGTTTACTAAAACATTTTTTTTTTTTCAAATTAACAAAAAAATTTAATATATTCAGTAGTTTCGAAATTTGTATAGACTTTATTTAAAACTTCCATCATTTTACAAAAAAAATCGCCAATCTGAAACTAATACAGAATAAAAGTCTCTCTCACTCTCTCTTTCGTTTTATTTGTAATGGTTTAATATTGGCAAAATTTCAATAGAGACATGAATAATTTTTATATCTTTATACATAAAATCGTTGGTGCGTTTGTTGTAACGAAGGATTCCGAAACCATAAAGTAAATATTTATCATAGCATATCTAGAATGATGTCAAGAGTATTAAAATTCTCTGAGAGTTCATCTATGTATATATTAATACATGAAGGTAAATCTTTCGACCAATTTTTAAGCTAAATGCGCGTACGGAGGAATGTGAAATTTCGCTTGTGCATTTATTATTGATGGTTTAAAAAAAGAGTACACTTTAAGCGCCGTGTATTGAATTGAGAATTGCTTACAATTGATTAGCATACCTTTAAGCTCTTATAAAATTATTTATTTATTTATTTATTTTTTATTTATTTATTTATTTATTTTCCATTTCCTGTACAACAAGATTTAATCTTATATTTAAAGTACAGGAATTCAATATCCAAGAATTACATTAAGGCAAACATATAGCAGAACAATTAAAAAAAAAAAAAAAAAACATATATAGTAAATTACATTTAAGCTTGTTCAAAAAATTTAAATAAAAACTGCTTAAAACTATTTGCGTTGCTATTAAGTTGTTGGTATGTGGAAGAATATTCCAAAGACGTGAACCATACAAGTAAAACTGCCATTCAGATGCAAGGCAACGGTGAAATGGAATAATAATGTTTTTTCCTCTTTGCGATCTGGCAAACCGAATTTTTACGAAAAGGTATAGTGGGGTTTGTGTATAGATAATTTTGTGTAGATAACGAAGTACACGAATCTTAAGAAGGCTATCGAACGAGACGCCATAAAGATTTGTTGATATGTGGGAGACTTGAGAGTGCTTTCTTAATCCATACACATATCTAATAATATTGTTAAATATAACATTAAGTCTTCCCATTTATATTTGATCTGTGTGTTCATCAAATATCTATAATCAAATTTAATGAATTTTATTTAAAAACTCACAATTTAATGAATTTTATTTAAATATTCATAATTTTTTTTATATAGATTAAAAAACATTGAAAGAAAAA
The DNA here is from genome assembly GCA_963682025.1 of Cordilura impudica. Classification (NCBI taxonomy): domain Eukaryota; kingdom Metazoa; phylum Arthropoda; class Insecta; order Diptera; family Scathophagidae; genus Cordilura; species Cordilura impudica. Next base: position 186,016,867 of record OY821519.1, read on the forward strand.
AATTTAAAGAAAAAAATAAAATTTCCTACAATTTGCACTCGAATTTCGAGTTCTGGGCTCTGCTAGTTAGTTATAAATGTTCGTAGTCGAGTTAAAAATGAGCGGCATCGATCTGGCGACCATAATATGTATAATAATGCCATAGGGAAAAAATTGTTATGAAAATTTAATATTTGAAATCCACGGGAAATTGACGAGAACCACTAGTTATTAAAAAATTTAAATTTCACTCTTTTTTTATTTTAGTAATAAATAAACATAAGCTTTATCTTTTTCATAAAGAAACGTTATTTTTTCTTGGAGATCATTGAATTTGATTATTGAATCTGGAACGCAAACGGCTTAAGCCAACATAAAGACGAACTTGACCATTTTCTTAGAGACAATCAAATTGATATTTGGCTTGTCTCTGAAACTCACTTGACTCGTAGGAGTCTCTTTTCACTGCGCGGATACACTTTTTAAGATACAAAGCATCCAAGAGGTAGAGCATGTGGTGGCTCAGCTATCCCAATTAAATCCAGATTAAAACATTATTTAATGTGTGAACATTGTGTAAACTACCTTCAAGCTACTACTATTTGCTTTGAAGAACTTGGAAACAGCCTAGTGATTTCATCAATATATTCTTCCCCAAGGTTTTCTATATCAGAAAATAAATACGGAAGTCTTTTAAATCATTAGGCCCTCGTTTCATAGGTGGTAGCGATTTTAATGCTAAGCATACATTCTGGGGGTCACGGCTAATTTCTCCGAAGGGTCGTGTTTTGTTCAGCACAATTTCTAAAATGGGTATGGATGCGGTCTCAAGCGGAGAACCAACGTACTGGCCAACAGATAGGCAAAAAATACTCGATTTAATCGATTTCAGATTGACGAAGAACATCGCAAAAGAACTTGTGCATGTAGGATCTTCATTGGAACTCTCTGACCACACACCCGTTATTGTTACTATCGAACCCCCAAGAAATTGTGTCCCCATCTGGTGATGTACCGCTTTCAAGTAATATTGATTGGCTGAAATACAAAAAGTTTCTTAGTACCCATTGCACGGAAAGCTTTCCGCTAAGAACACCAGATGATATTGACCTCTCGATTGTTAACTTCGAACAAAATCTCAAACTAGCTGCTCAACTTGCTACTAGACCCCTCGTCACATCAGACCATATAGAACTTCTTCTGTAGATGTTGAAAGGCTATTAGAATGCACGAGAAACCTATGGAAAGTTCTTGAAACACAAAGTAACGCTAAATTGAGTAGATATGTCGAAAATCTGGATCCAACAGAAAAAACTGATTACTCTTTGTGGCTTGCTACAAAAAATCTTAAAAGACCTGTTGTATGCAAGCCTCTATAAGAACTGAGAGTGGAGGATGGGCTAGAAATGACTGAGAAAAAGGAGATCTGTTTGTGGAACATCTAAAGAAAGTTTTTATTCCGAATATAACCACTAGTTCTATTGATAAGTTGCCACCTGTTACTCCACAGCATGGAGCAGTGCCCCTTCTTTTGAGATTCGAGAGGTGGGAAAGGCTATTATTGATTTAAACCCCAAAAAGCATCGGGGATCGATGGGATCAGTGATAAAATGCTTTTAGAATTACCCCGAATAGCATTAAGAGAAATTTTGTTTGTTTTTTATGCTATAATACGCCTTGAACATTTTCCTCCAGAATGGAAAGTTTCACTTGTTCAATGATACTCGTACCTAAACCAGGTAAAGGTCACACATAAAGGTCGATTCATATAGACCAATAAGTTTACTGTCCAACTTGTCAAAATTATAGATCAAAATAATGTCATTCCCGCACATCAATTTGGTTTCAGAAGAAAACACAGCACCACTGAGCAAGTTCACAGAATTGTAAGTGCCATAAGAAGAGCTTTTGAAGGGAGAAAGTACTGCTCTACACTTTTTATAGACGTTTCACAAGCCTTCGACCGAGTTTGGCACGAGGGACTCCTCTATAAAGTTAAACAGTTGTTGCCCCCGAACACACATAAGCTAATGGAGAGTTATATAATTAATAGAAAATTTTTTATAAGAGAAAAACTTTGTGAGCCCTCCACAGGCAACTCATGCTGGTGTACCACAATGTAGTATCTTGGGCCCGCTTCTGTACATCCTTTACACATCAGACATGCCAACAAATGAAAATACACTTACGTCGACTTTTCCGGATATAATGCAATTTTAAGCGTACACGAAAACCCCTCAACAGCATCTCTTTTTTTTTAAAGAGCCATATTGAACAGCTGGAAGATTGGCTAGATATGTGGAAGATTAAAGTAAATGAACAAAGCTGTATCCACGTAACTTTTACCCTAAGAAGCTCCCTTCTTGCCCTCAAATGCGAATTAGGAACCAGCCTATACCTCAATATTCCTCTGTTAAATATCTCGGCCTACATCTTGATCACCGGCTTACCTGGAAAAACCATATAGATGCTAAATTACCACAAGTAAAATTGAAATTAGTCCAATTCACATGCCTAATTGGCAGGAGCTCGAAATTAAGTCTCGATTGTAGGCTCTTCATTTATAACTCGATTTTCAAACCCATTTGGCGCAATGGTATTCAGTTATGGGGAACAGCCTCAGCTTCAAACACGGGAAGAATATAAAGATACCAAAACAAGATTTTGAGAATGGTCACATGCGCACCATGGTACGTGAGAAACTCACATTTGCACAGAGACTTAAATATTTTTCTAGTTAAATGCGAAATCACTAGATATAGTGCAAACTATTTGGAAAAGCTAGAGTCTCACCCAAATCATCTAGCACTTAATCAACAATCATATCAACCAACGCTTAAGAAGAAGGGAGACTGCTGATCTCATTGGATGAAAAATGGATTGATATACAAAAATTTTTTATCATTAGATTATGTATATAGAATAAATAAAATTTGGTCTGGCACTGACTGGATTTAATTTTTAAGTTTTAAGATTTGAATAACTTATTGTTAGTTCACAAACCTATGTGGAGATTCAATAAATAAAGATGAATTAAAAAAAAAAAAAAAAAAAAAAAAAAAAAAAAAAAAACGTTCTTTTTTTTGAGATCATTGAAATTTGAGAGAGATTTTACAAGTTGTTGAAAAGCTAAATAATAATTTAAATTTAAGGGGTCATTCTATAAAACAGAATTTAACGAAACGATTAAAATTTTTATGAAAAATTTAAAACTTTAAAAGATTTTAAAATTTTTTCGTTACACAAGAGAATTTATGCACGTTTCTGAAAAGTAACACGAAAACTAAAAGAATTTTTAAACAATCAAAGAAATGCGAAAGTGACCAAACAACAAATTCTAAATATAAAATTACTTTTCAAATCGCACAAAAATTTTATCTTCTTATTGGAAAATGTCTTCTCTAACAAATTTTGTTAAATAATACAAATATTAACTTGAAAAGCTCGACGAAAGCCTCTACTAACAGCAAGTTCATAAAACATGTAGATTAGATATCACATGCCATGGTCAACTGAGTGGCAAAATATATTTTCTGATGATGGATGGCAGAGATGGGCACTGTTATTACTGGAATGATTTGAAGAAGCGAAACGCTTCTAAAATATACTCAATTTCAAATGGAAAATCTCTATTTAATTTGGAAATTGGAGAAAAGCAATACAACAACGTAAAAGATTAAGAAGTGGGATTCTTCAAGCATGGCTAGACATTGGTTTCAAAATCTTGTAAAACCAATCCCAAGCTGGATGTGCGATGTCATATAAAATAGAGGAGGAATAATTACTTATTATTAACCTATGCATTATATAATTTTTTAGAAATGAAATAAATGCCCAAAGTTCAAGGAAGATTTGAAATTGCCGCCATTTCAGCAGTAAAGTATTCGCAACCAAACTAAAAATAATGACAGTTTGGCGAATACAGTTCGAAAATTTCGTACAAAATATAGTTGGAATATTGATCTAATTTCGCCAACTGTGAAGAGAGTACTTTAAAAATTTAGGCAGAGTGGATCAATTCGTGATGCTAATCACACTGGTCGTTCAAAAACAAGCTATTCAAATGTCAATATCAAAGCAGTGTGTAAGAGTGTTGGTGAAAGTTCAGACACATTTCCACAATTTCAAGAAGAGAGCCTACACCATATACTCACTAAAGTCAAATGACCATGCACCGCGAATAATTCGTTGCAACATTAAACTACTCCAGAAGAAGATGCATAGGAATCAGTGGTGCAATACGGACTACATCTAAGAGGGCTTTAGAGACAATTCTATATATACACCCAATTAGGATTAGAATTAAATAGGAGGCAGAGCTGGCCGTGCTCCGATTAAGGGTAACAGCGGAATATATAAACGACCATATGATCAGAAACCAAGCATTTTTGGACTATGTACCGGATTCAACACAGTGAATATTAGTTGTGATAGAATCACAACACTCTCTCCAGTATACGAACACTAGACAGAGAAAGCTGGATAAACGGGAATATTCTGCAAAACCCTCCAAGGTCACATTATTATACGGATGGATCTAGTCTGGCTCATAAAACTGGTATACGATGAGCACCATTCTTTTGGTAAATACCTCCGTCTTCTGGATCACAACTCCGTCTTTCAGGCTGAGTTGTTAGCGATTACGGAGTGTATTAGATCCATTGATTTAGGAGGAAATCCCAATCCCGGAAACATAAAAGTATTTATGGTCAGTCTAGCCGCTATCAGGGCGATATCCTCAGACAAAATTAGGTCAAGGACAATCCCCCAGTGCATGGAGGAGATTTCAAACTTCTCCAGATGGGGTAGACTTGAAATTATTTGGATCATAGGACACAGTGGTATAAGGGAAACGAGCTTGCTGACGAAAGGATTCTTCCCTGGATAGAGTCAACGTGGAAATCCAACACCTTTCAAGTCTCTCAAACTGAAACTAGAAGACTGAGCAACCAGTTCGCATGTATCATTTTGGGAGGATACTGACGTGGGTGAGTTCACGAAAATATTATGGGTCACTCCCAACACTTCGAAAACAAGGGAATTCCTGAATAATAGCAGGAGGGAACTTAGTAAAATAATTGGTATCCTCACTGGATACTCTTAACTGAGGGCTCACCTATATCGTATAGGATGAGCAGAATCGGGCTTGCGGAGAGGATGACGAAACCCTACAACACTACCTTTGTTACTGTCTTGCATTTACGAGAATAAGGGTGAGACATCTATTCAACGACGGGTCTTAGGGAGATAAGCTGGAAAATACTCATTATTTTTGTTGATGTAACCGAATTTCTAAGTTAATATATTGGTAGGAACCAGGGGCCAAATCACCGCATTCGTTATCGAAATTTTTCGACCGAAATCATTTTTTTATTTCCCAAAATAAAATGTTAAGAATAATGTTTCTTTCTCACAGAAGAATTATGGCTTCTGGTTAAGAAGAAAGGCGAATCGTGGTCGACCTTTGTCCGTCTTCTTCAAATATAAACCAAAATATGGAATTTCGATTGTTTTTACTCGATATCGAATGCGGTGATTTGGCCCCAGATGAATATGTGAATCTAGAGCGCACAACAAGCCGACTTTCTAGCCTAAGTGAATATCCCGGTGCAACGGATATGAGCAATGTGTATACATAGCTTCTCTTCTCAACCTAATCTAACCTAACCTAAGGTATGAATCACATTTTTACCTTGATGGCTTCGTTAATCGCCAAAATTATTACATTTTGGGTTCTGAGAACGCACACGTGTTTATCGAAAAACAAATGCATACACAACGTGTCAACGTGCCTGATTTTGGGCCGGAGGCATTATTGGACCATACTTTTTCGAAAATGAGGCTGGAAAAGCAGACACTGACGATATTGCGACATGATAAATTGGATGATATTGATGTGGACGACAGTGGTTTCAACAAGACGGTACCACATGCCACACTGTCCGTGAAACGATTCAGTTACTTGATTAGACTTTTTCTAGATCATGTGATTGAGAATATATCTATTATTTGAAGTCAAAGGTCTAAACCACCATTATGCAAGATGATCATGTAAAATTTCGATAAAAGAGTGTGTATGTGCGAGCCAAGCCTTGGAGGCCATTTCCCATTTGTGTTGTTCCAGAAAAAAAAACGTGTTTTCTGTTTAATTCAAGTCTTGCGCAAATTTTGGGACACCCTTTAGTTTTATTTATTTATTTTTTTTGAAGTACTTCTATTAAATTTTGCTTTATTAAAAAAAATTTCATTTTATGTTTAGTTTTAAAAACTCAAGTTGTTATTTTTTTTATTTACGAACAAACTACTTAGAACGAGTTTTTGGGACATGTATTGGTTAACATTCGTTTAACTATGGAATTTTGTTTTTGGGATGTGGTTTAACTCGTATCTAATCGAGCTAGATTGGATTCGTTAAGCCCGTTAGAATTATCAAAATACATAAACAGCTGATAGAATAAAAAGATAAACAAAACACAACACAGCGCAGCATTACAACAAACAAATGTTTTTGTTTTCGTTTGTAATAAATATTTACATTTAATTTTATATTTAATTTCCAGAAGAAAAAAATTTTATGACCGCGACATTTTGTTTGATTGCTTGTTGTTTTGATAGGAATATTTGCAATCATTGCCATATTATTATAAGAAATATATAGGATACGGCAGCATTATCTACTTAACATTTTGTTAAAGCAGCACTCAAAAATAGCATGATTGGTTAACATCGGATAGCTAATTTATGTATACCGCGCATCCCAAAAACAAGCTCTTAGTAACAGGTCGAAAAAAAATCAGAATATATGTATGTATGTGTGTTATGAAAACCATTGACAATGTCTTTGTTTAAATTTCGTCATCTATTTTGAATTAATTAATTTACAAATAGCCACATCAAACCATAAAGATATAAGAGGAAACTAAATTTTAGATAAGATTGTATTCTTTCCGAGTTGTTTGGGTCAATAGTCGATTTATTATTTATAATAACACATCTTTTAATTTTAAGAGTTTGATTAAAAAGTGCATAAATGTCAAGTCCAAATTTTCAATTTAAACATTGCTAAGCATTTAGAAAAAGTTAAGAGACTATACGTTTCAAATGTTTTCAAAAACTGCGGAATGAAATGCGAAGAAAATTATTTTAAACAATTTCCATACAAATTGATATTGAGATATCTAAGTAAATGTTGACAAACTACAAATTTATGTTAAAGAAATAAAAATTATTATTAATAAAATAAAGTCGATATTAAGAAAAAAAATTTACGTGGAGAAATTGACAAATTAAGAAATGGACAAGGAAATTTGACATGCCGTCCCACTCCCAATGGAGTGGTAATGGAACAAGTTGTTCTACTTTGCAACACTTTTTTTTATATTAATTTTGCTATGATGACAGCAATTTCTGTAGCCTCATAGCAATAACTCAGCGGCATCAAATTGCGTGATGGTAATGGCCAAAACGATTAAAAATATAAAATTTAATATATTAAACGCAAATAAAATTTCGATTAGGGCGGGTCGATTTGTAGGGAGGCAAAAAAAATAGCTCAAGTGACAAGGAAAATCGTATTCTAGGGATCAAAATAAGAAACTTTGACCAAGGAACCATAGCTCTAAAAACGAATTCTGATGTTCCGACTTTTGACCTGTCTGTCTGTCTGCAAAATGCCAACCCCATTCCCCCTCATGCAATTGATCTGAAACTTGGCCCATAGTCTTGTTGTGGCTAAAGATTAATTTTGGGATAGTCACGCAGAGTCACGCATAGTCACGGAGTGATCTAAAAGTTATTTACCCTCATCCGATCGATCTTTTTGAATAGCATAACATAGTCAGCCCAATTCTAAACAAAAAAAAATGGTGATTTTTTGAAATGTTTGTATGGGGAACCCCACAGGTTCCAGGGGGTGTGCCACTGGCATGGGTGGGTTGGCCTTCCAAAGTCAGTGGAGGTCGATCATACATTTGGACTCGATTGGGACAGTCTAAATGAGTCAAAGTGAGACAGACAGGTCAAAAGTCGGGACATCAGAATTCGTTTTAGAGGTATGGTTCGTTGGACAAAGTTTCTTATTTTTTTCCCTAAAATACGATTTTCATTGTCACTTGGGCGATTTTTAAATCGACCCGTCCTAGTGTTGATGGTACACAAATTCTTGTGGACAAAAAAAATATTTTCGACCAGCCTATGTATACATTTATATATGTTATTGTTATTAAAACTAAATATATTAAAATTATGTTTTTATACTTTTGTTCTTAATAAAATGAATTTTTAATTTAAATAGAGGTCTACATAGACCCTGGAGGGCAATATTCGTAAGTTTATTATTTTTTTGTGCAAAGTGGTGTGCTACGTAGAAAATGTTTCATTAACTTTAAATTTGAACTGCAATTAACAAGAATATGTTCTAGACCATATATTGAGTAGTTGGATCTTAAACTATTAAGCGGAGAAAAAAACAAAAACAAAAAATCAAATTATGTAACAATGATAATTGGCATGTTAGTTTTGAAAACATAAAATCTATTTAAAGAAAATTCTGCTTCGCATATATTTATTATAGAATATTGGCAAGAAGAAAAAAAATCAACTTACTATGTGATGCGAGCCATTCATTGTAATCTAAACCAGCTGGTAGATCAACTAGAGCTTTGAGATCAGCTTCAGGTAATTTACGTTCTAAAACACTTTCTTCCAAATATAATTTGGTATCTGTTGAATTTTGATCACCATCCCGTTCTTTGCGACGAGCTTTTCTGTAAAGATAAAAGAAATATTAATATTAAAATAATATTGATAATATATATTGATAAATAAAAAACTAAATGAAATGAAAGGAGAATTGAAAGCCGTACTATATACTAGTTATACTCGTATATGAGTACTATGATGACTGCAACATCTTACCCGGCTACACATAATATACTATCGACCGAGGTCTGTGCATAACGGTATAAGGCACCTACAGAATCACCAATTTTTGTAGGTATCGCTGTAACTTGCCACATAAAGCGTACAGTTTTTATAATACATTTAAATAAAAATGATGTTGAACTATTTGGTGCAGACGTTGATGTTTCAATATCTTTCATTTGCGACAAGAGTTTGTGCAGGGCGGGCGGTTTAATGTTTGAATGTTTGAATGTGAGTGTGTGTATGTGTTTATAGTTAATGTTGGTTCAAAGTTCAAAGTGAAGTGTTGCTTGGTGGTTATGATGAAAACTTGTTCTTTTTCTCTCTTTTTTTTTTGTGGTTTTTCAGGTGAGGGTGGGTGATGTTAGTTATACATTTAAGTCTGGTGAATAAATGTAAGTTTTGTTTTTGTTGTTTTTTATTTGGTTGTATAATACTTCTTTGGTATGTTTTGTTGTATTTTTTTTTTTTTTTTTAAATTTAAATAATTTTTCACAGTTTTTGGTAATTATGACATTATTTTGAATATTTTCAAATTTAACACAGCCATAGGAAGATGAGGTGGATTAACGTTCTAAACGCGCCAGATTATTAAATACTTCTAACAAAAAACAAAAAAAAAATATTTTTTTTAATAAACAAAATGCTCTACTACTATTCTCGTCTGCTAGAGGTTTCCCTACAAATGAGTGATTTTTACGAGCTTTTGCTTAAAACATTTTATAAATAAAAAGCAATTTAAAATCGCAATCTGATGGTCGGTTTTTGCCTGTTATCAGCATATAAACCATAACGAATGAAAATAAATATAAAAAAAATATTTACAAAAAATCGTAGTGTTTGTAAGTAAACAAACACTGCTTCTAGTACTGAATAAGATGACAATCATATAAATATGTTTGTAATTTATTCCAACTCCAATAGGTTGTTAGTAGTATGTACACTATTTCCAATTGAATTCTTAGAACTAATCCTAATAAAAAGATTGCCTAGAAAAATGTTCTAAAAAAAATTAACACAAAAATATTAATCTTACTATCGAAAGTAGCCGAATGATCAATATTATTTTTGAAACAATGAAATGCATGGGGAAAACTACCAAAAGTAGTAACCAGAGCCCCCATTACTCGAGCTGGCGCGGTCAAACTACTACTCGAAAAAGCTCGACGCCTTTCCATACAAATGTATGAAAATATTCATTTTTATAGTTGTTTGACTTCATTTAAAAAAAAATTTTCCCAAAATACATGGTATGATTTTATATATTTTGAAGTCAGTTACACTAATAGATTACCCTCCTGAAATATTAAAACATTCTGATAAAAACTATGGAGTGGGCTAACTACTACTCGAAAAAGATCGTCCACTTTCCACTCAAATGTATGAAAATATGATCTTCGTATATGTTTGATGCCAATTTACAAAAAAAATTTTCAAGAACGCTTGGAAAAAGCTCTTAGTATTTTAATCTGAATATATGTAGAGATTATGTTTTCAAAAATGTCAAAGCATTTCGACAAAAATGTTGGCGTGTGGGAGCAACTACTCGAAAAAAACAGAAACTAAAAAAAAAATTTTTTCCAAAAAAAAAATTTTTTTTCCAAAAAAAAAAAAAATTTAAATTATTCTAAAAAAAAAAAATTTTTTTTTCACTGCCCGTAATTGACCTCATTCACAGATGACTCATATAAAAAATTAAGTCATTCCGTATAAAATTGTGCTCTGAATATATGTAGACTATGTTTTCAAAAATGTCAAAGCATTTCGACAAAAATGTTGGCGTGTGGGAGCAACTACTCGAAAAAAACAGAAACTAAAAAAAAAATTTTTTCCAAAAAAAAAAAATTTTTCCAAAAAAAAAAAATTTTTTTTTCACTGCCCGTAATTTACCTCATTCACAGATGACTCATATAAAAAATTAAGTCATTCCGTATAAAATTGAGCTCTGGGCGAACAACTACTCGAAAAAGATCAGCCACTTTCAATACAAATGTGTGAAAATTTGCTCTTATTTCAAGTTTGATGTAAGTTAAAAAAAAAATTTCCATCACGACTTGCTAAAATTTTTACATTTGCAGTTGCAAATATATCGAGATAATCTTCTTAAAATTTAAAAGTATTCCAACAATAATTGTGCTGTTGACGAACTACTACTCGAAATAGCTCGACCACTTTCCATACAAATATATGAAAAAATTCACTTCATGCAAGTTTGACATCGAATTACGAAAAATATTTAAGTCACACATGGTACAAATTTACGCTTCTTAAAGTTGGAAATATAAATACATTACGTACACCAAATTTCAGAGTAATCTGGCCTTAATTGTTGCTCGGACGAACTACTACTCGAAAAAGATCAGACTCTTCCCATACAAAAGAGTGAAAATTTGCTCTTATTTCATGTTTGAGATAATTTTACAGAAAATTTTTCATAATGACAGACAAATGTTAAATTTTTTAGAGTTGGAAATGCAAGGAGAGTATTTCTTTTAAATTTCAAACTTTTCCGAAAATAATTGTGGATGAACGAACTACTACTCGAAAAAGCTCGACCACTTGTATGGTACTTGTACGATTCCAAAAAGTATACATTTGCTATACTAAAAACTTATATTTATCGTTTTACATGGTTTCAAACTTGAAAAATGTTAATTTTTACTACTCGAGCTACTCGTTGAGCTCGAGTAGCTCATTTACTACTCGAGTAGTTCGAGTACTCGAGCTTGACCGAGTAAAAATTTTAATTATCTAAAAGTACACATTTTTATGTAAAATTGAATCTATGTTATATTATGTATTTTATAGTATAGTTGAAAATTTAATTGGAATTCTCATATTTATATATAATGATTGTTATTGACATATTTTGTAAAAAGTTAAACACTATTTAATAATTTTAAATAGGAACTAAATATCTCAAAAAGTTTTTAATAATACATTTAACATGCGTTTCTTAAAATTTTGACATTTTTTATTTTAAGAGAGACAATTTTAAACGAGAATTTAAAATTTGAAATTATGTTTTTTTCACTTCAAGTTATAAAATTTTAAATGGAATTTAATTGGAAATGGTGGTGTCATCAGTAGAAGTTCATTATTTACTCATACATGTGTGTAAATTGTAACCACAAACGAAATAAAAATCTAAATAGTTCGTCGTATAATCGTACAGCTTTTAGTTTGCAAAATAATATTTTCATCACTGTTAGACGAATATGTGGTACCATTTCCACTATTCATCATGTCACTATTATTTTGGTGTTTTATTTACCACACAAAGTTTTGACATTTGCTTTAAATTAATTTTGGTTTAAGAAAATCCTTTCTCTAAGTACATACTTACATACATACATACATATGTAAATTAATAAAAAAAAAAAAACTTTTATATTCACATTCTTGCATAAATATCTTCAACTAAAATGCAAAAGGCTTTAACATTTTTTGTTTTTCTTTTTATAAGTTAAAAAAATAACATTATAAATTGAAAACTAGGAAAGATTAAAAATCAAAATTTTACAGTCATGCTTAAAGATAACTACGAATTGATTTCTGAAGAAAAAAAAAATACGATTTTTCAAGTTAGGTACATATGTTTGCCTTTTGCATTTAACAGGGAACATTTTGACGCATATACCTACATATGTATATTATACATTGGTTAAAAGTCATAAATTTAGTACTTTTATGTTGATACATATATGGATATCTGCTAGAGAAACAAAAATTAAGGGAACAATCTTATATTAAGTCCGTGGAAAGGAGCCAAAAATTTTCATATTTCTTCTTAAGGAACCATATACAATATATCGACTCATAACTGCCATAAATCTAAATTTTACTCGAGAAATTTCTTTTTAATTATCTCAGTCATCAAAAATAAAAATCGTGTTGCTGTGTCCAAATGAAAAGATGACTTTTAAATTTTGCGGGTTTATCGATTTGGGCAAATCATTTCTTTCAGGTTGGTAATACTGCTTGTAACATATGTGCCAAAGTTTATGTCAATATCTTCATTAGCCCTGCTTTCATAACCCTATTGGAAGTTGCTGAGATGATAACCATACGTCTGTGGGACGTATCACAGTTTTTCTGTATGGTGACAGCATTTTTACAACTATTTTATACCTTTTTTGAACTCACATGTATTCTTGTATATTTCCTTATTATTTAAATGCATTTTTACAAACTTTTTTTATTCAAATAACAAAAAATTAACAATTTCAATCTTCTTATAAAATAAAAAAAATTTTTTTTTGTAAAAACAATACGTCTCTCGGACGTAGGTTATCAAAACAGGGTTAGGTCAATACTGTCGCCTTTTTTTGTAAACAACTCAAAGTGAATTTGGCGATTTAAATAATGTTTGATCTTGTTAAACAATGAAGTTTCATTAAATTCTGTTTGCGGAATTAAATTTCTGCTACAGAAACGTTATGGGTGTTGTTGAAGACCTTCGGTGACCACGCTAAGTCAAAAAAATTTTTTAGAAATGGTACAAACAGTTCTAGGAAGGGAAAGCGTTGAAGATAAAGAGCGTTTTGTAAGAGAAAAGACAACAACTGGTGAACAACACGTAAAGGAAATCAAAGATTTAGTGCTGAAAATCGTCGACTTACACTGTTGATATTTCATAGAGCAGTCGACGTCATTTTAAGATATTTTGGTGGTTTCCCCCGGAGTGGATTGAGGAAATAAAAGTCGAATAGTTGCGTGCTTTGATGGTCAGTCCGGAAATCGACTTGAACAACTGTTTCGAGGATTGTTAAAAATGTTGGCATAATTGTGTTGTATAGGAGGGGGATTACTTGTTAGGCGATGAAATTGATTTGGAAAAATAAACAAAGATTTATAATTTTATAAGAAAAGTCACCTTATCATTTGAATACAGTAGTAAGCCGTTTAATAATTATTTTTAAGAGTCACAACAAGACGGATCAGACATGATGATTAGAACTGAAACTTTCTAATTTATAATATTAATAAGTAAGGCGATTTCTTGTGACCGATGATTTCTTCCATAGTTTTCTAACGATTTTGACCAAACGTATCTTATTTGAAAGGAATTTCTTTTTAGCTGTCCACCAGATTTACAGATTTTTAAATCTTTAATTTTTTTTTTTTTTTTTTTTTGAGTAAAATGCATCTAAAGTTGCTACTAGCACATACATAAAATTATATAATACTATGTGAGTGTTTATTAAATTTGTTAATGTGTTTGCAAAAAAAATTTTTGTTTTCATCATTCACAATAATAATTGTGTTGAATTGAAAAATAATTTTGGACATAAACCAATAACATTGAAAAAGAATTTTGGACTTAAACCAATATTTAAAAAGTGTTGAATTGTGAATTGGTTAAAATTTATTAAATGAAAAAATATAATTTCCTAGAATTTGCACTCGAATTTCTGCTAGTTGAAATAAAACGGCAAGTTAAACATGAATCTGCATGTCTTGTACATCATGTGATGGCTCTTTAAAATTACTATCAAACAACATTTAAATTGTGTATGGTCTTAAAAAAACGAAAAGGAGCCATTTTTGCTCCCCTTTCCTACACCTTATATATGAAATTGGGGAATTAAAAAAACATGGGTCCATTAATTATTTAATTTCTATCACATTTTTTATACAAGTGGTTTTGATTGATGGAACTATTGTACATTTTATTATGACCGTTTCAATTTAGTTAACAAAATCACCATTTTTGAACGTAGTACAATCATCTAAAATTTTGTCGGTAGATATATTGGAATTTTGTGTGTAAATTGGTTCGACCTTTTTAAATTCATAGCATAATTCATAGAATTAATTTATTTTTTTAATATCAAGGGAGTGTATTCAAAATTAATGATAGGAAAATATTGGAACATTTTATGCTTTTTTTAGTTTTTGCAAGAATTTAAAAGCAAATCCCAGCAAAGGATTCTAAATGGTTTGGTTAAGGAAAATATGTATCTTAAAGATCAATTTAGTTTTAGCTGAATTTTGTGTAAAATACACATTCTTTGTTAGAAACACTGAGTATTTTAATAGAAATATATAATATAAATATATATAATTATATATAATTAACCCTATAACGCCGAGCGTGGGAATATCGTAACGTTTGATTAAATCCTATCTAGTTCCGAAAATATAAGGATTTTTGAGACGAAGTCGACGCATGTTGCTACATAGTACCAATACAAATCATAAGACACGCCATCTAGCGGCAAAATGTTTGAACAAACAAAATCACTTGTTTTATAAATTGCGCGTGATGATCGTGGCGTTAACTTTATTTTACGATATTTATCAATGATGGTAGTTTTAGTGTGGAGTTTTTAATATTATTTTTTTTTATATATACTAGCAGATTCCAGCGCTCGAAATTCGAGTGCAATTTCTAGGCAGCTTTATTTTTCAACTTAGCCAATTCATAAACCAACACTTTTATGGTTTATTATTATTGTGAATGAAGATAACAAACTCATTAACAAATTTACTAAAACACACACAGCATATGTATAATTTTATGTATGTTTTAGGAGCAACTTTAAATGCAATTTACTCAAAATAAAGGAAAAAATTTAAAAATCTGTAAATCTGCAAAACATTTAAAAAGAAATACCTTTCAAATAATATACGTTTAGTCAAAATCGGGATAAAACGGTAGAACAAAACATAGGTCACAAGAAATCGCCTAGCCTATTAATATTATAGATATTCCTACAACTGTCTTTTTTTTATCCAAAAGCCTAATACGATAAAACGAAATAGATGTTAAGGTGCATTTTATTATTCATTAGTTATGAACAACATTAAGACGAATATGACGATTTAATTTAATTTTAAGTTTTTGAAATATAACTTGGTTTTTTATATTGATTACTATGAAAGTAAAGAAATAAAGCAAAAAATCTTTTCTCTTAAAATTAAAATTCGGGCGTAAAGGCTTAGAAAACTTAGAAAATCATATACAAAACTTAGTATTTTTGAATAATGTAAATAATGTTTAAGTAATATTTTTATGTGATTTTTCTATTAATTTTAATATAAGATTATTTCATTCATTTTTTATGTTATTTGTTCTATTAAATACACTTAAGACAAACAAGTAGGTTAATCAACAAACAAATTAATATGCAAGATAAATAAATGTCTTAAATTTTATCTGAACTGTTCTGATATAAAACCATTTTTATATCATTATCATTAATTATTATATTCAAACTAATTACATCTAATTAAGTTAAATACTAAATTTTCATGAACATGATGATCTGCGGCCACAAAAAGGTCAAATTGTTTAAAAAGAAGCACACACAGTAAGTACGAGCACATCAACATTATTATTATGTTTAAATTGATTTCTAATCAAAAATAAAACATCTCATATTAATTAACTATAAATATGCGTTTGCATGCAGACGTAATTAGTCATAGTGTTAAAGAGTGAAATCTTCTTTCAGACAGCTTTTCAAATAGTAATTTAGTCTTTTGTATTTAAGAAAAATTCAAAAAAATAAAAAGAAACACAAAAGAACAGTAACAGTGTTTCGGCGAAAAAGCCCTTAAATTTAAAAGAAAAGATTCCAACTTCATTTTCAATATACGACACAAGAAAGTTTAATGAAAATAATTAAAATTTTTGGTGACCACAATTGTATTTATATTCGAAAAATGCCAGTCAAAAAGTGATGACCATTTCAAAATTATTTCTATCATAATAATTTTAATTATATTTTCTAGCAATGGAAGCAATCATAATGAAATTGATTAGTAAACTTTGTGGTATTTCTGTCGCAGGCTGAACTTATGTTATTAAATGGATTGTGAAAATAATTATGTGTATTTGTAAGCAAGGAAAATCAATTACATGGGGATAAAAATTTCATTCGTATTGAAAAAAAATTTAGTTATAGTTATTACACAACTTTGTCTTATTGATTTTATAAAATGTCACAAGTACGAGAGTGGAGAAATTACCAATTAGCACTAGTTAGTAGACTATTGTCAAATTTTGAGCAAACTCTAGACCGACTTTATGATACCCTATACCATGGTTTAGAGACGCTATCTCTTCGGTCCAACTAATTCGATATAGAAAATAAGCATATCGGATGTTATATTTTTATGGGGACTAGGTCGAACTATGGACCGATCATGACCATATTTGGTAAAGTCACTTATATTTTGAAAAAAAAAAAATATATACAAACAAAATTTGAGAAAAATCTGTGCAATATTTTTGTTTTTTTTTTTTAGATTTAAGTGAAGATCGGGAAGCTCTATATAGGGCCTATGAATAAGAATTGTCCTATAGGGATTATTTTTGCACTACTGATTAATGGATATAATAAACACATCAAACCCAATTTGACTGAGATCTATATGATAATTTGGATCTTATGACAATTTATCTCGATTTCATAGGGGCCATTTGTATGGGGACTAGGCTTGTATATGGACTGAATTTCACCAATTTCAATAGCGTTCATCCTATGGCCGGTAAAAGCTTATATACCAGATTTCATCAAAATATATTCATATTTGCGAACTGTAGTTTGATTACACGGTTTACATGGACACACAGACGGACGGACGGACATCGCTAAATCGGCTCAGAAAGTGATTCTGAGTCGATCGGTATAATAAAAGATGGCTCTAGGTCAAATATTTTTGGTAGTTACAAACAGCAGCACAAAGTCATTATACCCAAACCACATAGTGGTATAGGGTACAAAAAGTGGTTTACTGAGTTTTGTTGTGGTCGCGCACAAGCACTAGCGACACCAAACGTTCTGTTCAAAGAAATATTCACGAGATTGTTGATGTCATAGGCATATCATATGGCTTTCTGATTTTTAATGATCATTTGGGTTTTAAAGAACTGTCCGCAAGATGTTCACAATTGACCATATACGTAATCTTGTATTAATTTTACAAGAGTATTTGGCATTGAGAGCCGCAATAGTGATATGTTCTTTTTATCTTCCCATAATGATATGGCGAAACTTTTTTTGGGATTTATCGGTAAATGTTGTGCCATTTTTTTAGGGGTGTATATATAAGGGCGGCCCTTCATTATATGGAGGGGGAAAAAATGTTCGAATTTATAGTCCCACCCCCTAGAAATATGCGAATAGCAAAAAAACTGAGAAATACAAAGGATAGGGTCAATCAAATATTATATTTTATCTTAATAGCCTAGGGTTTCTGAAAAAAAATTATGACCCCATTAACCCATTTGGACATGGGGTCGCATATGACCCCAAGCTAATGAAAGACAATTTATTAAAAAAATTTAAATATTTTGTAAGTGCTGTTGAATTTTTAGATCTGACGCTAAAAATATAATAACCAAGTGTGCAGGTCTTCCATGCTAAAAATTTGGAATAAATCAAACAACATTAACCCATTCTTTGCCGAGGCCAAACTATGAATTTTGGCATATTTAAAACAATTAATTGTTCTAGTAAACTAGATCAAACCCTTACTATGGGTTGGGAAATAAAATTGTGCACAAAATATTTGATTTTTTTAAATAAATTGTCATATGCGACCCCAAATCCAAAAGGGTTAATGGCGTCACATTATTTTTTTTTCAGAAACACTAGGCTATTAAGATTAAATATAATATTTAAAAGTAGAAAACTGACAAATTTTTGATACTAAGTATTTAGAATATTTTAATATTTCACAAAAAACTAATTTTTCTCGAAATCCGCAAAAAAAATTCTTTCTAAAATAAATCTGGCAAAGGAATTTACTTAAAAATCCACACAGCTTTTTGAAATGATAATTTAGTACTGATATCGACTCATATCACAACTTGTCGAAAAAAATTAAACTATAGAACGAAATTTTCGTAAAATCAAAAAAAAAAAAGTCATATTTTCCCCATATAAACACACTTGAATTTACAGTCGCGTTGAGGACCCTCTAAATTTTTTTTGATTGTATATCTCAGTTTTTTGGCTATTCGCATATTTCTAGAGGGTGGCACCGAGAGTTTCAACACTTTATTTATTAAGTGCCACCCTAGCATATATATTTTGTGGCATGTTTATACACACTATTTACATGTTTTATCTAAAACAAGTTTTGTGGTTTGACCAGACCAATTCACACAACAAAAGGGTAAAGAAACGTTCACATAACGACCTCATTTGACCAAGAAGTAGCTTCTTTTTCATGAATTGGGCTACCGACAAAAATGGAAATTAAACCTTCGAAAAAAACAAAGTATAAATCCTCATTCCCACCAATTAATAAATTCAAAGCGGTTTTGTAATTAAAAAATTGGAAATTCTTTCATCCAATTTTGATTCCAAATTTAATAAAGCAATTGAATTCGTTAAAAGCTCTGGTCATAATACGCACGTGCTATACATTTATAAACTAGAAGAATTATATATTTTCAAAATAACAAAGAAGTCCGTTCATTAAAAATGTTGTAGAGTTTAATACCAGCCAGCGACGCTAATTTTTTTAACATTAGAGTAATTAATTTAAACTCTTTTTTATTGTTTCGTTTATTCATTTACACTTATTTATAAATAGTATATTTATATCTACAAGGGATATATGAGTTACAAAAAAAAAAAAAGAACTTTACAAGGCCAGATAACAATTTGTTTTCATTGCTACCTACCTATGGCGCGTTTGCTTTTCACTATATTTCGAACAAATAGTATATATCTACAGCTCCGAGCAACTAATTAGGGACACAATGCTAATATGTGAGCTTCAACCAAATAAAACAAAATTTACTAAGATTTTCGTACAATTTGTGATAGTTTAGTTAATTTAACTTCGTATCCTGTAAAATAAATGCTAAATGTATCAAATAAATTAATATTGAGAAAGTGGTGACCCATATTTATACCCTATACCACTATGTGGTTTGGGTATAATGACTTTGTGCTGCTACCAAAAATATTTGACCTAGACCCATCTTTTATTATACCGATGGACTCAGAATCACTTTCTGAGTCGATTTAACGATTCCGTCCGTCCGTCCGTCCGTCTGTGTGTCCATGTAAACCTTGTAATCAAACTACAGGTCGCAAATATGAATATATTTTGATGAAATTTGGTACATAAGCTGTTATTAGCCATAGGATGAACGCTATTGAAATTGGTGAAATTCGGACCATGCTCAGACCTAGTCCCCATACAAATGACCCCTATGAAATCGGCATAAATTGCCATAAGATCCAAATTATCATATAGATCTCAGTCAAATTGGGTTTGTATGCATTTATTGTATCCATTATGCAGTAGTCCAAAAAATAATCCGTATAGGACAATTCTTAGTCATAGCCCCATATAGAGCTGCTTCCCGATCTACACTTAAATCTATCAAAAAACAAAAATATTGCACAGATTTTTCTCAAATTTGGTTTGTATATATATATATTTTTTTTTTTTTTCAAAATATAAGTGACTTTACCAAATATGGTCAGGATCGGTCCATTTTTCGACCTAGTCCCATATAAATATAGCATCCGATATAACTTTTTCATATCTGCAGCCAAAAAATTAATAACAATGCCACTCAATTTTAGTTTATGCTTGTTTTCTATATCGAATTAGTTGAACCGGAGAGACAGGGTCTCTTAACCATGGTATAGGGTACCGTATAGTCGGCCTAGACCGACTATAATTTTCTTTTTAAATATAATTGATATTAATAGAGCACAAATTAAGGGGCACATCAGAACTTTTATAAACATGAACAATATATATATATATATATAAATATATATATATATATATGTATATATATATAAATAATAATATTTTTTTGCCAAACCTTAGTTATCCATAACTACTTTACATATACGAGTCATTGTGGTCAACAAATTTTCATATAACTTGTAACATTCACCATCCAGCATTATGCTTGATGGAAAATCAATAAATTTAGATTTTGTCAATAACTAATCTCACTAATCCCAACAAGTGTAAAGTGTCCTTTATAATGTTTTTCCCAAGCCTTTTTTGTTTCGGTGTAGAGATTGTCAAAATTGCTTATCTTTAACAAGCTAACTTTTATTCTCAATCGGGTTGAGATGAGGACGATAACAGCAAGCCAATCAAGAACAATAACCGAATTGTTTTTAAACCATTTCTTGACGTGTAAAGCCGCGTGCTTCCGATCGTTATCTTGCTGAAATATCCATTTTAACCGGAATATTTTCGTCGGTATAGTGCATCAGCGCTCCAACTCCAGACATTTTTTATATTTATATTCTATTTGGCCAGCTATTTTCTTTTGTTCGCTATATTTTTATGAAGCTAATAATACCTGTTTTTTAAAGTAATTAAAATTCCATTTTCATTACATTTTTCCCGACGCTTCCTAGATTTTTTTCCTACTTTATCAAGGGATCGTAACATTTAATTTTACATTAAACTATAACTTTTACAATTTGACGTGAAACAAAAAATTAGGGAGAAAACAGAAATATATATAAAAAAAAGAATTTAACATTTAAACGTAACTTATTTAAAGACCACAGTTTATTCAATAGCAACCTTATAGATGATGCAACCTGATCCATGTTTCAATGTGGCCCGGGTTACTTTGAATCAAATTCTTTCGACTTTTTACACTCAGGAAGATCTTCCAAAGAGACCAGCTTTTCATTTCGTTTTCACCATAAGACTATAACTCGAAACACATTTGCTGATTTATGCGAATTTTTTTGATTCGCAGACAATTTGTGCATCTTCACGAGCTTTTGTAATCTCTGTAGTCGAATGTTTCTTGAAATATTGCACCGCATTTTAGAAACTTTTAAGGCTGCTATGATGTCCCGGAAAGTGTTGCCATCCTGATCGATTTGTATCATAATTATCCACGTACTGACATCACAAGATTTATTTTTACCCATGCCCGCCACGTACTTTCCAAACACTGGAAAATACTCCATGTAATCACAATTTTTAAAATTTACTTGAATTTGCAAATATAGAAAAATATATTAGTTTCCCTAGTTTAGTGTACAATTAATTTATTTCATAAATTAAAAAAGAACACCACAAATCTAAAGTAACGGTTGAAATTTTAGATTAACAGAGTTGGATTATCTAAACAGTGTCAAGCTGTAGCATTTTATGTCATGAATATTACATTTAATATGAAGTTTTAATTATTGGATACTACTGTCCCTAATTAGCTGCACGTAGCTGTGTAGTCATCATCAAGTCTGTGTCGTAATAAATGTATAAATAAAAAGTTCGTTTGCAAAATGATGTCACAATAACTTTGAACGTAACCATCCATTACAATCAATGTTTTTTTTTTCATGGCTAGGTTTGTTATCATAGAGTTTTACTGTTCAGTTATTTACTTTTTTCTGTAATAAGTAGCATAAATATATGAATAAAGGAATGAATGAAATTTCTTTGTTAATGATATTCGGCAACATGTTTTTCTAAAATGAAAAACATAATGCAAAAAACAAGTAAGAGTGTTTAATTCAGCTGTGCCGAATCTTTGACACCCTCCACCTGCATCTTAAACACAATATCACAACCAATTTTAAGTACAGCTACATTTAAAACTGTTGCCGATACTGAATTATTAATTCCGAATACCAATTAAATTTGAAATTAATTTTTTTTCTTGTTGGCCAGTTTCTATTATAATTTCTTTTTATAAAAAATAATGATCATGTCTTCTATGGAAATAACTAATTACTATTTGAAAATTTGCATTATTTTTCTTTTACTAGAGTAGAAAATCTATAAGTTCCCTAAGTAGTTCATAGAACACCAAATGAAATTCATTATTTAACGCAGCCGGCGTTATAATACCCAAAGTTTAATCCCTAAAATGTTTTGAGACCTTAGAAGTTATACGATAATTAAAAAAAAAATCAAATGATTCTTGGTTAAAAATTATTAATACATGTAAAAAAAAAGCTAATTTTAAAATATTTTTATCTGAAATTGCTAGCTAGTAAATATGTTAATGTATCCTTAATTTAATAGAAAAAAAAAACAAAAATATTAAAAATAGGTATGAAACTAAAGAAAGAAATTAAATTTTTAATTTATTATTTTTAATATTTAATTTTAATTTTTTATTAATTTTTAATTAGTTTTTTATTTAAAATTTAAAATTTTGAAATTTTTTATTTTATTTTATTTTTAATTTTTGATTGATTTTTTATTTAAAATTTAAAATTTTTAATTTTTAATTTTTAATTAATTTTTTATTTAAAATTTTTTAATTTTAATTTTAAATTAATGTTTTAATTAAAATTTAAAATTTTTTATTTTCTATTTTTAATTTTTTATTAAATTTTAAATTTTTAATTAGTGTTTAATTTTATTTTAAACATTTTTTATTTTTAATTTTTAGTTTTTAATTTTTAATTTTTAATTCTTAATTTTAATTTTTAATTTTTAATTTTTAATTTTTAATTTTTAATTTTTAATTTTTAATTTTTAATTTTTAATTTTTAATTTTTAGTTTTTTATTTTTAATTTTTAATATTTAATTTTTAATTTTTAGTTTTTAATTTTTAATTATTAATTTTTAATTTTTAGTTTTTAATTTTTAATTTTTAATTTTTAATTTTTAATTTTTAATTTTTATTTTTATATTTTTAATTTTTAATTTTTAATTTTTAATTTTTAATTTTTAATTTTTAATATTTAATTTTTAGTTTTTAATTTTTAATTATTAGTTTTTTATTTTTAATTTTTAATATTTAATTTTTAATTTTTAGTTTTCAATTTTTAATTTTTAATTTTTAATTTTTGATTTTTGATTTTTAATTTTTAATTTTTAATTTTTAGTTTTTTATTTTTAATTTTTAATTTTTAATTTTTAATATTTAATTTTTAATTTTTAGTTTTTAATTTTTAATTATTAATTTTTAATTTTTAGTTTTTAATTTTTAATTTTTAATTTTTAATTTTTAATTTTTAATTTTTAATTTTTAATTTTTAATTTTTAATTTTTAATTTTTAATATCAAATGTTTAATTTTTAATTTTTATTTTTTAATTTTTAATTTTCAATTTTCAATTTTTAATTTTTAATATTAAATGTTTAATTTTTAATTTTTATTTTTTAGTTTTTAATTTGTAATTTTTGATTTTTAATTTTAATTTTTAATATTAAATTTTTAATTTTTAAAGATTACTTTTTTAAAAAATGGTATTATATCGTGATAACGATAAGAACTATGTGGTATTACTTGCTTAGACCAATGTGACACGGGCAGTCAAAATATAAACACAACTACAGTGACTTCAACAATAACAAGAAATACAACATATACAACAGCAAACACACTGAAAAGAGCTTTTTCAAACTTTCATTCCTGTCTCGTGACCATTTTACCGATTTCTCCGATTTTATATGGTAACTTTTTTGGGATGGTAATAAATGATTTTATATGAAAACGAACGGTCTAGCTTAGATATTGAGGGCGTGATCGTGATTTCCACAGACAGACGGACATCGCTAATTCAACTTCCTTGGTCTCCCGAAATTTATTTCGATGCGTTACAAATGGAATGACAAACTTATATATACCCTCTGCACGGTGGCGTGAGGGTATACTAAATTGGTAATAGATTACATTTTTCAGTGTAGTATGTTTATTAAAGCTTTTCATTTTTGCTCCAGAGCCCGTTTACAAAATGTCCCGTTGAAATTTATATATAAAAACATTTTTAAAAGTTGAAGTAATATTAAGCTTGCAACTGATATTTTTGTTTATCTTAGTATAATAATATTTTCTTAAAGTTTTTATTTTTTTCTTTCACTTATCAGTATTTTTATTGATTTCGGTTCGTTAACGGTTCAAAACATTTTAGATTCATTACAGGGTATTTATTTTATAGTATTTTTCTAAATCTTTTGCTAAATCTGTGTATTTATCTAAAAACAAATATTTGCAAATAAATATTACATTTATAAATTATACTTTTTTTTTGTATACATACAAAAGTATATAACAATATCTAATATTGTAGCATGAAAAATTAATTACTATTGAGGTCGACAGATGACAAATCACAACATATAATTTTATTATTACTCCGCGACAATTGACAATGGATATTTTATTTTTTATTGATAGTTTTTAAAAATATCACAACAGAAAATACATCTCCTTTACAACTACGGATATTTGTAGAAGGATTGTCTACAGTTAGTAAACCTTTTTCTTGTGTGTTGCGGACAATAATTTATGTCTGAAATTGTCACCATCTGAATTGGTTAAAGAAACTCACAAGTTGCATCTATGGAACTGTTCGAGAACCATATAGTTCTTTAATCCTTGGTAATTTGTCATAATTACCTAGTTATTATCGAAACAGTTATATGTAGTTATTTAAGAAGCAGTACCTAAATCACAGAAGCTATGTAGAAGTATTGTATAAGCAAAGAGTGAGATCGAACAAATCTTAACATACATAAAATGTAATAATAAGGAAATCTAGAGTTTTGATTTTTATTTTTATTTAGTTGAAATTTTATAGATAAATTCCATAATAATAATCCCCACTTATGGACTTTAGTAGTTTATGTCATCTCCGTTTAAAATTTTCCCTTCAACTTCCTTTCCAAAAGAACCCAATATCTCTGCACTGGCCTAAGCTCCGGACAGTTTGGAGGATTTTCCTCCCTTGATACAAAGCCCACGTTATTGTTCTTGTAACACTCAATAGCTTTATTACCGTAGAGACAGGATGCCAAAGCGGGCCAGAAATATGTTGGCATATTCTGTTGGCTTTTGAAATAAAGGTGTATTTTTTACAAACACTTCTTAAGATAAATTTCGGTATTTATAGAGCCGGTTGGTATTGCTTGAAATACCAGAAACTTTTTTTTAGAAACTTTGTCTGCTTTTGGGTCCTAAACTTACCTTAACACTTCCATGAGCATTAGCAATATAAAAACTTTTACCCGGTTTCAGCAAAAAAAAAAAAAAAATCTGCCCTACATACGTTTTGTCGTCCATTATGCAGCAAGAGTATTTTTTTAATGAAACATTATTTCTATTTCCGTGCACCGCCTTTGGCTTCTAAATTTTTTACAACGTTCTTGTCTGGAACTTTTTGGTCTTATTTTAAAACGAGTTGGGATTATAGTTTTCCATACGAGGACGGATCAATCGATGTGGTGTTGGCTGGTCGGAGTGTGAAAGTGCGCGAGATTTTTGATGCCATTTTAAATGATCCATTTGGTTTTAGAAACCTGTCCGTTTCAAAATGATGGATGATTTATGGATACATTAATAACATCATACCAGATACCAAGCAGTAGTATAAACTATGGGTATATTCGGGCAAACCACCGCCAAAAAATACCAAGGTGGGCTTATCGGCCAATAAAGTCATGGCGACAGTTTTTAGGGATTTACACCGACGAAAAATATGACCACGTTTGGCAATGAAGAAAATTAATTTTCATCAAGACATTGGACATTTGTGTAGTCGCCAAATGTAAGATTCCATGAATTGCTCCCTTATCCGCCATATTCTCCGGCCCCCAGTGATTATTCTGAACCTAAATAAATAGCTCGGTAAAAAGATATTTAGCTCCAACGCCGAAATCATAAATCAAACTTTGTAAAATCCTTTGGAAGGAATAACAAAATTGAAGCAACGTTGAACAAACTGTATTGAGTTCGGAGGAGGCTATGTTGAGAAATTCAATTTTTTGCATAAACTCTTTGCTTGAATTTAAACGGATTTATTGATCCGCTCTCGTACAAAAATTATTCGAATACGATAGATACCTCGAACCAAACCATATAGGTATTTAATACAATCATGGTTACTACCAGATTCCAGCCCTCGAAATTCGACTGCAAATTCTAGAAAATTTTATTTTTTCATTAAATAAAAACCCTAAAGGTATGCTAATCAATTATAGCCAATTCACAAATCAACACAAAAAACAATCTCATTTTTATTACAGACACATTAACAAATTTAATAAACACACATATAGCATTGCATTATTTTATGTATGTGTTAGTAGCAACTTTAAATGCAATTCACTCAAAATAAAGGAAAAAATTTAAAAATCTGTAAATCTGCAAATTATTTAATGTATGTGTTAGTAGCAACTTTAAATGCAATTCACTCAAAATGAAGGAAAAAATTTAAAAATCTAAATCTTCAAATCGGCTAAAAAGAAATACCTTCCAAATAATATACGTTTGGTCAAAATCGGGACAAAACGGTAGAACAAAACATCGGTCACAAGAAATCGCCTAGCCTATTAATATTATAGATTGGTTACTAATGAAAATAGAAAATAAACATAAAATCTTTTTAAGACTATTATGTTAAAGTACATAAGGGCTATGACTAGATCCAAAAATGGCCTAATGGTGAATAGTCCAAAGTGTTTCCGAGAAAATCATTATAATAAGTACTAATGGTAGTAAGAAACATAAGCAAAAACCCACTAAATCCTGATAACTTAATGGTGTAGATTATAAATATGAAAACAGAAATTTACGTTGTTGAAGTAATTTTTATTAATTTCTGAATCTACTGGAAATAAGCAGAATTCACAACTTTATGAAATAAAAACAAACATTAACGCCATCAATTTAAATATATTTTATAGCTGATGGAAAAAAAAAACTTTAAATGAAAAAAAATTAGAGCAAAAAAGAATCATACTAATTGAATAAAAACAATCAACAAACAAATGTGTATAAATTAAAAGCAAAAAACAATAGATTGCGTTTTTAATAAAAATTGACAATAACACAAATTTAAATAATGATCAAGCCAGTAAATTCATTTATAGCAACCAAAACCAATGAGTCCTTTTCATTGTCAGAATTAAGTGAGAAGTTATAGATTTCGAAAAGTTTTGTTTGAGAATAAAATAAACTAAATGAAAATCTGACCATATACATATGTATACAGTTGCTCCCAAGAGTGCTCACCACCAAATTTAAATTTCAAATTAATTTTTTTACTACAATTTAATATTTTTTTTAAAAACATTTTATTCTTTAAAATATATCGTTAAATATTATACACTAAAAAACTAAAACGATTTTCGTAATCTTATATACAATAACAAAAACAAGTAAGAAATTATAGTCAGCCTAGACCGACTATACAATACCCTATACCATGGTTTAGAGACCCTATCTCTTCGGTCCAACTAATTCGATATAGAAAATCAGCATAAACCAAAATTGAGTGGCATGTTATTAATTTTTTTGGCTGCAGATATGAAAAAGTTCATATCGGGTGCTATATTTATATGGGGACTAGGTCGAAATATGGACCGATCCGGACCATATTTAGTAAAGTCACTTATATTTTGAAAAAATATATACAAACCAAATTTGAGAAAAATTTGCGCAATATTTTTGTTTTTTGATAGATTTAAGTGAAGATTGGAAGAGGAGCTCTATATGGGGCCTATGACTAAGAATTGTCGTATAGGGATTATTTTTGGACTACTGATTAATGGATATACTAAACACATACAAACCCAATTTGAGTGAGATCTATATGATAATTTGTCGATAGCATAGGGGTCATCTGTATGGGGACTAGGTCTGATCATAGATCGAATTTCACCAATTTCAATAGCGTTCATCCTATGGCCGGTAAAAGCTTATATACCAAATTTCATCAAAATATATTATTTGCGACCTGTAGTTTGATTACAAGGTTTACATGGACACACAGACGGACGGACTGACGGACATAATTTAATCGACTCAGAAAATGATTCTGGGTCGATCGGTATAATAAAAAATGGGTCTAGGTCAAATATTTTTGGTAGTTACAAACAGCAGCGCAAAGTCTTTATACCCAAACCACATGGTGGTATATGGTATTAAAACAGGGGCCAAATCACCGCATTCGATATCGAGAAATATCAATCGAAATTCCATATTGTAGTATTGGCGGCCGCATGTTTTATGTCGTTGTCCTGGGTAAAGATATAATTTGGAATCAGATCCATTTTTTGTACACTGGGACTCAAATGGGTATTTAAAATGTCGATATTTTTTGTGATCTAATACTCCATCGATTATATGCAAATCCCCGACACCGCCAGCACTCATACAGCCCCACACCAGTACTGAGCCACCCCCAAGTTTAAAAGTGGGACATAGGTTTTATCTCTTAATTCTTCACACTTATACATTCCGTCATCACCATACATGCTAAATATGCTTTCGTCTGTGAAAATAAAGGACATAGCGGACTGTATTTACTGAGACCAAACTTTATATATAGAGTTTCTGTAAGTTTTGTTGTCGGAAGTTTTGGATTTTGTTTACGTTCCCGAAGTATATAACATTTTTGAGCTTCAGACAGTAAATGTGTCGTCCAAATCTGAGCTCATTCTTCAACTTTTTTGTGTTTTTATATTTGTCAATAACTTTTTTGATGGTGGAATATGGTGTTTTTACTATTTCCAAATTTGTCCCATTAATTTTTTGGGAATCGCGTAAGATAATTGTAATTTTTCTTTCGGATTCCAAGATTACTCCCGAAATAGTTCCAACTGAGGTAAGTCACAAAACTGCTATTAATTATATTTAAAAAGATTATTTCAATTAATTTTCTTTTATTTCTTAAAAGTACCGTTATTTTGCTACAGTAAGTAGCAAAAAAAAAAAATTGAGTACAAGTGAGCACTCACTTTTGGGAGCTAAAATTTTATTTACTTTTTGTTATACCCTATACCACTATGAGGTTTGGGTATAATGACTTTGTGCTGCTGTTTGTAACTACCAAAAATATTTGAACTAGACCCATCCTTTATTATACCGATCGACTCAGAATCACTTACTGAGGCGTTTTAGCGATGTCTGTCCGTCCGTCCGTCTGTGTGTCCATGTAAACCTTGTAATCAAGTATGCATATATTTTGATGAAATTTGGTGAATAAGCTTCTATCAGCCATAGGATGAACGCCATAGAAAATGGTCAAATTCGGTCCATGTTCAGACCTAGTCCCCATACAAATGACCCCTATGAAATCGACATAAATTGCCATAAGATCCAAATTATCATATATATATATTATCAAATTGGGTTTGTATGTGTTTATTATATCCATTAATCAGTAGTCCAAAAATAATCCCTATAGGACAATTCTTAGCCATAGGCCCCATATAGAGCTGTTCCCGATCTTCACTTAAATCTATCAAAAAACAAAAATATTGCACAGATTTTTCTCAAATTTGGTTTGTATATATTTTTGCAAAATATAAGTGACTTTACCAAATATGATCAGGATCGGTCCATTTTTGGGCCTAGTCCCCATATAGATATAGCATCCGATATGAACTTTTTCATATCTACAACCAAAAAATTAATAAAAATCCCACTCAAATCTGGTTTATGCTTATTTTCTATGTCCAGTTAGTTGGGCCTATGATAGGATCTCTAAACCATGGTATAGGGTATCGTATAGTCGGTCTAGACCGACTATAATTTCTTACTTGTTTTAAAATTGAGAATTACAAAATTCTATGTAAATATTAGAGTACATAATAACAAACATTACAGTTTCGACAGAATATAAATGTTTAATAAAAATATTCATTTGAAAATTAATGTTGATGGTGAGCACTCAGTTTTTGGAGTGTTTATAATTAAAACATATATATTACTTTGATTTATATGTATATAATTAGTGGAAATATTTATAATATTAAAATCTAAGAGGAGATGGAGATAGGGAAACCTAATAATACAAGGTGTTTTGCATTTAATATGCGATAACAGAGACATTAATAAGAATATTCCAATATGTTTTAAGGACAGGGGTCACGATTGAGTAATGATTGTTGTTTACACTTTTTGTTAATTTATAATCGTAAATCATATGCATGAACATATTTAGCTTTAGTACTTTTTTGTTTTGATTTATAAAATAAGTAAAAGTGAATTATAACAAGTAAATAAAATAAGTGCAGTGATGGATTAGTAGAAACAAGTACAGTATATTAAATCCATATTCGTACAACTCTATTTTTTTTTTTTCTTAAACGACCGAACCCCGCCTCACACTTATCCACCCCCGAGGAGGCACGCCCCCTTAACGTGGGGACCGCGTACACACGATGGTCCGAAACATGGTGGATTCCAAGAGCTGTCAAGTAGATTGTGTGGTCGTAAATCAGTTACAGACTATGTCATTAGCTGATATTAGAAATAGACAAACATTAAAAAACATAAAGAACAAAAATATAGTTAATTGAGGTATTCAATTACATCGCGCTTTACTTTTTTATTTACATTTAGTATTTTATGTTGTGCTTTATGTGTCGTATAAAATCAAATGTATACTATTAAATAATGTGATAAATATACATATGTAAGTTATAATTATTGTAGGTTATATTATTCTTTAAATGTTGAGCTATCCTTTTATTATCGGGTATATAACTTAATTCGTGCGGTTTTTTTTTTCAAAATTTCAACGTTTAAGAAAAACATGTAGAATAGTATTATTCAAAGTATAGCCCATCTGAAGCTATGACTTTTTCCCATCTTTCTGGCAATTTGTCGATTCCATCCCAAAAGAACTGCGCCAGCTTTGCGGCCAAGAATGAATCAAGCCAATTTTTGATAGCCTGTTCTGATGTGAACCGTATTCCAGTGAGGGCGTTCTGTATCGACCGGAACAAATGGTAGCCAGAAGGGACAAGGTCTGGGCTATAAGGCGGGTGGGGTAAAACTTCCCATCCACCGTTTTTTTAAATAGCAACAACGGACCGAGCGTTGTCATGATGGAAAATTATTGTCTTGTGTCTTGTGGTCGCATATTCCGGGCGTTTTTCGGTTATTGCTCTCTTCAAACGGATCCATTGTGTTCGGTAGCGTCCTCCATTGATGGTTTCACCTGATTTAAGCAGCTCATAATACAGCACACCCTTCTGCTCCCACCACATATGATTCTTTGCGCTTGGGGTTGTCGTAATAGATCCATTTTTCATCATCAGTAACAACCCGATACAAACATTATTTCTTTTGTGGCTTTCCAGCAGCATTTCGGACATGCAAAACCGCCTTTCAACGTCTCTCGGCTTGAGTTCATGTGGAACCCAATTTCCTTGCTTTTGAATGTACCCGGCTGTTTTTAAACATTTTGAAACGGCTGCTTGAGTGACTACCAGAGACCATGCGAGCTCTTATTGTGTTAGGCAAAAATCTTCATCGTCCAGGACGTTCTTCGTCTTCCAAGCCAAAATC
Organism: Cordilura impudica; assembly: GCA_963682025.1. Lineage (NCBI taxonomy): Eukaryota > Metazoa > Arthropoda > Insecta > Diptera > Scathophagidae > Cordilura > Cordilura impudica. Next base: position 186,048,992 of record OY821519.1, read on the forward strand.
ACCACTTTTAAATCGTGCAAACTACTTTTGGCACGTTCGCTCAGCTAGAGCATGTTCACCATAAACTTCCACCAAAATACGATGACTTTCGGCAGCAGTTTTCTTCATATTAAACTAATGAACAAAAACAATTTTTCAGGCACAAAGTTCCACATATTTGAGTGAAAAAAATTATTGTTGTTTACGCTTCAAATGAATGACATATACTGAAAAAGACGCACAATGAAAGTAGCTTTCCAACGCATGTTCGGTTAGAACGATGGAAAAAATAATCAAGTTACGCCATCTCTTAGCAAAACGCACGAATTAAGTTATATACCCAATAAATACATGTTTTTACTATTTTTTGTTGTTATGGTTACCAGATTCAATATATTTAAATCCCTGAAACGTTGGATTGATAAAATAATTTTTTATTTACAGCAATTAGTGACCTTAAAAGCCTGACTAAAGTCTTTACAAAAATAACAAGAAAACAAAAATAAACAATCATTCTTATAACATTACAATTAAAATCAACGAAATTATGTAACACATTATAATCATGACGAATTCTCCGGAAAGGACAAGAATTAGCATAATTAGTGCTAAAATAGTCCAAATGAAGCGGATTAAAATGTCTTGTGAATCTATGTTAAAATTTAAATTTGATAAAAGAAACTACGAGTGAACGTCACCATTTGCAAGGTTGAAAACAAAGGTGACACCCAACATGGTCCTTCTACTCTCAAGAGTTGGAAGTCTGATAAGCTTTAGTCTATTAGTATATGATGGTAAGTCCTCATAACTCCAACCTAAACCACGTAGATAGAATAGTAAAAACTTTTTCTGCACAGACTCAATTGCATTGGCGTGAACCTAATAATTTGGATTCCATATTATTGGTCATACAAGTTCTGTATAAAGCTGTTTAGTAACAGATGGATCTGAAAACTCCTTAGCCCATCTTTTAACGAAACCAAGAGCATATCTTGCCTTATTAACAATCATTCTTATATGACCAATGAAGACAAGTTTCCTATCCATAAGTACACCAAGGTCCAGAAATGTTTGAACGGTATCCAATACTATTCCATTAATGCAATACTCGTTAGAAATTATCCACTTTCTGTGAAATACCATATGATTACATTTCTTAAGATTCAGTTCCATCAAGTTCACATTACATCATTCAACTAATAAATCACGCTCACGCTGAAGAGTAATATGACCATTTATGTCATTGAAACTGTGAAATAACTTAACATCATATACATACATAAGGACGTTGCAATTCGAAATGACAGTCGGAAGATCATTTACGAATAATAAAAACACTAACGGCCCAAATGACTGCCTTGGGGAACGCCAGAAGTAACTCTTACAATTATAGATTGAATATTTCGAAATATGACCCTTCGACATCTAAACGTGAGATACGATTCAATCCACAAAATAATAGATTCATGTGTGCTAATGAGTCTTAATTTGAGAAGTAAAGTATTATGATCCCCCTTATCAAAAGCTTTACTAAAATCAGTGTTTATCACATCTGTCTGCTCACCACGGACGAAACCTTTGAAAACATGAGTCGAAAATTATAGAGGATTAGTAACTGTTGATCTTGATTTTAAAAAGCCATGTTGAAATCAACTTTATTTGATATGAGAGATAATCAGTAACAAGTGTCTCCATTAACTTAGGAATATCACTTAGCTTAGCTATTCCCCTTACCACCTGACTTATTCAAAGGTATAATAAATGATTCTTTCCAAGAAGTAGAAAAATAAGCAGTTTGCAAAAGACTGTTGAAAATATGCGTTATGGGCACACTTAGAATTTGAGCGCAGTTTCTGAAAATACAAACAGGAACACCATCAGGACCAGGCTTGTATGAAAATTTCAACTGAATCAGAGACTTCAAAACTGTTTCCGTATCAAAGAGCGGAATATTTGATACCGATGCAACTTTTATTAAATACGGATAGTTAGTGGTGGTTAAAGTATTTGAAATAGAATTGCTATGCGTGGACTGGAAAAAATCAGCAAATATATTCGCAATATCAAGATAATCAGAGGATGAATTATCATTGGAAAACATTGTAGGCGGGAACGACGAAGATTTGCGTTTAACACGTACAAAGTCAAAGAAGGACTTTGGGTTATTAGCAAAGTTTGATTTTAAATTATCCAAATACCTCGTATAGCAACAATTATTATTCAGCGCGAGCGGTAGAATATTTAGTATAATCTAAAATTGAACAGGATTTTGCGTGGCCAATTTTCATATCAATTGGATAAGGGGGAATGGGATTGCCCCACGACAGACAGACAGACAGAGAGTATGAGTTAAAAGAAAGAGTTTAAAAAGGGACGTGTGTTGATCTAAATTAATATGTTACTTTGGTGTACGAATATCGTTTGTGTTTCTGTCAAAAAGTGGATTCACCATTTTAATTAAAATTTAGTTAATGAAAGACCTGATTGTTTGTTTGTTTTGATAAAATATTAATGCTCTTAATATCAAATTATTACCAAGAATTTCACTTCATATTATTTATTCAATAAAAGAGTGTGCTTTTTTTAATAAATGAATTTGGACATACAGTAGACTCAATTGATGTTGAAATTTCAATTGTTATTTATTAAACCAATATTTAAACACGAGTCAAACTTCATACTTTTAAATAAAGAATGTCTGTTTTGAAAACATATGTAAATTTTATTTAAACTAAGGTTTAAATTAGACAGATTAAAAATTGGTGCACGTCTGTCTGATTGTTTGCCTCAAAATTATTATCAATTTCTTTGTTAAATTAGCTCACCGCCATATGTTAATAAGTATATTTCAACAGTATTTATACTGATTAAACATTTTGAATATATATATACATATGTATATATATTTATTTTATTTATTTAGATAATTTCGTAAAATAATAAAGGTAAACAACAAATTATTGATAACAGAGCCAGTACCTCAACAACATAATGACAACAACAATAGCTTCTAGTGCATACAAAAAACAACAAAAGTAAACTTTTAGTGGGAGTGACTAGGCAAAAGTAGTAGTTGTCGAAAAACAAACAGTTAATGATCATTAAAAGTGAGAAGGAATATAAAAACGAACAACAAGCAAAGTCATTGAAAACAAAACAAAAATCACATGTTCAAAGAGAAATTGGTACGCTAAAAAAAAAAAAATAATTAAAAACTTAAAGAAGAGCAGTTTAAATATAATAAGAAAAGTAAACTTACAGTCACTCGTATATACTACGAGTATATAAAGTAAATAGTACATAGTAAATAGTAAATAGTACAGTATTATATTGATAAGATAATGTTTGCACACAATTAAAATTTAAATTGTAAAAACAAAAGAGTATTCCAAACAGCTCAGAACTTTAAATGAATTGAATTTATGCTTAAATTTTTAACAATTACTATTGTTAAATCGAAAGAATTCATTATTTCAAAGCACATGCAACAGAATGACTACAATTTTATCAATTGTAAAAACAATAAACAAGTAATTTAAAAAAAACAAGTAAGACAAGTAAGAAAATTATAGTCGGTCTAGACCGACTATACGATACCCTATACCATGCGTTTAGAAACCCTATCTCTTAGGCCCAACTAACTGGACATAGAAAATAAGCAAAAACCAAATTTGAGTGGGATTTTTATTAATTTTTTTGGCTGCAGATATAAAAAAGTTCATATCGGATGCTATATCTATAAAGAGGCTAGATCCAAAAATGGACCGATCCTGATCATGTTTGGTAAAGTCTCTTGTATTTTGCAAAAATTTGTACAAACAAAATTTGAGAAGAATCAGTGCAATATTTTTGATTTTTAATTGATTTAACTGAAGATCGGGAAGCAGCTCTATATGGGGTCACAGGGATCATTTTTGGACTACTCATTAGTGGATGTAATGAACGCATACAAACCCAATTTGCGTAAGATCTATATGACAATTTGGATTTTATGGCAATTTATGTCGATTTCATATGGGTAATTTGTATGGGGGCTAGGTCTGAACATGGACCGATTCTCACCAATTTCAATAGCGTGCATCCCATGGCCGATAAAAGCTTATATACCAAATTTCATCAAAATATATTCATATTTGCGACCTGCAGTTTGATTACAAGCTTTACATGGACACACAGACGGACGGACGGACGGACGGACGGACGGACGGACATTGTTAAATCAACTCAGAAAGTGATTCTGATTCGATCGGTATAATTAAAGATGGGTCTAGGTCAAATATTTTTGGGTGTTACAAACAGCAGCACAAAGTCATTATACCCAAACCACATAGTGGTATAGGGTATAAAAATTATAGTCGGTCTAGACCGACTATACGATACCCTATACCATGCGTTCAGAGACCCTATCTCTTAGGCCCAACTAACTGGACATAGAAAATAAGCAAAAACCAAATTTGAGTGGGATTTTTATTAATTTTTTTGGCTGCAGATATGAAAAAGTTCATATCGGATGCTATATCTATATGGGGACTAGGTCCAAAAATGGACCGATCCTGATCATGTTTGGTAAAGTCTCTTGTATTTTGCAAATATATATACAAACAAAATCTGAGAAGAATCAGTGCAATATTTTTGTTTTTTAATAGATTTAAGTGAAGATCGGGAAGCAGATCTATATGGGGCCAAAGGGATCATTTTTGGACTACTCATTAATGGACGTAATGAACGCATACAAAACCCAATTTGAGTAAGATCTATATGACAATGGAGATCTTATGGCAATTTATGTCGATTTCATAGGGGTAATTCGTATGGGGGCTAGGTCTGAACATGGACCGATTCTCACCAATTTCAATAGCGTTCATCCCATGGCCGATAGAAGCTTATATACCAAATTTCATCAAAAAATATTCATATTTGCGACCTGCAGTTTGATTACAAGGTTTACATGGACACACAGACGGACGGACGGACATTGTTAAATCAACTCAGAAAATGATTCTGATTCGATCGGTATAATTAAAGATGAGTCTAGGTCAAATATTTTTGGTTGTTACAAACAGCAGCACAAAGTCATTATACCCAAACCACATAGTGGTATAGGGTATAATCAACACACAACAATAAGCTTTAAGAATTTTATAAACAATAATTAAAGAAGTTAAACCAACAACAAATAAAATAAATATACCAAATAAGTGTAAAGTGAATTCGGGTTTTGTGGAATACCCGCCCCTTTAATTCGGGAACTTATGTTTATATAACAAATCTACATAAACATAGGTCATGTAGTCTGTGTTCACCTTACAATTATTGTAAGTATATAAAAACACAACATAAACATTTAATTCAAAATTATTTTTATTTATGTATTTTTTCTATTCTCTAGTTCAAAAAGCAACAACAAACATTCAGGGACCAAATCACCGCATTCGATATCGAGTAATATCAATCGAAATTCCATATTTTGGTTTATTATTTAGAGAAGACAGACAAACATCAGCCCTCGTTTCACTTTTACTCTTAACAAGTGGCCATAATTCGTTAACTGTGTCAAAGTAAAATTAGTATTTTATTTTGGAAAATAAAAAAATAATTTAGATTTTGCCCAAGTTAGCTCTCATTTCTGATATAATGGGATTTAAGTGCCGCAACAAGTAAAAATAGCAACCAAAAAGTATGCGTTCAGTCTTAAAACAAATAACAAAAACTTTAGAAATAATGAAGATAAACTGAAATTAATATTTTATGGGATAGCCATGCTGTTTTAAGACTTCACTTAGTCTGTCAGATGTTATTTTCACCCATTCTGTCTGCATAACACTTCGCAGTCTCTTTACTTGTTATAACATGCTGACGTATTTTTTCCCCATTAAATCCCAAAGATGCTCAATAGGATTGATGTCGGGCGATTGGGGCGGTGTTTTAAGCTAACGATCTCCGATGTGTGCTTTGGATCATTATCTTGTTGGAACCACAAACATCGTTGATAAGTTTAAATTTTCTGCACTTTGTTTAAAATTTTTCTTTAGAATACTCAAATATCCCCATTTATCCATTGTGGATTCTATAAATTCCAGCTGACCGGCACCACCAGCCGCCATACAACCCCATACCATAACTCCGCCACCACCGTGTTTGACTGTACCAACAAGCGCAGTTCTTGATTTGCGCCACACAATTTGACGGCCTTTTATACCAAATATACAAAACTTGCTTTCGCCTGGAAATGTAACTTGTTTCAAAAACTCCGGAGGCTTAACAAGTGAAATGTACGGCTTTCGTCGAGCGAATCTGCCATGATATCCAGCTTTGCGTAAAATTTTTCTATCATTTTCATTTATATTTCCCACAATTTTTGAAGAAGTAATTCTAGGATTTACATTTGCCATATTGATTACAGTACGCTCTTCCCGAGCTGTTAATATTTTTGGACGCCCAGACCGCGGCTTAGATGTTAAAATTTCGTCTTTTTTAAATTATTTATAATTCGTTGGACAGAGGAATATGTTCTCCCAATAGTTTGGCCAATTTTTCGGAAGCTTTTTCCTTCTTTCCACAGTTTCATAATTATTTTTCTCTCTGATAAACTAATTTCTTTATTTTTGGTTTCCTTGTTTTAAAATTATTATCACTTTTAAATAAAATGACCACCGAGTTCGTTAAACAATCAATTATAATAATAAGTAATAGGAAGTGAGCAAAAAGTACAAAAAATAATTGAAAAAGTAACGGTATTATCACAACAAACTGAACGCAGACTTTTTGGTGGCTATATTTACTTGTTGTGCCACTAAAATACCGTTATTTCAAAAAGGAAGAGAGGAATCTTTTTGAAATAAAACATGTAAAGAAAAAATAAAAAAATACATGGAAATAAATTGATTTGAATCAAATATTTATATTGTGTTTTTATAACACTTATAAATTTTTTTTATGGTGAACGCAGACTTTATGGGCTATGTGTATATTTATTTATATACATACATATCCTCTCATGTTCCCAATTTTCCTTTATAAAGACAAAAAAAAAAAAAAATTCGATGGCCACATTTACAATCTGCTAAAAAAACGTTTATTTGATAAAAATTAAGATATTGAAGAAATCATTGGGGTAAAAACATATGAAATCAACCAATGAGTTGACCGCACCGATTTCGAATTGGATGAATTTTGGTACGAAGGGAAAGTTAAACATAATAATAGCGTTTGCGAACTTTCAGTGTCATAGCTCTCGTATTTTCAGAATTATGGCCATTCCAAGTTGGCAAAAATCAATAAAAATGCACTCAGATACCTTAACACAATTTTTAATATCTCGAAAAGTATTCATTGTACGTTAATAATCAAGGGCTCATTTTACAGACTAAAACATGCGCCATTCCAAAAAAAATTTTTTTTTCAAATTTTCGATCAAGGATAATGTAAATAAAAAAGGACTAAAATTTCCAAAGGATATTTCTCGAAAATCAATATTTTTAAAAATTTCAAAAAAATATATGTTAATTCTTATTATGTTTTGTACAAGTCTGTCAAATTTCAATGTGGAGTCTTTATTACAACATGAGTTATTAAGAAAAAAGCAGGCGAAGGTTTATGTATTTCATGAAATGTACCAAAATACAAAAATGTGACAAATTACAAAAAGAAGGACATATCAAATGTAACGGAACTTTTTCGACTTAACAACCTAGACGAAATATTTATTGCCTGTTCACACAAAAAATTTACAAATATTTTATGACCTGTGGTCGGCTTATTGGCAGTAGCAAATTCAGTCCCTATTTAAAAAACATTTTATGACCCGTAGTTCACGCAAATTTTCCAATTCAAGAAAAGCAAGGCGTGTATTTTTTTACCTGTAATCTATTTTTTGTACCAAAAAAAAAAACAGTATAAATCGTTCAGAGACTGTAAGTCAAACTTCAGTTGAATACTAGATTTCATAAGTGCTAAACGTCAAAGTGTTATAGTGTTAAAGTGACTTGATCGTTTGAAAAAACAAAAAAAAGAGACTAAATATTTAAATAAATTATAATTATTGTCAATACAAAAAAGTCGTGCACAATTCATTCGGTTGTGGTATTTAAAAAAAAAAATATGCCATTCCATTCAACATATTGCTGTAATCCTTTTAAAAAATCCGGTCACACTGGGTGCAATAAAAGTTTAAGACAAGTCCAAGAATGGATGCTACAGTATACTAAGGATAAAAACATTACGATCTCAAATAAAATTTGTGGGACATGTAGAATAAAATTTTCGCATCTGAAGAAATCTAATAAATCTAATTTGGAAGAAGGTTCAGACATAAACGAAAATGTAGATACTTTCGATTACATTGCGTCAGGCACGGAAGAAGATGACATTGCGTCAGGCACGGAAGAAGTTGCTATTTCAAAATTAAACCAATCTTTACCGTATCTGGAACAATCTCCGATAAAAAAGAAGAAGTTACATCAAAAACGGTACAGAGATGGAAAATTCAGGAAAATAAGTGATTCGATTCAAGACAAAATTTTCCACGGTTCAGCACAATCAACTTCGCATATGTGCCCACAATCCGAAATAATAGAACAATTAAAAGAAAAGTTTAAAACATTAACAAAAAATAGCGAGAAAATCCAACTGCTAACAATTTTACCAAAAAGCTGGGCAATACATAAAATTGAGGAAGAATTCCTGGTTACAAACTATATCGCGCGAAAAGTTAAGCATTTGGTTGAAACAAAGGGTGTGATGAGTACGCCTAACCCAAAACTGGGAAGTCCAATTTCACCAGTGACAAGCAATTTAGTAAAATCCTTTTATGAATCCGATGACGTCAGCAGGTGTATGCCCGGACAGAAAGATTTCGTGTCTTTTTTTGAAAATGGTACAAAAGTCAGGAAAAATAAAAGACTTTTGCTTGGAAACTTAAGAGAAATGTACGCCTTATTCAAGGAACGACATGATGGAATAAAAATAGGTATTTCCAAGTTTTGCCAACTTCGTCCGAGGAATATAATTCTAGCAAATGCGAGTGGATCTCATAACGTGTGTGTTTGTACAAAGCATCAAAATGTGAAGCTGATGATTGATGCCATAAATTTAAAAAAATTAACTGCTGGTGTTCCGAATTATCAGCTTGAATGTTACAAAGATTGTTTGAAACAAATGACATGCATTCCATCTTCTTCAAAGTGTCACCTACGTAAATGTAACAAGTGTCCAGGAATTGAAAATTTAAAAGCAAAACTAAATCAATTACTAGAGCAAAATGATATTGATGAAATAACATATAAACAATGGGTAAGTGTAGATAGGGATAATTTGGAGACTATGATTGGCCAAGCCGACGTTTTTGTGGATTCCCTATGTGAAAAACTTGAAATTCTATTACCTCATTCATTTATTGCAAAACAGCAGGCAGCATATCTGAGCGAAAGAAAATCAAATTTGGAAGAAAATGAGTATATAGCAGTTTGCGATTTTTCAGAAAATGCTTCTTTTACTATTCAGGATGCAGTCCAGGGATTTCACTGGAACAACTCTCAGGCCACTTTATACCCAATTGCTATTTATTTTAAATCAGATGGAAAAACACAACATACAAACTTCATAATAATATCTGATTGTCTTGTACACGATTCTGTAGCTGTTCACCTGTTCCATCGCCACCTGAATGTATTTTTGAGAAAAAAGTTTAAAACAACCCCGAAGAAAATCACGTATTTTTCAGACGGTAGTGCTGCCCAGTTTAAAAATAAAAAGAACTTTATCAATTTATGTTATCATATGGAAGATTTTGGATGTAATGCTGAGTGGCATTTTTTTGCAACAAGCCATGGAAAAGGCCCAAGTGACGGTCTTGGAGGTACCGTAAAGAGAGAGGCACGTCGAGCTAGTTTACAGCGTCCATTACAAGGTCAAATAACTACTCCAAAACAATTATATGAATGGTGCCTGCAAAATCTTTTGAACTGTAATTTCGAGTTTTTAACTCTAGAAGACCACGAAGAAGAAGCACGGTTCCTTCAAATTCGTTTTAAAGATTTGCGTACTATTCCTGGAACTCAAAAGCTGCATTCTATTGAACCTGTAGATAAAAAAAAAAAATTAAAGTCAAGCGATACGCGGCAGATGCAGATTTTTTAATTGAAATCCTTCAGAAATAAATAAATATGCTGTAATAAAGTGTTTAATAATGATAATACATTATGTTGTACTTTTTATTAAAGGTTTAGCAATGGAGAAAAAGAGTTTAAGCAAAGAAAAGTCGAAAAAGTTCCGTTACATTTGATTTGTCCTTCTTTTTGTAATTTGTCACCTTTTTGTATTTTGGTACATTTCATGAAATACATAAACCTTCGCCTGCTTTTTTCTTAATAACTCATGTTGTAATAAAGACTCCACATTGAAATTTGACAGACTTGTACAAAACATAATAAGAATTAACATATATTTTTTTGAAATTTTTAAAAATATTGATTTTCGAGAAATATCCTTTGGAAATTTTAGTCCTTTTTTATTTACATTATCCTTGATCGAAAATTTGAAAAAAAAATTTTTTTTGGAATGGCGCATGTTTTAGTCTGTAAAATGAGCCCTTGATTATTAACGTGCAATGAATACTTTTCGAGATATTAAAAATTGTGTTAAGGCATCTGAGTGCATTTTTATTGATTTTTGCCAACTTGGAATGGCTAAATTCTGAAAGTTCGAAGGCTATATGTCTGAAAGTTGGCAAATATTATTGTGCCGATCCATAGATCATGTGTACAAAATCTTATCAAATTTGGAGGTGATGAGGTCACAAATGTTAATATTTTCGGTTGATTTCATATGTTTTTACCCATTGAATCCATTGATTCGATTCAAAGCTTGTCCATATTTAAAGACTATGTTAACGCTGATGATGGAACAATTACTACAGAATTTTTGAATGACTCTGAGAAATCATTCAAATGTTGCGAAGTTTTTTTTAATCTTGAAGACAACGATGAATCCAAAGAATAATAAAAAAAGAACTATCATTACGTGATCTGTAAAAAATAATTTGAAATAATTTTATTGTTTTTTTGCAGACAAGAAAAAACAACAAAAATTTATAATAATTTGCTGAGAGAATTTTATAGAAAGTGAAATAATATAAACATGAGTATAAAAAAAAAAAACTGTTTTTAGGTTAGTGACTTACAGTGGTTAAAAACCAAACTCGTGCAACACGATACATATTTATATATTATACAAACAAACTTTGTAGGTAAGATTTCTAGGGGATATTGTCCCTCATTAATTCCAAATAAAAAATAAAAAACAATTATAATAATATTAGAGGAATACGGATAATTTTAAACCGAACAGACGTTAATATACATACATACGAGTATATAAAAGCAGAATTCGTACGCTTAACTTTTCTTTTAAAAAAATCCACCTTTATTTATAAACTTTTGCAAATTGTATAAAAAACTTATGTCCATCAAATCTAACTTCCGCTGCAGATATTACTGCAGCAAAGAAAGTCTGCACACACACAATTAATAAGATGCCACTAATTCACCAAATTACATAAACGCGAGGACTTAATTATTTTTTATTTATTTATTTATTAATTTTATTTTTTTTTTTTTTTGGATTGCTCATCGGCCGGACTAAACTGAAGACAGTTGGATCTAAAGGAAAACCTCATCTAAGTTGATAATCTAATAAAGTCGTTCTATCACGACATGTAACAACAACATTGAAAAGCGGTGGTAGTTCGGTAATAGTTCGGGGATCATTCTATTCAATGGGCCCTGAATGTGTACATTTCATCAAAGAAAAAATGAATCAAGGAGTATATTTCGATATTAATTAAACCAATTTAGCCAAATCCAAGGAAAAGCTGGGTTAAATAGCCACTACCACTTCCACCACGACAACGATCCCAAGCACAGGGCGTATAATATGAAGTCGTGGTTTTTGCATAACTGTCCACATGTTATGGAGTGCCGATATTAACCCTATCGTGAATATTTGGAGGTATCTCATTTAACAGTTAGAAAAATAATTTTTTTTTTTTTTAAATAACAGAGTTGAAGTGAATTCTTACGGAGGAATGGTAATAATATATAGATCCTAACTTTTGTAGTAAGCTGGTGGAAAGTATTCCTAATAATTTAGAGTTGGTGATCCCAGCTAAATGACTCTAGACAAAATATTAATTAAAAGTCATTTACTGTATTTTATTTATTTTAGTTCAATTAGTTTCTTTAAATCCTTCCATAAAATCTACTATCACACTTTATATGTATCACTTAGATTTAAGCTGTTTGTTTGTCTTTGGCTTTAACACTAGATTGGATTTAACCCAAGGAAGTCATTTCTGACTGCCTTTAATTTCAATTATGAAAACAATTCGAGGGTTTATATTCCAAAAGAGCTATCTGCTTTAACAATATTTTGGAGGAGTGCGAGGAATACCAATTTATTGATTAGATCTAAAAGTATTCATCAATCGGTTTAATACGATATCTATTAATAATTAATCCTACTATCAATGTTGAAAATTAAAATCATTCTTACAGTTAACAGTTATCTTGGAGAATAGTTTAAAACCAAACACAAAATAATATTGTAAATTGCAGATAGTACTTTTGAACACAATTTCTTAGAATTTTGTGACTTTTTGTACAACATATAAATGCGTTTATTAATAATTGTAGTTATTTCCACGCTCCTTCATTTCCGGTATATATATGTGTCATTTTGACTGCTTGGGAAATTTAAAATAATCAAATGACTCTTATTTTTGAATTGAGTAAACTTCTTATATGACCAGTTCGACTCTGTATTGAAATAACAATTTTCACTTTTTTTTCATTAGATGGTAACATATAAGTACATGATAAATTGTCGATACTTGATAAGTAGCAGTTGCTCAATAAACTGATCTAGTACTTGTTATTGGATTCTTAATGCAGTGACACTTGCTCTAATAAGTTGCTTATTTTATTTCTTTTGCGCCCTAAATTCAGGAAAGAAATGTCAAATAGAAGTGGGAAATTGGAAAAGCTAACGAACATAAGTAAAACAAACAAATTGCTTTACGCATTAGTTATTCTTTGATAATACATTTTGACTGGTTTTGGGCAATATAGTTATATACTAAGTTTCAGACTTTCTAGGGTTAACCATTGTATATGAATATTTAATACCAATATTTATGTTTTTAAGATCGTTGAACTATACATATATTTTTTATTGGTGTTAAAGCGTAAGAAAACTTATACAATACAATGTTTTTCTGAAATATTTTTTTTCATATTTTTTGTTTAAATATTGTTCGATCCCGTTGAATTCGTCATATCCTTTCTCGACTGTATTTAGCGCTTATGTCTTAAACAGAGTAACGCAACAGATTACGGAAAATATGTAGAATGAATTCGAAAACATTTCCTCTACTTATTTGGCGGAAAATTTTTAAAAATCAATTACCCTACTTCTCATACATGTTTGTATAAATTAACCAATATTTATCGAGACTACGCTTTGTAATTATTGGCTAATATATATTTTTTCTCGTTTATTAAAATTATACTCATAAATAGTTTTTATAAAAACGTTTCTATAGCTGAGATTATATGTGAGAAATTACTGCAGATATTATTTATAATCGTATATATTTTTTTCTATTTTATAACCGTAAACACAAATAATAAGAGCAACAACAGCATAAACTGTCATACGTTCACATGACATTAGACGTGTACTTACGTATTCACATTAAAGTGATCGTGATTAATACGCATAAATATTGTGGAAACAAAGACAACAAAAAATATAAACACTAAAGAATTTTTTAAAGAATAAATGTATTTTGCGCACTTTGAAAAAAAAAAATATAAATATTTTACTCACAATTGGTTTGTATATGTTTTGAGACAAATATATATCTGAACTCCCTAAATATGGTTATCGGTACTGATCCGACTATTTGTGAACCTATTTTTAATTAATGATCATCACAATCTAAACGAACTTTAACATTACAATTTTACTAAAATTGGTTTTATGTTTATTAGATCTGACCATTTACTTGTGGTATAAAGTATCGTATAGTCGGCCTAGAACGAGTTACTTACTTGTTCTTCATCTTTTAGGATAAAAATAACTATTCGTTAAGACATATAATAATATGAAGATAATATTTTAATATAACATCGACAAGTATTTCATTAATATTTTTTATAACTCAACTGTTAATCAACTTTACCTAAGTTAATAAAATCAGTTAATAATTCAGATCAGAGTTATTACATTGACATAATTGAAATTTATTCATACGCTTCGGTATAAATCTTAAAAAATCAGTTTGTGGATAAATATAATGGGGATAGATATTCCTTCAAATAATATGAACATAAAATTTATTTTAAATTAAAAATAACACTACAACAGCCATTCTGGGGTATGAGAAATTTCATGTCAGGGTGAAAGTACTAGGCCAGTTAGTTGCTTAGGTTTTCAGCTATAACTCAGGAACCATTGATGATTTCTCATTTCATTCTTCCTCAAATTAAATAGGACTAATTATATTGAATGAAATCTTCAAACGGTTTCGCTAGGAATTAAAATCTTCACGGAACCCTTGAATTGGAAACAAAAAGGGCATTTCCAATATACACCAAATAAAAAAAAAATCTGAGTGTCTCAAATATCACGGTAAAATCACAAATTGGCATGACGCTCTTGTCCACAAGTTATTTACTATAGATTTAGATATACCCATATTAGTCGCTCATATTGGAGATAAATTTCCCTTCCCCCAATTCTGTATAATATTTCCCCTTGTTGACTGGTTGCGAGTCTTCAATCTACGCAGATGATACTGAAATTTTAAGTTCAGGCTCTTGGTCCAATGATATTTTAACTAATGGGTAAATGTTATAAATGATGTTATGAGTTACTTAATTAAAATTATGGTTAACCCTTTTAAAACTCAATCAATATTTTTCTCAAGAGGAAAAGAAAGGAGTTCTTCTTACCGTAACATATTATAGTTGAAACTAAGGTTAAATATCTCGGCGTTGTTCTTGATAAAATAAATGTTATTTGATGCAAAAAATAAATAAATTTTATTTCATATCACAAAGAAAATTCACAAAACTACAAGAATAAAGTACCCGTTTATTAATCTAAAATCTAATCTTAGTATTGGAAACAAATTACTAATTTTAAAAGTTATATTTCATGCAATTTAATTTTATGCTGCTCCTGGTTGGTACGATACATCAGATTGTCATTTGAAACATTAACAAGTTAGCCATCACAATATTCACACTCTTGCTGAAATCCTACTCGTTAAGGATAAAATTCTATATACAGTTTGGTGTAAAAATGAGGCAATGTTTGAAATAAAAAGATCAACTATATATTTTCATGGTATTTATTAAACAAATTAAAAACTATTTACATAAACTAGCAGATTCCAGCACTCGAAATTCGAGTGCAAATTCTAGGAAAATTTTATTTTTTCATTTGCTAAAGACCCTAAAGGTATGCTTCACAATTCAACTCATTTTAAATTCAGAAAACAAAGTCAACACAATAACACAAACACATTAGCAAATTTAATAAACACACATATAGCAGTGTGTAATTTTATGTATGTGTTAGTAGCAACTTTGAACGATCATAACTCCAAAAAAATATTCCAGACGATGAAAATCTGTAAATCTGGGTAACAGCTAAAAAGAAATACCTTTCAAATGATAATTTTTTTTGTCAAAATCGGGGTAAAACTGCGAAACTTACATCGGTCACAAGAAATCGCCTTGCCTATTAATATTATAGATAAAAATATCAATCCTTAAAAAATAAAAACAATAAAAAAAAATTGATTCATAACTTAAGTATCTAGCAAATTAACAATTGCCTAATTCGGGGCATTGCCTCACTTTTGCACCAAGGTTCTGTTGATCTAAATTAAATAGTTTATCCAATATATCTTTGCTTTTATCAACTGAGCCATTAAATTTGGAATGGATTTGTACAGATTTGATACATAAACCAGAGTAATTTGTTTCCATTCAACATGTAGCCTCTCCCACAGCTCATTAATGCTCTTCGGGGCCTCTTCGTACTCTGTCAGCCGACATTTTAAATAACCCCATATATTTTCGATCGGGTTGAGATCAGGGCTCTGCGCTGGCCACTCCATAATCACCTGTGAACTAAGCCATTCCTTGACGATTTTCGCTGAATGTTTGGGGTCGTTGTCATGATGGAAGATGACATTTTCAGATCTATCTGAAATTTGGGCGATTACTAAAGGCAAATTCTCTTGCGAAATTCGAATATAACTTTCCTTTCTCATTATACCATCGATCCGTATGAGTGGGCCCACACCATCTGGTGTTATACATCACCAAACCAAAAGAGAACCACCTCCGTGCTTTACAGTTTGAGTTGCATGGTCTGGGTTTGTTGTGGTCAATGGTTTGTCCCAATACCAAAGTTTTCCATCTGATTGGTACCGGTTGATTTTGGTGTCTTGGACTGAGTTTGGTCTCACGTTATTCACCTATTGCGCAATGAGACCGAAAATGGGTAATTTTTTGATAAAATTTTGAAAACTCCTTTTTTAAGTTTTAAAAAATTTTTCTTAAACAACATTTCAAAAGATGGATCTGGCAATTTAAAGTTTTTTTAATATATGTTAGAGATGAACTTGTGAATTTTTAAGTAAATACCTCTACCAGAACTTTTTAAACAAGGAATTTTTTTTGGCGGTTTTCGAGAAAAATTAGTTTTTTGTGAAATATTCAGTAAATGTACTCTTTCTAAATACTTTGTATCAAAAATTTATCAGTTTTCTACTTTTAAATATTATATTTTATCTTAATAGCCTAGGGTTTCGGAAAAAAATTATATGACCCCATTATCCCTTTTGGACTTGGGGTCACATGTGACCCCAAGCTAATAAAAGACATTTTATTGAAAAAAATTCAAATATTTTGTAAGTGCTGTTGAATTTTTAGATGTGACGCTTAAAATATACTAACCAAATGTGCAGATCTTCCATTCCAAAATTTTAAATAAATCGAACAACGTTAACCCATTCCTTGCCGAGGCCAAACTTTGAATTAAAAAAAAAAAAATGATTTGTTCTAGTAAGCTAGATGAAACCCGTACTATGGGTTATATTTTCCATCTTTGGTCCCATTGCGCAATAGGTTAAAAAAGTGGTAATGAAACAATAATTCATGTCTGATTGCCCATAGGTATAGAGACCAAAAACAAATGATGGCTTTAATTAATTTCTTAAAGTTGAGAAAATTTCCGTCAAATTTCACGACCTATTTTTTTTTTTTTTTTTTTTTGGCACAAGTGATCTGAGGCATTTGCTATTTCTTGACGAGTTTTTATTCAATTTTGAATTTATATAGATTTTTAAATCTATATAAATTTTCAGTCGCGTTGAGGCGTCTCAAAATTTTTTTTTGATTGACCCAAAACCTTATATTTCTCAGTTTTTTTTTTTTTTTTTTTTTTTTTTTGCTATTCGCATAGTTCTTCCCCTCCATATAATGAAAGGCCACCCTAATGTGCATATATATTTAAGTTGAAAAGACAAAACTAACTACTCAAAAATACAAAAGTTATTCTGCACTAATTATATTAATTTTAACAATAAATAAATTGAAACCGATTTACTAATTTCAAACATTCTATATTATTTCCTTAATTTAAGTACAATATGTACTTATTTGTTTTTGTTGTCATAGAATTGTCAATTAAAAAGTATTCAAAGAACAAGTTCGAAAATGTCAGGAAAGAATCTCTTACATCTCTGTATGAACATTTTCAGTTGCTTAGATGGTTATTCACACTGTTTGGAATGCCTGTCTTATTTTATCTATTTTTAGGTTCATGATGAATGAAAACTGCTTAATAACAGTTAAATAAGACATTTTTTAAAAAACAGTATTCATCAACACATAATCATAAACATATAGTAAAACTTTGGTATTCAACCAAAGCAAAACTTAGGTATTCAATTACTTTAATATGTAATAACTTGAAATATTAAAATATCTGAACTATTTGATGCATTTACGCAAAATTTAAGGAATTTTCTTGTAAGGAATTTTTTTGTAAAAAAAAAAAAAAAATAAATAAAAGCAATTAAACCATAAAATAAAAACTTACAGAAATTCGAATATATTTTGTAATTGTATTGGAAAAGTTTGAAATTTATATAGAATTATTTTTTAAATAAAAATCAAATCAATAAAATGAGAAATGTTGCCAGCTAAAAAACACAAAGCGTTAGTTATTATACTATGAACGTTTATGAATATAAATTTTTATTAAAGGTTTATATATTTTATCTGTGCGATAACAACTATTAACATATCGCACCTGTACTTCTAAAGTGAGTCAACTCAAAATTTACAAATTCTCAGTAGAGGCAAAAAGCGGTTTTTTTTAATATTTACTATAAAATTTAAAAACAGTTGTTTAATTGTAAAGAATTGCGAATAATAAGTATACAACAGTAGTTGTTTTTGCGATTTTTTCAGTGATCATCAAAAATAACAAGTTTTTTTGGTGCAACTCAAAATATGTCTTTTTAGTGGATTCTAAAGAAGCTACTCTTATAACACAAAGAGGTTTACAACTGTATTTTTTTGCTAAAGACTAGAAAAATCGATGTAAGATTTTTACAGTGGATAGATATGACCACTGTGTATCGTTTTCTTGCAAAAAGTGAAGATTGAAAAATTTTGAGTTGACTCACTTTAGAGGTACAGGTGCGATATAATTATATGTGTTACCCAGCAAACAAAGAAAATTTAAGAATTGAAAAAGATTTTCTACTAGTGAAGCGGATGTGCTGAAAAATAGGGTCAATTTCAATGAATTTAACAGAGGGTTATTGTAGAACAGAAGTTGTATTTTATGGATCCTGCAAAGTTCATTAAAAGTAGCGTTCGTGAGTTAATGACGTACTGTTTTTGGGATGTCACTTTTCATAAGTGAAAATATATAGAGATGATAGACGCCTATAGGAAGTCATGATAGCATGTCACTATAAATTACTATTGACATTTTAGAAAGCTGTTAGAAAAACATCTTAAATTACAGATCTTTACATACTGCTAATGTTATTCTTTTAGAATGACTTGACTTTTCGTTGTTGGGAAATTTGAAATTTTTGTTTCAAAGTTTTCCAAAAGACACAAAAAAAATCTTCAAAAACTGCTGCTTCGAAAGCAATGCAAAAGTGATTCTTTTAGAATTTCTTTTTTTGCTGGGTTAATGCTTAATGTTCCTAGAAACTGAAAATAATGTACTCAATTTTATAAACCATTGTATAAGCGGACTAAGGCATAATTAGTTGTGATACCTCTCTATCGGAGTTGCCGTGCTGGGTAAGTGATTTGTTTAAATTTTACTTGATATATTTTTTTCATATTGAAGAGAAGAATTTTATTAGTTTTCAAACAAAACCAAAATCGTATACAGTTTCGAATATTTCGGAATGTCTTTATCTTTCGAAATTTCTTTCTGAAATGTTGGCAAGTTGTTTTTATTGAGTATTACTATCGATTTGAATAAAATATAAAAAAAAACAATTTTAAAGGAAAATTAAACAAACAAGAATCTTGTTTTGCAGTATGGCATTAAGAACAAATAAGAAAATTATAGTCGGTCTAGACCGACAATACGATACCCTATATCATGGTTTAGAGACCCTATCTCTTCGGTCCAACTAATTGGATATAGCAAATAAGAATAAACCAAATTTGAGTGACATTTTTATTAATTTTTTTCGCTGCAGATATGAAAAAGTTCATATCGGATACTATATTTATATGGGGACTAGGACGAAAAATGGACCGATCCCGACCATATTTGGTAAAGTCACTTATATATTGAAAAAATATATGCAAACCAAATTAGAGAAAAATTTGTGCAACATTTTTGTTTTTGATAGATTTAAATGAAGATCGGGAAGCAGCTCTATATGGGGCCTATGACTAAAAATTTTCCTATAGGCATCATTTTAGGACTACTCATTAATGGATGTAATAAACGCATACAAACCCAATTTGAGTAAGATCTATATGATAATTTGGATCTTATGGCAATTTATGTCCATTTCATAGGGGTCATTTGTATGGGGCCTAGGTCTGAACATGGACAGATTCTCACCAATTTCAATAGCGTTCATCCTATTGCCGATACAAGATTATGTACCAAATTTCATCAAAATATATTCATATTTGCGACCTGCAGTTTGATTACAAGGTTTATATGGACACACAGACGGTCGGACGGACGGACGGACATCGTTAAATCGAATCAGTTAGTGATTCTGATTCGATCGGTATAATAAAAGATGGGTCTGAGTCAAATATTTTTGGTAGTTACAAACAGCAGCACAAAGTCATTATGCCCAAACCACATGGTGGTATAGGGTACAAAAATACATTGTACGGACTACTAAAGTCTGAAAATCTTGTATAAAAACTTTACTTAAAACAACTAAATTAAAATTGTACTCAAACTAGTTCTCAATAAATAAAACAAAACACTGAATAAAATCAAAATATTTAAAAGTTAAATTAATAACAATAAACTTAGCAAGAGAATAATAAAACAAAAATAATAATTTACATTTACTCACACAATGGAGCGTACATATTTTAAAAATATTGCAAACCATGGCTTTCCGTATATTCAAATGGACTCTTTTTCGTATTTTTTTTTATACAGTTGAGTACGATTATAACGGACTTGGCTGGTCCGAACAATTTACTTTGCATTTATAAATTTTATCTAAATAATTTTTGACTTAGAAGTTTTCTAATACCCTCAAAAAAGGAGACTCCTAACAAAGTTTTTGAGGTACTTTGACAAAATTTTGGTCACCAAAAATTTAAAATTAAACCCGAAACATTTTTTTTTTTATTTTCTTAATTTAATATCTCGAAAACTGCAGATGATCAAATCAATCATATAGCGGTTTTGAAATCACGTAACCGGAGTCGTCTAAAATCAATTTACAACACAGCGGCAACAAACTAAGTTTTGGGCAAGGTAATCATATAAACTTTTATATTCAATATTTAGAATTGAACAATATACTACAACAAATAAATTATACACTTCTACCGTAACACCAACAATATTGCTAGAATACAACAAACCAATAGGCAAAGGCAAAATTTAATAAATACGGAAGAAATATACACATTAAAAATATATACAGTGGTGGTCATATAATTAAAACATTTATATATAAAAAGATAACAAAATTATTTTTTCTTTACTTAAATCTCAGTCTGGTAGCTTTTAAATGTATCCCCTCAAAACGGTATCATAAATGTATGAAACAAAAGAAAAGTACAAGAACAACATTAATGGGGTTGGACAAATAATTAAGATATTTACCACTGTTTCAATAATTCCAATAATTTTCCCATTTCCGTCAAATAGTTTCAAATTTACTTTTAATATTTTGTAGGATAGCCCTAATTTTTTATCTTATTGTGACATCTATTTAGCATACTTTCAACCAAGTGCCTGCAAAATGAAGTGGGTATAGCTTACTAAGCCGAATCTGTATTTTCCCACAATTCGTCAAAATTTTTGCTGTTTTTCCCCTTCAAACTTTTCTCAACTTCATTCAACAAGTACTCGATTGGATTGAGATCAGGGGACTGAGCTGGCCATTTTATGCTCTGCTCTCTAAGCAATGCTTTACAAGTCGTGAAGTGTGTTTCGGGTCATTGTCATGCATAAAATTCCATGGTAGCGGCAAATTTTCTTAAGCGAAAAATATCTTCGTATATTCTTTTATATTTTTATATAAATGCTGGTCCATTTTTGAAGAAACTCTGACAATTGGTCCGAATTCGTGCAAAGAAACCGAACCCCAAACCATTACATTACCACCATCGTGTTTAATTGTTTCTATGGTGTACTTTCGATCAGATCCCCAATTTTCTTTGTGCGATGCACTCACGAAGAGAAACTTCATTAAGTCTCCGTCTTATTGTTTTACATTAAAACATGTTTTTAATACTCACCGGCAAATTTCTTGAAAAAATTTTAAAATTTGTTTTTATTAAATTATTACAGCAAAGTTGAATATGTTTTAATTATGTGCCCGTTTCGGAAAACAATTTATCGGAAAATAAGGAATTATTTTATAACAAAAATTAATGATAAAACAGAAAATTATTATGGAAAAGTACGGTTAAAATTAGAAAATGAAAGATTCAAATTTTTAATTTGAAGAGAATGAAATGATGTTTAAATTACATGACCACCACTGTATCATATATGTACATACATATATACTCGTATATATTGCATAAAAAAATAGCAACAAAAATAATAAAAACTATATGCGATTATAATAAAACTGGGTAATATGGTGTTGTACACAAAAAAAAAAAACAGAAGAAAGAAATGCAAACGGAGAGACAATTTAAATGAAAAAAAAAAACAACTAAATATTAATAGATATTGATAGAACAAGAAGAAGAAATAGATTTTTAGTTTCAAGAACAATTTCAAAAGCAAATTACAAAAACATAAAAATCATAATAATTCAAAAAATATGATCTTTTAAATGATCAAAGTCAAAGTTTTTTTGTTTTTGCTTTGAAAAAAAAAAAATTAAAATCATATGGAGTTTACAGTACTAAAAGCTAGGAAGTGGGAGCAAAAACACAACATTTTCAAATAATTAAAGTGCTTTTTATAAACCAAAGGCTAGAGGTTGTAAAAATACAAAAAAAAAAAAAACACTCATTTGAAGAAAAACAAATAAAAAAATCATAAAAAAATATTGTGTAATTTTTTTTAGAGCAAACCATAAGAAGAATAACAACTTAGAAAATTGATCTTATGATAAATAACTAATTTAGATATTTTTATAGAAAACAAATGTTTTTTTTTTATTAAATTATTTCAAAACACGTTACATATTGAAATTAGAATGATTGCAGCAACAAATAAACGAAATTTTCGCACACACTTTGACAGCTTTTCAAATCAATTTAAATATTTTTTTTTTCAACACAAATGCGATTCCAAGAATTTTTTTCTTCAATTAATTTTTTTTTTTCAATATTTTATTTATATTTCGAAATTGTAATTTTTCTGTAAGATTTTTTGTAATGAAATTATTTGTATGACTAGTTAAGGCGTATTTTTTACTACTTTTTTTTTTTAATATTTTTAATTAATAAAATTTTACATTCTCTTAGACGTTATTTTTAAAATGTTTTTTTTTTTTCTTTTTTGTTCAAGCTCACACGATTTTTTTAGTTTTTGTCGTCTCTTAGGTACTTCGCGTGCCGTTCAACTAAAAAACATATTTATTGTGGCGCATAGGTTGAGTAGTAGTATAGAGTCGGCTGCTTGGCTCGCTGACTTGCCTTTTCGATTTGATGATTGTTTCCTCAAGAACGTTTATTTGTCGTTTACTTAAAAGAGCAACACAACCAAGTACGTAAAACTACAGTACATCACTCCCTCGCTAAACACTGTTTCGCTAAAGAAAACCTTTATCTATTCAATTCAATTTTCAATTGAAAATTTCCATTTTTTCAATTTAAAAAAAAAAAAAAAACAGCAAATAACACTGTACAACAACAATCCGAAAAAAGTTGTGTTTTTCAGATAGAAATTAATTCTTTCTATAAAAAAAAACCATCATAAAAACACAATAAATAAGAAATCTATATATTAATACGTGAAGGTAAATTTTTAGTTCCCTTTTTAAGTTAGATGTGAGCACGGAGGAGTGTGAAAATTGGCAAAGTTATAGTTCATATGGAGGAGAAGCTAAGAAAGATAAAATTTATGTTTAATCTGTCTTAAAAATATGTTAAATTAAATAAAATAAAATATTTATAACAAATCGTTACACCCTGTTAATGCGAATGATTTAAATTATATATCAGACACTGTGTGTTGAATTGTGAATTCCTAAAATTGATTAACATACCTTTAGGCTCATTTAAATATTCATAAATTTTTATAATGAAAAAATAATATTTCCTAGAATTGGCACTCGAATTTCGAGTGCTGGGCTATACCAGTTATAATAAATTCTGGCCAAATAAGAAAAGCATTTAACTTTAAATTTAAATAGTATTAGAATTTAAAGGTTAATTACACAGTGCAACGGTCCGAAAATTGTTGTACACTGTAATTTGGAGCGGGTTCTGAAACTGTTCACTTGGTGCTAATTTAGATTCTTCATTGACAATCTAGAACCCATCCGAAGGAATCATATTATGCGCTTTAGGATCTAGTTATACATTACTTCAATATAAGTATCATTCATAACTCAGATACTGGTTCTCAAATGACTTCAAAGACCGTATTAAAAAAAAACTTTAAAAATACACAGATTAAACCTTAACTTCATGATTTATTTTCTTTTAACCATTTTTAATAATTTCTTTGTCTGTGGTGTTGGTGGCCTAGTGTCAGTATTATGTAGTGGCACGCAGCATTCGTAATGCGATTCTCTATAATATCAGTTCAGGTTCTATGAATTTGATTTTAAGGTTGATGTACTATTTTGATTATATAATCAGAGAACCCTCCACACCACTGTGAAGAGGGTATATATCATTTTTTCATTACGTTTGTGAAGCATCGAAAAATTCGAGTCTGTCTGTTAAATTATGCTCATGCACAAAATAAACCAATTGCTTGGGTAAAATTAGGATAATATTCTTTTTTATTACTTCGAACTGGTTGGTGTTTAAAATGAGGTAAATCGAGCAACATTGTGCCAAGATATGGCCTAATATATGGAGACACCCCTAAAAAATGCTAAAAATTCAATGTGTTTCTTATAAATTCATTTTTTAAGTATTAAGTTTATCAAATTATTTACTTTTTCAAATAAAAACATTAAACCCAGTTGGCGGACAACAAGGATTCGTCGTAGCAGAATTTATTTAACACTTACTTGTGCAGAGGGTATATATGGGTCTCTCTTGAGTTTTTTTTACGTGTATACCTGTCTTGACGACTTAACCACACGGTGGTCTTAGCACATGGAGAGATACTATGCGTCTTGCCTTCGCCCCGCCATAAGACGGTTACAAGCTGGAGTGATGTTCACGGCATCACTTCACACTTTGTTATTGTGTCGAGCCTATCTAAAACTCTTTTGCTTTAGAGCTAGCAACACCTGGGTGGATGCACCTCCACATCGATCTGCGATCTGCCCGCGGTATGGGCACCACAAGCCACTGCGAAACTCCCCGAGGGGCCGTTCCCAATGAGATCGTAAAAGATTCGTCAAAGACTTCTGCTTTGACCTTGCTTACCATAACACTGTTTTCTGACCCATTTCTACGCACTCTTGTAGCGTCAAATCTACTCATGCTACATCCGACATTCTCGCATCCGATTCATCTTGCGACTCATCTTCCACTCATGCCACCCAATCCAACGTATATACCAGCATTCCCATCCAACGCATATACCAGCTCTTCCACTCACAACCACCCCTACTAGTCACACACAGCGATCTCCTCTGCACATCAGATTCGAAAGCCTCTAGTGCCACGTTCGTAATGTGATCCATCAATTCCGTCAATTCAACTTGGATTCACATATATTAAAGGGTTGTGACAACCTTTTCATCTGGTTGGATTTTTCACGATCCACCAGTCGGCTATCAGATTACAGTGTCATGGCTCGCTTGGTATCCACAAGAAGTCGAAGAGTCCTCTTTTTGGGCAATTCGATCTCCCCGCAGTACCAAATTTAGCGCCTTTTGGTAAGGCTTCGCTACTAAGTAGCCAATTTAGTAGCTACCAGTTATCCCCCGTGAAGGGATTGCACTGGCAGACATTTCTCTTCCTTAACCTTTAGCCGCTAGGAATAATCACCAGAATTAACTGGCTTTGCCTAGCGTTGCCCAGGAGCACCACTTGGAGGTAGGTTATAGGCCATTGTATCATGTCCCTGGCAAGCCAGTTCTATGAATACAACTTTTGCTCCCAGGTATATATGGGTCTGTCATTCCATTTACCTGGGCAAAGTTATAATAATATTTTCATTATTTTGCGCCGAGATATATTAAAAGTATTGTGGAAAATGTAAAAATTAATAATCGCAAATGTCGAATACTTTACCTCAAAAAAAAAAAAAAAATAAACTGGTTTCTAGAATAACTCGAAAACAGCAATATTTAAAACAGTTTCTCCTATAAATCAAAATCCGACTCTGACAACAGGTAGATTTTATTGAGTTATTTCGATGAAATTTGGTCAAGGACAATTCCTTCTGAGCTAGGTAATAATAAGCGATACATATTTGGACCTAGTGACCTCTCCAGAGTATACTTCAACAAACATGTGACCTACAAAACATACGTAAATATTTCTTACTTGGCATCTGAATGTGCAATGTATGCAGAAATAATCACACTTCCAGTTATAACAACCTTATGACATAACTTAAATCTGATATTTTTGATTTTAAATGGGTATTATGGAATCCGAACAGGACTAATATTTTTATCCTATACTAATGTTTGTATATACCCAAAATATTTGACCTAGAACTAGGCCCCTTCTACGCTATTGAAATTTGTGAAAATCGGTGCATGCTCAAATCTACTCCCCATTCAAATTACTCCTATAAAATCGACTTGAATTGCCATATAGATCTGGTATAAATTGGGTTTTTGTTACATCCATTAATCAGTAGTCCAAAAATAAACCCTATAGGACAATTCTTAGTCATAGCTCCCATAATCATTAAAAAAAAAAAACACAACAATATTTCGCAGATTTTTCTCATATTTCGTTTTTTATATAATAAGTGACCTTACCAAATATGATCAGGATCATTTTTCGACCGATATCAACTTTTTCATATTCAAAGGTAAAAAAAAATTAATAACAATGCCACTCAAATTTGGTTTACTTGTTTTTATTTATACTAGTATAGCCCAGCACTCGAAATACGAGTGCAAATTCTAGGAAATATTATTTTTAAAATTCAATTTTTGTCTTCTTATGTTTTTTAATCTATATATGTATATACATATAAAAATTTATGAATATTTAAATGAGCCTAAAGGTATGTTAATAAATTTTAGCATTTCACAATTCAACACAGAGCATCTGATATATAATTTAAATCATTCGCATTAACAGGGCGTAACGAATTATAATAAATATTTTATTTTATTTAATTTAATATATTTTTAAGACAGATTTAACATAAATTTTCTCATTCTCAGCTTCTCCTCCATATGAACTATAACTATGCCAATTTTCACACTCCTCCGCATATTGCTTAAAAAGGGAACTCAAATTTTAGCTTCACGTATTAATATATAGATTTCGTAGTGTAAAGAAATAAACAAACAAAACAAAAACGTTTAAATAAACTAAAAAATAATAATTCAATTT
Organism: Cordilura impudica; assembly: GCA_963682025.1. NCBI lineage: Eukaryota > Metazoa > Arthropoda > Insecta > Diptera > Scathophagidae > Cordilura > Cordilura impudica. The sequence continues at coordinate 186,076,411 of OY821519.1, forward strand.
GATATTTACATTATAAAATTAATTTTATAATATTTTTACATGGTTATGTAAATTTTGTTAATAATATTGTTTTCAAAATATCTAAAGAATATCACTCATCAATAAACTTGTGCTAATTTTTTTTTCCTATGTATGAAGCCGACGAGAAGCATCTCTCAGGGTCGACGCTTGTCGGTAAAAATTTTTTAAAGACAATTATACGACGCCTGCAAACCTCTGATCACAGCTGAAATACAAGATATTAAGTCTTAATTTAGTTCATGACTTTTTAGCCAGCCTTTTTTCAAATCTCTTTTGGAAATGCTACGGAAAGTGCATGTCATTTATACGGTGAATTTTTGGTTACAACTACTTTTGAATTTTCTTTTGTTTGATATATGTTATTTGTTTATATATGTATATATATGTATATAGAATATCTTCGTCCGCAATAATTTCAAAAGCAATTTTTTGTAAAGAATTACAAAAAAATATATGGAAATTTTAACAAAGAACAAGTTATTAACTAATGAATATTAGAGTATTTTGTCAGATTTTATATGTATGTATTTTATTAAATTTCAATTCCCCCTCCTTACTTTTGGAAAACGAAACCATTTTCTAATCTGATGGCTTCCCTATCCCGTTTACCTATAAACATCGTCTATATTGCTAACGATTGATTTATCCATGTTATAAATATTTTCTATAGAAATTATTTTCCCAAACATAATTTTGGAATTGATATCTATGATATCTTCGATGAATCATGTACTTTTAAAACATGTAATCAAGAATGTTAATTAATAAAACTGGAAAATCCGGTAGATATATATTTAAGAGAGGCGATTTTGGTAACTTGTTAATTGTTCAGCAAGACTTGCAAATTACAGAATGCCAAATAAAATAATAATAAAAAAATCTATGTCTAGGCTTTAAAATCAGAAATAATTTAAAATAATGTCACCAAATCCAATCTGATTGTCCTCGGACCAGTCCGTATAAAGAAAATCATCCAATATGCACTTTAAAATATTTCCAAAGGCAACATATTTTAGTTGGGCCTCGAAAATATTTTATTCATTTTTATAGACGAAATATTTCATTACGTTTAACACCAAACAGCCGTATATCGTGGATCCAGTGTATTATTTTCTTTATCGTAGTTGACGACGTCGTTGTTGGTTTTAGAGAGCATTTCGTAGATTATAACACACGGTAGGTAGGTAGAAATTGGTTTGGTTTGATTTGCTTTAACGGTGTAAAATAGAAACAATACAAAATATGTTCTAAGACAATAATTATTTATTTTTATTCTCTAAAAACAATTTGTTTTCTTTGTGAGAATTTTATAGTGCATTTAACAAATGACGCGATTACTTGTTTAATAATTAAAAAAAAAATCTATAATACGTATGTATATAACAAAAATTCTAGTGCTTATAATGAACAAGAATAATACCCTGGCGGTAAAAAATCTAAATTAAATTAAACTTTGACTTAAAAATTGAATTGATTAAAAAAGAAAAATTAACAACCAACGACTCTTGTTTTAAGATTAAAACTGCAACGCTATTATTAAACGTTTACGCATGTCATGGCCATATTTTACGAGTGTTATTGGTTTTGAATATAGATTAAATATTGTATTTTTTATGGTTATCGTCAAACATGTTATTAGAGGACAAAAAATATTTACAGTTCCGAATAAATTTGGAAAACTGGAAGACTTTTTTTTAAAGTTAAAATTTAGTGGCAATCAATCCCTTCGGAATTAATTCGATCATAATCATTATAGTACAATTTTTGGCTAATGATTTTTCGATATACATAGGCACATTACACTGTGGAAGAATTTGCGTCAATTATTGAAAATATCAAACCATTCAAATATTAATATTAATGGTAAAAGCATATGGGCATTTACACCGCGACCGTAAAATAAAATGTTGCCTTAATTAACTCGGTCTCTATTTGGAGATGTTTGCATTTTTATAGATGCAGACGAAAACCACTTCTGTCACGTCATGTATCCTTTTTTTTTTATTTGATAATGTCTTAGGATACTACATTCCCAGCTTTTACAGTACAGTATAGTGCTACGAATGATCAAAAAAGAAGAAAAAATATTGTTTTTATGTTGTCCTTCCTATTGAAGACGTACGACTGTCACATGCGTAGCCACGGAAATGTCCATATGGTAAAATATGTGATGACAGTTGTATTGAAATTCAAATCTGTTTATTTTATCATTTTAATTCATTAAAATTAACTTTATTTCAATTTATTATCTTTCTTAACATAAATAAAACATAAAAATTAAAGAAAACGCAAAATAACTTCACTTTGACAATTGCGAAGCAAGAAACAAAAGAGAATTTCAGAGTACATGAAAGTATGTACCCCCTGCCATTCTTCTCAACCGTCTCACTAATAAACTCAAGACTTTCAGCAAGAAAACTTTCATGTGTAAACCGGCACTAAGCTAAAACAATGGGCTACGTTCGTAAATGCAGTAGTTAGGCATCACTGCAGCATAATAAAAGTAAAACGTTCAAAAAAGCAGCACTGATTTACGTCAAAAGTTTTCTATGCAAACAATTAGTGCTGCCGCAAATTTTTGCAACTATGGCATCATTTTAATTACTGATGCAATAGAGCGCGAAGCTTAAAAAAATTTAAACATAGGTGCAGAATGGAAGAGTATGTAGTGCATTATATAAAAATTGTTAATACAAATTTAAATAATATCGTTTATTATTTCAAAGTAATTTTTTATTGTAGGAATTCGCCTTCTTTTCCGTTTTAATTGATTTTTAATAAAAAAAGTCGTTTCATCTTTCTTTTAATTCTGTTTTTATTATAAGTTAACAAAAAGTTGTAGTTTTTAGAATCAAGATTTTCAATAATATTTGTTAATGTTATTGTGGTAAACATGTTTTTTATCTTTTGCAAAATGTTTTAAAAAGGAAACTCTGTGCAATTGTTGAGCAGTAACAAAACATTTGCAATAACTGATCACGCATCAGCAACAAAAGTTGGCATAACTGCCGCAATGATGCACAAATTTATCAATGGTATTAAATATAGATATGCACTACTAATGGAAATGTGCCTTTTGTTATAAAATGAAAAATCTTTATTTATCCTTCCAAATCAGTTTCATCGCCAAGAAGTTATTCGCGTCATATACAATACACTTATGGTAACGTTTTTTCCAATCCTCGAAACAGTTGTTGAAGTTGATTTCCCTAATGGGTTCCAAACAGTGTCCCGGAAGTGGTATTTGAATTCATTGCAACTGTCAAGAGATGTCTGCCCTAAATTCTGGGGTTGAATCGTCGCATTCGTTATCGAAATTTTTCGATCGAAATTATTTTTTTTATTTTCCAAAATAAAATACTAAGAGGCATTTTACTCTGTCACAGCTAACGAGTTATGGTCCATAGTTAAGAGTAAAAGTGAAACGAGATCATGACTTTTGTCCGTCTTCTTTAATAATAAACCAAAATATGGAATTTCGATTGATTTTACTCGATATCGAATGCGACGAGTTACCCCCAAGCCTCCTCTTAAGAATAGGTTTACGGAAACGACGCATAACAATCAAATAATATTCCTTGGTATCAGTTGGCCCGGCGTATAGATGCACCACACCACAGCAATCGAAGAAAATTGTTAATATGACCTCGATTTACATATGAACGACTTTGGAGTGATTGGTCAGTTTTTAGGGGTTGTAGGCATAAGTACAAGTCTCATCGCCCATAATGATGCGTTTCTTGAGGTATTAATGCGACGCTCTTTTTCCAAAAAAAAAATGTGTATTTTCAGAAGCAATCCAGATGTGATGTGTTTGAGGCATATAATATCTTTTAAAATGGCGTTGACTGATCCTTTTTAAATGCCAGCAGTATCAACAAGATTTCTAAAATCATCTATCGAAGATTTTTCAGCACCAATAATTGATTTCTTTAACGCGTCATTCGTCAGTTGATGTGTTTTCTCGTCCGGGGCGCTACTTATCTTCAACGCTTTCTCCACCTTCTTGGAGCTGTATACACAAGTTGTAAAAAAAAATTCGACATAGTGTGGTCATCGAATGCCTTATGCAACACCTTTAACGTTTTTGCATAAGAAATTTTATTCCACAAACATAATTTAATGGAACTTCTTCGTTCAACAAAATCAAACATTATTTAAATCGCCAAATTCAGCTTTCGTTGTTTACAAAAACGAGCGTTAATATTTAAACAATAAAGATATGGACATGCTATTTGACACAGTTGTCGAAAACAGTAGTGCCAACCTGAAAATATCGATAAGCAGGCAAAGTTTAAATTTGATCCTTACATTTCTCATAGGGATTATAAAAGGAAATGATCCGATATGATGAAATTTTTAAAATTTATTTTCTTAACGCACGTCCCCACTGAGATCTGAAGGTGGTTTCCAACGTAGATCTTCATAATAGATACAATTCTATCAGCAGAATTTGATATGATTGACCAAAAAAATACAAAAAATGCCATTTTCAGCAACGGATTCACATTCACTATAGTAACTAGAGGACCTTTTATATCAACAAATTTCATTTAATATAACTCATCTCTGTGCTTTCGATTTTTATTTTAACTTAGAATTTGTTATATTTATTATAAATTGCGAAAGAAAATATATTTCTTCCCCCAACAAGAACATTTCCTGCTAATTTTGTTATAACTTAATAGATGCAAAATTATGATAAAAGAAATGATTAGTTAGACTTAAAGGTCATCATAGAATACAGATGAATGGACATTTCTAAATCGAATACTTATTCGATTATCATTCTGTATGTAAGGCATATGATATGCTAGACCCTTATGCCAATTGGAGCCGATATTGCAATGCCCATCTGTCTGTTTTTCTGTTTAAATCACACTGATAATAGCAGGTGTTACTGTTTTATAGACAGTTGCGTATTGAAAATTAACAAGATTGGGACAATGGTCAAAAGTTACGAAAATCAGAACGTACAAATTCCGGCCTAGCATCCATATAAATGTTTTTTGAATATTAAATGTTTTTACAAATCTTTGTTCAAGATCAAATTCTTAAATGTTTTGTATACTTTGCACTTTTTTGGACCTTTAACGAATGACCGCAGATGTAAATCATTTGATTTCAGATATATGTAATTTTTTGAAAATACTTGTATATACTTCATCATTTTGCGGAAGATTTCGTTGACACCCAGAATTGCAGTTCGTAATATTTACGAGGTAGATAATAAATACAACTCTAAAGAACAATAATAAATGCATTTAATTGACATTTAGATAGTTTTTCAAAGTCTTGGTTAATGAATTAACGAGTTTAAAAATTTAAATAAACGCATGCATCATGATCTGCTTAAAATCACTAGATTAATTATTAATATTTATTTACAATAACAAAATAACAACAAAAAAAAACACATTTTGAAAACATTATTCAATTATATCACGATATTTAATGATTTAAATACATGCATTATTATTTTCTATATAATTTATTTACACAGGTTATGTGTTTATGTAATAAATTAAAAAAAAAAAAAAAAAAAAAAAAACGATGTAAAGAAAATTCTTGGGGATTTGCAAATATATAAATTGGTGATTGTATTTATATAAAATATACAAAATATTGTAGAAAAAAAAAACAACAACAGCAAACACGGAATTGCTGCTGATTGTTGTAATTCATAGGTTATTAATTGTTTTTGAAACCGCGAGTATAATTTTAGCTCTGTATTGTATTGAAATTGCCAATTATAATACAACAGAATCAAGTTAAGAGTGCACACATTACGAATGTTTTTATATAAAATCTAATTAAAACAGCTGGTGTATTTTAGATATTGTTGGGGGGGATTTATAATTGCTAAGTCGACAGGCTGTGTGAAATTATATACGTATGATAAAACACATACAGTGAGTCACAGTGAAAATGGTCCATATTTTAATATACGCTTTTAAAAAGAGAAAGCATTTTTTTATTTTTTAATATGTTTTAAAAAAAAATTTTTTTATATAATTCGCGAAAAAAAATGTCCAATCACTCTTGTGTAATCTTCCACTTCGATATCTGATTTTTTCTGAATTGCATTTTAACCCTTTCACGACCAAACCTAAACTGCTGGAAATTTTTATTTTTTTTGTGGATTCGTACTTAACGACCCAACATTTCTAAACAAAAGTGTCGTCAAAAATATTTTTTTTAATTCCTTCAAGGAAAAAATCCACGGCCATATATATCCCATTGGTCGTCAACGGTCAAAATTAGCAACTAATTTACTCCGCTCAAAGCAAGTTAGTGATTCGTGTTTTTATTTTTTACATAAATAACTGTAGCTTTGGTTTTGTATTTGTTGTAAATTTTTAAATATAGATCACAGAGAATCGATTACTACTTTTTTAGTTTGTACTAAAAATGGAAAGGAAAATTGGGCCTTTTGTAAAAAACCTTTTTGTTTCACAAAAATTGTAATTGCTTCGAAGATTACCATAATTGATGTTATATTTCTGAGATATTTAGAATTAATCTTTTTCTAAGTCTTTTTATTTATAGTTTAATTAGTTATTGACTTAATATTATGAATTTTTTTAATTAAATAAAAATATAAAACTATAAAACATCTTTTTTGCACGTACTGAATTTTGCTGAATAATAAACCGATGTGTTTCTGAGAACCATAAATACTGGTCCATGTTATATCAAAATTTTAGTGTTTTCGGTTCAATAACGTCCGAATTAATGACATCCAAATATCATTTAAAAAAAACACAATGTTCAGACTTTGGGGTCAGCGTCTTAGGTCCTAAGAATACATGTGCCATTTTTTTTTTTGTATGGTCTGAAAGATAAAACTAACCTCTGACGACTCAAGTCGGCTTTAAAAAAAAATCGTTTGGAAAACGTGGAAAATATAAAAAATGGGACATATATGTCCCATTGGTCGTAAAAGGGTTAAGTTTATAGCACAAATTTGTCCATATTTTAATCAGATCAATTTTTTGAACTTCATTCGTAGTAAATTAAAAATCATTACTGCTCGCGACAACTTCCATCTGTCAATAGACTTGTAACCTCTTTAATATTTGCAAAAATGAGAAAAAGTTAATTTCAAGCGGTTTACTAAGTTTCTTTGTGGTCGCACAAGCACTAGTGATGCTGAACGTTCTTTGTGGGAGTCACTACACCCAAAAATGACCGAAAAATTCACGATATGGTGTTGGCAAGTCGCAGAGTGAAGTAGCCCGAGATTATATGGCCCTGTGATTTCTAATTTAAAAGATCAGTTGCTACTTAGAGTGCCGTTCGCAAGATGGGTGCCGCGTTTGCTCACAATTGATCATAAAAGTAATCCGCAATACGGATGAACCACGTAAAATGAAACATAGAGCTATAACAACACACCAGAGACCAACCAAACAGCAGTGTATACAATCGATTTCTCCGAGCGGGTACCGAAAAATGCAAAATCTGCTTTTCAGCCAACAAGGTCATCGTGACAGTTTTATGAAATATACGTGGCATAATAGTCATCTTCAGAAGGCAAGGAGTAAGTGCTGTTTCATCAATAAGAGCACGGGTGCACAAGAGTGTAGTCGCCGTGCAAAATTCCATGAACTGGGCTACCAATTTCTAACTCATTCGCCAGTCTCCGGATTTAGCCTCCAGTTATTCTTTTTTCTTTCCAAATCTAATGAAATGCCTAAGAGGAAATAGATTTAAAAACAAACATTGGACAAAGTGAATTGATCTGGGAGGAGACTATGTTGGTAAAAAATATTTTTTGTTGCTAAAAAATAAACTGTACTTCATTCAAAAAGTCAGGGATTAATTGATCATCCCTCGTATCTTTACACAATTATACAATATAATAACTCTTACTATCCCAGCCTTGTCCTGAACCTTGTTCAGAACCTTGTCCTGACATAGGCGGAAATTGTGCTTCATACCAAGTTTCGCAGACTTTGGTTTAGATCTTTTTTGTCATTTTTTTGATATTGAATTATGATTTTTTCCATGATTGTTTCCAGAAAAAAGGAGTCATCGAACAATAACCAACGAACACCGATTATTAGGTGACCACCATCATGGTTTACTGGGAGGAGCAAATGCTTGGGATTCTATTCAAAATTTGACGTTCTTACATTCATCCATCAACCGAACCTAAATTGTAAATTTTGGACTCATTCACAAATATAACATTTTCCGTCAACACCCAAATGTGGGCATACAACCAAATTAATATTATTTATTTGTTTTAGTCTCTTATTAGGAATTTCTTCGTAGCACTCTTCGCACTGTTTCTGGGTTGCATCAAATGTCAAGTTCTTCAACAAAGTCTCGTACTTAGTTGCAGTTATTTGTGGATTATTTCTCGTTGCTTTAGATTTTGAAATTTGTTTTTTTTTTTTTTTTTTTTTTTTTTTTTTAGAATAATTTAATATAATATAATGTGGGTCATTTCCACTGTGTGTCACTATACCTTATATAATCGATAAATAAAGTGTGCGAAGTTGGCTCCCCATTTTTGGAAATACAATTTTTTGAAGATTGTTCTGAATTGTTCGAGGATTGTTCTACAATGTTCTAAAGCGATGAGTTTCTAAAATATAATTTGTACCGGTAAATCGAAAAAAACGAATTTTAAACTTTGCCCCTACTTTTGGAAAAAAAAAATTGGAGGGTGTAGTGGTGGTGGTAGTTCTAGTTGTTCTAAACATTGTTCCAAACTAGATGTGTCGCAAACCGTAACGTATTTTGTTTTTTTTTTTTTTTTTGTTTTTTTGTATTATTTTTTTGGTTTTTCGTGATTTTTTAGTATTTTCTAGTTTTTTTTTTTTGTGATTTTGGTATATTTTATGTTTATGTTTTTTGTGTTTTTTGTAATTACTTATATATTTTTTACATTCAGGTGGCATTCAGGATACCTTGTATGAAAGAAATTTTGGAATCTGTACGTTAACTTTTGTGTTGCATAAAAATATTGATATCGTTTAATAACGTTGATATCGCGGAAAAAATGTTTTTCGTTCTCATTTGCGTAAGTTACGGTTTGCGACATATTTATTTTGGAACAATGTTTAGAACAACCGCCAAATTTTTTTTTCCAAAAGTGGGGGGGGCAAAGCTTAAAATTCGTTTTTTTTTTCGATTTACCGGTACAAATTATATTTTAGAAATTGATGGTTTAGGAACATTATAGAACAATCCTAGAACAATTCAGAACAATCTTCAAAAAATTGTATTTCCAAAAATGGGGGGCTAACTTCGCACACTTCGATAAATAATTATAAAAGCATTTTAGAAATAACTGTATGAACTTTAGATGGTTGGTTTCCAATTCACATTTGGAAATAATTTTCTTTTTTAACAATATTTCCGAAATTATGAAATTTTGAATTTAAGGATTTTTCGGCTTATGTAAATCCCTAAAGATCTCACTTACCTCACACTACAGTTCCAGCAAGATAAAAACCTTTCTCTTAAGTGCCTTTTATACATATTTTAGAATAAAAAATGTATTTGGAAAATGTCTAAAATTTTGCCATTTATTCGTTTTAGTACAAACAAACAGAAGCGCGTGGAGTTTTCTATCGAAATAGTCCTAAGCAAATAAAGGATTTCAATAAATATATTCTGAATATAGTGTTATTTTTGTCTAAAAAAAAAGTCCATTTTGTATATGAAAATGTCATAAGATTTTTTTTGGTTTATACAACTGAATTTTATCAAGGTTTGCTAGAGAAAAAAAAAATTGAGGGGTTTTCTTTGGAAAACAATAATAACAAAACATCTGTATGATCTCATTATTTTTTTCTGTTTAATGACAATTTAAACTGAATCAAATTATCAATAACAATTTGCTAATTACTTTCAAAACTTAAATTGTTAAAATCTTAAACAATTATATTAGAAATAACCATAATCATTATTAAATCATTAGTCTCGGCTTGAAAACTTTTCAATTTCAGTTCATATACGAAATAATTTCTAGTTTTACCATACTAGATTTGAATTTAGTTTTTGTTTCGAAAAGTTACAGTATACATTTTTGTATAGAAGAAGATTGCTGTTACAAGTTATAAGAAGAGATTTTGTTATAGAAATCAACTATCGAAAAACTGAAAAGAAAAAACACAAAAGTTATGTTTAACGCCTCAGAAACAACAACAACAACAATCAAGTTTGGTTGTAATAAATTACTGCTTTTATTGCTAATATTAAACATTTCACCTTTTAGTCATGAGTTGGAACAAAAACAGCAACAAGCAAAGTCAACAACAACAACAACAACAACGACAACAACAGTATCATCAGATCTTATAGCAAAGGTGAAACACTTTGACATACATTTTGGTTAAATTGAGTTTACTTTATTGTTGGTTTTATTTTTGGGGAGGGTGAGGGGTGCGTCTAATATTAGTAATTTGTTTCTTTTTCTTTGTTTTTTTTTTTAGCGTGATTTCGAGTTGATTTTTGAAAATTTCACTTGTTCAACCAACACTATTCATAATGATTATAAAAATGTAAAACATACGAAAATTATAGAGAAACTTTCTTGCAGTTTAAGTAAAAATGCCAAAAGACGTTATTTACAAATGGAAATGTCATTTAAACGTCAAATAAATCAATTTGATTTTAATATTTTAATTGTCTTACAACGTCCTCGATATAAAAAGGAACAACAATTTATTTTATTAAATTTAACTTCCATCAATGGTTGTGACTTATTGGCAGCTAAAAATCAAGTAACCTTAATGTATTGGGCTCGTAACGCTCTGCAGCATTACAGTAATTTACCACGGAAATGTCCCCTGTTGGCACATACGATGTACTATACACGAGGCTTTAAATGGGATATGGAACAAATGCCATCGTTTTATGTGCAGGCACCGGTATTAGTAGAATTTTCGTATATTTTCGAAAATTATACGCAAATTTTTGGTTCTATAGATGCAAAGTTGGAAATAAAATCAAATAAAAAGTATTCAGTATTATAAATGGCTGAATAATATTAAATGTATAACCGTTTCTTTATGTTTACGATTGTTCACCTGTTCTTCTGTTACAATGAATTTTAGAATATTTTGCAATACATAGTTTATGATAAGTAACATGGTATTACCATTTGAATATTTCAGAATTTGTTAGGTATTGAACAGTATTACCATTTTCTTATACACTTTATAAATTATATTTATCGGCTTCTCCTTTCTATCCTCGTTAAGTGCCATTTTCGGATTTTAATGGAGCCGTCTGTAACGATGACTCGTAATTATTACACGTTTGAATCTCAACGACGAAACTTTTCAACGTCTACGGACTTTTTCGACGAAAGAAAGGAAGATCGCCATTACATATTATACTTACCTTGGATTTCATCATTTTCTACGATATTTTAAAATAAATATGTAAGTTAAAGAAAAATCACGATATATTTTATTATTTCCCAATATAATTTAATCCCTACATTGTCCCACTTCTGTCCCTAAAGAAGTTTTAAAATTATTTAATTACACCAAAGGAGGTTTGGTTAATTAACATCCCTTATTTATTATTCTCTACCATTAACCTCACATACATTAGTATGTACTGATAAAAAGTTGAAAATCCCCTACAACTTTATTCACTTTACATTCATAAAAAATAAAAAACACATTCAATAACTGATTCTAAAACAATTTCCTGGTGTTTAAAAAAATCCTCAGATTCTAAATATATTTTCTTAAGGGTGTTATGATTTCAAGAAAGAAGGTTAATGTTAACATTTTCTGTTAAAATATCTATAATTTTAAAAGGCTATTCGATTTCTTGTGACTGATGTTTTGTTCTACCATTTTATCCCGATTTTGACCAAACGTTAATTATTTGAAAGGTTTTTCTTTTTAGCCATTTTGCAGATTTACAGATTTTCAAATTTTTTTCTTTATTTTGAGTAAATTGCATTTAAAGCTGCTACTAACACATACATACAATTATACAATGCTATGTGTATGTTTATTAAATTTGTTAATGTGTTTGTAATAAAAATGAGTTTGTTTTTTTTGTGTTGTTTTGTGAATTGGCTATAATTGATTAGCATACCTTTAGGATCTTTATTTAATGAAAAAATAAAATTTCCTGGAATTTGCATTCGAATTTCGAGGGCTGGAGTCTGCTAGTTTTTATTAAAGTAGAAAACGAAAATCTAAACGTTTTATTAATTATATTTAGTCTATAAATACATATCTGTCAAATAATAATTTTTTTTTCCAATTATTATTTTAATTTATCATAAGCGGTCATTTCGGTACGACCTCAATAAGGTTGTGATGTCTGGTGAAAGCTCTAAGTTTCAACTGTTTCGCAGAAAAAAAAAAAGATAGAAAGGATCAAAATAACAAAATCAGAATTTTGTTATAACAATCTCCAGCGTTGTCTATCGGGTCCATTCCTACATACAAGATTTACTGACGACGAAATAATTCTGTGCAGAAATTTGCACTGAAAAAAAAAAGAATTTTGTTAATAATAAAAAAGACCCCAACGCCATCTACCGGATCCTAAATAAAAAAGGGATCTCGGACTAAATCTATGTACAGAGGGAAACCAATCTATTTTATAAAAATTAAAAATCTTTTTTACCAAATCCAAAACCTTTAATGTAAAATATTCTAAAATAAAGACTTGACTTGCAGAAAAAATTAACAATGTAGAAGATACAAAAAATTGGTGGAAAATCGCAAAAGAGATCAGGGGACACCGGCACCAAGCAGGTGTAGAAATTTCAGCTGAATATCTTTAAAACTACTTTGATCCCCAAGAACCAATTAGTAACATATATTACGCTTCTATGTAGTATTAGGAAAGTGAAATGGATAGAAGCATTACAGCTGTGGAAATAAATTTAATACTAGAAGAGATGGAAAATAATAAAGCTCCTGGAGAAGATAGGGTCACATACGAATTTTAACAAAACGCTACAACGGAATCTATTACACAACTTGCAAAAACTTGAATCTGGAAGAACCGATGAAACCTTTGCCAAAAGTATATTTTTCCCAATCTTTAAAAAAGGAAATCCAAATCTACCTAGCAATTACCGAGGCATATTATAGCCAAAGTTTTTATGGGAATTCTAAAGAACATATTACATCATGGTTAGAAAATAATAAGGCATTGAATGAGTATCAAGCTGGATTCCGGAGGCAGTATTCAACTGTAGATAATATATACAACCTGGCGTCATTAGTTTGCTGAAAAGAAAAATTTTGCTTTGTTCGTAGATTTTAGAGCTGCGTTCGAAAAAATATCCAGTCAGCAATTAATATTTAAAATGAACAATATCGGATTATCTACTAAGGTTGTAAGGTTGCTAGAAGATATATACATAAAAAAAACACGTTCTCTGCTATCTGGAGAGGATATGAGTTATCAGAATAACTTGAAAATCGGTCAGGTGTTAGGCAACGTTGCCTTTTATTACCATTGTTATTCACATTATACTTAAATGATTCGCACGATAATTTAGAAAGAAGGTGGATTGGTAGCTGGAAAACTCAACATACGAATACTTTTATATGCTAATGATATAGTCATTTTATCAGAAGACAAGAAGGTAATGCAGGAAATGATAGATAAGCTTGAAACACAGTATGAATATGGTTTTACAAACAAAAAAAAAATTAAAATAACATCGGGGAAATTTTGCTCCAGGATTGACTTTTCATAAACACGTTAAAAGCATAAACAATGCTTCTAATGCCTGGTTTTCACTATGTCATATAAGCTGACAACAAATAATTGCCTCAACTGACATCTCGTAATTTTCTATTCATTACGTATTTATTACATCTTATAATCGAACAAAAAATCCGGCAGTCAAACACGAACAAATTGCCAACATGCTGGCAATTTCATTTCAGATGTCAAATGTTGCCAGGGGTTGTAAATGACAAAACATTAAAACCCGTTTTCATACAACTGACAATAATTGACAACAATTGCCATTGAAAATGACATAATGAAAACCAGGCATAAGAGTATGGCAACATTATTTAAATAAGCCTGATATATCGTTACGCTCAAAATGGAATATATTTCAAGCATATGAGGCACAAGTCTGGGGATTTACAGCTTTTGATACAGTCATCAAACTACAACGATATTTCCTTAAAAGAATGCTGAAATTCCCACAATTCACGCCCAATTATGCATTGGCCTTGGAAACAGGAACGAAAAAAAGCCTGCATCTTAATTATGTGTACAAAGTTATGTTTAGGCTACCAAATATGCTTCAAGGCTACCAAATATATTATCAGAGCATATTTTACTGAAAAATAATTTCTGGACAAAGGAGATACATGAAATTAAAGAACAGTTTAATATTTTTTTATTTATTAACCAAAGCTCAGGGGATGCCCCCTACAGATGCAGGAGGAAAGAGGGAGTAGTGTTTGTGGATATTTGACTTAAATTTTATTAGATTATAACAGTCAGGAAAGACCTCTGCGGGGAGTTTATTCGACATACGGGGAGTTTATTCGACTAATAAACGAATTCTCTCTGTAATGCGTTGTGCGGTCAACTGGACAATAGACTACAAACGGATATGATCTACTAGAGAAGCGTGTAGAGCGAACCGAAACTCGGGCACTTGTAATAAGTTCGCAAATCTCAGAAGAACATTTCCCATGGTAGTATCTACAGAACTGTGCTATACAACCCACATTCCAATGAGTCAATAGAGTTGGATACCCTACTGTCATTGATGAGCATCAACGCCCTCCTTTGAACACGGTCCAGTAGCTCCAAAATAGACTTTGCAGCTCCTGCCCATATATGGGAGTTGTATTCCATTTTCGGTCGGATGTAAGTGGTATAGATTTTAAGGAGATCAGAGGGAGTGAAGTAATTTTTGCACCGTTTTAGAAAACCAAGACACTTGAATGCTTCTTTCGACACTTGAAAAACATGCTCTTTGCAACGAACATCACATTGAATTCTCATGCCCAGAACATCAAGAGTATCCGATTTCTCAACACCTATACCACCCATATATACAGATTGTTGATTCCATGGCCCTATGGGTCAACATACAACATTGAGTCTTCAGCGCATTAAAATCAACCCTATTCGTTTTATCCCACTCGGAGATTGTTAACAGGTCTTGATTGAGTGTGACATTAATTATCCGCCTTCTGCCCCCACCCTCCAAGAGGCTTGGCCTACAATTAAAGGAAAATGAATGACAAGTGCTGCTGTCATCTGCGAAAGAGTACATAGAGTTAAAAGTTTGACCAAGAAGGTCGTTCAGAAAGATAAGGAAAAGAGAAGGAGAAAGAACGGAACCTTGGGGTACCCCTGAGTTAAGCTGAAACTCATTAGATGAGACCCCATCAATAACAACACGTATTGTTCGGTCTCTGAGAAAACTCGATATAAATCGAGAGAAGTCATTACCGACCCCAAATGCAATAAGCTTTGATATCAATGCAACGTGCCACACACGATCGAATGCCTTGGAAATAGCTAGAGCAACAACTTTACTTTCACCAAAATTGCGAATGGATCGACTCCAGCGCTCAGAAAGTAGAGCTTACAGGTTTCCCGTGGAACGATTACTACGGAAGCCATACCGTCGCAGCTTTCAGCGAATGAGTGGCCTACAAAATGCTCAGATATTGTATCGAAAATTAAGATGAGTACACACAATAAAATGATACAACAGGCTTCCGCAAGTAGCACCCGGATATACAGGCTGTATTGTTCTGGCTTAACAATATTAAAAATCCCTTTGGATTGGAGATGTAACAATTAGATGGGGGGCCAATCTAAAAGAGATTTTTTTTATAATTACTTGATTATGAGTAATTATAATTGGGGTTATGGGAAATAAAAGAAAAAAAAGGGAAACTTAGTTTCTTTTATTTAACTTTAAATGTGTGGGGAATTTGGGATGCTCACCTTGTTGGAATTGCCTTTCTAAAGAAAAAAGGCTGATGTTTAATATTTTAAATTCTTTAACAATTTATTTAACAATTCAAGCGTTGTATCTCGTTGAAAATCAAAATGGTAAGTGACTTATGAATTTGCCGTTCAATTTTTTAATACTTCGGTTTAACAAAATTGAAACGGCTGAATGTAAATTTCGAAATTTCTTGCAACGAGTACTAAACTTGTTTGGACACTTGTGTCCAAACTTGTTTGGACACAGGCATTTAACACCGGCTTATGGGCTTTACGTAATATTGATGAAAATACAGTAATAAATATATTGAACGAAACATTTAATGGGTGCAACTGGAAAAACCTAGCAAACTTTATAATAAACGGACTCAAATATAGAAAATTTTTGCTTAAAGAATTTGATTCATAAGTATGTAAAACTAAAAACAAATTGTAATATTACATATGTAATTATGCAGGCTGACGGCAAAATGTCAATGCCTCTTAATAATTTATTTGTTTAATATCTATAATATTAATAGGCTAGGCGAATTCTTGTGACCGATGTTTTGTTCTACCGTTTAATCCCGATTTTGACCAAACATATATTATTTGAAAGGTATTTCTTTTTAGCCGTTTTGCAGATTTACAGATTTTTAAATTTTTTCCTTTATTTTGAGTAAATTGCATTTAAAGTTGCTACTAACACATACATAAAATTATACAATGCTTTGTGTGTGTTTATTAAATTTATTAATGTGTTTGTAGTACAAAAATGAGTTTGCTTTTTTGTGTTGATTTGTGAATTGGCTATAATTGATTAGCATACCTTTAGGGTCTTTATTCAATGAAAAAATAAAGTTGCGTAGAATTTGCACTCGAATTTCGAGGGCTGGAATCTGCTAGTATTCAATAAATTTATTCTATTCTATTGTAGTGACTTTTCAAATTAGCATACACAGTAATATGTAGTGGAAATACAGGGCAGTAAAATTATCTAACGACAAGTAAGTCGACAATTAAAGTCAGTCTAGACAGAGTATTCAATACCCAATACCACACGTTTCGAGAGCGGGTCTTGGATTCAATTTTGCTAAGGCAGTAACAGGATATGGAATGTAAGCTTAAAGCATATTTCAATGGTATTGATATTAATTTGTGTGTAAAAGTTCATATCTGATGCTATTTTTATATAGGGATTATATTAAAAAAATGGAGCGATCATGACCATATCTAGTAAAGTCACTTAATTTTCTCAAAAACATATATAAACCAAATTTGAAAAAAAAAATCTATGCAAGTTATTTGTTTTTGATAGATTTAAATGAAGATCGGAAAGCAACTTTATTTGGGGACTATGACTTAAAATGCTTCTACAAGGTTATTTTTAGACTACTGATTAGTGGGTATAATAATGCACATACGCCAAGTTTAATCGATATATACATATGTATGATAATCTGGCTCTTACAACAATTTTGTTCGGTCTGATATGGGTTATTTGTATGGGGGCTAGTTCGTCCTATGGTCGACAAAAGCGTATATACTAAGTTTCATCAAAATAAATTCATATTCACGATCTGTTGTTTGATTATAAGGTTTACATGGACACACAGACAGACGGACGGACATCGCCAAATCAACTTAGAAAATGATTCTGAGTTAATACCACCACATGGTGGTATAGGGTATAAAAGTATTCAGTGCCTAAGACAATTTTTATTCATATTCGAAGTGACTTGGCAGTCTTACAGTATTATTAAACCTTTGATTTTATTTTGATATAATAGTACTCAAGTATATAAGAATATAATTTTTTTTTTTTTGCTAGTAATGCTTAAAGTAATACCCCAAGGACAAAAATTCATAAAAATGTATTTTTATTTACTTTTGTAAATGTATAAAGAGTTTAGAAAAGCTTATCACCGTTGTTCTCTTGGTTTGGAACCACATTTTACGCAGAACGAATAGATAAAAACTTAGCTGTCACGAAGTGTCACTGCAGTTTATATCATTTTTTAAATAACTGTTCCCTGTGGGGGATATAAAAAAATCGTTTATTTACGGCAGTAGAAATTTTATCAAATATTTTGTGCTAACTACGTCATGGTAAATACCATAAAATTAGTTAAAAACTGCAAATTTAATTAAACTTTGTTACACGTAGAATAGTTTTCAAAAAACACAGATTTGGCAGCAACTGTTACCGCAATAAACAAAAAATTATTCATCCTACGAATGCCATTAAGCCAGTATTCCATTTTAAACAACGTCGTTTATATCGTAAAAGCTGCTTCCTTACCAAACAAAGATAAACAAAGATTTTCGTAAATACAGGGAACTCCAAACATCAAAAATGAACACATAACTATATTCTCACTATCAGGGAAAGCATCTACCAACCGTCGACCTTAGGAGCTGCTTGCATATGACTTAAGAAAATTAGGATGTGATCCGGTGATTCCAGAAAGCGAATAATTAATTTCATTCATGGCATTATCATCATTCATATTTTTAAGGTAATCGTTATTATTCTTATTTTTCTTCACATCATTATTAATATGTTTTACTCGTTTTATAATAAAACAAATAAGAGTGTAACATTTGGCTGTAGATTGGCTAGATTTGGCTAGATTTTTTACAATGATGTTAAAAATTAATAAGACAATTAACAAAAACTTTTGACATTTTCGTGTTTTTTTTTTTTAATTGAAAGCAAATAATCAAATGCAATGGGTACAATTGTAAAGACATATCGCACCTGTACCTCTAAAGTGAGTCAACTCAAAATTTTTCAATTTTCACTTTTTGCAAGAAAACGATACACAGTGGTCATATCAATCCACTGTAAAAATCTTACATCGGTTTTTCTAGTCTTTCGCAAAGCAAAAAAATACAGTTGTAGCCCTCTTTGTGTTATAAGAGTAGCTTCTTTAGAATCCACTAAAAAGACATATTTTGAGTTGCACCCAAAAAACTTGTTATGTTTGATGATTACTGAAAAAATCGCAACAACAACTAATGTTGTATACTTATTATTCGCAATTCTTTACAAAAGAACTGTTTTTAAATTTTATAGTAAATATTAAAATTTGTAAATTTTGAGTTGACTCACTTTAGAGGTACAGGTGCGATATGTGTAACTACAATTTTGTTTCTTTACCGTTTAGCGATGCATACACATTTTTTTTTGGTTGTTGTTGTTCGCCCACATGTACAAATGACAAAAACAAATTCAACAAGCAACAAAAATATCAATGCATCACTGATACACACTCGTATCTATACGCACATGTTCTGTTGCGTATAAACATTTTTCAGTATCTTTAGTTTTTTTATATGAAATTTTATCGGAGTATCATATGTCATTCCATACCAATTTGGTCTAGAGGCTCTAGTTGCAATACCTAACTGCTGCAGATTATAACGAACATTCTAAAACTAAGTAGGGTTTCAGCACAATTTTTATTTTTTTTTTTTTTGTAATATTTTTTTTTTTTTATATTTTCAATTAAAATGAAAGAATAAATAATAAGGAAGTCATTGAAAATTTGATCTTTAATTTAAATCTCATTAAATTTCATATGGTGCATCCTGTACTGAAACAGGGTCTCTGCAAATAGAATATTTTGAGAGTATATGCGGTCTTCTACAATCGCAGTGTAAATTTGTCATCCTCAAATCTACAGCTTATAAGATACTATATTTTTTAAGCTAGATTGGTGATTCTTCCCACTGTGCTATAGTGTAAATCTTAACTCGATATCTCCTATGGTTCAGGAGAATATTGCAAAAGAGGGAAACAATTGGTTCATATTCTTACCCTATGACCTACACGAAGGCATACAAGAATAACACTTTTAGGCCACTCTACAAACGCATAAAACATGGTTGCATTTTATTTAGAATGTATAAAAAAACATACATTAGAATTAGAATCGCCGACCAATCAGTGATTGTTACATTCAATTTGTTAAAAGGTGACGTACACAAAAGAGACCTTTAAGCATTTAACGTCGATTTAAAAAAATCCACTAAAATTAGTCATTTAATTTTGAAAGGCTACAACAAACATGAGTTGCCTTAAAATTTAATAAGAATCGATTAGGTTACTCGTATTAACTGTATAATAAAACTTCCTCAACATTTTGCCATGAGTGTATTTCATCAATTATCAGTTGTAGTGTTTATTGTATTATTTACTTAAACCATACGATTTATTTAATTTTACTTTTGCCATGACTCATTCACCCCGTTTTTCATATTGTGGTACGTGCCTTTTATTGTTTGTAAAAATTTATATTTTTTATTCAATTCTTTAAGCATTGTTAAACCAACTGAATTTATGTTAGCAGCATATTGAATTTTTGCAACTAATTTCAAACCACGATCATAAATTAAACAAGGGAATACGTCTTAAGTACGACTAGTTTTGATTTTGTCTTTTTCCAGTTCTGGCTGGTGTTTTGAATAGTGATTCATTTAACTGTTCTTAATAATTCATTTTATTCACCAGTTTTTTTTTTTTCTTCGGTTAATTTCCCAAGAATTACAAAAGTTTTTGGAAATTAAAAATATTAAAAATATTTTTATTTTTTGTTTTGTTCTGTATGCTGCATTTCATAATTCATGCTCAATAATCTTTTTAACATAAATAAAACTAAAAAATATTGAACAAAGAATTATGCGCTTTCAACATCTGTAAGAAGACTTTTGGTAAGAGGTGGGGTCTTATACCACAAATCATCCACTGGACATTATAATATATGGTAACCACGTGTAGAAAGTACAGAGGCTAGTGCGAACACTACCATCAGATCGATATTACAGGCCGAATTACATTTTATTTTTCGTCAAGAGCATGGCGCGAAAATTTCACTAATTCTAAGTCACATAAACCGGAATAATGCTTTTGGGCCATAGTGGGAGTTACAGACAAATCCGAAAACTTATTATATGTCATCGGTAATGAATTTTGGTGGAAATTTTGTGGGTCTACTACCAACCAGGGAAGACTGGTACGCAGAATCTGTCATAGACAGAAGTGAGATCTCGGTGTACACGGATGGTTCGAACATGCAAACGGGTACAGGGTTTGGAGTATAGTCTGAGGCATATCTTGGCGACTTTCAGACAAATATGGTGTCTTCCAAGCAGGAATTCATGCAAATCACACAGCAACTGAGAGAATTTTTTATCTTAATATGAATCCAACATCCCTTAATACTCTCAAAGCCATAAAATCGAATAATATCAGATGGAAGTGTGTAAGGTTAGTGTGGGTTCCAGACCATCTGAGTCGGTGGTGAGGACAGTTGACACTAATATTTTAATCCCTTTAGCGGAATTATCGTATATCGACGAAATGGTGGCGATTACATTGAGAACAAGGTGAATGCAACTGACGTTTTATAGAATACAGAAATCACTCCTTGGGATTGGTAAAGTGGCGATCACCATGCTTATAAAATTAGACGTATTTCTGAAGGCATGGGTGTCTCGGTAGCGAATTTATTTTGGTGCTGTGAAAATGCTCCTAAATGCTAATAACTTAGTGCCTAGGATATATTCTTTGATAATCTAAGCTGCATAGTCGATGTCTGTTTAAGAAGGCACCTTCATAATGCCCAAATTTCTCATTCCTTTTTTTTTTTTTATCTTCTTAATTTCCTCTTAGGGGTATCGCATATCAGATCTGTTAAATTTTTAAATATACAGGATATAATGAACGAAAATTCATTTAGTTTCATTTAAATAAAAATTTATTACTAAATAAATAAATCAGTCTACTTTCTTAAATTAATCGTTTTTTTTCTGTACTGTACTGACTTACTCTGCTTGAATATATTAAATTGGAAAGTATTAAACACTCATATTCGCAGTACTTACCTAAAAAGAGAGAAAGAAAGAAATATGAATTAAAAAATTGTTAAATCTTTACAAGAAATAGATTTTACTTTATTTATACATACATATATACATAAATACCTACATACTCGTATATGCCCTGTTACATAAGTCAATATTTTTTTTTTTTAATTTCTTAAATTTTTTGAAAAGCATATGTTATATACACATCAAAAGAATGCAAATGATTTTCAGATTAAAAATTTCATAAGAAAATATGTGCAGCCGTATTGGATATAAATACGTTTCTTGTCATTCAGGATTTATTTACTTTTGTGTGTAAAAATATTCTGTGTAGCTTTGGAGAAAACTGAACTTAATAATTAATTTCTACCGCTTTGTGAATAAAATTCCGGCCAATATTTCTAGCATTATTTTACTGGAAAAACCAGCAATGGTCGCAGGTTATCCAATTTGGGCTGATGATCTTAATCTTATATAACTCTTTTCATTCCATAAATGTCGATGTTACGATGTTCATGAAAAATCAATAAATTTTTGCCTCCAGCCAAAGTGCAGAGGTAATTTGCGAACCCGTAAGGTATATACATTCTTGATCTTTATAACACCTCGAGTCGATATAGCGCTGTCTGTCTGTCCGTCCGTCAGTTTGTCTGTCTTTATGTCTGGCTACTGAAATCATGCTCATTCCATTTGTTAAAAAATAGTGCAATAAGTGTAGATATTAATTTAAAATTGTGCTTTTTTATATTATTATTGTTATCATTATTATTATTATAATTTTTTTTTTTAAGTAGTCATGTTAAGCGTCAATGATGAATTTCATAAAACATTAAGGGTTGTGCACGAAAAATATATAACATACATTTTTCCTTGTTAAAGTTAACTCAATTAAAATTGTTAAATTTGTTTAGTCATGTTAATCTTGAATTTATTATGAAATATGTTTTGGAGACATTTACAATATTAAAGAATTATTTTACTTTTACAATCCGAAGCACGCTTTTTAAACAATCCCATTTGCAGGCAAAATTTTTCGGCAAACGGTTTCCCGCCCTATTAAAAATATTAACAAAAGTCTCGTAAAAGTACAAAAAAGGAAGCAGTACTCAAATCGTATAAAGTACATAAGGTGCCGGCTTGAAACTCCAAGAAGAATACCGAGGCAAAATAACGTGCTAACAAATTTGAACATAAGTATGGATGAAACACACGTGCTTGGCCGATGCTAGCCGAACAATTAAAAACACCAAAAAAAAAACGAAGTTCCCGAAAAAGTTTTTAACTTGGCAGGCTATTTGTAGGTGTGGCGAAAGAAGCAGTTCTAAGGTGCAACGGGTACGATAAATACCGATTTGTACAGTAAAGAATGCTTGCAAAAGTAATCCTTCCTAAATCAAAATGAGATATCCACATTTTTTTGTCTGATCTTACATCATGTCGTTGCAGAAATTCGACTGTTGAGTGGCACAAAATAAAATAATGTCAATTTCGAACCTACAGATGCGAATCCAACCAATTACCTTAAACTTAGGCTCATAGAAAGATATTGGAAGAATGATGAAGAGAACAATGCAGTACCACACTTTTTGCTCGGGCTTATGGGTGGTATTTCTGAAAAACTTGAATATTTCATACCAAAAAGTTAATTTTACAAAGAATGTAATTAAAACTCCCATTAATTAGTTGTACTTTTTATTATAATCGGTTATTTCGTATAAGTCATTGCGATTTATTTATATTACAATTTGTATGTGCGAAGCTCAAAGAGCAGAATACTCGCAGTAGAGTGCGTTGGTGCCCCCAAGAAAGAACGCAAATGTTGGATATAGGCCAAGGGAACTTTACCAAATTACAAAAAAAAAATTTGCAGGTCGGAAGCCTCTGACCAACGATAGCGGCGAAGCTGTAACCGACAAGGAAAAACAACTTAAAATATGGGAACAATACTACAAAAATATATTACAGGATGAATCCAATCCCGACCATGATCTACCACTTTGCGATCACAATTTCCACAGTCGGAGAGCAGAAATCAACTGCGCACCTCCCGACATAAATGAAATTTCTGCAGCCATCGTGCGAGTAAAGAACCACAAAGCGGCTGGCCCAGAAGGCATCCCAGCTGAGTTGTTCAAAGTTGACCAGCAACTCACCGCCGCTATGGTCGAACCAATCGTCCGTAGCTATAGGAACGAGGAACGGTTTGTCAACAGCGCCAAAGGCGGCATAATAATAAACCTGCCAAAGGGCAACCTGCAAGAATACAGAAACTGGGGAGGCATAACGCTTCTGGACACGATCAACAAAGTCGTTGCCCAAATAATTCACCAGCACATAACAACGTGCATTAACGACGACTTACGAAATGCACAACCGCTTTTAGACCAAACGGAGCATGCACCGACCACATAAGCTCCCTCCGCATTATTGCCGAACAATCTGTGGAAATGAGATCAAGCCTCTACTTGGTCTTCATTGACTTCAAACGAGCTATCGACACTATTCATCACGAAGCAATCATGAAAGCCTTAGAGTGTAAAGAACTCCCCGGGAAAATTATCAGGCTCATATGCAACTTGTATGAGGACGCTTACATGAAGGAGAAGTAAGCAACCGCATTCAAGTCAAAAAAGGCGTAACAATAGGATGAATACTCTCGCCCCTACTCTTCAACATTGTCATGGTCGTCATAATGAGACAAGCAATCACGAGTCAAGACGGAATTTCCTTCGTATCCAGGGTAAAATAAGTGATTTAAATTTCGCAGACGACTTCTGCTTGGTCGGCACTACCCATGGACAGATTCAAAATATGCTTGATCGTGTTGGTACCAGGGCAGCCCGTGCAGGCCTCTCAATAAACGCCTCAATAACAAAGGCACTACGCATAAACGCATCTAACCTAACATTGTTCAAACTAGGGAACGAGCCAATTGAAACCGTTGGGAACTTTTGTTACTTGGGCAGTATAATCTCCGCCGACGGTGGCAGTAAAGAGGACGTAAACAATCGCCTGAATAAAGCCAGGCGGGCTTTTGCGATTCCAGAATGTTTTTGGAAATCGTCAAACGTGTCGGTCGACACCAAAGTGAAGATATTCAACAGCAATGTAAAAAGTGTCCTTCTATATGGTAGCGAGTCATGGAACCTCTCCTCCCGCGAAGTTTGCATGATTCAAGCCTTCATTAATAAATGCTTACGTTACATTCTTCGAATATTCTGGCCACGTACCATCAGAAACAACGAGCTCTGGTATATAACAAGGCAAGCACCCACTGCCGACGAAATCCAAAGGCATCGCTATTATTGGCTCGGACACACTCTCAGAAAACCTTCAGACGACATAGCTCGCATAGCACTAGAGTACAACTCGCAAGGTAGCAGAGGCAGAGGTCGTCCAAAAAGCACCTGGAGGCGACAACTTGACAAAGAGCTTAGACTAGCAGGAAAAACATTTAGTGAAATTAAAATTATAGCCTTAAACAGAATTCAATGGAATTCATTTGTTGAAGCCCTATGCGCTATGTTCCACTTAGGAATTTAAATGAATAATAATCAAGGTTCAGAAAATCCACACAGGAAACACACAATGTTCTGTTCTAAAGCAGCCAACACATATATTTTTATTTTCGTATCAATTATGTGTGTTTCTAAATTTTGTACAGTGCCCAACACAATCATGACTGTGTTTCATTTTAATATTTCGTTATCTACACGAACATTTTTCTATCACGTATTTTTTGTTTCGAACACACATAAACCACACAAATTCGAGTATAGCTTTATTTTAAGTTCGTTTTCTTGCACGTGTACTGCTAAAAACAACAGAACTTATTCTTCAACGCGCACATCTAAAAATTAAAACATTACCCACTCGCGATCGGAAAAAACGAAATTAAGTCATAAACAATGTATAAAATTTCTCTGTTTTCTATTTTATTACTATCTTTTTATTTATTTCTTATTTTCATTACTATCTTTTTATTTTTTTTTTGTAACTGAATTATTTTAGATTTTTTAGTAAACTTGGTTGAAACAATTGTTGTCGTTATTACAGGGGTGTTTCAGATGTTTCCGATCGCGAGTGGATAATGTTTTAAGAACATGTTCTGTTTTTTTTATCAGTACACGTGCAAGAAAACAAACTTAAAATAAAGCTACACTTGAATCTGTGTCGTTTATGTGCGTTCGAAACAAAAAATACGTGATAGAAAAATGTTCGTGCAGATAACGAAATATTAACACGAAACATGATTATGTTGGGCACCGTACAAAATTGAGAAACACACATAATTGATATGAAAATAAGAATATGTATTTGTTGGTCTGAGCTATGTTTGTTTACATATATTTAAGAGTTTTTTATTCAGTATGTGTTTTTTGTTCTTAACTCTGATAATAATAATAATAATAATAATGTGAGCAATACTTTTTAGGTGTATCAAAATGTCATATTATATAATCAAGGTGTAGCCTTAGCAACGGTATGCTGATGACTTAGAGCAATAATTATTTCGAATTGTATCTGAGAAGTTGAATACTTTCTACCCAGTTAACCTTTTGAAGTTAATGCTTTTGAAATTTGGAACTCAAACCAGTCTTTATTATTGCAAATTATACACAAACGTTCCAAACAAAAAAAAAGGGCGACTATAGTCAACGATATATGCTTTCAAAATATGAAATTTGGAGACACCCTGGTCCAACATGCCACTTCTATAAATATGAACGAGGATAAAGAGGGTAACAAAAAAATAGACATGCATATACTATATTTTTATCACTTATGGTTTAAATGACATTTGATTACAAAAATCCAAATTTGAATTTTGCACCAACATAACGGCATAACGGCTTTATTAAGAAGATCTTTTTTTGTGTAAATACGTAGAAATAATCAATACTTTTCTAAAAAATCATTTGAAGAATTTTTTCAATTAACTCAAATTGTATAGTGGGGAAAAATCTTAAAGTCGATGTTATGAACACCTGAGGATATAAATATGGTCAGGTGTTTTTTTTTTTTTTATAAATATATATATATATATATCTATAATATTAATACGCTAGGCGATTTCTTGTGACCGATGTTTTGTTCTATCGTTTTATCCCGATTTTGACCAAACGTATATTATTTGAAAGGTATTTCTTTTTAGTCGTTTTGCACATTTACAGATTTTTAATTTTTTTCCTTTATTTTGAGTAAATTGCATTAAAGTTGCTACTAACACATACATAAAATTATACATATACTATGTGTGTTTTATAAAATTTGTTAATGTGTTTGTTAATGAGTTTGTTATCTTCATTCATAATAACAATAGACCATAAAAGTGTTGAAAAATAAAGATGTCTAGAAATTGCACTCGAATTTCGAGCGCTGGAATCTGCTAGTTTATATATATATATAACATAATAAAATTATTTATTTTATTGATTTATAATAACACTAAAATGATTTCGGATCATTTAGAAACTTTTATTGTCCAAATATAGGTCCATTTAAAAAAAAAAAAAAACAACTAATTTTTTGTGTTTTCGTAAATTTCTAAACATTTTTGAATTTTTTTTAGTATTATGTATATTCTTAAAGAAGGTGTATTTCTCTATTCAACGATATACAGTATGTGTACCGAATATGTTGCAACACACTGAAATAATTCACACAAACCCCACTCCACCGGGTTTTGCTATTTATCCATACATGAGTAAATTTTGTGTGTAAATAGCCAATTTTTAAATACAAATGGAATTTTTTGAAATAAATTTGTATAATTTAGAAATACATTAGGACAATATGAAAAAATTATGTAGTAGTTCTAATCTGATACAATGGCAATAGTCAATATAATAGCTTTGTTCTATTCTATACGACTATGCATCTTCATAATACTAATCGTGTGCAAATCTGCTTTTAAACAATTGCTAAAAGTATTAAATAATGGTTGTAAATAACGGGTTTTATTTAAATTTTAGAAAAACTATTTTTTCGCAATACAAATCTGACGAACTTTCAAATATGTCAGTGTAAACGATTAAGTTTTGCAAGTAGATTATAATTTAGATCTAGTAGATTAGAATCCAAATGAAAATAGACCATTAATTCAAAGATTTCTCTAACATGCTAAATATCATGTGTTTTTAATTAGGTTAAGGTTTCAAATTTTAAATTAATTGCAAGATATTGTTCACGATTTTTTCATATCTTTCTGGGATCTATTCTAAACATTCAGAGGAAATTAGAAAAAATCAATTAAATTTTAAAAAGGAAATTATATTTTATTTGTAACAAAACAATTTAATTTTATTTCGATGCCACTCAGAATTGTAAAAGAAAAATATATATTAAAATAAATATGAATTTCATTTTACCAAGAATTCACAACAGTTATTGATTGAAATGTTTAGGTAAACTTTTGAGAAAGTAAATATGTACAAATATTTTCAATATCGAAGCCAACCAATTAATTCAATAGTTGCTATGTTGTAGTATGGTGCTTATGGCATGTTTTTTTTTACAATTTTGCACTTATAATATACATACGTCTTACATTTTTGAAAACACTGTAAAAATTAGAGTATTCAGAAACCGAAATCGTTTTTTTTTTTTTTTACTATTTAAAAAGCCAACCGGTTTCGAATGTTATATATTTTTAAGTTACCCATCACACCGATTTGTTTGTGTCGATTATCCGTTTTTTTTTTTTTTATAATTTTAAAGATTTAAAATAAAAATAAAAATTAAGTTTAGATATTGAAAATTGTTGTCAGTTGAATGAAAATGGTTTTTAATATTTGCAATTCTTGAAAACCAATTTAGATCTAAAACAAGTAAGAAAATTATAGTCGGTCTAGACCGACTATATGATACCCTATACCATGGTTTAGAGACCCTATCTTTCGGTCCAACTACTTCGATATAGAAAATAAGCATAAACCAAATTTGAGTGCGATTTTTATTAATTTTTTTGGCTGCAGATATGAAAAAGTTCATATCGGATGCTATATCTATAAAGGGACTAGGTCCAAAAATGGACCGATCCTGATCATGTTTGGTAAAGTCTCTTGTATTTTGCAAAAATATGTACAAACAAAATTTGAGAAGAATCAGTGCAATATTTTTGTTTTTTAATAGCTTTAAGTGAAGATCGGGAAGCAGCTCTATATGGGATCAAAGGGATCATTTTTGGACTACTCATTAGTGGATGTAATGAACGCATACAAACCCAATATGAGTAAGATCTATATGACAATTTGGATCTTATGGCAATTTATGTCGATTTCATATGGGTAATTTGTATGGGGGCTAGGTCTGAACATGGACCGATTCTCACCAATTTCAATAGCGTTCATCCCATGGCCGATAAAAGCTTATATACCAAATTTCATCAAAATATATTCATATTTGCGACCTGCAGTTTGATTACAAGCTTTACATGGACACACAGACGGACGGACGGACGGACGGACGGACGGACATTGTTAAATCAACTCAGAAAGTGATTCTGATTCGATCGGTATAATTAAAGATGGGTCTAGGTCAAATATTTTTGGTTGTTACAAACAGCAGCACAAAGTCATTATACCCAAACCACATAGTGGTATAGGGTATAATGACATTAAACAATCAATCGTTGTCAACCAATTTACTCTAGAGTATTTAAAAAAAAATCGAATGGTTTGAAAACCGGGTTTAAAATTATTATTATTAATTTTATTATTATTATTATTAAAATTATTATTATTTATTATTTGATGACCGGATTTAATTGTCAGTTTATAAGATGTAATGAAAACGTGAGCGACAGAATATTACAAGATGTCAGTTTAGTATTTGTTTTTTCACTGAATATGACATAGTGAAAACCAGACACAATAGATTAATTCGTGATTTGAATAACACAATAAATAGCAAAAATTCAAAAAAAAAAGAAACGTACTAAAACATTCATTATTACAGAACTGAAACTTGGAAAGCTTACACAACTGTCTTTTGATGGTTTGCCCATCTTCCACTTTTAGCGAATGAGAATTTTCATTCAAAATAAAAACAAAAAATCGTCTAAAAACTAAACACCTTAACCGATTTATTAACATAAAACCATATTCAAAATCATTTAAAGCAACTTTTAAAATAATCGAAAAACCGGTTTTTTCAAAAAATTACGGTTTACTGAATACTCTAGTGTAAACAGATTGACAACGGTTTTTTAATGTCTCTTAAGACTTCAGTCAATGGTTAGTTTGTATTGAATGGAATGGAATTGCTAGTCAGACGTTTAGTTGAGTTCGTCGTTCAATTGGTCGATAATTTTTTTCTTTTCTTTGTTGATTGTTTAATTTCTCGATTGTTTATTCAAGGTATTTGTGTACTCGTGTGTTTGAACTTATAATGCCTTTAGAAAAATATTACACTAAAGTAGCTATTTATATAAAAAAGAGTATTGCTTTTGCTCTATAAAATGGCCTTGACTTTCAGCACAGAATAGCATGAATGGAATGGTCGGTTGTTTGGTTTTGATTGGGGGTTTGTAAATAGAAAAAAGTTTATACATTTTTAAATAGTTCAGTGACTTGAAAATGTATGAAACATAACACATGCTTTAATCACCAAACCGCAGAGGAAATACGAAACATTTATTTGGCTAATTAAACAAGGTCATAATATTATAAATTACCGTGTTTTTTTTAAATCGCAATTATTCAATTTTTTTTATTTTAAATAAGTTTCTACAAAAATTATAATATTAAAGCGCAATAAGAAGTTCACTGATCGGTTAAAAGTCTTTCCGCTCTGTAAGATATTAAATGATTTTCAGCATATAAGTAACTTTTCAGCAACTAAGACTTTTCAATAAAAATATGTGAATGCAACCTCAAAATTTTAGAATAGTTTTTTAGATCTGAAAATATTTTAATGAAAAATTTTTCTATAGGAAAATTTTCATCCAAGTTAGTAATTATCTATTGGAAAATGTGTTTAGAATCTAAGAATTTTGATTTAAGATAAACTAATATCAGAACATACGTACAGATCTTCCTTTTATTCTCAAAATTTTAATAATTTTATTATAAAAAAAAAATGTGGAAAGTCAAAAAACCCACTCTGATTTGTTACATTTTATTTATTTATTATTTTTTTTTGAAAGATTACGCAGTAATTTAAATAAAGTTTAACTAGTCTTAAAAAAACATGCCTTAAAATTGGTGCGAAGCATAATTAGAAACTTCCTGTTATAAAAAATAAGTTAATTGTAAATACATTTGGTTTACTTTGGCCAACAAAAAAAAAAAATAATAATAATTTGTATCTTTATACTATCACTTCTCTTTACTTCTTTTGCAGAAATCCTATATATTTAATATAAAATAATATTTGTAGTGTGCGGAACAAACACAAATCAGAATACTATTCTTATTTTACAACAAAAAAAGTGTGTATGATGTCTATTTGTATGTAGTAAATGTTGTCGTTATCTAGTTTGTTGGAGCAGGTCAATGTGACACAGTTAGTTAAAGCATGGTTGGTTTGTTGGTTGGTGTGTATACTCGTTACAAGCAGCTACTACGTCTTTCGAGTAGCAATAAATAAATAACAGTATATAACAACAACAACACCAACAAAAATACAAAAAAAAAACCAGGTAAACAACAATGTCATTGGAATAAGAAACAGGAACCTTATTGTGTGTTTCTTCTTCCAACACAATCATAATGGTGTACAGGCGAACAGATGTGATAATCTGACAACACTGTATAGTGGCATTACCAAAAACAGGAAATCAACTCATTTACTTATATACGCAAATAAACAAACAAAACAGTTAAAACACTTTAAAAAGTCTGGTTACATATATTAACCCTTTATTGCAACAAATTTTAGTTCCATTGGAACGTCAAAGGAACTTTAAGTAAAATTTTTGTTCGAAAGCGACTGAAAGAACAATTGCCTGCTAAATATCTATAATATATGTAAATAGGCTAGGCGATTTCTTGTGACCGTTATTTTGTTCTACCGTTTTATCCCGATTTTGACCAAACGTATATTATTTGATAGGTATTTCTTTTTAGGTGTTCACCAGATTTACAGATTTTTAAATTTTTTCCTTTTTTTTTTTTGAGTAAATTGCATTTAAAGTTACTACTAACACATACATAAAATTATACATATGCTATGTGTGTGTTTATTAAATTCGTTAATGTGTCTGTTAATGAGTTTTTCATCTTCATTCACAATAATAATAAACCAAAAAAGTGTTGGTTTGTGAATTGGCTAAGTTTAAAGTTGCCTAGAAATTGCACTCGAATTTCGAGCGCTGGAATCTATCTGCTAGTAAATATTATTAGTTATAGAAAAAAATTTTTTCTCTGCATAAAAATTTTAAATGTAAAGTATACTAACATTGTAGAGTACTTTAGGTAAAATTTCTTATATTCTATCGGACCAAATTTGCAATTGTATCAAATACCAAAAACCTAAATTTCGATCAAAATTTCACTCGCTCACCATTGTGGAAATCAGGGCCCTGATTATCAATTATTTTACTTGTCCTGTAGCAAACAATTGAAAACTGTAATTAGGGACACTCTCCAAAGATAAACATAAAGTTAATATAAAAACTACTGCTAAGAGAAGAGCGGTTTGATAACTCAATGACTTTTTGAATAAAGGTGCGTTTCCGCATACACCGTAATCGGCGCCGAAAACGAAATTCCATACATTTGTGCCGAAAAAAAAGTTCGTTCCAGAAATCGGCGACGAAAATTAGGAACGTAAAGGCACCGATCAGCAACGAAAAACTAGCTATTTGGCAACGGAACGAAAACAACATCGAGTAGGTTGTTTTCATAGCTGTAGCACCGAAATGTGATATTTTTGTTTGTTGAGTTTCAATAACACTTTGTATTTTCATAGTTTTCATGTTGTTTTGTTTTTTAATTTTTAACACATATTAAATCAAACATCGTACGGTATTTATTAAAATCGTTTTTTTATTCTAAATTAAAAAAAAATAATAATTTAATAACTGATAGCTGATGTATTTGCAATTGGAATCATATTATTATCAGGTATTATCAAATTTTCGAAATTACCGAACGTGGGCTCTGCCGGTGAATTTATTTTTTCGGACCGCTTTATGTTGTGTAATATACATGCAGCAAAAATAAGATTGTCGATAGTTTCCGGGGTAGTAATAACAATTGGTGTGTGAAAAACACGGAAATACGAAGCCATAATTCCAAACGCATTTTCCGTTGTTCTTCTAGTACGGGAATAGCGGTAATTGTAAATAGCTTTGAGTCGATCTTATAGTGATTGTTGTCTTGGATAAGGTTTCATTAAGTTTTTGTGCAAGGCAAATGCTTCATCACCAAGTATTACATTCGACAAAACAGTTTTAGTGCATGGTAGAGCTTTCGGTGGTGGATTATTAAATTGCTCACTGTTGATTTTTTGGCCTATTCCGCTTTTCAAATAAATGCCTGCATCGCCTTTTCGGCCATATGAGCCAACATCTACCGCTGTAAACTTGAAGTTTGCATCGACCACCGCCAAAACTACAATTCCACTTCACAATAACAACTAATCAATAAATTAGAAAAAAAAGAACACAATATTTCCGTTTCAGTTTCTGTTTTATGCTGCAACGCTTCCAACTGAAACGAAAACTATTCAGAAACGAGACGGTGACGAACAGCAACGTTTTTCAGTTTTAGTTTTCGCTTTCGGCGCCGATTACGGTGTATGCGGAAATACACCTTAACAGGGTATTTTTTCAGCAAAAGTGTTTTATTTCTCAACATAGTTTTCTGTTAACTCGATACATTTAGTCCAGCGTTTTCGAAATATTATTATTCCTTTCAAATAATAGATTATATCAAGGTCCTCAAAACAGGCGTTTATTTCAGTGATGATTATTCGACACACTTATCAGTTTTGGAAACACAATAGTCACAGGGATTAACGTGGTGGAAGAGCCACCGCCAAATGGGGTCATTTTTGCTTCAAATCAATGTCAACAGCTGTGAGTAATATACATCGGTAATTGATACAAATGACATCACATACATCTCAAAAATCTGTCGACATGACCTTGTTGGCCAACAGACCTTCTCCTTTGGTGCTCTTTCACCTGGAGAAGACCATTACTTTGACTGTTTTTTGGTCCATGGTTACGAAACGGCACAAAAACTTCTTCGGATTGCGGTTGAACATCGCCAAGCACTGGGGTCGAATTGTCACATTCGTTATCGAAAATTTTCGATCGAAATTATTTTTTTATTTTCCAAAATTTTATTTTCCAAAATAACATACTAAGAATCATTTTACTCTATCGCAGATAACGAGTTATGGTCCATAGTTAATAATAAAAGTGAAACGAGGTCTGAAAATTGTCCGTCTTCATTAAATAATAAATCAAAATATGGAATTTCGATTGATTTTACTCGATATCGAATTCGACGATTTGCCCCCTGATTTGCAGTGCTCATACGATTACGCTCATGATATAAATGTGAGCAATCTTGGTAGCCATCGCGTGGATAACTCTTTCATATTATATACAACATGTAAAATGTCAGTACCCGCTTCTCATCCTTACCCACTTTCATTCTCCGATATCGACCAGTTTTAGCGTGTTGGCCTCTTTTGGACAACAAGAACGTCCGGCGTCACTTCTGCTGATCTCACCACAACGAAATTCAGTAAATTCAGTTCTTAATCATTGAAATTGATGGTGCAGAGTCCTCATAGTATTTATGAACCCTTTCTTGGTTTCGGTTATGGGTTTTTACGAGCGCTCGAAATTCACTTTTTTCCTTTTTTTTTTCGGGGCAAAAAAAAATCGGCTTTGTATGCTTTCAATGACTGTCAAGCAAAAATTAAGTGTCGCAGCTTGCTCAGAATTTTACAATAGTCTAAAAAAGATGGCAGTTGGCACGAGCAATGTTGATTTTTAATTAATTACGAGGGAAATTCAAAAAGTAACGGAGTTGTCAAACTGCCCTCGTAGGAGAAATATCAAAATATTGTTAACGAACAAACTTGATAACTTGTTGTTTAGTAAAATATCTTGGTTTGAATTCACAATTTCTACTTGCCATACAAGATATACTCATGATTTGGATACATATGGGTTCTGGTTTTATGCAGATCCACTCCCACTAGTTGCGTTGAATCCAAAAGATGTGTTTTCTTTTAAATTAGTTCTAGAAATAATTCTGGAACTAAACATTCCATATTATGGTTATAAAATTTCGTACTTGGTCTGTGTCAAAAAATTAAAAGCTGTAGTTAATGATTTTCAATACAACAAACGATTACTGGTTGGAGAGTAAACAAAATCGTTTTCATCTAATTTTATGTTTGGACTCAAACGATTTTTATTCAAATTGTTTCCACTTAACATTCGAAAAATAAGTTGTTCTTCTTAAAACAATTCTAGCACCAATTCTAAAGGCGATGACTTTACAGTAATAACTTCTGACAATATTTTTAACTTCAGAATCAATAATATCGATACTCGTAATAATAATAAACATATTCTAGAATTAAATAAATCTACAGTAACAATCATCGTATTACTTTAAGTTTTTTTCTTTTTTTTATCAAGGTCCTTAGAGGGTTAACAAAGACAGTATTATTACACCCTGGAGACTAGGAATAGCAATAAAAAAACAATGACAAAACTTGGTCTAAATACAAATGATGGATATTATAGAAAATAATGTTTTATTTATGGTACACAATTGGCTCAATAGGTGACAATATGTTCAGAAAGATAAAATATTACAAACAATAACACAAAGAAAATAATCTTTGTGGTTTTTTATAAAAATTATTATTGACAATCATGTTATAAGGAAATAACTAAATGTGGTTTTGCATTTAAAAAAAAATGTATTTAATAATATTTTAATGAGACTATAAACGAAATCCTTTTCTTTACAAACTGAAGAACAATTCAAAGATAACTAAACGCTAAATGTGGAAAAGTTTTCAATTGAATTTTAGTACCACAATTGCACTTTGAAGTACAGTTGCAAAGACATTTATTAAGGGCCACAAAAAATAAGTCATTCACCCCTGTTCTTGAAACCACTATCACAAAAAAAAAAAACTCGTAAATGAAAAAATTCTTAAATCTACGAGTTTTTTGCTGTTCTCTAATTTCAATAAGAATATTTTTTCTCGTTTTAATTCACATAGAAAAGGCTTTGTGAAATCAAAACAAATGCCCTTTTTTCTACTAAGCAGGTCTTAGGAGATAAAAAAAACTAATTGATATTTAAACTCTAACATGTTTTTTATTGAACCTTGTCATTATTTTAAAAAATTAGACATTAATTTTATGAAAAAAAAAAAAACGATTTTAAAAAACGTCTACATTTTGAGCTGATTTAAAAAAAAAAATTCGTAATCAGTAGTCAATGTTAATAAAACACACTTTTGGAGATGATGTTGTTCTATAACTATAATAAAAACTTTTTATTTGCATAATCTATTTTCCTTTATAATTTTTTCAATTATAACATAGATTCTTTATGTACTAATTATTACGAATAAAGGAATTTAAAATAATATTTCACTCAAATCACATATTATTTTTTTTTTTTTGCATATGACTGCCACAACTTTGTTTATGTTCGAAACAGAAGTGATGCCAGTCAAATCCAATTTATTTGAATTTCGAATTTTTTTTGGTGATGCCTAACTTATTTCAAAAAGAGAAGTCATTCTTAATTGAATGAAATTGAAGAATAAAAACAATTAAACGAACAAGTAAATTGTTATTTTAAAAGAAAATATTTTTTTTTTACTTTCTTTATAATCTTAAGGAAAAACATGCAAAAATTACTTAAAGTTTTTTTTGTGAAAGTGACTAAAGAACCATATGGCACCTCGGTTTCTAGATAACATATGGTTCTGAAGCTAAACCATATGTTTCATGTCATTTGATAACAAAAAATATGATTTCGAAAAATACTTCGAAAATATAAAATTTGTGTTTTCAAGAAACCCAAAATTTCAATTTCATGTTATTTCATATTCATTCTTATTCAAATAACAACGTTTCAAGAACAGGGCTGATTGACCAATTTTAATTTTTGATTTTAATATAAAATAATAATAATTTTAAATTTCTGATATATGTATGAAATAGAAATCAAAAATAATACTATGCTTCAAAATATTAATTTTCTTTTTTAAATGTACTTGTCAACTGACCTAGTAGAGGTTGTAAGTGTGGTGCAGTAAATCATAAAGCGTATTCAAATTTGAAACTAGTTGCTTATGCTACTGTCCCCTCTAAACAATTTTTAATTCCGTAAATTTTTGTCCGATCTTTAACATTTGACTACGATTTTTAAAAGATTAATTAAAATGTCCAAACATATTAATAGAAACAAAACTATTGCTATAGTTCGTGATATTAGCTTAAGGAATAACATCGTGTCCGTTTATTTAATTTATTTATTTCAAATTATATAATTAGTCCGCGGTTTTTAAATTCTTAATTCACTATTAAACGTTAAATTATTTAGTTATAAACAGTTGTCAATGTAAAAACAAATCCAATTAAAGAATTCCCCTGAAGATGTTGCCAAATAAGCAACGAAGCGTTGGGAAGATGATGGAATAAATTTGTTTTATTGCCACAAAAGAAGAAAGACCATAAAAGCCCATAAAAACAATTTTTAAAAAATCTTAATAAAACTATTTTAAATTTTCATTATTTTCTTTCTACATTTTTATTATTTTTTTTCAAAATTTTTTAAAGCATAATACTTGAATCAATATTCTAGAAAGTGCATTTTATTAGGAATCAGATATACGTTGTTCTATTTAAATTGATTGCAATATGGAAAAATTATGTTAAGGAAGATATGCGATGTTGGTATTCCTAAAGTTATTTACTAATTCCCATCTTTTTCCAAGCAACAAATCTGTGAAATTTTTTTAGTATTTATGGTCTAACAAAACACTTTATAAATCAAAAAAACAAGAAATATGCGCGTAATGTGTATACTACGTATGGATGTAAAATTTAAAATTTAGGGAAAAAAGTACAAATTTAATTTAATTAATTCACGATAAAATATTCTAAAGTTTTGCTGCATTCACAGGAGAATTCGGTAAGTGCGATGTTCACATACCCGCATTTCGATTGCTACAATTGATATTTGGTCGTGGCGGCCGAAATGCGATTGCAACCATTTATAATAGACAGTTGCATCAAACGACTTATAAAATATTTATATATTTTTTCTTGTCTGTTTAAAAAAACAGTAATTACTAGCAGATTCCAGCGCTCGAAATTCGAGTGCAATTTCTAGGCAACTTTATTTTTCAACTTAGCCAATTCACAAACTAACACTTTTTCGGTTTATTATTATTGTGAATAAAGAAAACAAACTCAGTAACAAACACATTAACAAATTTAATAAACACACACCTAACATGTGTATAATTTTTTGTGTGTGTTAGTAGCAACTTCAAATGCAATAAAAATCGGTAAATCTGGTGAACAGCAAACAAGAAATACCTTTCAAATAATATACGTTAGGTCGAAATCGGGATAAAACGGTAGATAAAAACATAGCCTAGCTTATTAATATTATATATAAAAAGCAAACCATTTTCTGAAAGACTAGTTCACAAGGATCAAAATTGTATACTTGAATTAGTTCTCCAACATTTAAAACTACATTCTTAAAAAAAATATATATTATTTTTAAATATCTTATATTGTTATATTCCTCAACGATATGGACGTAGTGTATAAACCCAAAATCATCATTCAATCCAATTGTTTCTACTGATTGAACCAGATTATTATTTTAAAGAATTAAGTAATAAACTTTGTTCACGTTTTCTTCAACAAAAAATAGCATTCTAACTACAAATGAACCCATAGCAAGTTAAAACATATCGCTTCCTCTTGCTTCTTCCTTTCTCCACACAAACCGACGGCCATGCAATCCAAAAATATGTTAAAAGTAACAATATGCCAGATATATAATCTTAACTACCAAACTTTCTGAATATTAATTTTAGACAGTAGGGGCTTTTAACTTGATGTCTACCCATTGAAATTCCTAAAATGCAGAAAAAATCGTATTGTTTTTTAAGTTCATTTGAAATGAATACTTGAAGTTTTTTTTAACATAGAATGTGTATTAATTAGTTTATGCCATTTTTTTATGATGAATTGGGCATTTATTGTGAAAGAACAGAACCTTGTTTTATGCAAAATATTGTTCATTGTTTGTCACTTCTTTTTTCCATCATTCTGGATAGCCTCAAGAGTATTGGGCCTGTTTTTCCTTGAGTGTTTTACTTAATTTCATCAATTGCGTTCGGAAAACAGTCCCTGAAATGGTTTCGTTCGGTTTAAGAAACTCAAATGTACGACACAACAGGAGTATTTTGCCATTAATATTTAGCTTAGCTGCATATGCTGAAATATGGCCAGGTGGTCGCCATGATTTCTTCATTTTGGTTCATCACTAGTGACTATATGGTGCAGAAAATCTTTTCGTTTATGCCTGGCTATCAGCATTTCACACATGGAAAATCGACTTTCAACGTTTCTCGGCATCAGTTCCCCAATTCCTTAGTTTTGAATCATTGCAAGTGCTTAAAACAATGTGAAAATGTTTGTGGAACCACTTCTTATGTAAGTGCAAGCTGATTTTTGCATTAACCTTGATCCAATAATGCTGCCAATTCGTGCAATTTCGGCCTTCCAAAAATCTTTGCATAACTAACTGGTGGCGCGATCTTTTGTTAAACTTATTAGTTCAACTTTCAGTTTTAGGTGTATTAATCTTTTTCGGCGACAACTTTCACTGGGTCTTTTTACATGCTTTTTTTTTCACATATATTTTCAATCCATATAAGACACTTGGATGTGATTTTTTAAATATTCTACCGTGTTCAGGTTTTAAATTTTTTTCGTCACACAGTTTTATTATTAGTTCCTCTAAGTTCTTAAAAATGCATAATTTCGCAATTTTTCTCACTTTCTGAAAATTATTATAATTATTAGTATTTGGGTATTTATTATAACTGGCAGATTCCAGCGCTCGAAATTCGAGTGCAAATTCTAGGAAATTTTATTTTTTCATTTAATAAAGACCCTAAATCTATGCTTCACAATTCAACTCATTTTAAATGAAGAAAACAAACTCAACACATTAACACAAAGGCATTAACAAATTTAATAAACACACACATAGCATTGTAATATTTTATGTATGTGTTAAGGCCCAAATAGACTACACAAAATGCTTGCGCAACGTCGTGTTTGAGCAACGTGTCGTGTAATGTGTAGGGGTGTTTTTCATGTTTGCGCAACAGTTGTGCAAAAATCATTTTGATTTGATTTTTGGAATTTTGCGCAACAGTTTTGTGTAGTGTGTAAGCAATTTCCATACAAAATTTCCATTTTTTAAAACATGTCGCGTTGTCAACACAGGCAGAAGAAAAAAGGAATAAAATAAATAACAATAATAGGAAATTTGCGTAGCAAAATGTTTGAAGAAAAAATTAAAATGTCTGAAGTAAAAAATTAAAATTAATAAGATTAAAATAAATACATAAAAAACCAAACTAGAATTCTCTGCTTGTGCTTATGAATTTTGTTGCGCAAGCATTTTGTGTAGTCTATTTGGGCCTTTAGTAACAACTTTAAACGATCATACTTCCAAAAGAATGTTCCAGACGATGAAAATTTTTAAATATGGAAAACAGCTAAAAAGAAATACCTTTCAAATGATAAATTTTTTGTCAAAATCGGGGTAAGACTGTGAAACTTACATCGGTCACAAGAAATTATCTTGCCTATTAATATTATAGATGTAAAAAAAAAATAAACTAAATTCTAAATCACTAGCTACTTAGGCTATCGGCTTTTCTGAAAATTAAAAACACTAATTCTACTAAAAACACGCAACTAGACTGATTTAATGAAAGGGATACATTTTCGTTCAGATATATTGTAACGGGACATTTTACAAAAACAAAATAATAAACGTACTAATTTCTTCATTTATATTTTCGACATTTCTCTTTTTTTTTTTAATAAAAAAAAACCAATGATTTTATTAAAGTAGGTACACATAATCACCGCTAATATGATATACATATTGATAAAATTTAATAAATAGATTTCTAATTATATGCAAATCTATTTTAAATCAAACATTGTACAAATTTTTTTTTGTTCACTGTACAATAAACAATACATCATTCAATTGCAAGGAAATTCAATCTCCATTAAACTTTCGAAAACATACTTAATGTAGTTTGTATGGCGTTTTGACCCAATAAGTTTTTTATGTTACTTATGCGTAGTTTAATTCAAATTTTTGGTAAATGGCGTAGTATTTTCTCGTCCGATGGCTGAAGTGACGTGTAGTGTTGAATATTTGTAAAACCCCATCCTTATCGACCACAAGTTATCATAGTTGATTTTCCATAAAGATTAAGTTATTTACATATTTATGAAAGAAAAATAATATTGTACAAAATAGGTTAAACAAAATAGTCCAAACAATCTTTATATATGTGTGCCTGTTTAACAAGTTTTATTAAACTCATAACAAGATTTAATTCTATAGCGTGGGTTGTCGAGCAGCAAGTGGTTGTTGTTGCTGTTGTTGACAACTCCTAAGCAACACATATTGGGGTGACATTTTTATTGACTAACAAATTTAAAATAAATCAATATTTCTGTTGATTCTAATATTTTAAAAACAAATATGGTTGAAAATAATATAAACAATGAAAACAAAAACATTTTAGAAATAAAGTATTTTTTGGTTCAATTAACAACAGATTCAGGAATAAACACTTTGATGAGATGAAATAATTACAACTCTTTAAGTTTTTGTTTTTAATGGAACAAAAACCGTTGTTTTTTTTTTTTTTTTTTTTTGCCACATTCACAGTTTCTTATTAGAAAGTCACATTTTTCATTAGGCGTAAGATAAATTAGGTAAAAATTTACGAAAGTGTATTATGGACGACTTCCATAAAGGAATTTCTCAAAAAGAACTCTACCTTAAATATAAGGTGCAGAAATCATCAATTTAGAAAATTTTAACACGTTTTCAAAAAACCATATCAGCAAACGCAGTCGGCCGCGAAAAACTGACCAAAGAACAGACTCGATATTAGTGATAGAGTTTATTGAAATTGGTAAAATAATTTAAACTAGCAGATACCAGCCCTCGAAATTCGAGCGCATATTCTAGGACTTTTTATTTTTTCATTAAATAAAGACCCCAATAGTATGCCAATCAATTATAGTCAATTCACAATCAACACAGAAAACAAACTCATTTTTATTACAAACACATTAAAAAATTTAAAAATTTAATAAACACACACATAGCATTGTATAATTTTATGTAAGTGTTAATAGCAACTTTAAATGCAATTTACTCAAAATAAAGGAAAAAATTTAAAAATCTGTAAATCTGCAAAACGACTAAAAAGAAATGCCTTTCAAATAATATACGTTTGGTCAAAATCGGGATAAAACGGTAGAACAAAACATCAGTCACGTCTCGTTGATGCAGGTTTGTTAGCAGGCGAGAAAGCCCCTCATATCTAAGCGTAATCATTTGAAACGGCTGAAAAAACGTACTTTTCAGCGATAAAATTTAATATTATCAGCAGCGATGGCATATCTCGTGTAAAAAGGTGCAAAGGAAAACGAGTGCAAAAAAGTTTATTGAAAAATCAGTTATGGATTTTTGTGCCCATTGGTTAGGCCCACTTGAGAGTGTTATGTCGACATATGCTGAGTGGGAAATGCCGTTACGTTGGACGTTTTGAAGATGGTAAAAGTTTGGTTTAGGTAACAAATGGTTAATGTAATGCAATGGCCACTTTTGTCACCGGTTCATATCACTATGGAACACCTCTGGTCAATTGTGAAACAAAGAATGATCGCAACAACGTCCAAAACGCCAATGAATTTTTTAAGCGAATCCAAGATTCACGGTATGGTTTACCACAGGATACAATTAACCATTTAATAAAGTATATGCCGCGATGATGAAGGCTGTTGTCGTAAATAAAGATTTCGCTACGAAATATTAATTAAAAATTAGGTTGCAATTATTTTATCTTTCTGAAGTAGTGACTATGTTCAAATAATGAATATATTAAATTTATTTATATTTAAAATGACTGATGAAGTTTACTTTATTAAATAAATAAAATTAAAATCATAAAAACATAACCCCATATGTTTTATGAGGCCAAATTATGAAAGTTGTGTGCTAGTTGCTAATTATTTACCCGATCCTGTATATAGCCCTTGGGGCAATAATTATTTTTTTATTATTTTTTTTTTTTTTTTTTTTTTGTCAAATTAATACCATAGATAGCGCATTTAACACTGAAAAGTTGGTTATTGAAAACTAAGTTTCGCAAAAACACCAGATAAGTCTTATTTAATATAACTCCTCGATATAAAAATACTAGACTTTTGAAAATTGAAATAAATTTTTTCCGTTTTATTACAATATATTAAGCTTAAAGTTATTTTTAGGTACTTTAAGTTAAGTCTGGATTGTTCTCGAAGCTTCGAGCCGTAACTGCAAAGAAAAACTAAGAATCAAAATTGTACTGGAGAAGCTTTATTTGAAATTATATTTACGATATCATTTGTATGTAAACAATAAGAATTTGCACTTGGTTAAAATTGTTTTCGAAGTAAATTCTTATCGATTATGAAATTTTCAGAGATTGGCTATGGCCCAATATATACTAATGCGTTTGAACTATAATATATGAAAATTTTATCCTGAGTTGGATTTATTAAAAGGCACACGATTGAGCCAAAATAAAAAATAAATCCCGATTTTTAACTTTGCATACCTTTGTTGAAATTGCGGGCATAAAAAAGATCAAAAAATTAGATTAATTTAAAAGTATGTATTAACAAATAAATCCGAGAGCTATAAATAAAACTTAAAAAATAACAAAAATACACAGAATTTAAACTTTTCATATTCCATTTATTATTAAAATTCCCGGTATTCAGCTAAATCCACCTCAAAATTGCAACTTAAATAAAAACTTTTATTAAGAAGAAAACTTATATTGTGTTATTATTAAAACACTGGAAATCTTTTGAAGCTGAATCTTTGAAGTGTTTTAAGATTCTTAAAGAACAAAAAAAAATTCCTTTTGAACTAAAAGTGCCTCAGAATCCAATTTTAAACAAATTTTTAAGAATTAATTCCGAAGTTTCTTAATATTTCTATAGAAAAAAGCTGCACGATTTTTTAAAACAAAACAAAAATACTCAGAATCTTAAAAGTTTCTTGCATAAGAAAACTTCTCCCAGATTTTGCTACGATCAAAAACTTATAAAAATAAATCTGTAAATATGAATAGAATTGAACGGTATTTGGACTCTTAAAAAAATACCTTAGAAGGTTTTACTAATTATCGAACTTTTAGGAAATATTTTTTATGAAAAAGTATCAATGTAAAAAATTTCTTGCATTCTCAGAATCTGAGAGTTTGACTTAAAAGTATTCCGTTTATGGGAAGTAAGTAGAATTCTCAAAACATAAGAGTTCGACAAAACAAATACTTGGAAACTGAGAAAAGAAACTATAATTGTTATGTTCGGTTTTGTTTTGTTATTTATGTGATAAATGATGTTTTGGATGGTAACCATTTTTTTTTTTTTTTTGTTTCAATTAAAAACTAAATATCACGGTATATCCGACTAGGAAATGAGCAGGTTTCCCATGACAAAAACTACCTGTATTACAAAATGTTGTTGATTATAACTATATACAGTTTGTCAAGAAAATCTTAGCACAGAAAAAAAAGTTGAAAATGTTATTTTCATTTAAGAATGTCAACAACAAA
Source organism: Cordilura impudica (assembly GCA_963682025.1). Classification (NCBI taxonomy): domain Eukaryota; kingdom Metazoa; phylum Arthropoda; class Insecta; order Diptera; family Scathophagidae; genus Cordilura; species Cordilura impudica. The sequence goes on from OY821519.1 coordinate 186,121,129, forward strand.
TTCTTTATAAATTCGGACTATATGACGCCAACACATTAAAAAAATTGATAATACCCCAATTACCAAAAGTGATTGTGTCAAATACCTTGGAATGCACTTGGATCGTCGACTGACATGGAAGCATCACATAAAAGTCAAACGATAACATTTAAATATACAAAATAAAAGACTGTACTGGTTGATTGGACCTAAATCTCAACTAAATACCGAAAAAAAGTTAAGACATTACAAGGCTATTTCAAAACCCATTTGGACATACGGGATTCAACTGTGGGGGACTGCAAGCCATTCGAATATCAAAATAATTCAAAGGTATCAGTCTAAGACACTTAGACTTATTGTTCATTCACCATATACCATTCACCATTCATTCACCATATACTAACGAGGCAATACATAATGATCTGAAAATTCCATCAGTGAAGTAAGTCATAAGACATTTTAGCGAAAAGTATTTGACTAGACTAAGTAATCAGGACAACCCCGGCTAGACTGAAGAGATACCACATCCTAGACCTTCCTTACCGAAGCTAGTTAAATTATTTAATATTAAATGTCATCAACATTTAAATTTCTGTTTTTTAAATTTTTTTTTTTTGCCCTTTAAACAAACTATGTATTATTAAAATCTTTGTTAATAACGTAATTAATTCTTTAATTTTGTGACAAATTTAAATTTAATTATTTTCATACCCATATCATGTAAAAATGTATATACTATTGTTAAACTTAAAATTTAATTATCTGAACTTATAGTTGTACTTCTAAGAGTACATCTACCAATGTCATTTTAACATTCATCGAATTAGCTTATTATCTTGATGTATGTAGATAGATTGTAATTTAAAAAAAAGTACAAAAAAAAAAAAAATAAAAAAGGACACACCAACAACGAAAACAAATTTCTACACAATGTGTCCTACGATTACCATGGGACCGCATATTTAAATAAAAACAAGTAAGAAAATTATAGTCGGTCTAGACCGACTATACGATACCCTATACCATGCGTTTAGAAACCCTATCTCTTAGGACCAACTAAGTGGATATTGAAAATAAGCAAAAACCAAATTTGAGTGGGATTTTTATTAATTTTTTTGGCTGCAGATATGAAAAAGTTCATAACGGATGCTATATCTATAAAGGGACTAGGTCCAAAAATGGACCGATCCTGATCATGTTTGGTAAAGTCTCTTGTATTTTGCACAAATATGTACAAACAAAATTTGAGAAGAATCAGTGCAATATTTTTGTTTTTTAATAGATTTAAGTGAAGATCGGGAAGCAGCTCTATATTGGGTCAAAGGGATCATTTTTGGACTACTCATTAGTGGATATAATGAACGCATACAAACCCAATTTGAGTAAGATCTATATGACAATTTGGATCTTATGGCAATTTATGTCGATTTCATATGGGTAATTTGTATGGGGGCTAGGTCTGAACATGGACCGATTCTCACCAATTTCAATAGCGTTCATCCCATGGCCGATAAAAGCTTATATACCAAATTTCGTCAAAATATGTTCATATTTGCGACCTGCAGTTTGATTACAAGCTTTACATGGACACACAGACGGACGGACGGACGGACGGACGGACGGACATTGTTAAATCAACTCAGAAAGTGGTTCTGATTCGATCGGTATAATTAAAGATGGGTCTAGGTCAAATATTTTTGGTTGTTACAAACAGCAGCACAAAGTCATTATACCCAAACCACATAGTGGTATTGGGTATAAAAATGCCAGGAAAACGAGTTTGCCAAAAAAATATTATTCAGTTGGTTTATTTCAATTATTATAGTGACAAATCAGCCAGGGAAATCTCTATCATGTTCTCTCTTAAAATAAGGACTGTGTACATCATTATATCCCGTGCTGACGCGGCGTGTCGAAAGGAAAATAACTAAAACTATTTACGATAAGCCGCATTCCAGCACAAGGGGATTAGCTCTTCAAGTGAATAATGATTCTGGGTTGAGTGTTTCACATGAAACCATCCGAAATTAAATACATAAACACAAATATTCCTTAGGAGTGGCTAGGATAAAATCTGTGTTCTCAATGAAAAATATTGAAAACAATTTACATTTTCTATAGAGCACATTTCACTTCCTCTAGAGTACTGCGATGACGTTAATTTTTTGTGATGAGACGGAAAATATGGATTCCAAAAAATTAGGCGAAAACCTCGAACGACATTAGAGAATAAAAATTTAATTGGTAAAATTTGGATGAAATAAAAAAAGCTTATCTTGGTTCCTTTAAATGAACTGACCGTTAGTGTTCGACAATTCGGTATTGTTGACCCGGAAAATTCATATAAGTTCATATACAAAATTTCCCAAGATAATGATCCGAAACATAAATGTCATTTGTGTAGATCCTGGTTATTATACAACTGTACCAATGATTGATACCCCTGCCCCGAGTTCCGATATGAACCCTATCGAAAACTTTTGGGTCCATCTAAGCAAAAACGTCGGTAAAAGGCCGCCAACAAATAAAAATGATTTATTTAAGAAGAGTGGGAAAAAAATACCTACAGAATATAATATTCCAAAGCAGACGTTCAATGCGCAGACGTTTGCAGTTAGTAATTCATGCTCAAGGTGGACACACAAAATATTAGCAACGAAAAACCTATAAATGTACAAAAAAATAAATATTTTACCGAATTAAGCTTAAGTGTGAAAACATATATTTGACAACATAGAATTTGAACTGTTTACTTTTTTAATATTTATTAGTATATTTTTTATTGCAGTTGAACTTTTTTGTATTTGTTATATTTATAAACATAATCGTATATAACAGCTCAGATGGAATTAGAAATCAATGTTTATTTTGAGGTTTGTATTTTTTCTTCATGTGCAAAGATTTTATGGACAAACTGTATATATATATATTCAGAATGTGAATAGCAATAGAACATGACTGAGTCTATTTTTAACAAGACTTAAGAACTTGTCTTAAAGACTATACACCAATATGTGAATATGATATGCGTTGCAGCTGTTATTTGTTTTCTCATTTTAATTTTCAATAGCACAACTTTAAATCATTTATTGAGCATGACTTTGATTTTGTATTGAGTACAAAAATTGTATCGGTCATTAGCATTTATAATCTCTGAAAGTTGAGCTTGACTTTTGGTTTTAAAATACAAATCAAAAAATAAAAACTATATTTTAAAATTTACCTTATATCATATAATGAAACATTTGATACCTTATACCATGAGTTAAGAGAACGGGTCTTAGGTCCATCAAATTGCATATAAATTTGTTGCCTGCCCATATGAAAAAACTTCATATCGGATGCTATTTTTATATGGAGACTTATACAACCGAATTTGAGAAAAATCTGTGCAATAGTTTATTTTTTAAACATTTAATTGAAGATCGAAACGCAACTTTATGACAGGATTTATTTTTGGGATACTAACTATTGGGTGTAGTAACCACATACAAAGCAAATTTGATTAACTTGGATCTTAGTGTAATGTAAGTCCACATTTGTATGTGGACTAAGGCTGAACATCCACTGATTTTATATAAATTTCAATACCAAATATATTTACAAAAATTCATCAAAATATATTCATATTTGCGAACTGCAATTTAATGAAAAGGTTTGGATGAGAACACAAACAGATGGACGAAAGAACCGACATCGCTAATTAGTGGTATAGGGTATAAACATAATTCAATATCCCGATGGTCGTATCTATGATAAATTAAAGCAGTTCTATAAGAGTTTAAAACGAAATTTTTAAAATATAAAAACAGTATTCATAAATACAAAATTTTCATAAACCTAGAATAGTATGAAATTATTAGAATACCCCAAAATAACTTCAATATTTAATGCGCTTAAGATTTTTATATACCTCAAAAAAAAACTTGAAATATTGTGTCAAAAAAATATAAATTTGTTAAAAAAAATTAAAACAATTGAAACGAAATAGTGATATTCATTAGTGTTCCCATATAGTAGTAGAAAAAATTCTTGTGTTTTTTAGACTTGATCTTTTTGTAAAATTAAATTGATTTGTATTTTTTTTTATAATTTACTAGTCCTAAATTACTAATCCCACTATATGGCTAAACCCCTCAACTTTTAGTATTCTCTTTCGTAGTTAATTTAACAGTCTCTGTTAAGAATTTAACATTTTTGAAAAACATAGTTAACTTTCGTCGCTAGCTTCATACTCTTACATCCTTATTTGAGAAAATTTTAACGATGTATAGAAGGATTTTTTAATTCAAATTAATTGAAGTTTAATTCGTTTCGATAATAAGATAATCGACAAATATTTATATGAGTCACTATCAGGGAATGCAAATACCCGGCAATTTTAATTACCGGGAAAGTTCTGTTTTTTTTTTAGCAATACACGTGCAAGAAAACGAACTCAAAATAAAGCTCAAAATAACACTCGAATTTGAGTGGTTTATGTGTGTTCGAAACAAAAAATACGTGATAGAAAAATGTTCGTGTAGATAAGGAAATATTAAAACGAAACACAGTCATGATTGTGTTGGGCACCGTACAAAATTTAGAAACACACATAATTGATATGAAATTAAAATATTTAAGTTGGCTGCTTTACAACAGAACATTGTTTGTTTCATGTGTGTATTTTCTCAACCTTGTAAAATCCATAAATAAAAAGAGCAAGAAAGTTAATTATGGTCTAGGCCGCTGTACGATACTCTACACTACGAATTTCAGAAAAGTGTATAAAGTACAAGTACGAGTTTAATGGGCAATATAATTTATATAATAATCTAACCCATAAAAACAAAGTTGTTATTAAAACTCTTTCTTTCTTTATGCATATGAGTTTTGAATCTCACCGTGACTGTGGGTGACTATCTTAAAATTAATCTTTGGCCACAACAGGTCTATGGTCAGATCCATCGGATGAGGGAAAGTGGGGTTTTAATCTCTCCGTGACTGTGCGTGACTATGCGTGACTGTGTGTGACTAAGTCAAAGTTAATCTATATCGACCAAGTATATCGACCAAGTTTCAGATCGATCGGATGAGGGGAAGTGAGGTTTTAATCTCTCCGTGACTATGCGTGACTTGACTGTGCATGGTTCTGTCAAAGTTTATCTTTTTTTCACAGCAAGTGTATGTACCAAGTTTCAGATCGCTCGGATGAGGGGAAATTACATTTAGATCACTCCGTGACTGTCTATGCGTGACTGTGCGTGACTACCCCAAAATTAATCTGTAGTCACAACAAGACTATTGGCCAAGTTTCAGATCAATTGGATGAGAGGGAATGGGGTTGACCCACGACAGACAGTAATACAGACAGAGAGTATGAGTTAAAAGATTTTAAAAACTAAATAAAATAAAGTTCATATTAGAAGTAATTATTTTATGCAGACTAGACTTGAGGAATTTTGATTTTAATTGATTTTTTAAAACACCTTTAAATCTTTTGTTGTTTTTTTTTTTTTTTTCAAAAATTTTTGTCAATGGTAAATAAAATACACTTTTAGAAATGAAGTGTTAATTTTTTTTTTTTTTTTTATATTTGGCTATCATATTTGTTCCGGGGAAGCCCAGAACGGGAAATCCAGGGATGCATTCGTTATTGTCACTAACAATGAGTAAAACTAAGAATATTGTTGCCAACTAAAAAAAAATTTAGATTGTCGGATAAAATCAGATAGTGATCTATTAATAAAATCTTTAACGCTGGCAAAATAAAATGTTAAACTAAACTTTAGAGAAATAAATCAAATTAAAATGGTTTTAGAAGATAGAACAATGTTTAAAAAGTTTCAAAAACTTATGAACTATAATCGGACTGCCAAAAACATCACTTTGAAATTTAAAGTAATGCAACAGATCGCCAGTAATGGCATGGCTCTTTCCCGAATCTTAACACAAAATCAGACAATTATCACACTGTTATTAAACGATTATGAATACAAAATTTTATTTAAGGGTCGCTCGATCGTTCAGATTTTCGGATTATGTGAAAAGATCTATGACAATTTTGGCGGTGGTTTGAAATTTTATATAAAAAAAAAAATCACCTGCCTATTGTTTGCTTCAAATGAAGCAAATTGATTTTCAAGATAAATGTGCAAAATTATTTTCTCAATATTTCTTGTAATCGCTTTGATATTAAAAGATAAACTAAATACGTGTTTGTATTAAAATTCTTCAGAGATAAGAGAATACGAAAATCAGCAATATTTTTTTTTTTTTTTTTTTTTTTTTTTTTTTTGCTGTGTTAACAGAAAGCGAAATATTTACGTTCACACTTGTAGAAAAAAAATCATAAGCATGCTTTACTAAACAGTTTTAGTTCGTCAAAGCCTGACTTTAAAATTACTCTGGCTTGAGTAATTGACCTTGACCAATAAAGAAAAGATGTGCTTTTTTTAGTTTCATTGAGCTGGATTTTTTTTTATCTATATCATGACCTCCTACTTAGGATTATTGTTGAACATTAACGAAAAAAAAAAAAAAAAAAAAAAAAAAAATGCCCTGAAATTGTTGTTAAGCGCTAACGGATACAAAAACAAAATAATGAATTACATAAATAGGGCTTATGAAAAAAAGAAGAAAAAATGATAATAAATAAAATAAAAGAAAAGAAAATAAAGTAGGCCATTAACACTTACGCAACTAAACCTCCCAGAAATGCAACTGGACCACCGCCAATTAAACGTATTTTACGATGACAGGAATCGAATAGTGAGGATCGGGCTGACGGTGGTGTCTGTGATGTAGGTGACATTGAAATTGTGGTTGTTGGTGATGTGTTCGTGGCAATTGACGATGGAGAAGCTACGGCAACGGCCACCAGTAATGACGGTGGGGCAACAGCGGAACAATATGAAGTTGTTGAGTTGTTGTTGCTGCTGCTACAACTAACTGTTGTAGGCGACAATGAAAGAGGAGATGATAATGATGAGGATGTCGCTGGTGGGGATGTTGTTGTACAACTTTTTAATGTTGTATATGTTTTGATGTAATTGTTGTTGTTATAATTGTAAATGTTTTTGTTGTTATTATTATTGTTATTGCTGTGATTATAACTACTACTACTGCTACTACTAAAATAACCCGTACGTGTTGTTGACTTAGTTTGTTGTTGTGTTGCAGCACTACCTTGCTGACGTTGTTTGTTGTTGTTTAATCCTGTTTTATCATTAAGATCAGCAATAAGTTTTGAAGTTTTTCCAAGTTCAGCAGTTTTTGATTTTTTTGTTCTCATAAAAGCAAATGGAGTTGCTGACAAAAGACCACGACTTAAGAGATGTTCTTTAAATGTAAATGTTGTTTGTGAAGTGCCTGAAGAAGAATTCGTCACTGTGGTTTTAGCCGAAGATGCTGATGATGATGAAGAAGAACAGCCAGATGACTCGTTCGACGTTACAGATAAGCCAGATGAGGCTGATGATGATGTTGACGAGGTGGAGGTAGTCGAAGAGGCAGATTTATATTTCTTTATTTTATTTATAGTAGTTGTAGTTTTTGAGGTTTGTAACAATTTCTTTTGTTGTTGTTGTTGTTTCTTTGTTTGTAATTGATATTCTGCTTTGGCTTCAAAACTATGTTGCTGCTGTTGTTGATGGTGACGGTGATGATAAAGAAAAGATTGTTGCTTTACAGATGATGCTTGATTTGTTGGTTTGTTGGTATGGTATTGATCATGATACTGGTACTTTGTACCTGCTGCTGCTGCTGCTGCGGCTGCTTGCAGTATTAGTGGTGTTTTTGTTGTAGCTGTTGTATTCGTACCAATCTCAACAATATGCGTGGGCGTTTTCAACATTATCTTGGCATTTGTTGAATCAAATTTATCTTTTTGGGTTTTTCTCTGTGTATTTTGTTTTTATAATATGAAAATATTCACATGTTGCTGTCACTTTCTAAATAAAATATTTGTCACTTTCCATTTGTTGGAAAAATCATAATTTTTTTCTCTCTTTTTTTTCTAATTCGTATTATTTTTTAAAAAATTATCATTTGTAATAAATTTCGTTTTATATATTTTGTTTATTGATTTTCTTTAAAGAAATATTTAATCATTAGTAAAGCACATATTTATTGAATATGGTCTTGTTTGCATTTCTCAGTATTCTCCTTGATGTGTGTTTATATTTACTTTAACAAAAGAATATAAACCAATTTTTTGTTATACTTTGTTGAGAAAATAAACGCATTGTGAATTGGTGATGATCATGATATTGATGATCATACCATATAATGGCAATTTTCCATGGGAATATTTTTCCATGGCAACAAGGTTTAAAAAATAGGGCAAGATGGAAAAAAGTCTTTGTTGTGTATTTCATAAACTATAGCATATGCTTTTACTAGTTTTATTATTTTTTTTTTTTAGTTTTTCTTTTTGTATAGTTTACATTTTTGTTTATCTTATTTGTTGACTTTTTTGTAACTCAATATCGTGCGTTAAGTATTTATTTAACAATACAAATAAATGAATTTTTAAAATATGAATCATTTTAAACACTTCAAAACGTGTGAGACTTTATCAAATGAAGCTGTGATATCAATGAATAATAAGAATATTATGATTGTTGTGCAACTTAGTTATAAGTACTTTTTGAAACACACCTGTAGTGTGTGTGTGCGATTCTGTAAATTTAAACGATCCGACAATCACAAAATATAATGGCTATTGTTGTTTGCACTAACGATTAAGTGATTCACTAACTACGCCTTAACGATAGTCGACAAATCTATTTTTCTATTTAAATTGTAAACGAGTGGCATCTCTGTCAAAATAAAGGAAAAACACAAAGAAGAATAGAAAAAAAAAAACAAATCACTTCGTGTTTGACAGGATGATTTTATATTTATGTTTAATTTCTTTATTTTTTATTAACATTTTTGTTTATTTATTTAAAAATAAAATAATGAATTGAATATGGTATTTAATTTTTTTGTTTACATAAAAAGTTTTTATAATAAAGCAAAATATTTTCACTATTTTATGATTTTTATTTATGTATGACGACATTTCAACCTAAAAATTTAAGTTTTTATCGATTGAATAAACAACACAAAAATGGTTGTCGTTTAGATAACAACAACAGCTGACTTTAACGATAGCGAATATCGTTTAAAAATTTTACTGAATACCAAAATCGACAATTTTGTTGTTTTCTTTTTTGTAACGATTCGATTATCGTTAAAAGAAGTTATTGAATCGCACTACTGATCATATTTAAAACACACAGAAAACAGATTCAATGCGTCAACCGAATTTATTACCAACTGATAGTGTTAATGATTACGATTACAATTCTGTTATCTTAAATGTAAATATTTGATCACAATAGAAAATGGTTCGCTGCTAAAGTTAAACTTTAGAATAATTCGGTTGGCGAATTTTTTTTGTGGGTATGGATCAGAGAATGACAAAATTGTAATTTTAAGTACTCTTAGGGCCATTATTACAACTTGCCAATAGCTAAAGTTAGGATGTTATCGGGCAGATTATTAGTTATTCGTTATTACAACTATACTTTAAGCTAAAAGTCACCGATAAGCTAAAGGGAAAATATTGTTGCCTTTAACTTTTAACGTGAGGTTTATGTATTTAATGTTGCCACATTTTCTGATCTATGAAGAAGAAATTCACACCAATTTAGTTTTGGAAATAAATTTATTTGCATATACTTAAATATATGCTTATATATTTTTAAAAAGTTTTACTACACATCTACAACAATTATGCAACTTATAATAAAGGTTTTTAGTTTTCATTCTATAGTTTGCTTGCGAACAAATAAAGGAACGTTGCCACTACGTATTTTATATAGCAATTCATTTGGTCAAAAGTAATCGGTGTTTCCTTTGGTGTTGCCACAATATCAAAAATATTAATTTTATTTTACTGGGAAGTTGTAATAACGAAAAGAAGTTAAAGGTAACTTTATTGCTCACTTTAGCTAAAGTTACCTTTAACTAACATTTACTTTAAAGGCAAGTTGTAATAATGGCCCTTAAAGTATTAGTGGTCAAACATGTATGAGTGGTTGACGTTAGAAAAAAAACGATACCCATACAAACCATATTCAAACCAACTGCAACTTAAATAACTACAAGTGTTGGCAGTCATGTGTATACGAACACTCATGTAATGTTGTATCCCAGTACAATTGGATGTAAGTAGAAGTTGTGTATGTTAATTGCCATACCCATAGTTATAAGTATGAAATATGCATAAGTATTTACATATGTATACTTAGAGTATATTTATACTTAAGTATTTATAGAGTATATATATTTTTTTTAAAGTTATTAACGAGCGAAGAAAAAAGTTTGATAAAATTTATATAATTACAAAATTTTATCAATCAATAATTTCCAAACAATTAATTGTATTTTAAAAATTCATTAAAATTTTTATTTTAGGTAAATATTCAAACATTTTACTTCATTTTTTTCAAATGTATTTCAGAAATTATTTCAGAAAGTACCAAATGTATTTCAGTAATTATAAAATTTATTTTTCAGTAATTATAAAATTTATTTCAGAAAACATCAAATGTATTTCAGATATTATCAAATGCATTTAAAAAATTTTAAAATGTATTTCAGAACATATCAATTGAATTTCAGAAAATATCAATAGATTTTCAGAAAATATCAATTGAGTTTTAAAATCAAAAAGCAGTTTAGCCTACAATAACGAAAATTTGGTTTTGTTTCTATTAGTGATTTGCAGTCACAGAAAATGTTTACCAATATTTGGATTTACTTTTTGTGCACTGGAAAATAAAGTTAGGTAATTATTCAAACATTTTACTACACTTTTTCCAATTGTATTTCAGAAACCCAAATTTATTTCAGAAAGTACCAAATATATTTATTATAGGCACACTTAGAGTATATTTGTACTTCAGTATAAAATGTACTAATTATAAAAGTAAAACATCTTAGCAACCTAAATGATTTAAAAATGATTAACGACCTGAATAAAAAAGATATGATAAAATTTATATCATTAAATAATTTCCAAACAAAACTTGTCAAAGCCATTTTTTTAAAAACTGATGCCAAACCGAATTTTCTATTAAATTCTTAAAAAAAATTAGACAATTAAGTTTATTAAAATTAATAAAAATTCGCTGATAAAAATGTTTAGCTATAAAATCAAAGAACAAATTTATATTTCATTACCATAAACTAAATTTTAGCTAATACTTTTTTTATACAATGGTATCAATAAAATAATCCTGTCCACTGCTCTAATAATTTGGAACACTCCAAAACATGAAATTTGTATGAAAACTGCAATTATGTATTCAAACACAAACTCTTAAAAAAGTACTACCTAAAAAAAGAAAACATCTTAGCACCCTCATAGTGCGTTTACATCTGAGTAAAATTTAGTAGATTTTAGTTGAAATATATTTCGAAATCTATACCGTTTACATCTAACTTTCTTGACATTTTGTGAGATTTTGTTTCCACAACAATGAACAGCTGATTAAAATAAAACATATAAACTAGATATACCAAAAATAAACAAAACAATAGGAAAATGGAAATATGGAAAATTCTAAAAAGGAACAGATTTTATAATTATATTATGCATCAAAAATTAAAAAAGCACAAACTGAAATAGAAATTTTGCAAAAAAAAAAAAAAAAAAAAAAAAAAAAAAAAAAAAAAAAAAAATAGCATTTGTTAACAGCAAAAACAAATTCATTTTCCACAATTATTATTTAGCAGATTGGAATGGGCACATGTCAGTATAAAAAGTTATAACTTTTCAATTACTAAATATGTTTTTATTATAAATTCGTAATTTTTTTTAATAATTAATATTTCATTTCAATTTGTTTACTTTTGTTTTTAAATGTCAATTTTTCAGTCACTGCGTTGTAATTTTCTACTGCAGTATTAAAAAAACACAGTAGTATCATTTAATAGTGCCTAAGTTTGACAAGATTTTGTGACAAGATTTGCACAAATCTAGTAACGAGCTAGATTTTGTTTTGTATGGGAGCTAGATTTCCCTCGAAATCTCGTATATACTAGATTTTGCTTAGATGTAAACGCACTATCAGTGATTTAAAAATGATTAACGACCAGTATAAAAAAGTTTTCATAAAATTTTTATCGTTAAAAATTTAAATGATTAAATAATTTCCAAACAAATAGTTGTATATTATTAGTAAAATTTTAATTTAGGCAATTCTTCAAACATTTTTCTAGTTTCCGGCCAAAGGCAATTTTTTATGGCCGATGCCGAAGTTTCGCCATATTTACAAGGTTCGGCCAAGCCAAATTTCCTATTAAATTCATAAATTAATTTGTCTTCTATTCTAAAATCCACAAATGCTTCAAAGCAAGCATTTTTATCTTCGGTATTTACTTGAAGGTACACCGTTATGTGGCCGTGAATATTTATTAAATTTGGCGTTTGCTTTTTTGCATATTTCAGAATCTTCCGGCACAGTCGGCAGCATAGTCTGTTCTATAGAATAAACCCATCATCCTTCTCGATTTCAAGAAAACAAGTCCATATAACACTATTTCCTGTTTTTATCAATAACTCACACCTCTCCTCAAGGAGCGACAGGTTTTGCTGAATTGGACCTCACAAAACTCCATGTAGTGTTGTTCTTAATCATCCTCAGATTCCAAAATTTCAAACCGCAAAATCGTACCTGCTTCGCTTTTCGAGAAATATATATATATATATATATATGTCTATATATTTGTTCTGCAAAAATGATCATAAACTGAATCATTTTTCACTTTAATTCGAATTTTAAATGGATTCACAATATGCACAACCATAAATAATATATGCAGTGAATGTCTACTTGATATATATATAACTGCAGAATAGAACGAGAGAAACAGAGAGAGAGTTTTGCGCATACGCTAGTCGGCGATTCGCAACTAAACCAAGCGCACGCACGCAAATCAAATAATAATGAAAAAAATGAATACAAAGACAAAAACTCTCACTCTGAAAATGGAGTCAAGGTGTGTGGGCCATGTGGTAAGAAAATTCTCTTCGGGAAAGCAAGTGCTAATAAATTCCTCATTACTACAAAAATTGAGGGTTTGATAAAAAAAATTCATCAATATCAATTATGATATACAAAATGAAAAATTTCCTGTAAGCATTTGCAGAACTTGTTATCTGACTATGCTTGACGCAGATAAGAATATTTTCAAACGGCCAATCCAAAATATGCCTGATTACGAAAGTTTAATTTTGCCAAAAAGTACTCGTACAACTCCTGATGTATGTAACTGTTACATATGCCTAACAGGTAGATATGTAGGTCATCAAAAACCAATAACTCCAAACAGACTAATTTGAATAATGAAATTAATTCGCCCAAAGGTTCGCGTTATGGTGCGACAAACGTTGCAAAACTTCCAAAGAAAGATAAAGAACCTAAAAAAAGGACTTCCATACAGCGATGTATCGAATGCCACCAAGAGATTGGCAAGGGGATAAATCATAAATGTAAGAATCATCAAAACAATATCTCTAATATTGTTGAAAAACTTCCAGGTGTTGCTAAAGAGCAAGTTGCATCTAATGTTGTCAGAGAAAAGATTAAAGCTAAAGACGGTGCAAGCCGTTATATTGAGAATGAACAGGTTGAGTTAGGTACAAAAGGGTCCAAAATGAGAGTAGTTTTTAATTCTTCAATAAGAGAAAATATTAAATTTACTGAAGTTAGTTTGGACAATTTTCGGGCTAACGTTGGCTATCAAAAAATAAAATGAACAAAGTTACCAACTTCCTGAGAGCACATGGTGGAAAAAATTCTGTCCCGGCTCATTACAGGGAGCAATCCAAGTTCCTTGAAGACGTCTATCATACAGCTAAATATTCATTTGAATATGACGGAGGACAACACGGTATGAGACCAGTAGTCTTTGCAAATGCGGAAGAAATTATCGAGACTGTAATAATAGAAAGGGATTTTGAAAGGACTACTTGCGTCAAAGTAATGGCAGATGGTGGCCAGGGCTTTTTGAGAACGACAAAATGTCAACTGAAAATTCTGAAAATAAAAGATGTAAATATTCGGAGGGTGGTAGTCTAGGAAAAAAAGCCAAGTTAATGAGCGTTAAGCGTATCGTGCTGTTGTGCATAGTTGCAAAAATAAAAGAAACGTACGATAACGACATTTCTTTTAAATTTGTTTGCGATTTTAAATTGCTACTAATTATCAACGGACAGCAAACTGCTACAGCACTGTATCCTTGTCCATACTGCTTTGTTAGCCTCAATGATCTAAGAAAAAGTAATATGGAAAAGGAAGAAGCTAGCAGTGCTGCAACCAGTGCTGCCAGCACTAGCTCCCAAGCAGATAATTCAGACAGCTTCTTGAGATTAAAAACTTATGGAGACTTACGTCGTGATTATGTAAAATTTGAGAAATTAGAAAAGAAGAAAAAATTTGCGCAAGAATGCCACAGTACCGTCAATAGTCCGCTATTTAACGAGAGTAATGATACCCCTGTGTTACAGAAGTGTGTAATTCCCGAATTACACATTTTAATGGGATTCGTCAACCATTTATTTTGGAATGGTTTGGTACCTCTTTTGGGAAGAGACATTGCTCTGGAATGGCCGAGAAAATTGAAAATTGTTTCAAGAAATTACCATGGGGAATGTTTTGAAGGCAATGCCTGTAGATATTTGTTGAAAGCAGCTGATAAGCTTAACGATTATGATATCTATAAAAATGTCGGATTTCTAGCTCTTCTACCTTATATAAATGCCTTCAATAGTATGGAACGAGTAGTCAACTGTTGTTTTAGATCAGGTAAAGTAGGAAAGGGATATTTGTCAGAGTTAGATAGGAATTTCAAAGCATTAAATATGATTGAGCATGTTTCTGAAACTCTAAAAATCCATGCTCTGCAAGAACACATTGAACAATGCCTTCAATTTATAGAACATGATAACGGGTTGGGATATTGGTCGGAACAAGCCGGAGAATCGGTCCACCGCTCATTTTTGAGCATCTGGGAACGCTATAAGATAAATTCACTCGAAAATTAATTATATGATACCAACCTCCTCAAGGCAGTTATTGAATTCTGGCCAGTGAACACATAATTAAAATATTGAAATAATAATAAAAAAATGAAATGAAAAAAAAAGATTATAAATTATAAAAAAAATACAAAAAAACTATAAAACAAGAAATGAAAAAAAAATTATAAATTAAAAAAAAAATACAAAAAAAAATTATAAAAAATTAAATGAAAAAAAAATTATAAATTTAAAAAAAAAAATACAAAAAAAAAACTATAAAAATGGAGCCAAATAACCACACGTCCACGTCGTTGGCTCTGGGTTGCGCTAAAAATGGAACGAGTGACTAATTTAATCGATGAGGAATGGTTGTGCATATTGTGAATCCATTTGAAATTCGAATTAAAGTGAAAAATGATTCAGTTTATGATCATTTTTGCAGAACAAATATATAGACATATATACATGTATTTCTCGAAAAGCGAAGCAGGTACGATTTTGGGGTTTGAAATTTTGGAATCTGAGTATGATTAAGAACAACTCTACATGGAGTTTTGTGAGGTCTAATTCAGCAAAACCTGTCGCTCCTTGAGGAGAGGTGTGAACTTGTACTCTCCTTAAGAAGCTAAGTATAAGACGCATCGATACAATATGTTCTTTTAATAGACACATGTCATTTAAGTACTTAATATACTGTAGCTACATTTCGATACCTATGCATACTTCATATGCAAAGTATATGTATGACATGCACCCAAGTATTTATATACACGTAATCTTTAATATCTATACAAGCATGTTATTTGAGTAGGTTGCGTGGAAACATGTTTGGTATAGGTATGAAGTAAATCAATAACTGTAGCATCGCAAATGTGTGTAAGACAGTATTTTAGTTGTTGCAGGCATGGGTATACACAACAACGAAAAACATGGTTACTTTTTTTTTGTGTACTTATTGTCATTCTGTGGTATGGATACATCTCAGGTTAACGTTTTTAGAGACGAATAAACAGTTTTATCAACCAAAAAAATAATTAAAAATCAAACAAATTTTGTTCAAAGCACTAAAGACAAGAAAATACTTCAATATTTTATTTCAAAAACCACTTTCAAAAAATTCAAATAATGTGTCCATGTTATCACTTCATGTGATATTAATAGTAATAGCTACAAAAGTTATTAAGGGATGAGTTCGTTTAAATCATAATTCGATTTTTACTTAGAGATATTAAAATTTTTATATCGTATACCACTATCTAATCAGGGTATAATGAGTTTGTGTTGATGTTTCTAACTACCAACAAAATTTCTGACCTACACCCTTTTATTATACCGATCGATTCATAATCACTTTCTGAGTCCCTCCGTCCGTCCGTCTTTCTGTCTGTCA
The DNA here is from genome assembly GCA_963682025.1 of Cordilura impudica. NCBI lineage: Eukaryota > Metazoa > Arthropoda > Insecta > Diptera > Scathophagidae > Cordilura > Cordilura impudica. Next base: position 186,137,559 of record OY821519.1, read on the forward strand.
CAGGTCGCAAATATGAACATATTTTTATGAAATTTGTATTTGTATTTTTATAGCGGTCATATGATGAACGCTGTGAAATTGGTGAAAATTGGTACATGTTCAGACCAAATAAAAAATAACCATAAAAATAACTCCTACCATACCGATTAAAATTGTCGTAAGATCCAGATTATTATATGTATATGTGGGTTGGGGTGGCCCTTAATAAAAAAGTGTTCAAACTCTCAGTCGCATCCCCTAGAAATATGCGGATAGCAAAAAAAAAACTGAGAAATGTGCAATGGGTTAACAACGTGGTAATAAAGCAATACTTCATATCTGAGTACTTATAAGTATAGAGACAAAAAAAAAATTAAGGCTTTAATCAATTTCTCAAAGTTGAAAAAAATGCCATCAGTTTTTATTCGATTTTGAAGTTTTATAGGTTTTTGAAAAGATAATTTAATACTGATCCCGAATTATATAACAATTTCTCGGAAAAATTAAACCATAGAAAGAAATTTTCGTTAAATATGAAAAAGTCATATTTTCCCCATATAAAACACACTTAAAATTTTCAATCGCGTTGAGCCACCTCTAAATGTTTTTTGATTGGCCCAAAACTTTGTATTTCTCAGTTTTTTGCTATTCGCATATTTCTAGGGGGTGAAACACTTTTCTTTCTTCCATATAATGAAGGGTCACCCTAGTGTGGGTGTATCATACCTACTAATTAGCAGACCAAAAGTAAACCCTGTCATAATACCCATATAATGCTGACTCCCGATCTTCACTTAATTCTATCAAAAGACAAAAATATTGCATCGATTTTTTTTAATTTGTTTCATATATGTGTTTGAAAAATATTAGATATTTCTGACCTAGTCCCAATACAAAAATGACATCAGATATGAACTTTTTCATATCTGCACGCCACAAATTAGTAACAATACCAGTTATCGTATTGTTAGTCTAGAACGACTATGCATAAGTTTGAAAATATATTCAAACTTTTTTATACAAAATATTAAAACAATTGGATAATTAGTGTTTCTAAAGCAAATTTGAACAAAAAAAAAAAAATGCGTGAAGTAATAATTATAATTTATAAAAAAAAAAAACATTAAAATCCCACTTACAAAAATATTACTAGAGAAGCTAGAGTGGTCACACAAACGGTTTTGCTTGTAATTAAAATGTACAATGAATATTGTGCTATAGAAAGGACTCTTGGAAATGGAATTGCTAACAAACAGAAAGGAAATTTATAATCGCTTTTCTAAGAAAAATCTTAACCTCTCCAACAGAAAAGATGCTTTTAATACAAACTCTTCGGTATTTTTGTGAGAAAAGGAATATATGCAGAAATGTAGAAATGTATCTAATGTAATGCGGGAAATATTGGGCTAAGCAAACTCCTTCTTTATTTCATTAAAAAATATGACTGTTGTAACAGCTACGTGCTTTCAGACTTTACCTAACTTCAAAGTCAAAATTTTTCTTTTGCTGATGCTAGAAGAGATGTAGAGAAAATATTTAAGCAGTTTTCTAAAAAAAATTATAGTTTCGAAGGCCATTTGCACTTGTTAGAAAAGTAGCAAGCAGATCGTTTGTCGTAAGTGGCATTTAAATTAAAGAGACGATTGATTACATACATTATTAAGACAGTAATGTCCTGACCTTGCCAAATGTAAGTATAGTATTCGTATATAAAAGAAGCTATGTTGTTTAAGTATCCAGGGAAGCAGACCGACCTAATTTAAACCCATGGAACGAAGTTGGGTTTTGAGTGAGTAGTAATGAAGGCCATAAAATAAGTTGGCAACAATTCCCCAAATTTTTCCCGTAAGTGGTACATTTACAGCAAGAAGGTCACAAATAATACCATAAAATTCCTAATGAAGAGAATTCCAGACAAAGTTAAATAAATCATTCACAACAACTAATTTTAGTTGTTAGTATATAACATTAATTTAATTTTTATAAAATTTATGTTTGATTAATTCAAAAGCTATGTTTTTTTTATGAAATAATTTTATTGATTTCATTCCTTAAAATAATAATAATCAGTAGCAGATTCCAGCCCTCGAAATTCGGGTGCAAATTCTACGAAATTTTATTTTTTCATTAAATAAAGACCCTAAAAGTATGCTAATCAATTATAGCCAATTCACAAATCAACACAAAAAACATTTTTATTACAAACACATTAACAAATTTAATAAAACATGCATAACATATGTGTAATTTTATGTATGTGTTAGCAGCAACTTTAAATGCAGTTTAATCAAAATATAGGAAAAAATATAAAAATCTGTAAATCTGCAAAACGGCTAACAAGAAATACCTTTAAAATAATATACGTTTGGTCAAAATCGAGATAAAATGATAGAACAAAACATCGGTCACAAGAAATCGCCTAGCCTATTAATATTATAGATATACAACAAAAAACATCTCATTCAATATTTAAGGACTACTGATATACTATATACCCTACTTCATATTGGACAACTTTCTGCAATCTGAAGGGCAAACTACTCGCAGTAATGATTTTTTTATATGGCTCCGGTGGAATATCACATCAAGAGAAATCAGTGAAAAACCTTGTGTGAAATATCAAAAACTATATAAAAGTTTTTGCAGTATATCTAAAATACTTTGCCCACAAACAGATTTCCGTATCATTTAAATAGCAAAAAAAAAAAAAGCCTTTAAAATCTTCAAAGGCCTTTTCAGTGGAAATTTGGTCGTCGTCGGCTCTACAATGATAAACAAATACCAATTAAAGTTCCATTGATGTGTAAATAGATATGCAAGTGAAAAAAAATTTTTGTGAATAGTAAAGCATTAAAATATGCTACCATCCCATCTGTTGAGGTACAAAAATATTGTAACATATAATTGACAAAGATTTGCATTTGACAATTTAAGCCAATACTTTTTACTGTAATGACATTAATTAAAAAAAATTCTTTAGATATAATGTTTATATATAGCCATAACAAATTCCAAACGACTGATAGAATTTTAAATTCCATTAACATGGATAATTTAATTAAGACCCTACGGTAAAAGTTATACGACGTATGACCTGCCACATTTGCATAACAGACATGGTTGTCATCTACTAATTAAACAAATTTAAAAATATAGAACATTTCTAAACCTTTTTAGATGATTTATCTTTTGTCTTTTCAATATTTGAAATAAATATGAAACCTCTTTTTTAAACAACAAAGGGCCGTAGTCCTATCGAAATAGGTTTTCAAAGAAAATCGAACACTAATCAAGCATAATTAATTTAAAAAAAGACTTGTTGATCGCATCGTTGTACTATTTTTAAAGTTTTACGTTATGAATCGAATCTCAATTCTTAAAATAATTTAGCATAAATAATTTAGCATAAATTATTTTAATAAATCAAAGTCTTTTTTTATACATAATACATTTGTTTATTATAAATCGTCAAAATAGTTTCTAAATAAAAAAATAATAAAAATATTAAACAAATATGACATAATATATTACCAGCTGGTTGGTTCTAATGTCAAACTGTCAACTTTTTTCTAATAATGAAATTACCTCTGTCTTCTGATGTCTATCTTTTTCACCCATTTCAAAGTTTCGAACCAAAGTGTTGATTTAAGAATAAATTTAATTCTTAATGCTGACAAATGTGACCAACGATAAAGTTAACTTAACGACAACTTTCGATATAGTATGTAGATGGTCTATTAACACATTATAATGCAAATCAAATGCTAATTAAGTTTAAAACTAATACGTTTTAAATGAAAAAAAAAGAAATGAAAAACAAAATTATAATAATGTTTTGTTTAATATAAAATGATGTGATCATGTAAACATGTTTTACTTCTAAGTTATAACAAAACAACAAAAGATGAAATAAACTTAATAAAAAAAAAAAGAAAAAAAAACAGAGCACACAATAACAAAATGTGAATCATCCATTAAAGAAAAATGTTTAATAATGTTCAAACCAAATTGTAAACTGATTTAGTATTTAACGCATTTAAGTATGTGAAATTTAAACCTCTTAAATACTAATTGGATTATTATGTTTTTTGTTTTATTATTTTTGTTGTTGTTGTTTAATTTTATTTGTTCATGTCAAAATTGTATACATAAATACGAGTATGTATGTCCATATACCAGGCAATGAACGTTAAAACTGTAATTTTGCGGATTTATTATTATTGTTCTTCAATATGAACATGTACCGTATATTTGTAGCATCTAGTCGTTCATTCTATAGAACTACCAGGCTAGACTCATGGCGATAAGGAAACTAATCAAATTCTTAATCCCATATTTTGGTTTTATATTTCTTTATTTTTTGTTAAAAAATTTAAATAAAATGTCAAAAACTTGAAAATGAAATCACACAATTGCGTGCTTTCTGTTATTTACAAGTACGTACTTAATTTTAGTACTTGAAATTTTTTGTTGTTCTAAAATATTTTGAATTTAAAAACATGAAAACTATTTTTAGAGATTATATTTATACCTTCAACAGCACTTTGGAGAGGATATATAAAATATACATATATATTATTAATGACGACCGTCTGTCCGGCTGTGTAAAGCACTCCTTCAAAGGTAAGCGGATTGCAAAATTTTGGTGAAAATGTTCGATATTTAAAACAATCAAAATCTATTAATTACATCACAATATGGATAAAATTGTAAATAAAACTCTTATTCATGTTTTTTTTTTAAATATTCATGTGTTATGTCGTTGTTGTTATTATAAAACTTTTTAAAATCGTATTTCTTTTTGTATGTGTTTGTTGTAATTGTTGTTTTTGAACATTTTACTAATATATTTACGCTCATGCGTATCTCAAAAAAGTACATTTTCTTAAAAAGTATCTGTTCTTAATAAATAACTTTTTCTTAAAAATTAATTTTTCTTAAAAAAAGTATATTTTCCTAAAATAGTACCTTTTCTTAAAAAAGTACCTTTTAATTTTATTTTCTTTAAAAAATACCTTTTCTTAACAAAGTTTATCTTCTTAAAAAAGTACCCTTTCTTGACAAAGAATATTTTCTTTAAAAAAACTTTTTTCGTAAAAAGTGTTTTAAAAAATACTTTTTCGTAAAAAAAATAACCTTTTTTAACAAAGCGCCTTTTCTTTTTTTAAAGTACCTTTTCTTAAAAAATAAATTTTTCCTAAAAGGGTATTTTTTAAAAAGTATCTGTTAAGTTTATTTTCTTATAAAAGTGAATTTACTTAATAATTACATTTTCTTAATAAGTAAATTTTGTTTAAAAGTTTTTTTTCTTAAATAGACAATTTAAAAAATTACTTTTTCATAAAAAAGTGCCTTTCCAAAAAAAAGTTTTTTTTTTTTTTAAATTAGCTGTTAATTTTCTTGAAGAGTACGTTTTCTTAAAAAATACCTATTCTTAAAAAAGTTAATTTTCTTAAAAAAATACATTTTCTTAAAAAAGTACCTTTTCCTAAAAAAAAATAGCTTTTCTTAAAAGAGTAATTTTTTTTTTTAAGTTTATTTTCTTTAAAAAGTGAATTTTCTTAAAAGTGTACCTTTTCTTAACAAAGTATATTTTCTTATATGTAAAAGTTCCTTTTCTTAATAAAGTCGATTTTCATAAAAAATACATTTTCTTAAAAAAAGCTTTTTCTTAAAGTACTTTAAAAAATACTTTTCTTAGAAAGTACCTTTTCTTAAAAAATAACTTTTTCTTAAGAAAGTAAATTTTTTTCAAAAAGCACCTATTAAGTTAATTTTCTTAGAGAGCACATTTTCTTAAAAAAGTACCATTTATTAAACAAGTACCATTTCTTAAAAAGTACTTTTTCTTAAAAAAATTACTTTTTCTTAAAAAGTAGCTTTTCTTAAAAAGCACTTTTTCTTAAAAAATACCTTTTCTTCAAAAAGCCCCTGTAAAGTTAATTTTCTTAAAGAGTAAATTTTCTTTAAAAAGTACCTTTTATTAAAAAAGTACCTTTTCTTAAAAAGTACCTTTTCTCAAAAAAAATAACCTATTAAAAAAACATTTTTTCTTTAAAAAAAAGTAAATTTTCTTCAAAGCACTTGTTAAATAAATTTTTTTAAACAGTAAATTTTCTTAAAAAGGTACCTTTTATTAAAATAATAACTTTTCTTAAAAAAGTATATTTTCTTCAAAAAGCACTTATTAAGTTAATTTTCTTAAAGAGTAAAGTTTCCTAAAAAAAAAAAGTACCTTTTATTAAAAAGGTAACTTTCCTTAAAAAATTACCTTTTCTTGAAAAAGTACATTTTCTAAAAAAAATTACCTTTTCTTAAAAAATTAAATTTTCTTAAAAAAGAAGTTTTACTTAAAAAATACCTTTTATTAATAAAGCAATTTTTCTTAAAGAGGTATATTTAATGAAAAAAAGTAGTGAGAAAAAGTTGATTTTCTTTGAAAGTTAAAAAGTACCTTCAGTTGCCTAAAGATTTAAATTAATTCAAAGGGCAAATGGATTCCTGGTATAATGTAAAATAACAGTTCTACAGGTGGTACGTTTCCACGGGCCCCTTACTACTTACTGTTTTATTTATGTTTAATCTATAATATTAATAGGCAGGGCGATTTCTTGTGACCGATGTAAGTTTCACAGTTTTACCCCGATTTTGACAAAAAAAATTTATCATTTGAAAGGTATTTCTTTTTAGCTGTTTACCAGCTTTACGGATTTTCATCGTCTGGAACATTTTTTCGGAGTTATGATCGTTTAAAGTTGTTACTAACATATACATAAAATTATATAATGCTATGTGTGTGTTTATTAACTTTGTTAATGTATTTGTGTTAATGTGTTGAGTTTGTTTTCTTCATTTAAAATGAGTTGAATTGTGAAGCATACCTTTAGGGTGTTTATTAAATGAAAAAATAAAATTTTCCAGAATTCGCACTCGAATTTCGAGCGCTGGAATCTGCTAGTAATTTATAAATTTTCCAATCTTTGAATATACGATTCATTTTACAAAATTTCCAGGATTATTTTTCAGAACTGAAAAAATTGGACACAGCCGAATTTATAATATATAATCTATAAATGTCAGCTTAAATTAAAATATATAAAAACTGTGTAAAGTGCCGAGAGATGGTAAAAAAAAAATGATAAGTGCTAATGTTAACGTTTTACCGCTGTTGTTGAAAGGACAAACACATTTTTCACTAGACTTAAATAAAAAATTAAATTTTAAATATTTTCAGTTAATTTTGAACTTATTTAATAACAAATTGAAAATTTTTTTTAGTGAACTTTGCCACGTCTACTACATGGATTGAAAATTCCGTGGCCTAACATAGAGATGGCGTTATAAGTGCCAATTTTTTCTGTTTATTCAGTACGGCCAACTGTTAGAAAAATTAAGTCAAAATTTCATGACTTTTTTTAATTAGAAAAAAGTTACCGTTATCAAAATGATGCTGCTTTTAAAGTTTGAGATAAAATTTATTGCAAAGAGTTTCGTGTTTTGATTAAACATTGTTTTTTGATAGGAAAAAATACTGGCCAAGCCAAAGAATTTATTGATAAACGTTATGATGAATCTTCGCTGTTATATTCAATGGTTAAAAGGTGGTATTTCGTATTTAATCGACGCAGATCGTCCTGACAGTCCAATTAAGGCAGTTACCGAAGAAAACTAAGAAAAGAGCATCAGGTTGTATTGGATGATCAATAGATTAAAGTGAGTGAGATTGCTGGCACACTAATATCAATAGAGCGAGTTCGGCATATATTACATGATCATGTAAATATGAAAAAGCCTCTATGGGTGTCGCGATTTTTATCAGCTGAACAAAAACTGAAACGTGTTCATGATTCAAAGTATGCTTTGGAGATGTTTGGAGTAAATTCAACTGAATTTTTACGTCGACTTACAATAAGGGATGAAACATGGATTCATTAGTATACCGGAATTCAATAGACAGCCTGCGGAGTGGTTACAAGCGTGTGAAAGCCGACCAAAGCGGCCAAAGACTCAACAATAGGCTGTAAAGGTAATGTCCAGTGTTTTTTGGGATGCACGTGGATAATATTTCTTGATTACTTGGAGAAAGTACTATGCCAAGTACTATGCTGAGCTATTCGACAGATTGGACGAAGAAATTCAGAAAAAACGTCCCCACTTAAATAAACAAATCTCGTACCATCATGACAATGCACCGACGCAATCATCTACTTTGGCTTCATTGCTAGACCACGGAGTTTTCTCTCCATGTAGTATTGCATATAGGGAATGTAAGCTTTTAGGGAGTCCATGCTTTAACACAACCAGGGAAGGCGCAAAAATTATATGATTCCAGGTTCCCGATGAATAAAAAAAAATTAATTAAAAAGTTTTAAAGAGAAGAAATTACAAAAAAAATCACATTCCTCAAAGGTGTTAACCTAGAATTTCGATCATGATCTCATTTCAAAGGTATTGAGACAGCCTTTAAAATGTCATTTAGGGTGAATTTATTTGCGAAAATTTAAAGGTCAGTAGCACATTATTTAAAGTTTACGATGGAATATCTTTAAAAATGTTAAAAACATTTGGTTTGAAAACTTTTTCAATATTATTTTTATTTAAGCTACGGGTCTTTCCACGAAAAAATCCCGGGAAAGCAGGAGTAGGAAAATATAACTCTGGCATATTGAAGGAATGTCGTCATATAATATCTTGAGCAAAAACTTTGAAGATATTTTTTTAGAAATATAAATTTTTTTTAAGAAAAACATGAATTGAGAATGTATACGAGAATGTATAGTGAAATTTTGAATTAACCCTTTATGAAGTTTGCTTTCATTTATTAAAAAATAAAGGTGTACGTTATTTGTCGTTTCAATTTATCATGACTTTAATAAACTTACAGACACGAAAAAATTAGTACCTACATACTTTCCAACATATCTGAAATAAGCCACCTTAAAAAACAAAATATATTGTGTCCATTTTTCTATCTTCTTGCCATTATCATTGGCCGTGTAACTGCATACAATATTTCAGGGTCTACGCATTAGATATCACCAATTTATTTACTACTGAATAGTTTTTAACAAATGTACATTTGTATACAACATGCATACCTAAGGACTGAAATTGAAAAAAATCTTAACACACGTTTTCCTCTTAACTTTTTTCGCAAGCATTATTTGAATTTTGTTTTGATCAAGTTATCTTTGAAAACTATGTCAGTTATTATGTTTAATGACAGGAGCGAGACCGAAAAAATCTTAATATACATAAAATGTAATAATAAGGAGACCATTGAACATAGAGTTTTAATTTCTTCTTTATTTAATTGAAATTTAATTAAAGCTTAAAAAACAGGATAATTTTAATAGTTCTAATCATTACTTTATGAACCTACGGACCCTTCCCACTAGCATTTACATTAGGAATTTTATTGTGGTTTCTGTCACTTTTTTATAAATTTAAAATCTTCCAAATTTGGGACACCTTTTTTGTGGTCTTCAACACCCAATATTTCTCTACTGGCCTAAATTCCGAACACCTTGTAGGATTTGCTTCGCTTGGTACAAAAACAACGTCATTGTTATTGTACCAATTAAGAAATATACCTCAAATATGGCCAGTTTTAACATACAATTAATTTTTTTTAACAAAAATACGAAATTTAAAAATTAAGTTTCAATGGGGACAAACGTAAAAAAATGTAATGTCTTTTTATAATCGGGCCTATTCCCGTTGGCGTTGTCGTTTTAATTATAGCTTATATGTCGTTGTCGTTTTTATCGTCGCTTCGTTCCTAAATTGGCATTCTTGAAATATATTGAAACAAAAATAAAATTATTAAAGGTTGGTAGCACTGTATTATTTTACGTTGTTATTTTTGAGTTTATTACAATTTTTTTTTTTAAGTTTTATGTATTTTAAACAAAAAGTCAAACAATGGCAAGTAGAGAATTTTATTTTTAGAGTTTTCAAGAAATAATGAAGGAAGGTGTTATGACAGAACGTTAATATATGTATTTGCCATCCCAGATTCAATGTAAGTTACGTTACTTTTATAAAATCATTTTTAAGTAAATATTTTTTTTATGGTTTGTGAACATATTTAGACTCAATTAAACTTCTTTTCGATACGTCCTGGAACAAATCCGTCCAAAACTGAAATGTAGCATGCGAAAGTCTGTAATTACGTCAACAATTAAACTGGCAACTGCTCTGCGATTTTTTGCGCAAGGATCATATAAACTAAGCGTTCGAAATGACTTTAATTTGTCGTTTGCACAACCCGCGGTTACTAAAATTTTATCTGAAGTTTTGGGCGCGATGAATACAACAAATTATTTTTGAAACGACGTTCCAAAAACCATCGAAATTTAGGGGTTTTATGTCCTTTCGAAAATCCTTAGCAAATTCGGGATTTTTCCATTTCGGACACTAATTTTTCAAATTGCTGCACTGTCGTTATTTTCATTTTAAATTTAATTTTTTGTAGTCGTTTCAACTTCGATAATAACAATGGCGACGACAAAAAAACATTTCTTTGTCGTTATTATCTTCGTTTCAAAATGAAGAATACCAATATATTTGCGATACATGTCGATAACGACAACAGTGATGCCAAACTGTCGTTTTTATTTTTTTTTTCTTTTTTTTCAAGCAACAACGCCAATGGGAATAGGCCCGAATATAAATTGTGTTGGTATCTGCTCTGATTTTTTGGTACCCGACTGTGTGGCGTGGGGCATTGGGAATTAATTTTTTGGAATATATTTTGTATTCCCTTTAATGACTTTTATAAATTGATAACTGAAAAGCTTTGTCCTTTTAAATTGGACTTGGTAATTTTGTTACGTTTTCAGCAAATATTCATACTGTATAATTTATATATTCCATAATATAAAATCTATAAATGTTTTTTATTTATATTATATATACAATTAGCAACATTTTTATCATCTAGAAGAAAATTTATTTAAATTGAAGTTATTTAGAAAAACCTCTATTTAATATCGTAATTACGTCAAAACAAGGTTGATAATTTAAATTAAGCCCAAAATAAAAAAAAATAATAAACAAAAACATATTCTAATATCCCGATCTCATTCCAGAACATATTTACATAATATAAAAAAAAATATTTAATTACTTTTTATTAAGACCACCGCTAATCTAAACCAGTCTGAGAAAACAAAAACTTTGCCCAAGAGCAACATAGGCTTATCATTATAATCTCGTACCAAAAATATATTTCTTTCATATTTATAAACAAACACTCCAAAAAAATATTAGTTTAATATCTTTTATATCCATAATATAATTAATTATGTACAGAAAAGTTCTGCAAAGGATTTATATACAACAAAAAGAAAAAAGTTTGTTCAAGACCCTTTTTTACCTTTTTCTTATATAAAAAAAAACTAATTTTATTTAATTAAATTTAAAAAAACACGGGTTTGATAACAAAATATAATTGGCTGTTAAACATGCCTGATTATGGTTGTTGTTAAGACAACAATATTTTTAAGAGAAAAAGTTAGTTGCATAGAAGAAGAAAAGGGGTCTAAAAAAAAGAAATTGTAAAAAACCAGTCGTGTTACGACGAAACAAATGCGCTACGCCCTCATAATTTTTTGTTTAATATGACATTTGTTAGATAAAAAGAAAAAAGAAATAAATTGATTCTTCCATATGCAACCATTTCACGGTTTTTGATTACAATTTCATAGAAATTTTAGATGGTTTTATTAAAATAAAAAACTAATTCCAATTAAAATATCTTCATATGTTTGTTTTTCAATGAAACTCTTTTAAGTTTAAAGTCATATCTTATTCTCACTGCTCTAGGAAGTGTTTTAAGCTCTACGTATTTCAATTTAAAGAAATGTTACTGATTTTTCTTTAAGCTTGAGAAAAAGAAAACATAAATTAAGCACGAACCATCACTTTTGTTGCGGTTTTAAAGATAGAAACAGAAAAAAAACCCCCTCTCACACTGAATAATATATTTTTGTTTAAGCGGCACTGAAAGAAACTTTCTTTTTTAAGAATTCTTAAAACGTAAAATGATAAAATACAAATTTATGTACAAACATATTTTAAATAGTGAACGACACAACGTTGTACTCGCTCGTACGTATACAACGAAAAAATATAAAAACAAAAAACATTGAAATGAATGCTTTGCATACGAAATTTTGTCTATTTTGATTTCATTTCAAATATTAATTTTTATCAACATCAGCAACAGCAAGCAGCAAGTGCAAATGTACTAAATTTGTGTGTTGAAAGAGTGAAATGTCATCAAGTGTCAAATTAATGTAAATGAAAGATAGAACTCTAATGATAATGGTGTGATGTAGTCACAGCAACAAGAAAAACACAAGTGTCAAACAAATAAACATTTGAGCAAAGAGTGGGGTTATTAGAATAACGATAGCCAAAGCAACACGAAGAAGTAGCAAAGGAGAGAACTACCGTTTGAAATTTCATTTAAAATAGTTGTATCAGGTTCAAGGTGATAAGTTTACTGTTTTAGTTTTATGACTATTAATTTATTTTATTTAAATTGAAACTACTTTCAAAAAATTATGATGTTTATAATGTAAGGAAAAGTTTTTTAACAAATAATTGAGATTACAAAGTCAAAGTATTCTCATTTGGCCGGGTTAATTAGCATTTTCTGCTTAAGGTGAAAAGTTTTAAGTTTTTTTTTTCTTAACTAAACAGTAACTTAAATTTAAAATTTTAATGTTTAGCATAATGTCAAATGGTTTTGCTTTGTAACATACAAATTCTAAATAATTTTTGGCCAATTCCTTTTGCTTACCAATTATATTCGACCGTTTATAAAATGCGTGTCTTCAATATGGACATATATAGATTAATTTAAACTCTTTTTAAAGCTTTTGGATCACCCCAAGAGTAAGTGTTGGACCACAATAACAACAGGAAGGTCAGAGAAATGTGGGGTTTAAACACGTGCATATAAGAAAAACAACATACAATTTTGGTTAAAAAAAATATAATAGTAATAATATGAGAGAAAAACTGTGAGTATAAAAAAGTTGTAGGATTTTAAATGTCAAATTGTATGGAAATAAACGACCAACCCTAATCCTTTCAAATTTTAGGGCGTTGAAAGTTCGTATTATAAAAACTAATAGATATAGAGCTTTATATTTTAAAACAATTTGTTTCTGTAAATGGACACGCCCGCTTTCCATATATACAATAAAAAATATTTATTTAGTTTTTAGGAAGTTAGCAATGCTTCGCTTTTTAAGAAAATAATTTTCGAGCGATACAAATAGGAATTGTTATTTTAACACATCCTCTACATTACATAAAATTCACAATTGTCAATATAGCTTTTAAGTTAATATATATATTTTTTTATCTTCTCTTTTTCTTTTGGTTTTTTTTTTATTCTAAATAGTATTGTAATTTTTCTATATTTTATACATGGGCAATTCCATAAACTTGTCAACTTTTATGAAAAAAAATATTTTTTCATTTATATCAAGTAAGTTTAAAAATATATTAAAATATGTTCCAAGTTACGTAATGTAATTCCTTACAAGCATTCTAAATAATAAAATAAATATAAAATTTATTTGTTTACTCAATTTTCTTTTAATACATGTTTAAGAAACTTTAGTCATTCCATCACAGTCATTCCGTCACGTCAAATGACAGTTAATAAATTCGGTACTATTACAGGCCGGTTGCTCTGAATTATAATTTTTTATTGCTTATATATCATATGTAAAATATTCATTAGTTTAAAAACTGACTAGCTTCTTAATTGATAAAAGTTCCTAGGTTTTAATATCAGGACAGAGTCATGGTAGCAAAAATGTCATTCCGTCACACAAAAAGAAATTACTCAATTATAAAAGAATAAAATAGTGAAAAAATTGTTTCAGAGTTTTTTTTTAAATCTCTAACTCATTAACAATCATTTTCAAACTGAAGAATGAATTTTCAATTGAAAATAGCTTTGTGAAATAGCCTTAAATTCAATTTTTCAACTTAAAATGTCATTCTGTCACATATGGAATTGCCCACATCAAAATTGCATTGTCAGTTTTTGATTTCATTTATTTTATATTTGTTTATTTTATTTAATTTTATTTTATTTATATTTGTTTTCATATTTTCTCCTTTTTTTAATTTAAATTTTAATTTTTTAATTTTTATCATTTTTTTCTTACTTACATATGTATATGGATGTTTATATTTTTAATTCATATTTAACGTCAGTTTTTTAATTCTTTTTTTTTTTAATTTAAATATTTTGATAATAGCCTTATGTTCCATTGTAATGGGTGATCCAAGTAGAAATACTTTTTTCAATAGCCTTTTTTTGACAGATCACGTGTGAGTCGTGTCATGCTGTCATGTTATTTTTGTTTAGTATTGTTTGGCATTTCATCATGGAAAGAAAATTCACGTTCTGTGAAGAATGTGTTTCGTGCACTTCGCTCAAATTATGGTCAACGTAATCGGCCTACTGAGACCCAGCATTCATTATTGGATAATATTCGACCGAATAGACCACGTCCAGCACGCAGTGAAGAAAATATAGCGGCCGTAGCTGAGAGTGTACACGAGAACGTAACCGTCAATGGCGACCGTTATCGTGCCATGATAACCGACTATTTGATGCCTGAAATTGAAGCTCGTGATCTCGGCGACATTTGGTTTCAACAAGACGGCGCCACTTCCCACACAGCGAATGTTTATCAATGGATTTATTGAGAGAACACTTCGGTGAGCAGATAATTTCACGTTTTGGGCCGGTCGATTTACCAACAAGATCGTATGATCATACCGTTAGACTTTTTCCTGAGGGGATATGTAAAGTCTAAAGTTTATGCGGACAATCCCGCTTCGATTCAGGCCTTGGATCAAAACATCACGCGTGTCATTCGCCAGTTACCAGTCGAAATGCTAGAACGAGTCATCGAAAATTGGACTCAACGGATGGACCATCTCAGACGTAGCCGCGGCCAACATTTGATAGACATAATCTTCAAAAAATAAATGCCAAAGAATGTTCTTTCAAATTATAATAAACATTCCCCATTAAATTTGAACTTTCTGTGTGTTTTTCTTAAAAAAAGTAGGGAACCTCGAAATGGATCACCCTTTACATCATAATTCAATTTAACATACATTAGAACCTACTCTGTTTGAAGATTACATGTCTTGTTGAGTGGGATACCAAATAAATAATAAAATAATAAATATTTTTTTTTCATGTTTGACACTTCCGAAATTTTGGCCTCATGATGAAATATTAAGGTTTTGACGCTCTCAAGTTGCAAAAGTTGGACACCTTTCCATATAATATATATCACTAAGTTATAAGTTAATAGTTATGTTTTTTATAATTATTCGAATAAGTTAACAACTATTCAAGTAAATCGAATTCAACTTTTTAAATAATACGAGTAATTCTGAAAATTTCGAAAAAATTTACGATATATTGTTGGTCAATCGGATAGTTGAAGTGAAAGAGATTCATATGGCTCTGTGATTTCGATATTAAATGATCTTCCACAAAACAATCACAAAAAATACTGGTTAGGAATATCTGGTCATTTTATTCAGTTATTGCGACCTGAAGTTGATTTACAAGGATTCACTTTCAGAGATGAGCTTCTATTAACACACGATTTCCTATTTTAGATAAACATTGCTGAAATAACTTTAGCAATTTTTCGGCAAATGAAATCTTAAGATTAACCTTAAATTGCATTAAACTTTAAATGATGACAAACTTTTTTTTTAGGTTAGATGTGAAAGAGTGAAATTAACTACACTTTTTTCACTTCGTAATTATAGAGTTTTGTTTATGCAAATTCTTTGAAAGAAATTGAGGTCAGACTATTTTCTTACATAGGAAATTCATTTTAAAATTAAACTATACAACAACAAAACGCTGAAACCACATAATTTGTTTAACCAAAACCAAGATTTCTATTTCTTTTAAAATCAAAATAAAAAATATAAATGTATACACATGGTAATTGTTGGTGTTTTCTTTTGAATTAGTTTGCTATAGTGACCCAGTGAAGTTACTTTACAAATTATAACTATTTACATTTAGATGATGGAAAAAAAACGAAGTTAAAAATACAAAAACTCGTATTCAAGACAACTAAAATTATGACTTATGTGTAAAGAAGATTTTGAAAAAACGCTATCGAATTAAATAAAACAATAGTATTGTT
Organism: Cordilura impudica; assembly: GCA_963682025.1. Classification (NCBI taxonomy): domain Eukaryota; kingdom Metazoa; phylum Arthropoda; class Insecta; order Diptera; family Scathophagidae; genus Cordilura; species Cordilura impudica. Next base: position 186,153,761 of record OY821519.1, read on the forward strand.
TTTTTTTTTTTTTTAACAAATTATAAACAACAAGCAACCATAAATTTTTCTTCTTTTTTTTTCAGGAAAACCCTCGTGCAGTTTTGACACAAAAAAAAAAACAAAGGGAAATTTGCAACACAATAACAAACTAACTTAAACACTATAATCGTTACAAAAAAAAAATGATGTTTTTCAGTTTTGAGCAGTCGTTTATATTAGAAACTACCGACTACACTAAAGGTAGTTAAGTAGTTACAAGGTTGGTTATCATACATACGGGAGTAGTAGTGGGTGGTTTGGCAATACAGCCAACAAACACAATGCAAAACAATAAATAATAACAGCAGCAGAAGGTAAAGAAAATTCCATAACAATGAAAAATTAGTACTAATATTTATTAAGACAACAATCAGAGTTCTGAGATAGTTAAGTCCATAAATTATATAACTGATATCATAAACCGAAAATTATTATAATATAGATGGGTTTCTCCTTCAGACTCTGATTAAGAAAATTTCTCAGATTTTAAGCCATTTATCATTTCAAAAGATATCTTAGAATCAAAGCCATTTATGCTTTAAAACGAAACTCTAGTTAGAAAACTCATTGAAATGAAGATTACAGTTTTCAAAGTGCTGTCTTTGGAAATAAAATAAAAGAAGAAAAATAATGAAAATCAACAACAAACATATGTACATACATACATATTTATAAATAAACATATCTTAATAATAGAAAATTGTGAAAATTAAATTAACTCTTGAGCCATAAGTTTACAATTATAATGATGATGGTGTTGGTGGCGGTGGTGTTGGTTGCATTGCTCTGTCTTGCTGGTTGGTTGGAGTTGGTTGTGTGAGCAGAACTACTTCAGCCATACTACTTAGTTGTATTTAAAAACTGTTGTTAAGCCATTTTCATTATTGTCTTTCGTTATTTCTATCAAGTCAATTTTTTTTTTTTTTTTTTTTTTTGTAGAGTATTGAATTGCTTAGTTTGTTCGGCTCTTCTACATTAAGTACTAACTACTTATAGTTGTGTGTATTTATTTCACTAGCTAGGTGTTTGATTTGATAGGAGAGTACTTTAAAATTGTGTCAGAAATAAAATTTCACACGCTGTTACACATTCGAGTGAATTTATTGTTGGATTCTTGCGACAGACACAGAGGTTGTTATCGTTGTTGTTGTTATTGTTGTTGTGGCGATAATACGCCAACAATGTAAGTCTATCAAATAATGTACAATTTAAGATAATGTGTTAACCAAAAACAGACATGAATGCCGTGATGAAATCGACAAATTTAAAACAACCAAGTTAGAAAATTACAGTCGGTCTAGACCGACTATCCGATACACTATACAATGGTTTAGAGACCCTATCTCTTCGGTCCAACTAATTGGATATAGAAAATAAGCAGAAACCAAATTTGAGTGGCATTATTAATTTTTTTGGCTGCAAATATGAAAAAGTGCTATATTTATATGGGGACTAGGTCGAAATATGGACCGGTCCTGACCATCTTTGATAAGGTCAATTATTTTCAGACAAACAATTTTATTTATTTAATTCGTTTAATGCAACAGTAATCAATGAATGTTTGTAATTTTAATTTTGTTTGCTTAAATGTGGACGTTTTCAATTAAAGTATAATTCCGTATTCCTTTTCTTAAAAAATATTTAAAATTTTATTTATATTTTTTTTTTTTTCAAAACATTTACTTTCTTTTAATATTCTAATTAAAATGTAACCATGCATCCCTCGAAAGGCCTAAAAGTGTTACCAATGTAAAGTACACAAAAAAAATTGGGATTACTGCATTCGTTTAAGTTGCAAAGCAGTGGTAACACTGACAATAGCCCAAATTTTTTGCACTTTTAAACCTACAAGTATATGGGTATTTCCACAGAAAGGTCAACCGCTACCAAAATATTAAAGTTGAAGAAAAAAGACTTTTCTGAGAAAATTTAGTTGGTTAATGCATTGGATTTTAAGAATATACGTAATTAAATACATATTACCATTTGTAATTTAAGAAAAGTGGTCTGCAAAGAGCAGCTTTGCTTTTTTTGGTTTTAGCGTTTTTAATTGACATTTTTCCTTGAGTTATTTCTAAGTGTTACATATCATGTCGATTGCACTCTTCTTATAGACTAAATATACCAACAATAAATATTTAAAAACACCACAGTAGAGATCAAGCAAACTCCGAATAACGGTATAATTCAAAGATTCTTTGTACTACATTCTTCTATCCCGTTCGCGACCGAAAATAAGCATTTGTGTTTAGTTCTCCGTGACCGTTGATCGGAATAGTTTGATATTTACAATTCAAAACAAAATAACCGAGATCATTTAAAAAAACCAAACCTAAAACATTTTGATCCATAAATATTTTTTTTATTGATTTTTAAAGTGTGTCCCGTTCGTGATCGTAAGTGTTAAATTTTTCAAAAAATAATACATATTGTGATAAAAATAAAATTTGTTTGTGCAGATGGAGAGTCGTTGTGGAGGTAAAAAAAATTGCCCAAAAGAAATACATGGAAGGAATAAAAAACAATCCCATTAAGAAGAAGAAGTACCTAGAGAAGGCGGCAGAAAGAATGAAAAAACATCGCTCAAAGCTCAAACAATTGGCGAGTAATAATAAGAAAGTGCTTAACAGCTTACGTCAAAACGAGCGTATAAAGAAACAAAAAATGCGCATACGTATAGCAAATGAAAGAAAGGAGACAAACATTACTTTGAAGCCATATAACAGCAAACAGTCTTTTGGAAAAGCGTTAAAGAAGGCCGAAATGGCGTTGCCGAAGGAAGCTGCAAAAATAACGAAAATTGTACAAGCTTTATTTGCAAAGTATGGTCAGGCAGCTATTTTTGAGAAACCTGTAATAGAAAATTCTCAAGTTATAAATGAAGTACAGAACTTTTTTGTTTCTAATGACATTAGCGTTCAATCTGCTGGTAAAAAAGATACTCTGATCGTAGATGGAGATATTATTGCGAAGAGATTTATGTTATTAACAGTGGCCGAAACATATGAAATTTATAAAAATGAATGTACCAGTGAACCTGTCAGTAAGTCTTTCTTTTACAGTTGTCGGCCCAGACATGTTCAGCTAAGTAGCAAAATGCCACATAATATGTGCGTTTGCATTTACCACGCCAACTTTGCGTTTTTATTGGATGGCTGGTCTAGAATTGTTAAATATTTTTCTGGTGGTCATCAACATTTTCTAAAATCAGTTTGTTGCAATATTGAAAATAAAAATTGTATGTCGAACCGTTGTGGAAGATGTGTAACCGATTTAAAAAGTGAATTGTTGCCCCTTGCCTATTTAAATAAAATGGATGAAGAAATACAATGGAAGCATTGGAGAAAAGTTAACGACAGAATAAGATTAACGAACACTGTTGGTCCATTTTCAGATTTGATTAATGAATTAGAAGTGCAGTTACCTAAGTTTAAGGAACATTTCTTTGTTAAGAGAGTTCAACAGAATCACTTTGACACCACAAAGAATAATTTAAAAGAAAATGAGCTGGTATTACAATTAGATTTTGCCGAAAACTATCGGATTTTATTCCAAAATGAGATACAAAGCGCACACTTTAACTACAAGCAAGTATCAATTTTTACTTGCGTAGCATGGACTGTTAATAAAACTCAATAATTTGCTATTATAAGTAATAGTATAAAACACAGCAAAATTGATGTCTATATTTTCTTGACAAAAATACTCGAGGAACTAAAACAAAAACACGGATATTTCAACAAAATATTTATATTTTCTGACGGCAGTAGTTGCCAGTTTAAAAACAAATTTATAATTTATAGTTTAATGGACTTTAAAATAAGATTTGGATGCGAAGATATTGAATGGAATTTTTTTGCAACATCGCACGGAAAAGGTGCAGTCGATGGCGTTGGAGCCGTAATTAAGCGGAAAATTTGGCAGCTCACAAAAACTAAAAATATTTGCCTTAATGATGCATCGGATTTTTATCAGTGTGCAAAGCAAACCGTTAAAGGAATCATTATTTTATACGTAGATGAAAATGAAATTGATAAGGCTTCTTTTTTGTCAGATAAATGGAATAATTTACCAAATATAACCGGTATACGAAAACTTCATTGGTTTTCTTGCAACGCAAACTTAGATATCCATGGAGCTCAAACTGTAAAATCTTTTAAAATTAAAATAAAATAATAATTCTTTTATTTTTGTTATCATTGGAATATATCTTGTTTTATTTATTTTTTATACTTATAAATAAAAAATTTTAAACCTAAAAAATGCCTTTGGAATAATTGTCCCGTTCGCGATGTCCCGTTCGCGATTCTAAAAAAAAATATTTAAAAAAAATAATATTAAGGATAATTGAAAAAAAACAAAATGCTAAATAAAAGCTTTATATCTCTGCTTTAGTTAAAAACTAATCTCCATTTAATAAACTGACGAAATTCGCAGAGTTTTAAACAAAACCACACACCGAAAAAAATGACTTACATTTTTTGTCCCGTTCGCGATCGCAAGTTTATCCAAAATATTTGGAGAACGTTCATATTTTATAATTTTCTTTTTGTTCTCAAAAATTGTTCTACTAAAATGCTATTAATTATTTATAAAAAGTTAAAAAAAAATTTGAGTTTTGATATTTTTTTTTTCAAGTTGAGTGCGTACGAATGTCCCGTTCGCGATCCTGGAAATGCCCATATATAAAATGCGAAATTATTTGTCAGAAAATTAATTGGCATCAATTTGCAGGATCATTCGATGTTTATACACTACCACTATGTGGTCAGGATATAAAGAATTTATGCTGCTGTTTGTAACTACTAAAAATACTTGGACTAAACCCACCTTATATTATATCGATTAACTTAGAATCGCTTTCTTAATCGATTTAACTATGTCCGTCCGTCCCCCTGTCTGTATTTGTATATGTATATGTATTTGTATTTGTATTTGTATTTATATTTATATTTGTATTTGTATTTGCATTTGCATTTGTATTTGTATTTGTATTTGTATTTGCATTTGCATTTGTATTTGTATTTGTATTTGTATTTGTATTTGTATTTGTATTTGTATTTGTATTTGTATTTGTATTTGTATTTGTATTTGTATTTGAATTTGTATTTTTATTTGTATTTGTATTTGTATTTGTATTTGTATTTGTATTTGTATTTGTATTTGTATTTGTATTTGTATTTGTATTTGTATTTGTATTTGTATTTGTATTTGTATTTGTATTTGTATTTGTATTTGTATTTGTATTTGTATTTGTATTTGTATTTGTATTTGTATTTGTATTTGTATTTGTATTTGTATTTGTATTTGTATTTGTATTTGTATTTGTATTTGTATTTGTATTTGTATTTGTATTTGTATTTGTATTTGTATTTGTATTTGTATTTGTATTTGTATTTGTATTTGTATTTGTATTTGTATTTGTATTTGTATTTGTATTTGTATTTGTATTTGTATTTGTATTTGTATTTGTATTTGTATTTGTATTTGTATTTGTATTTGTATTTGTATTTGTATTTGTATTTGTATTTGTATTTGTATTTGTATTTGTATTTGTATTTGTATTTGTATTTGTATTTGTATTTGTATTTGTATTTGTATTTGTATTTGTATTTGTATTTGTATTTGTATTTGTATTTGTATTTGTATTTGTATTTGTATTTGTATTTGTATTTGTATTTGTATTTGTATTTGTATTTGTATTTGTATTTGTATTTGTATTTGTATTTGTATTTGTATTTGTATTTGTATTTGTATTTGTATTTGTATTTGTATTTGTATTTGTATTTGTATTTGTATTTGTATTTGTATTTGTATTTGTATTTGTATTTGTATTTGTATTTGTATTTGTATTTGTATTTGTATTTGTATTTGTATTTGTATTTGTATTTGTATTTGTATTTGTATTTGTATTTGTATTTGTATTTGTATTTGTATTTGTATTTGTATTTGTATTTGTATTTGTATTTGTATTTGTATTTGTATTTGTATTTGTATTTGTATTTGTATTTGTATTTGTATTTGTATTTGTATTTGTATTTGTATTTGTATTTGTATTTGTATTTGTATTTGTATTTGTATTTGTATTTGTATTTGTATTTGTATTTGTATTTGTATTTGTATTTGTATTTGTATTTGTATTTGTATTTGTATTTGTATTTGTATTTGTATTTGTATTTGTATTTGTATTTGTATTTGTATTTGTATTTGTATTTGTATTTGTATTTGTATTTGTATTTGTATTTGTATTTGTATTTGTATTTGTATTTGTATTTGTATTTGTATTTGTATTTGTATTTGTATTTGTATTTGTATTTGTATTTGTATTTGTATTTGTATTTGTATTTGTATTTGTATTTGTATTTGTATTTGTATTTGTATTTGTATTTGTATTTGTATTTGTATTTGTATTTGTATTTGTATTTGTATTTGTATTTGTATTTGTATTTGTATTTGTATTTGTATTTGTATTTGTATTTGTATTTGTATTTGTATTTGTATTTGTATTTGTATTTGTATTTGTATTTGTATTTGTATTTGTATTTGTATTTGTATTTGTATTTGTATTTGTATTTGTATTTGTATTTGTATTTGTATTTGTATTTGTATTTGTATTTGTATTTGTATTTGTATTTGTATTTGTATTTGTATTTGTATTTGTATTTGTATTTGTATTTGTATTTGTATTTGTATTTGTATTTGTATTTGTATTTGTATTTGTATTTGTATTTGTATTTGTATTTGTATTTATATATTAAATTTGATTTTCCATTAAAACAAGACACAGTATCTTATAAATTACAGTAACGGAATAAATTAAGTTATTCATTATATTCAACATCAATAGCTCTTAAGCTAAATTTAAAATATTATAAATTACAGTGGAAAAACATTAAAAAATAATAAAATCAATTAAAGTATTGATATAAGTACTAATTTTCTAAACCCTATTGCGTTGCATGTATTTTGCATAACATTAGGAAGTTGGTTCCAGAGACGAATAGTTAGAATAAAAAATTGACATTCCTCTGGAATATCTTGCGAACCTTAATCGTTCAAAAAGATATTTTGGAGCCTTTGTTACAATAATTTTATGTAGGAATATAATGTTTTTGAATCTAATATAGTTGTCAAAAGACATGTGTAAGACATGACACGAGTATTGGGATACATGATCAAATTTTCTTAATCCAAAGATATAGCGAATAATGTTATTGAAAGTTACAGTTAGTTTCCTGTTATCCCTAGAGTTGCAACTTGGTGAAAACCTCAGATGCATATAGTAATGTTGGTAAAGATATGTTTTAGCAAGTATCAATCTTATTTTCGGTGGAGTAAAGTGCTGTGTTAACCATAAGCTTCTTAACATACTATAAATTCTGCCACAGGATTGATTAATATGACTTGGTCAGAGTTCCATTAAACACAACACCGAGATGTCAATTTTAGAGCCCACAAGGAAGACATTTATCTCATTCTCCAAATGCATCACTTTCTTCTTTATTAGGCAATTATCTTTTATCCCAACGAGAAACTGCCGATTAAAGAAATTTGGTTTTCTCAATGTCTGGTTTGGTTCAATTCTGTCGCAAAGCTAACCGGCACTCATCTGCCAATTATTTATTTATCGTAAAGATAAATTATTCTCCCAACTTTCATATCAATTTTGAGGGGCATTGCCAACTGAAAATAATTCTCCCAACTTTCATACGTATTTTAAGAGGCATTGCCAACTGAGAATAATGTTTTTGTCGGTACATTGAGAAAACCAAAATTGTTAACAGGCAGTTTATCGGTACAATAAATTTATGTCCTGGTTAAGTAACAGCCAGTTTGACGATACATTGAGAAAACCGGCATTAAATTTATTTGGATTAAGTCTAGGCCATTTATCTCCTCAACTACATCAGACAAAGCTGTTATACAGCTGTGTTGGGGTCTGAAACCGGATTGACGCTCTGTAAGTTGTTGTCGTTTAAATACCTAAAGATCTGTCTGTGTAAAAGGTGCTCGAAAACTTTTGAGAGATATGGAAAAATTGTAATCGGGCGGTATTCGTTACCCGTTTTTGGTACTGTTATAATTTTGGCATGTTTCCACTCCATTGGAAAGATGCTAGTAGTGATTATGGAGTTATAGAAGTACATTATGAAACGGACAATCCATGGTAAAATCATTTTTATAAATCTGGGGTGTATATTATCAAGGCTCACTGCATTCGATTTAATAGCATTGAAACTTTCAACTATCTCTGTTAGTGTTACACATTGAAAGTTAAATTTTGGAATGTTTGGATTGTTAGATGGACAATCATCATAGAAGTCGTTATTTACGGCTGGTAGAGGGATGTTTACAAAAGCTTCATTTAGCGCATTAATGTCTTATTTTTCCAATTTCGCGTATTTATTCCAGGGTTTTTTACTTGCAATAGCTGTATTAAATTTGTTAAAACAATAAGGACTTAATATGCCTTATTTTGGAAACAATCGCTTTCCTAGCCATCTTATATTCGTCGATATTCTGTAACGTTTCCACTTCTGATACAGATTATCACGGTGTTCTATTAGCATCTTGGTTTCCATTGTAAACCAAGGTATATCTCCATTTTTAACAGTTTTCGTTTTGATGAGGACATGTTTGTTGTAAATTCGTAAAATTTTACCATTAAGAAATGACAGTTGTTCTCCAACAGTCGGTAAATAGAAAATTTGATCCCATGGAGTAGAGCAGAGATCATATCCCAAAGATATCAATATTATCAAAATCACGATAAGTAAATGTTTGGGGCCGGGTTTCTGTTGCAAAATCGTATGATAAAAAGAGTAGACCGTGTTTCGAGAATGCTGATTCTGCTAACTGTTCATAATTAAGGATTTTACTTTCATTGCTGGTACAGAAAAGATCAAGCAAAGTGCTATTTGTCGACGTGAAGTGTGTAGGTCTCGTTGTGTTGACAGCTGACAAGTTAAATATCGGAACGAAAGACACAATACCCCTTCAGTTCATAGATATTGTCGCTAATATTATCTGTATGCCCGTCCGTTTGTTGGTCCATGTAAACTTTTTGATTAAATTTGCTGCATAATCTTTTGTTAACTACAGGACGATCGCAATTGAATTTGGCGAAAAAAAGTTCATGGTCAGACCTAGCCCCCATACAAATGTCCCCGATCGACTATCATGGATCAAAGTTGATATGTGTGTGTTTCTTATATCCATATACCATCACTCTAAAATTAAAGGATGTAGGACCAATTTCAGTTAAAGCCCCCATATAAAGAAGCATCACGATCGATCTTCACTTAAATCTACATACATATTTACAAGAATGACATATTTTACTTAAATTAGGTTTGTATGTGTTTTTGGAGCACATAGGTGACCACTCACACATGATATGATCTTTAAAATAGTTGCTGTCAAAATCTATGAAATTCTCACCTAAATTCAGTTTATGCTTACTTTTTATGTCCATTTATAACCTCGCCAAGTACAGTATAGCGTACGTATAGCTGGATATAGACCGACTTTTTTTTTTGTTAGTTCTCTCTTATTAAATATGTAGTCTAACGTTATATTTAAGTGTTGAACCTGGAATTTCAGAAACATATCAAATGCGAGATGTGCAATGGTTTAATTTTTACTTTAACAATCAGTTCCATGTCACACTTCATAATTCCTTTCATGCCCGGTTTGACGTATAGCTGGCGGCTGGTGAAAAAGTGCAACCTTTTACAATTTAAATTTTAAGTAAAAAGACGTTGTTAGTTGTGTCTTACTAGCTTAATCGAAACTAGCAGATTCCAGCCCTCGAAATTCGAGTGCGAATTCTAGGAAATTTTATTTTTTCATTAACCCAGATATGCCTAATGTCCTATATGTAGTACACCAAGATCATGTTCGATACTGCACGCCCGTATATCTCTTTGTTTACATTAATGACTTTATAATATTTAGTACGCACGTGTCTGTCGCTGAAGAAAGACATGCATTAACTTTTGAAGTTTAGTGAGTGTTTTTTTTTTTATTTGAAAGTTTATAATTTTTTGAAATGGCAGAACATCTTATCCCATTTACAAGGTGAGTCAATTTGAAAAACTAAATGTATAAATAATTATCGTAGAAAGTGTGAAACGACTGTCAGAAATACTAATTTTTACAGTAAATATTCTATTGATTTCTTATTTTTTATATTTATCGAGTATTAGGGGAAAGAAAATGGGTGTCCTATATAAAGGTCATTAGGCAATTACATAACTATTTTATTTATTTCAGGGGACTTTCTCTTTATGAAGCTATATCAATACTGGAAGGAAATGATATGAGAAATGTTCGATCTAATAATATAACAGGCTTTCCACCTATAAATGCAACAGGTAATCAGACTGATGAGGATTCTGGAGATGAAGAAGCAGTGAATATAGACAACCTACCCGCATCACAGCTCCAAGCTCCAGCGGAAATCGAGTTATATGAAAATATATATGATTCTTCTTCATATGAGTCGGAGGATAACCAACCGCTATATCTACTGGCAGCTAATTCAAAAGAAAAAACTAAAAACAAGAAGTCCATAAAAAAAAATCAACTACAGTTGGGTCAAAGAGGATTTGGTGCCATATGTTTCAGAGTTTGAAATTTTGGAGACAAATGAAATTTTGAATACGCCTTACGAGCTTTTCTGCAAATTTTTTGATAAAGAAGTAATAGATCTAATTGTGACCCAAAGCAATTGATATGCCAAACTTAAAAATTTTAAAGGAAATATAGAAGAAAGTGAAGTGAAAGCTTTCATAGGAGTTTTGAATCTAAGTGGTTATGTACAACTTCCAAGAAGTAGAATGTACTAGGAGCGCGAAAAAGACAGCCACAACGAGTTAATTTCAGAGGCAATTACAAGGGATAGATTTGAACATATATTCACGAACTTGCATGTGTGTGATAATTCCCAGTTATCACAAAAAGTAAAGACCACTTTTTACGCTTCTAAATAAGAAGTTTATGGAAAATGCTCCTGTTGAAGAAATGCATTCTATTGACGAGGCAATGGTACCATATTATGGACGACATAGTTGAAAGCAGTTCATTCATGGTAAACCGATAAGATATGGCTATAAATTATGGGTTGGTACTACCAGGCTGTGCTATTTGAATTGGTTTGAACCATATCAAGGAACGGCGACGAATATAAGCGAAACTTATGCTGATTTTGGAGTTGGTGCTGGGGTGGTGTTGGAATATGCGCAAGCACTGCGTGTCAAGTGGCCGGACCTAGTTCTTTGATAATTTTTTCACATCAATTCCGTTGATCGAGGAGCTGACAAAATAGAATTTCTATGCAACGGGTACAGCAGGAGAAAACAGATTGAAAGGAGCTGATCTTATAAATTCCAAGGAAATTAGAAAAAATGATCGAGGCAGTTACGATTTTAAAAAAATTAGCAATCAGAATATAATAGCTGTCAAGTGGCATGACAACAGTGTAGTATGTGTATCTTCAAATGCTGCAGGTGTTGAACCACTTCGCGCAGTGAAGCGATTTTCTCAAAAAGAGAAAAAATCAGTTCAAGTTCTGCAGCCACATTTAATAAATCTATACAATGCAAATATGGGAGGTGTTGACCGTTCAGATCAAAAGATAAGTTTATATCGAGTAGGCATCAGAGGAAAAAAATGGTATATGCCCTTGTTGACTCACTGTATTGATATGGCGATACAAAATGCCTGGCAATTACACTGTAAAAGTGGAGGAAAACTGACCCAACTAAATTTCAGAAGGTCTATTGCCACAACAATGCTTGTTCAAAATAAAAAATCATCAACTTATCAAAAAGGACATCAAAGTTCTGAAGGAGCAGGCTTGCGATATGACCGACTAGATCATCTAGTAGCCCTCAGACAAAACAAACAAGATGTGGTCATTGTCATTGTAAGTGTTTTACTTCATTTTATACCAAAAAATAATTTTAATATGCAAATCTCATGTAGTATCCTATATGCCTAATGTCCTATATATAGGTCGGCCTTAAACTCGTGTTTTAAAAAAAAATGATTTTCTGAAATAAATAAAAATGAATTTCTTTGTGTTTAAAAATTATAATTTCAATAAAAAATTTTCAAAAATTTAGCTGGGAAACTTTTAGGCATATCTGGGTTAAATAAAGACCCTAAAGGTATGCTAATCCATTACAGCCAATTCACAAATCAACACAAAAAAACAAACTCATTTTTATTACAAACACATTAACAAATTTTATAAACCCACACATAGCCTATTGTATAATTTTATGTATGTGTTAGTAGCAACTTTAAATCCAATTTACTCAAAATAAGCGAAAAATTTAAAAATCTGTAATTCTACAAAACGGCTAAAAAGAAATACCTTTCAAATAATATACGTTTGGTCAAAATCGGGATAAAATGGTAAAACAAAACATCGGTCACAAGAAATCGCCTAGCCTATTAATATTGTAGATATAGAAGAAAAAAAAAATATTTTACAAAAAATCGCTGTCATTTCGAGATATGGCAAAAAAAAAAGCACAAATATCAGAACAAAAAAAAAACGCCAAAAATTCTTCGCGAGAAATCGCTAAAATCGCCGTATTTCGCCATACCGAAGATATTGAATAACGCTGAGAAGACTACGTTGAGAAATAAATATGTCGAGACCCCTTGTACAATAAAAAATATTACATCGATTTATGATTTAACTTTAATTGCCGGAAAAGTTTTTTAAGTACAAAAATAGTCTTCAGGGCTTTAAAAATTAACAAAAATCAATTAAATTTATTAAGATTGTCAAATATTTCGTTTGCTTATTAAATAAAATTTTTATATGAGGACAAGATAGAAAAAATCCACGATTTAAATCAGGGTCCTAATAACAGGCATAAATTAAGATTGTTCGTAATTTTCGTATGATGGGACACGTTAAGGCCTATTAAAAAATTTATAAAAATTTTTTTTTCTCTTAACTTTCATATTCTTGACTTTCATATTGCTTTAAGTAAATTTTTTATATTCAATTGTATAAAATTTCATATGCTTTCGAAAAATACCGTTTGACTTTACCCTATCGAATATCAAAAACGTAATTAGGCCCCAAATTTCTCGATTTAGATACGTTATGTCAGTCTGCTAATTGGATTATTAGTCTAAATATTTTTATGAAGTCTATATCCGAGGTCTGTTTTCTAACATTAAAATATTTATGAATAGTGTGGAACATTTTTTATTGAAAGTCCTTGAGTAGAATGAAAGATTAGCTCTTACGTGAACGTCTCTTCAGAATAAAAACTTTTAAACAACCCTGAAATATCTGATTCTTAATGCTATTAAGATACAAATTTTTGGTTAATATATTTCAGATTTTAAAAAAATATCTTAATAATCCTATAAATAAATTACCTCAAGTAACTTTATTTTATCAAATTCCTGTTGAACAAATTAGATATTTAACACACAAAAAAATGCATGAAGCCAAACAAAACATATTAGTACGCGTCACTTTTAATTCTTTTTATATTTGGCACTGCAGTTAGAAACAAATAAATTAAGTTTAAAAGTTTCAAAATAATGGGTTAAAACAATTGGGTACACGTAAAACAGCAGTTCAAATAATGAAATTATTTTGGAAATTTGCAGAAATGCGTAATTACTGCAGACATATTATGAATGTGTTTCGTTTTTGTCACAAGCAATGAATCTACTCAAAGTGTAAAGTTTGTATGTACAACTTTTGTTTACAAATAAATTTATACAATGATAATTTTGGCAATAGTTTTGCAAATTTAATCTATGTAAATAATTATTATGTGTATTATTGTTGGCCACATACTCGTAATAGTTGTGTTCGAGTACTTTTTGTATCGCAAAAGTAGTAAAAGAGACAATTTAAAATTCTAAATTTTTATTAAAAATGTAGCAAATCAGAAATTGAGTCCCTTTTAAATTCACTAGTAATTTGGGCATTGAAGTATTGAAGTACACGATTTTGTAGGAGTACAATAGTAAAAGTCGTAGATATGGTCAATATAGTAAATGAAACACAACTAATTTATTATAAATATGATAATAATAAGAAAATATGTATAGCCTTAAATAGATGTATATAGTCTATATAAAAATTGTTTTAATTATAAAGTAAAGCTAAAATCAAACAGCAAAAATTATTATAACATTAGGCTGCCGCGTTCGATTCTAACTCGATAATAACTCTAAGAAAAAAATATTCACTAAGCAAGTAAGAAAATTATATCTCTTAGATCCAATTAATTAGATATAGTAAATAAGCTTAAACCATGCCATTAAGGGTACTCATAAAAACGCTTAAAATTAACATTTGTGCAATTGGGCAAATTTGCGCGACTTGATTCATGAAGCCACTTTTTAAACTATTGTGCAATTTTTAATTCAATTCGATAGAAATTTCAAAACAAAAAATAAATTAAATAAAAACAAAACGTAAATATTTTATCTAACAATAAAAATGCCCAAAGTAAGCGAAAAAATAAATTGCATAAGGTTTTTGACCAAATGACGGTAATCATAATTTATTTATATATTTTTGTTAAATATTTTACCACTTTGATAAAATTTTACAGATAAACAATGCAAGACATTTAAATTTTTTACATCACTATTTTATTTTTTGAAACAAAAGTAAACACAAAACAGCTGACTTATCAATGGCACAATTAAGGCCTAGTTACCCACGCGTAACGGTATCGGCGCGAATCAGCTGATTAAACCTGTCTTATGAAAAACACATACAAGTGCTTACGCAACTTAAGATAAACGTATCGTATCGTTAGCTTCTGGTGATTTTAGATTTTTGCTACGTATGTACGTGACATTTGTGAACAGCTGATAAAGTTTGGTTAATTTTACACAGCAACACGCTGCTACGTTTTTACGTTCTATAATTGGACTAAATGCCAACGTTATGATACATTTTAATAACGTGTGGGTAACTAGGCCTTTAAACAGTTCAAGTTTACGAGACTAAATTGGCTGGCAAATTTATAAGAGTTGTGCAAGTGAATTTTCAAACAATTGTTGACAGTTCATTTGCTAGAGTGGAAAAATACACAGTTTGCACAGTTTACGAGGGTTTTAAGCGTTATCATGAGTACCCTTATTATTTTTATTTTTTTGCTTCGGATATGAAAAAGTTCTTCACCATATTTGGTAAGGTCACTTATTTTTTTTGCAAAAACATATACAAACCAAATTTGAGAAAAATCTGTGTAATATTTTAGTTCTTTGATAGATTCAGGTGAAGATCGGGAACTAGCTTCATATGGGGGATATGACTAAGAATTGTTTTATAGGGTTTATTTTTGGACTACTGACAAATGGATGCAATAAACATACACATTTTACCGGATTCTATATAATAATTGGGATGTTATGGCAATTTAAGTCGATCTCATAGGGTTCATTTGTATGGGGACTCGGTGTGAACATGCACCGATTTTCGTCAATTTCAGTACCGTTCGTGCTATGGCTGATAGAAGCTTATATACTAAATTTTATCAAAATATATTCATATTTGCGACCTGTAGTTTGATTACAAAGTTTACATGGACACACAGACGGACGGACGGACGAACGGGCATCGCTAAATCGACTCAGAAAATGATTCTGATCGGTATAATAAAAGATGGGTCCATGTTAAATATTTTTGTTTGTTACAAACATCAGCACAAAGTCATTATACCCTGACCATATAGTGGTATATCGGGTATAAAAGGAGCGATGTGACTTAAGCATACAGATCCGAATTTCCTCGGTAATACTAATATTTTTATTATAATTTTACGATATTAGGTTTAAATATTACATTGACATAAAACGAAGAGGGAGTATTTAAAAATTCAATGCAGTGCTTCGAAAAAAAAATTATTCTCGAAAAACTTAAAACAAGCTCTTCTTAGAATGAAATAATCAAAGCATACAAATTAAAAACTTTATTTCTGGTCAAAAATATCATTTGTGTATCAAACAATTATAACCCTTTAAATTATAGTTTTTTATAAGTGTAAGTTTTATCAGTTTAAAACAATTTTTCATAATAATTCAATAAGGAACATAAGTGATCCCCGGTGGAAACTATTTAAACTTTGAGACCGATCAAGCATCTTTACATACGAATGCGAACTGTATAAATTTAATAAAAATTTATAATATGCTTTTATACGATTTCAAGTTTACCGAGAGAAATAATGAAGATGTAATGCAGAAATTGATGAAATAATATTTCGTCATCTACTTTACGCAAATGTTGAAAGTTTCAGAGTTCTAACTAGCCAAGAAGTTTGTGAAAATTGATTTGTAAAAATCCGCTTTCAGGTTAATCGTGGGAATTAATGTACTATCATCCATTTTAGGTAAATGCCGAAAGTTTCAGAGCTCTAGCTATACGGGAAGTTGGTGAAAATTCGGCCTCAAACAAACAAACGAAGCATATATAAATTGCTGAAAGATAAATAGGGATAAAAACAAACTATGTACATGTTGCATTAGATACCGAAAATATATTAATCCTGGAAGAAAATCGACCATTTTTAAAAGAGGCATAAGAAAAACAAAGAAAAATGAATTTCGCTTCGGGAAATTAAGTCCATTTTGGAAGTACAAATGTTCAGAAGACGTTTAACATGTACAAACCGAACACGTAAAGGCACCGATTCTAAGACTTTGAATGAAAGGAAGTATGTTATTAGACTGTGAAACATTGTCTTTGGGGATGAGAAATCCCAAGTCAGGGTGAAAGTATTTGACCAGTATAGTAAAACCTCCAAAGGGTTTGGTGTTTTTTTTATTACCTTTTACATTTTTTTCTTTATCTTGATCTTTATTTGCTTAGTTTTTCAACTATAATATATCCATGTAAAAATATAATAAAAAATACTTATGTATACTAGCAGATTCTAGCCCTCGAAATTCGAGCGCAAATTCTAGGAAATTTCATTTTTCCATTAAATAAGGACCCTAAAAGTATGCTAATCGATTATAGCCAATTCACAAATCAACACAAAAAGCAAACACATTTTTATTACAAGCATTGTATAATTTTATGTATGTGTTAGTAGCAACTTTAAATGCAATTTACTCAAAATAAAGGAAAAAATTCAAAAATCTGTAAATCTGCAAATCGACTAAAAAGAAATAATATACGTTTGGTCCAAATCGGGATAAAACGGTAGAACAAAACATCAGTCACAAGAAATCGCCTAGCCTATTAATATTATAGATTTGATTTAATATTAAAAATATCACACATACGTATACATCCTTTCTACTCTACTCATAAATAACTAGCACATTCCAGCGCTCGAAATTCGAGTGCAAATTCTAGGAAAAAAAAATTTTTTTTTTTTTTATTTAATAAAGACCCTAAATCTATGCCTCATAATTCAACTCATTGTAATGAAGGAAACAAACTCAACAAATTAACACAAACACATTAACAAATTTAATAAGCACACACATAGCATTATATAATTTTATGTATGTGTTAGTAGCAACTTTAAACGATTATAACTCCAAAAAAATATTCCAGACCATATAATCTGTAAATCTGGGTAACAGCTAAAAAGAAATACCTTTCAAATGATAAATTTTGTGTCAAAATCGGGGTAAAACTGTGAAACTTACATCAGTCACAAGAAATCGCCTTGTCTATTAATATTATAGATATATGCCCTGAATGTTATTCAAAAAAAAATTGATTAAAAAGTGCAACTTGAAAAAATTAGTCCGTCCAACTTGATTTGTGAAGAATGAAATGAGATTCATCACTAGTTCTTGAGTTATAGCTTAAAAACCAAGCAAGCAAACATCAAGATAAGGAAATAAATAAAAAGTCATAAAAAAGTTTAGCCTGAGAATGTCAAATCCTTTGGAGGTTTTACTATGACATGGCCAGCAGTCAGTCCAGACCTCAACCCAATACAAAACCTATAAGGAAAAGTATATGAAAATAATAGGGAATAATGGGGATAAACTATTAGTAATACTATGAGTTTTATATAATGGATGTTTAGATTATAACAGGATACTTATTTCAACTTATTTGATTTTTATTGTTATTCCAAGATAATAATATCCAATATTTTCTCTTCTACTAGAATTCAATTAAATAAAGAAAAAAATTTAATTCACTTTATTTTGTATCTGTTCTAGTATTAATTTTCATGAGATGACACGCTATTTTGGAGGTAATTAATGTGGACTAGAACTACAACAATACTGCGCCAGTAAAAAATTAAAAAATACTTTTGTTAGCAAAATTAATTACTTAAACTACGATATAATATTTAAAGGCCTGAGTACTAACTACAGCTGAAACATACTACATGGTTAGATAAATTAAGCATACATATGATGTCTATGAAGCAGAAGCAGAAGCAGAAGCAAAAGAAAATACGCAAAGCAATATTATAAATCCAGCAAATCTCATAATTACTTATCGTTTTCAAACTGTCAAGACAAAAGGAAGAATTGAAAGAAGAATACATTATTAATGCGTACATGTGAAATCCGTTAAACAGCATATAACTCGTTAACGAATAATGGCGATGGTGTTGTTTTTGCTGCTGTTGTTTTTGTTGGTGGTTTTTAGAGAGATTATTCGTATAATTCTGCGGTTGATGTATTTGTATTTTCGAACAGGATGACACATCACTTGTTGTTGTGACCGTTGTAGAAGACGTTTTGGCGGTGGAGGCGGCAACGTTGAGTATGGTGTTGACATATTTTTGGTTTGAGTTTTGTAACGGATTCGGGTTCGACGATGTTGCTACAACTGCTGGTGCAGAAGAAAACAATGATAAAACGCCACCCATAAATGTAGAAAATGTTATTGTGGTTGTTGTCGTTGAGGTTGAGGTAGAATTAAAGGAAATTGTTTGAGTCGTAGCAGTTGATGAAGTGCTGGGATTTAATATTGTAATACCAGGACAGCAATAGAAGCACATAAATATAAAATTAATCGTTACAACAAAACAAAGAGAAACATGAATTCGCAAAAATGAATCACTCAAATTGCTAAAGTTTATTAACTTTGTTTTATGGTTTTTCATAAAATATACTTGAAGGCTTTTTTGTTAACATTTTTTTTTTCTTCTTTATTGTTATTAATTATCACTTGTTTTAAGGTTTATTTTAAGCATTTCTTGTTTTAGCATAATACATTTATTTATAAACATTGGCAAACGAATAATTTAAAAAAAAATATATATATGTAAGTATATACATAAATAATAATACATCACTTTGAAAATCAACGAATTCCCAAAAAGAAATAAAGAATACCAGGAAACTTCCGATGAGGTTAGTTAGTTGATTTTGTTGGTAGGTCTTTTTGTAAAAGTTTTTCAAATTAAAGAGAGAAAAAGAGGTGAGAATATAATTAACAAGAGAACAAAAACAAAACATATAACCAGAGCTTCGCATGGTTTGATTCCAAAAATTCGTATAATGAAAAAATAAATTTTGTATTAAAACTATTTAGTTGATATTTTACCAATTATGAAAATGTGCATTTTATTTTCAATTGAATCGAATTCAAACATTGACTTCTACTATATATAAAAGTCCTGAGGGTATCAAACATTAAGGATTATTATGGCACATTATTTTTGAGTGTTGTGTTGAAATTAGTTTAGAACGAATAATGTTGAACAAGTTATTCATTTGATGTTCTGCAAAAAAATAGCAAAGAAAATTCGAAAATAGCAAACAAAAACATATTGTTGTTTGGTATACAGTATATTTGTGTGCTGTGTTCGTTTCACTGACGTTCGGTTAATGAAGATAAATGGGCAAAGCAGGTGACATTGACACTTTCGCTACGTTTGCGTAGTTTTTATTTTGTATTCATTTTATTTTGGTTAATAGGTATGTAGGGCTTTTGATAGGTAACAACAACAAGCGCGTGAATTGTCATAGCTACAAATTACTGGCAGAAGGAAATAAGGCTATTGTAAACATGTTCATATACATACAGTATAACCTCGCTAATCTCTACCTCGCTTATATGGATTGTCTTGTATAACGGAGTGAAACAGTAGGTAATAAATTAATTTTTGCAATTTTTTTTTTTTTTTTTTTTTTTTTGCAATATTGTGAGATTTTACTTTCACTTTTTGGTCATGCGTTTTAACTCATTCACCTAAAGTCACACCTATGATTAGAGTGGTTAAGTATCAGTTTTCATACGGTACAACTTTACTTTTTACAAATCGTAGAAAATTTTACAACACTAACAACAACATAGCAATTGTCATAAGAAGTGTTTCGTTTCAAAATTGTCAAATTTAAAGTAGGCTATGGTTAAAACCGCTACAAATTAAATTACTACTAGAGGACCCCTGTTGCTCCACAGCATTATATTATATTAATTTTTATAATATAATACCAAAATTAACATGCAGTAATGCCAAAATATGCCAAAAGAAGTTAACGTACAATAAAAGTAAAGTTGATTGTCCACACATAACTTTCCTCAAACCCAACGAATTTAAGCAGTTAATAGCTCAAAAGAAAGAGCTTGATCCACTGAGTGTTCTTAGACTTATGTCAACAGCCTACGTTAATTAGAACTCTAGTAATAGAGGCTTGACTGAAGGAAAATATTGAAAAAATCTTGAAAAAAAAGTATAACTTAACTTATTACTTATATAAGTAAGGTGGGAGTTGAGTAAATTCCAATGCTTGATGACATATCTGTGTCTAAATACCTTTCATTTAAAAAAAATTAAGGAAATCGGCCGGATAGAACGGCCAGACGGACTGACTTTAGTTTTCATAAATTCTTTTAATATATAAGATTTTTAAATATGCAGTAATCTTTTAAAATTGTGTTTAATTTAAGATAAATAAATTCGAACGAAGAAATTTATTGCAAAAGATTTCAAAATGGCAGAAGTACTGTAGAATTTAGAATAGATAATTGTTCAAGTTGTTACCCAAAACAGAGATATTAAGAAAAAATACAAGGCACGGAATGGTTCAAAACCCAAAAGATCTCAAAAAGCAAATGAAAGTGAGACAAACTAGATCAAGAGAGTTGTATGAACTTTTGGGACAAAAAATTGCTATGGTGTTATAGATGGAGAAACGTACGTCAAAGCAGACGCTTCCTGGTCCGCCAAATTATTCTCCTATTGAAGAAGATATACAGTGGCGAGCATATGTGTTTGAATGATGGTCAATTTGGTAAAAAATATCAATAAAATTATTACTTGTAGAGATATTTCAAAGCAAATTTCCGTGTTTGTTTCAAATTTATTGTATTACACAACACTGTAAAAATAAATAAGAAAAACAATAACAAATTTTAGTTATCGTGGTTGAACGCAACATATGTATGTCTATTCGAACACTTTTGCTCGTTCTGGGGGCAAATCGTCGCATTCGATATCGAGTAAAATCAATCGAAATTCCATATTTTGGTTTATTATTTAAAGAAGACGGACAATCGTCAGACCTCGTTTCCCTTTTACTATTAGCTTTGGATCATAAATCTTTAGCTGTGACAGAGTAAAATTACTCTTAGTATTTTATTTTGGAAAATAGAAAAATAATTTCGATCGAAAAATTTCGATAACGAATGCGACGATTCGACCCCTGGTTTATTTCTCTTTGAATTTGTTCATTTGTTATATGCCGTTATTTTTTTTAATGAATTCTTCTTTGATATCTTTCTTCTTTTTATTTACAATAAATTTAAGTACTTTTTTCCAAACATTGCAATGAATTTAATATAAATATCTATCGATAATTTTATTGTTTAAGAAAAAATTAATAAAATGAAGAAAATAAGTGCAGAAATTGAAAACCGAATAGTGTATTAACGCAAATAGGATAGTCATGCAGAAAAATATCTAATTTATTAAATATTGCACCCAGTACTGTGCATTGTGTCCGAAAAAGACGAAATTTAGCACCCAATTCTGTTACCAATGGTCGCCCAAGACACCTTACGGACGCAGATGAACGTCATATAGAACGCTTCATGCGAAATAATGATAGCAAACACCAAAGTTAGCTGCTAAGGCGATAAATAAAAACGTTAGTGAGTGGACCGTTCGTAGAGCATTACGAAAAATCGGAATGGTTTCAGCAGTTAAACAAAAAAAAACCCGCACTGTCAAATAAAAACGTTAAAGCTCGTCTACAGTTCTGTAAAAAATATGGAAAATGAACAATTGAAGAATGGAAGCGGGTAATCTGGTCTGATGAAACGAAAATTAATCAAATTCAATCAGATGGAAAAGAATATTATTGGCACCGACCGTATGAAAAACTTCAGCGGCATCAGGTTAAGCAAACTGTAAAACATGGAGGTGGAAATTTGATGGTGTGGGGATGTTTTACATGGTGGAACGTTGGCCCGTTAGTTAAAATAGAAGGTATTATGAAAAAGGAAGACTATCTTAGTATACTTCAGAACAATTTGCCTGGATTTGTAGAGAGAAGCGCATATTCAGAGGAAGAATTATTGTTTCAACAAGATGGGGATCCGAAACATACCTCCAAAATTGTTAAAAATTGGTTGTCAAATCAAAAATTTCAATTAATTCAGTGGTCAGCACAAAGCCCGGATCTTTATCCGATTGAAAATTTGTGGGCTCTTTTAAAGAAAAGATTGGCAGTATATTAAAGAGCCCCAAAGAACATGGATGAGCTTTGGCTGCGAATTGAAAAAGAATAGAGAAATATCCCAGACCAAACTATCAAGCATTTGGTAGAGAGTATGCCAAAACGTATTAAAAGTGTAAAGAAGAACAAAGGGTTGTGGACAAAGTATTAAAATTATCTTAATATTTGTACTATTGGAACAACGTGCAAAAGTGTTCGAATAGAGTTATTATAATTTTCTCTAAAATACATGGAGTATATAATATTTTTTGCAACTTTTTTTTGTATTTTAAATTAATATAATACTATGTAATACTATGTACTTTAAATTAATTAATAAATAACTCTAAAATTTTTAAAACATTTGCCTTTTTATTAAAGATTCTACAGAGCTCTAAGTAATGGATTGATAAACATTCAAACACATATGCTCGCTACTGTACATACTTCCAGATTAGGAAATTTCTTTTGGCCTTTGATTCTGGCAAGCTATCTGTTAATGCGGAAAAAATCTTATTGATCAATAACAACAGGAACAGTTAATGTACAAGTGTGAGTGCTTAAAAAATATTATTATTTTTTTATGCAAACCAACGATAGATAAACTCTACTAAACTTTAAATATGGGAAAATAATATCAATTTTGTATATAAAAAAAAATCAACAATCCACCCCAAACGTCCCAAAATGTTGGCCTATTGAAAGATATTGGCCAACAATGGCATAAAAGGTTTTAAAGGAAATTGCCTCTGAAGCCATAACAATAAACACTATCAACATTTTGATGAAAGACATTCGGAAAAAGCTGAGAACGGACTGAACACTAAAATGTCATTGATATTATTTTTGTTTAAATATAAGTTTATTGCTTCATTTTATACAGAACTAGTATGACCTGTCATGCTCTGCTACGACTTATCAAAATGTAAGGATATATATATTTTTCAAGGCCTTCACTATTATCGTAGTCCAGATATATGGTATTAAATATTTACGTTTTATGGGAAGTGCCACGCCTACTTCATTTATCCAAAAAATTTATAGTCTATGCTACTTTCTACTCACTCTTAGATGATGTTAAAATACAGATTTTCATTTTTACTAGCAGATTCCAGCGCTCGAAATTCGAGCGCAATTTCTAGGAAACTTTATTTTTCAACTTAGCCAATTCACAAACCAACACTTTTTTGGTTTATTATTATTGTGAAAGAAGATAACAAACTCATTAACAAATTTAATGAACACACACAAAGCTTATGTATATTGTTATGTATGTGCTAGTAGCAACTTTAAATGCAATTTACTCAAAATAAAGGAAAATATTTTAAAATCTGTAAATCTGGTGAACAGCTAAAAAGAAATACCTTTCAAATAATATATGTTTGGACGGTAACAAAAAATCGCTTAGCCTATTAATATTTTGGATATACATAGATAGAAGAAGATAAATAGAAGATGATATAAAAAAGTATATATTTAAGTAACATAATATTTGGTCCATATTAGGGTTGTCAACCGATTAAGGATTATTCGATTAATCGATCAAATGAATAAAATTTTGATGAAACAGGTTAAAAATTGGTATTTTCGAATAACTAGTAATCCGAGCAATTTGTGTCGATTAATCGAATAATTCATCAAAGCATAGAAAAAAATGTTTTTTTTTTTTTTTTTTTTTTAATTAAAAATGAGAATTTTCTATAAAATCAAAATAATAGATGGTAACACTATTAGATAATTTCGACTTATTACAAAGCATGTTCCATACTGCAAAATAAGACTTTTAGTCTTGTGTATGGAGCAGTTCCAATAAATAAATAAATAAAAAAATAAATAAATAAGCATGTCTTGGTATGCTACGAAAAATCAAAAAAAAAACATCTTCAAATCCAACATAATAAAAACAGAATCCAAAAATCTCTTAAAACAAGAAAAAAAAACAAAAAATAAATAAATATACATATATGTTTTTAAAATTTTTTTTTACAAAATTAAATCTATAATATTAAAAGGCTAGGCGATTTTTTGTTACCGATGTTTTGTTCTACCGTTTAATCCCGATTTTGAAACGTATGTTATTTGAAAGGTACTTCTTTTTAGCTGTTCACCAGATTTACAGATTTTTAAATTTTTTCCTTTATTTTGAGAAAATTGCATTTGAAGTTGCTACTAACACACACATGAAAATATACATATGCTATGTGTGTGTTTATTAAATTTTTAATGTGTTTGTTGATGAGTGTGTTATCTTCATGCACAATAATAATAAACACAAAAAGTGTTCGTTTGTGAATTGGCTGAGTTGAAATATAAAGTTGCCTAGAAATTGCACTCGAATTTCGAGCGCTGGAATCTGCTAGTTAATTTGAATATTTAATTGTGCAATACTCTTCTGAATTTTTCTTTTTAATTCTAATGAATGGAATATGAATATGATGTCATTTATTTAAAATTTTTTTTGTTTGTTTAATTTTTTTAAATATAAATATTTACCAAAATATTTAAAACACAAAATAAAAAATATAATCATTTTTTTTTTAAATTTATTTGTGTGAACTTTTTTGAAATATATTGAATTGTTTAAACGACCAGAGTTAGAACCCGAATAATTAACAACACTAGCACATAGCCTACTTTGAATTTTACGAATTTGAAACGAAAAATTCCTTATTTCTGCATTCAGTTTATTTAGAGATTTACACTTCCATTTATAATTTCCACAATTCGTAAGAGTAACCATAAAAGTATGTCATTTAACGTTCTACAAAATTTTTTCTTACACTTTTCTGACACAAACACTTTAAGCCAGTAATCCTGACATCTCTATAATTAGGATTGAGGGGTGTATTCAATTACCCGAACTGTCAAGTTCATGCTGTTTATTAAGATGCTAAACATTATTTATTTATTTACTGAAATGCTATTTTTAAAATGCAAAAAAAAAAAAAATATAAATGTCTATAAATAAGATTATATGGCAAGACATTCGTAGAAGAATGTATAAGAAATTAAACAACAAA
Source organism: Cordilura impudica (assembly GCA_963682025.1). Classification (NCBI taxonomy): domain Eukaryota; kingdom Metazoa; phylum Arthropoda; class Insecta; order Diptera; family Scathophagidae; genus Cordilura; species Cordilura impudica. The sequence continues at coordinate 186,179,455 of OY821519.1, forward strand.
TAATTATAAATGACATCTAAAGAATACCACAAATCAATATGTTATAGGCAAAGAGTGTTCACTGTTCACAATGAAATGTTTTTTAAAAAGCTGTTAGAAAATAAGGACGGTCCCACAACAACCCGACCTGGTGTATAGATGGCGATAGTATTTTGGAAAAAATTGTTTTGGTGCAAAGTGGCAACCTTACACCACATATGTTTTGAGTTTCAAGACGCCACGTTATTGAGTAATTTTTAGCAGCCATCAGTGTATTTGTATACATGGAAAAAAAATTGGTCACCGTTATTTAGTTCAATACTTTGATTTGAAAGTTCTCAATACAACCACGACCATTTGAGGAAACTGTATTGGATGATCATCGGCTGAAGGTGCGTGAGCTAGCTGAAATGATAGGCAATTCCAAAGGTGCTATATATCGCATATTGACTGAAAATTTTGGAGATGAGAAAGCTGTCCGCAAGATGTTTGCTCACTATATAACAAAAACCTGAGATAAACAACAGTCAAAACAGTGGACTGAAGTGGGAGAAGAAGCCGATGACAGTTCCATCTGTAGGCAAATTTATGGCGTCTTTCTTTGGGATGCACGTAGGAAAATTTTTATTGATTATTTTCAAACAGGAAAAACAATCAACGGCGAGTAATATGCTAACTTATTGCAGCGTTTAAGTGATGAAATTAAGGAAAAAAAGACCGCATTTGATGAAAAAGAACGTATTGTTTCATCAATACAATGCGCCAGTTCACATATTCACTATTGCGATGGCCAAAAACCATGAATTGAAATTCAAATTACTTTATCATGCACCTTATTCGCCAAATTTAGCTCCCTCGGATTTTTTTCTATTTTCTTCAAATAATGGATCGGTGATAAAAGATTTACCAACAATGAAGAGGTGTAACCGCGGTTAGTGGCTTTTTTTAGGAGCTAGACAGTTCCTACTATAAACAGGATATCGAAGTTTTTTAGTATCGCTGTTTACTATGTCAGAATGAGATAGATAAAATTGCAACACAAGAATAACATAATAACTTTTTAACTAATCAAACCATTTTTATTAAAGGATGGAATACTGACATAAATTCTATAAAAATTAATTTTTAAGTAGCAACAGCTAAAAATTTATTATTTTATTTTGTGTGGAATTCCTTCAATTAGGAATTTTATGAAATTATTTGTGATCTTCCTATAAATATAAAACTTCCGTGAAAAATTTGGAGCTTTGTTGTCAACTCGTTTTATGTCCTTCGTAACTATTTTACTCAAATTCCGACATCGTTCGATGCTAATAAAACAAAAAGCGCTAAAAAGCGCTAGTTTTATGCTTGAAAAAATTTATTATTAATTTAAAAAAAAAAAAAAACTTTATTTTATGATACTTTTAATATCAATAAAACAAAGTAATATAAAGAACGTGAAGATTTTTTGTTTATTTTTAAATAAAAATGAATCATTTTCTGACTCATCTTTAGACCATAGTTTTGTTTTTATATAAAAAGAAAAATATTTTTTATTCTTGAAGTGAATTAATTTTAGTAGAAACATGTCAGAATTATATTCAGTATAATTGCGGAAAATTTAATTGCTCGGTTAAATTAACCGAATCAAGTACCAAGTACTGCTCTATAAAGTTTACTTTAACATTTCTGAGCGCATGAATTTTTCAAAAATACATTTTTTTGCAACACAAGCAATTGTGAGTTCTAATAGTTTTGCCATTCGGCCACTAAGGTGGCAATTTGTTCACTTTTTCTGTGGAAACGCTGAGCTCCAATTTTGTTTATTTGTATTCTCTGAATTTCTTTTCTGTTTTGAGCTTTTGAATTTGTGAGTTGTGTATTGTTTACTTAAAAATGTCAACAAAGCAGAAAAATTTATCAAGGTCTTCATGGAAAACGATTGACGTTAGATTATGGTGAAGCAAAAGTAGTCATCTCAAAAATAAAGAAAAAAAACGTGATGAATTGTTGAGGCAAGCAAGTATAAATGGTTCTTGAACCATCAACAGTGTAATTGTGCAATCACTGGGCCAATTTTAAAATCCAGACCAAAGCTCGAATACATCCTGGTAACAAATTTAATGCAAGTGATGAATGACTGGTAAACTTTGAGAAAAGACACATCTAAAAATTTGTGTAAATCCTTTCAAGCGATACGTCGCAAATAGCACCCATCAGTAATAATTTACGGCCAAAAATTGGTGAAATGTACATCTCCGACTCGGATCTATATAACGCAGATGAATTTGGACTACTTTTTTTTATCGATTTTTATCGGATAAAGGAATTATTACAGCAAACGAAAAGATGTCACTGGGCCGGAAAATGACAAAAGTGGTTCGCACAAGTTGAAGCCGTTGATAATTGATAAATCCGCAAATCCACGATGCTTTGAGGTATTTGAAAACCCATCGAACTCAGAGTTATTCTTCAATTCGTACCACCATTCATTTATAAAACAGATAAACCTTTTTGATTTAATTTTAAAATTTTTATGTTCGAAAATTATCTGCTGAAAATAATTTAGCACCAAAGGCATTGTTGCTAATTGACAACTGCAATGCACATAAGCCAATTGACATGCTACAGTCTGACAATGGAAACCTTGAAAAATCTTAAACACCCCTTTAATAACGACAATAATTGTTTCAACCAAATTTATTTAAAAAAATCTAAAATAATTCATTAGCAGTTATAAAAAAAAAATAAAAAAATAGTAATAAAATAGAAAACAGAGAAATTTTATAAGTTGTTTATGACTTAATTTCGTTTTTTTTTTTCGATCGCGAGCGGATAATGTTTTAATTTTTAGATGTACGCGTTGAAGAACATGTTCTGTTTTTTTTAGCAGTACACGTGCAAGAAAACGAACTTAAAATAAAGCTACACTCGAATCTGTGTGGTTTATGTGTGTTCAAAACAAAAAAATACGTGATAGAAAAAATGTTCGTTAAAACGAAACACAGTCATGATTATGTTCGGCACCGTACAAAATTTAATAAATTTATATGAAAATAAAAATATGTGTTTGTTGGTCTGAGTTTTTTATTCAGAGTGTGTTTTTTTCTGAACTCTGGTACTCTGGCTTCTACCACCTAACTTGACAGCGATTTTGCAGTCCATGCATCAAAATCGAATAAGATATCCAGTTAAGATATCCGATTGAAAATATTTTGAGGGCACATTTAATTCCTGGGGTCTAATCGTCGCATTCGTTATAGAAATTTTTTGATCGAAGTTTTTTTTATATTTTCCAAAATAAAATAAGAATAATTTTACTCTGTCGCATTTAATGCATTAAGTCCTCTAGTCAAGAGTAAAAGGGAAACTAGGTCTGTCGATTAAATAATAAACCAAAATATGGAATTTAGATTGATTTTACTCGATATCGAATGCGGCGATTAGCCCCCTGATGTCACTTTGCTACTTAAATCAGTGTGACATAAATTTCTGCATGCTGTTCTTATTAAAGCTTGGAATAAGATAAAAAAAAAGTGGGATGAAGATCAATACCATAATGAAGATGACATTCTGTGTCTAAATTGATAAAATCAAATAGTGCTTACGATGATACACTTTGAGCAGTTAAATGACATTGAAAATTGGAACAATGATCAGATTCCGGAAGATAAGAGCTATTTCGAAGTGTTTGATAATGATAACGTCGGCCAATTTTTGAGCAAGATATTCAATCAAGTCTCGACTGCCTTTTTAAACCACTAAAACTTTATGTTTATTGTTTATTTTTATTTTTTTTTTTCCAATTTTGAAAACCGCCTAGAAAAGTTAATAGTTCGAAAAGGATAATTACCCTTTGGAGATTTCGGTTAACTTTTCCGAGATTCTACTGTATCTCTTAAAGTTTTAATGATCTTATTCCTTAAATATGACTTTTTAAACGAATTGGGAAAAGTTGAACGTCATGGGAAACTGAATATGCAATATTTAAAGACAATTTTTGAAAGAAAAAAAAAAAGAAAATTGAGTTTAAAACTTTATACGTTGTTTTTAAAGAGAAAATAAATAAAAGTAGAATACTTGTAAATATTTAAGATATTTCAAACATGCACTTGGCCTACACCATTTCCAATTCGATTTTAAAATTCTATAATTATATTTTCAAAAAATGTCTAATTTTATATTAAAATCGGTATTTCGCAACAAACTAAGAGACATCAACAGAGTGCTCAAAGTAAATATTTACTTAAGAATGTATATAAGTTTCAAATGCTTAATGATGAATGCGTGCTAATGATGTATAATTTGTTAAATTGTTTTAATAATTTCTGTTGAATAAAAAAATAAGAATTCATATTTTTAACCCAGCATTAAAAATAACTGACCATAAAAATTCTACTTTAAGCCATAAAACTACAAAATACACAAAATGTATACATAAGTATATTGTTATTTCATTTTTTTTATATATTATTATTTCCGTCTGTTTAACCTTCATCTATGAAAATTGTTCTTTTTGTTTTGTTTCATCATTTCATCATATACATATATGTATTAGATGTGACTGCTTTAAAAAAGATGATCATGATGATGATGATGATGATGATGATGATTATGATGATCAACATGTTGAAGATGATGGTTGAGATGTTTTATTAAATAAATGATTTTGGGAATTATTGTTTCTCTACATTCTACTTTGTAAGATATTCTTTGTGTTTTTATAGCCAAACATATATTATTAAACAACGACAACGTTTCACAAATTTATTTCTTTTGATTATATTTGTTCAGCTATTACGTTTTCTTAACTCTCTTATGAACATGCTTTCTTTAAAAGGGACTATACGTGTACTTAGATAAATGAAAACTACTTATATGAAAAATTATATATAGGTTTTTCTTGAGGAATATTCATTATCTAAAAATCAGATGAATCTTTTCACAGAATCTCAGAGTTTTTTTTTATAGAAAAAAGATGTTCTCTAGAAATAAAACTGATATATTTTATAGTGTTTCATAATTTAAGTTATCAGAATATATGAATCAGTAAGTTTTTACATAGGAAAATTTATTCAGAACCAGTAAATGTTTATAAATAATTCAGAACCTACGAATTTTTCTAAATGAAAAAATTTTCTTCTTAAGGAAACAATAGTCAAATTCTAAATATTTTTGTTTAGGAAAAATTACTTAGTACCTGAGAATTGCTCTTATGGAACAATTACCCAGAATTCTTTTCTAAAAGAAAAAATACTCAAAATCTAAGTCGTTCTTTACAAAAAATTGCCTAGAATCTGAGTATTTCTATAAGAAAAATTGTTCGAATCACTTAGTAGGTATATACAAATTTTGAATAGGAAAACAATCCGAGACTTTTATTCATGATGAAAGATCAAATAGAAAGGTTATCAGTGAGACTATGTATGTTGAGAAGGAAAACACTTTTTTTTACCGAAAAAAATATTTCTTATTCAAAAAGTCACTCAGTTTTTAAACCGCCCTCGTAATCTGACATTTCTTTATGGAAAAAGTTTTAAGAATCTTTATTCTTAATATGATTATCTATTTTAGAAAAAGTTAGCAAAATATAATCAGCAAAATTTCAAAGATTTTAGGCAAATAAGTAAAAGTTATAAGAAGTTATAGCGAAGCATATTTTCTTCAGAAAAAAAAAAGAAAATTTGCCAATGATTTAGAATAAGAGCCTTGGAAACATAGATATTAATTTAGTATAAGACCAAAATGATAAAATATTCCACTTAAAAATACACTACATCATCAAAGGGGCAAAAACCACAAAGATTTTGGGTCATATACCTACATATACAATATATAATAATGACTTCTGTTATTCCTCGTGTATACATTAACAAAGAGAGCAGCAGTACATCACGTCCTAAGCAGCAAAAGTTTTACTGTGCACCAAGTACTCGTATAACAAATTTATAATATACATCCCCACCATCCCCCTCCCCCCCTTAACAGACGAAAATTAAAAATAAACAAACAAAAATCCATCGTTAAAGGTCAAACAGTCAACTTAGGTACTAAAAAATAAAAAATAAAAACAACACCAACATAAAACTGGTAACGAGTAATAGTTAAAAGAAAATGTTATACAAATTTCAAACACACTAAAATGTACATAAAAGTCAAATATTTTATTAAAAACGACATAAGTTACACTATTGTTATAATCGTTTAATTTTTGAGTGCAGAAGGTAAATGTTTCATGATTTTCTTGGTTGTTAAAATCAGTTGTCAGGTGCCGAAGTAACAACCACCGCAAAATGAGGTAAACAGCTGATGCATAGTGAACAGAGTATGGGTATGAATGGCTGTCCATAATAATGTATGTATTTTGTATTTAAAAAAAAAAACTGCATATCTCTGAAGTTTAGAGTTGCCAAATTTTTATTATTTATATCCAAAATATATGAGGAAAATGTCATCACACTTTTGAAAATATTAAAAGTGAAAAGTTACGAGCTAGTTTAAAAATCTTATATTTTTTTCTCTTTTTTTAAAAGAGCAAGTTTTTAAAGCAATGAAAATTCACTCTTCTAAAATACGTCATCATCATGAAACTTCGAAATTCACCTTGGTAATCCTGTTTCAAAATTTAACACTAACACAAACTCCAGCTGTTACAGTTAGACAAAATGAAGTGTTCTCTTTTTATACTACAGAGAACTGTAAAAGCTCTACAATAACATATGTTTTGTGCAAAATACAATATCCTAACACATGGAAACTGCAACTGTTCGATTGTGATATCATGACTGCAACAAGAAGTTTTTTTTTTTTTTTTTTTTTTTTTTTGTATGGGAATGAAGTCATGGAAAAGTATATTGCAAAGCAAGTAAGCGTGTCAGCAAAAAAATACAAAATAAATATAAAAAAATAACTAAGTATACAAGCAACGAACGAACGAGCAGCAGCACAAATACATTAACACTTCATGTAAAGTACATAAAATAATATTGAATATTTGAACAAAATTGTGCTACATTTTCATAATATCGAAAGAAAAAAAAATTAAACAAATAAAAAACACATTTTTAAAAAGTAGATACCATTTTTGTGGCGAATTGTCTAAAGTAAATTCAAAAATTATATGGTGTGTGACAATAGAAACTCTAAACGATTATAAGTTATAAAATATAAAAAGGAGCATGGCCCTTCATGAGGAGTATATAACTGGCAGTTCATGAATAATTGACTGTATTAATAATTTTTAGAAAACATGGACATTTTTACTTAGGCCGAATTCAGAATCTTGGAGGCTTAGATGGGGATGTTAAAATATACATACATACAGTGTTGGAAAAAATAATAAGAACGATTACTTTTATAGTAATGATTGATTGTAAACTTTTCCAAAAAGATATAATATTGGGAGTAAATACTGTAATATTATTAAAAATATAACGGTAAATCATTACACATGTCTCTTTTGTTGATGCTCTTCATAATTCAAACAATAATTGATAAAGTTTAAAAAAAATTGTGAATTTGTTTGGAAAAAATAATAGGAACGAAATGGGAAAAATTGGTTTAAAATGAGAATAGTTTATTTTAAACAAAGAGAGTTAATGCAAAGTAATTAAAAACAACAAAATCTAAATGCAAACATTAATTTTGTAATTATCGTTTATGTTTTTATACCGTCATTCTTTGTCGAAAGTGTTAAAAATGGGTCGTCGTAAACATTGCACTTTATCTGAAAAAGAAATAATTTAAAATTTTATGAACAAGGAAAATCTATGGGTGATATTTCAAAATTAATGAATTGTTCAAAAACAAAGATTTTTAATGCAATTCACGAAGCCGTAAAGCCTGAAACAAGAGGCCGAAAGCGAAAAACTACAGCTCGATTTGACCAACTTTTAGTTCGAAAGTGCAAAAAAGACCCATTCCGGTCATCAGAAGAGTTAAAAAATGATCTTTGTGCTCCAGTTAGTAGTCGAACAATTAGAAATAGACTTCAAGAAGCTGGACTTAAATCCCGAAGTCCAAGAAAAGTGCCATTGTTGAGCAAGAAAAATATTCATCGGGATAATTGGCGAAATGTGCTTTGGTCTGATGAAACCAAGATAAATTTGTTTGGTTCGGATGGTAGAATGTTTGTACGCAGACCAAAAAATAAAGAATTCGACCCTAAGTATACAAAAAAGACTGTGAAGCATGGGGGTGGATCCCTTATGTTATGGGGTTGCTTTTCTGCATCTGGGGTTGGACCAATTTATTGGATAAATGGAAAAATGTGCGCTGTGGACTACGTTGAGATTTTAAAAAATCAAATGCTTCCATATGCTGAAGAAGAAATGCCGCTCAAATGGGAATTCATGCAGGATAATGACCCAAAACGTTCATCTAACCTGGTCAAATCTTGGTTTCAGGAGAACAAAGTCGCTGTTATCGACTGGCCCTCTCAGTCCCCGGACCTAAATCCGATAGAACACCTTTGGGGAGTTCTAAAAAAGAAAATCGGACAGTATAAATTAAAAAACAAAAATGATTTGTGGGAAAAAATCCAAGAGGCGTGGTACTCCATATCTCCGGAAGTATGCGTCAATCTTGTCGGATCCATGCATCGCAGGTGTGAAGAAGTGATAAAGATGAATGGAGCTTCAACCAAATATTAGTATAGTATATGGATATGAAGGTAACTTTTTGGAAAGTCTTACAAAATTGAAAAAAATTTATATCGTTCTTATTATTTTTTCCAGGCTATATTTAAAAAATTCGAGTTTTTCGCTATATATTGAAGAGTAGCTATTAATTTCTTAAATTTTCTCTGAACTTTACCGAAGTACTTTAAGTTTATGTGTATACTTTTTTTTATTTACTCAAACATAAATAAAAATTTAAGAAAATCGCAATGAAAATTGTCGTTCTTATTATTTTTTCCAAGACTGTATATAGTATATCTATGCTATCTTTTTAAAAAACTGTTTGGTAGATCGGGCCAGATATCAAAGTACCTAAGCTACTAAACCAACAGGAATCGAAATTCAGCTTTCCCCAACTTCGTTATGACTTTGTTCTCGTAAGATTAGCTCCTAAAGAATTCATTCGTAACTAAAACAAAAACTGAAGACTCTCAAAGAGTTAAGTTTAAAGTTAAAGGACACTTCAGGAATTCCATGAGTGAACTATTGAACATTTGTGGAAAGACTCTAAATTTAGACGACACTATAAATTAACTTAATTATAAAAGATTTTAAATATTTTTTTCATAAGGTGTTTGCAAATCAGAAACTGGAATTTGACAAACTGAAACTAATGAAATTCTAGTAAGTGGATGAAATTTTTCATAAAATTTTAAAATTTTAATGGAAAAAAATTTGCCAATTGCTAGAATTTTATTATGATCTTTTAACAGTTATGAAGATAGGTTAAACGGAAGAGCCGCCATAGAATATAACACTTCAATATCATTACTCCTTCCTGTTTTTGTAGTATTCACACATAAAATTATCATGGTTACCTCAGGTAAATGCAAAGCCAGTCAGATACACACTACTCTGGTACTACAATTATATTTAAAAATCCCCGCCCGTCGATTCTACATTCTCGAACATTGAAATTTCTCCGAGATATATGAGAAAATCCCTTACAAATTTTGATTTTAACGTATTGGATAAGAAAGCTCACAATAAAAAAATGTATATAATATAATAATGGTAGTTTATAAATATATAGTGAGTTTTTTTTCGGTGGTACTATTGTGGTATGGAATATCCTTATCCGAAGAGAAATAGATAAATATGCTTAAATAAGCCATGTCATTCTATTATATACAAATCCGTTATATAGAAATTTAATATCGATTTCAGAATAAGTTAGAACAATTACACTCAGAGGCCATATGGGCAAATGTGTTACCAATTTGGAGATATTTAAGATTAAGGAAGGATTTAGAAAATAAATCAGAGAAAAAAAGATTATCCCTAGACCACCCGAATTTCCTTATGAAGCCCACAAGATCGCCCAATGAAAAATCTACTATACAGCCCAGGTTATCTAGATATCTAAGGCTTGGTTCTTCAGTTCTGGACACTGACACAGTAGACGTTCTGTCATTCTCCCTATTACGCAGGTTCCATTAGTAGGTTGATTATTAGGAAATTAAAGAAAAAATTTTGTTCTCCTCAAGGAGTTTCCGAATAAATATTTACAATTGTAGACTTGATGTGTGTTTGTTTGGATATGAACTATAAATCAATTATTGTTGGTCAGATACGATGTCAGGACTTTAAAACTTAGAATAATTTAAAATCGTTTCTAATATTCACGTCGACTTAATCATTGTCAATTACTCAACCCAATTGCAAAAAAAAAAAATATTTTTTTTAAACATTTGTCGTATTGTCACTCACTGTAAGTAAACCACTGACAATATTTACATGAAAAATAGCTGCAACGTTATGCTGGCATTAGCAATATGTTGCGCTTCGTTGCTCTAGCTACAGTAACAAAAGTAACAGCAAAAATAAAAAATTGTGTTGCTGAGTGAGTTAAAGTGGCTAAAAAAAAAAATGACTACAAACTGACGTTATGATGATGTTGCTGATGGTGATTATGATTATCTTTAGTTTTTTGCATGGCTAAACAAAACGCCAACAAAAAAATAAATTTTCTTATTTTATAAGAATAATTTTAACAACTGTTGTTTTTTAAGTAAATGGAATTCTTCTCTTGTATTAACTGTATTTCACATGCTTTTATATTCATTTATATTTCGTTTAAAAATTTTACGATGATTATTTTTAATTCCGCTTAAACACAGCAAAGACTTCTTTCTTGCACAATTTTATTTATAATTTTTTATATGATTAAATTAATATTTGTTTTGCTTAAATTTAAATCTATTTTTTTTCCTGATTCATTTTTATTTAAAAATAAGAAATTACAGATTTTGTTATTACCACAAATTTAATATTTTATTGGTTTTGTTTCGTTTATTTATAAACTTTATTTGTGTTTATTTTTAATCACACTTTATTGAAACGTTGAATGTTTTTTTTTTAACACTGATTTGGGTTAAAGATTTGTTTTCTTGATGTTGTTGGTTATTTAAAATAACATTCGTTAAACGAAAATATTCACAATAATAATGATAATAAAATGAAATCAAGACAGTTTTCTTAAAACTTTAACACAGTTAATAATGAAAATAAACGTTTTAAAATGTGCACGTACACCTCACGTTTGATTTCCGTGTATGAGGAGATCAATGTATAACCGCTACGATCTAGTCATGCCAAAAGAAGATTTCATACTAAAGTTACTCTGGACTTGTTCTGTTGTGTGCTGTCATTTTCATGCACGTACAATGACGACTTGTTTGCTTACTTTCTGCTGCTGCTGCCTGTGCTGGTACTCGGTGGTCTGATGTTGGCATAAAAGCCCACTTTAAATATAAAAACAACAATAAGCAATACAACAAACCAATAAAATTTCTATGTAAATAGTGACTGACTCACGAGACTATTTCGTTTTAATATTACTCTTGAGAGCTGAAAAATGGAAAATTGAGAAATATAAGAAGAAGAAAACACCCTGTAAGAGAACAACACACACAACAACCTGTGATATTATTAGTATCGTTGAAAATGTTCTCTATTTCTATATTTCTCCTCTCTCTCTTCATTTTAATAATCATATAAAACATCATAACAAAGTAAATATTACGAGGGCAAATCGCAAATTATTTAAAATTATACAAAAATAAATATAATATTACAATAACGTAAATTACAGTAACATAAATTATATTATATATATTATAATATTGTTATTATAGTGCGTGGTAGAGAATAAGTAAGCTTATATATTTCTAAAACTCATAATTTCTGTGATAATATTTTCTAATCAGGCAGGTTATTAAATATTGTAATTTTTTATTACATATGATAGATTATTTCTTGAAAGTTTTCTACAGAGGGCGGTTTAAATATCAGCTAAATATATATCGCAAGCATATAACGAACTAGGTTAAAAAATATCTTCTTTGGACTACAATAGCATTTATGTATGATAAAAAGCCAGATTCAAACCGTCTACTGTACTTTGAAAGGCTGCTAGGAAAATTATAGGTAACCAGCTGTGCTTTATATATCATATTAAAGCTTATATAAATCTCAAGAGAACACCACTAATTTTAGCTCTCTATGTTAAATAGTTTTCACGATAGAGCCATTTGAAGATTTCAAAACAATGCAAAAATTACGCAATTTTAAAAATTTCAAAAGTCAATATCTCATAAGTCGCTTGTTGAAAAAATTCAAAATTTTGGATTTTTAACATAGACCAATAGTACTACCAACATACAAAAAACCAACTAAATTGGAAATATCAACTTTCAAAATTATTTTTTATTGGTTGATTTCACATGGATTGATCCAACATATTTGTAAAAAAAAAGTGTTTAATTCATCATTTTAAATGAAATTTAGGGAACTAATTTCGGATTTAATCAAACACAAAAAGATACAAAATATATATAAAAAATCACGAGCATTTCTCTCTGAAATAAGGTACACTTAAACCGGATGAACAGTTCCAGATATAACTTAAATAAACTATGGGTTCCACATGAATTATTTTCTTTTTTGCCTTAACAAACGTAATTGGCTAACAGAATCACATATCATTGGAAATCTAGAATAAAACAGCGCATGGTACACTGTTTTTTTTTTACTAATATTTGAATTAACATTTATTTCAACATTTTTGTATAACATGTTTTAAATTTGCGAAAATGCACTTTCCATTTACGTGATATTATTGTTTAATTTATATAAAATTTCAATATGCTTACTAGCAAATATGAAAAAAAATCTATAAAGTCAAACTCCCTTTTACACCCACAATTACTCTAAGCTAAACTATTATAAACTAATTTTATTCGCAAAAACAGCAAATATGAAATAAAACAAAAAATATTTCCTATGATTTGGATTGAAAATATATATATTATGCTATTAAAAATGGAAAAAAAAAACTTCAACCAGTAAAGAAAAAATTGTACCAGATTTCTAATTCTAGCTTTTATCTGCAATAAATTAATCTATGCAATCTCTCGTTCTTTATATCATTTTCAGATTCTTGGGGATGCATCGCGTAATTCTTACAGTAGGACCTTTTTAACTCAACTTTGGTGGAAACCGTCAGTCCCACAACTATTTTGTTGAGATAATCCCACAAATTTTCTATGGGATTTATGTCAGGGCTATGTTGTGATGTTTCCATGACGTGGGGGACGTTATACAACAGTCAATAAAGTGCAAAGATCCTGGTCCTGCTGCAGAGAAAGCCATTCAAACGAAGTTCCTGATTCCGTCCTCTCCAAACAAAAGGTTTAACGTCCGACCCAAATGCGTTAAACTTACTTTCATCGGTAGACAAAACGTAAGAAAAATCCTTGTGTTCTTTTGAATATTTCAATCTGGCTTTTCTACAATTTAGACCTGCTTCTAATTTCAAGCTTTTAAAGCAAGAATATTAGGCAGAGAATATTAGGCACTTTTTTTTACTTGTTTCACACCATTTAACAGGTTCAGCGTTTAATAATATCGTGCACAGTTGAATGGCTCCTGTGAACCATTTTCGAAATTTCCCGCACACTTTCTCCCTTTTTGGCATGTTTAAACATTAATTTTCTAACTCCAACCTCTTCATTGTTGGCAAATCTTGTACGACCGAGCCATTTATTCAAGTTTAGATATAAAAAATAATCCGAGATAGCCAAATCTGGCGAATAAGGTGCATGATAAAGCAATTCGAAGTTTAAGTCATGGATATTGGCCATCGTAATAGTAGATGTGTGTACTGGTGCATTGTCTTGATTATTTTTCCTTTTTGAAGATAATAAAAAGTATTCGACGGGCATCGCAAAAAACAAACTCCATAACATTGCCTTCTTTGCATGCGATTCTTCTATTTCAGTCCACTGTTTTAACTGTTCCTGAAATTGGGCCGATAAGAAAAAATAAAGGTCCATTTGTTTTGTCTCTTCTACTACATGTCCAAGTGGAAGCGGATTTGGTAACATCCCATAGTCTTCCGTTGTTAGTCGAATTGTTAGCGCGGTTTAGCTTTAGGAGTTATGTTTCATAATTCTTATAGATTTTTAACTTCTTACAGCTTCTTAGTTAAAACACTTCGTCCTCAAAAGAAAATTTTAACTTTGTAAAAAGTTTTAAATTATTTACAAATACACCCACGTATTAATGTTTGGTGGTTCAATAGTATAGTTTTTTTTTAACTGAATCCACATATAAAGTCAATACTCTTTGGAGTCTTATTACCATAATTCTAGATTTATTTTCAAAACTTCAACTTAAGCCGTAGAGGTTTTTCTTCTATTTTTCTTCGTTTTGTTTTTAATTTCATTTTGATGCATTACGTGCCTGGCATTTACAAAATGGTCCATATTGAAAAACACTACAACATTGTACTTGTTCCACGTCTACTACTAACTACTTCTATTTCCCTTTAAAGTGCCAGTCAGGTCTGTCTTAAACTTTATCCATCGACTATTTCTTCAATTTGTTATAAGCATATTGTCAATAAATAAATGTACTCATTCATACAACGCACAACAACAGCACCAGCTCATGTGTTTGTTGTTTGTCGAAGGAAATAAGGTAAAATATGAACTTACGTACAGATGTACTCGTACGTAGACAAATAAAACCGTCAACGTCATGTTTGAACACAAAAAAGACTTTAGTTTAGTTATTGTTAAGCATATTAAACGAGAGAAAAGTGCATGTAACAACAACTAAACAAATGTCAGAATATGAACAGAAAAGAAAATATATAAAAGCAATGTTTCTTTTTTCTTCTTTCATTTCGAGAATGGTACAAAACCACTATCCACCATTCGCTCATCCGTACATATGGAAAGTAAATAGCATAAGCGAGAAACTTACACTTTTTCTATTTCTCTCTGGACTAATTAGAGTGACCAGATCTGCATAACAAATAATGAAGATGATTTTTGAATTTTACTTTTAACATGTTTTGCATATTTTCAATACAAAAATATTCATTTTTATTTAGTTAAAGAAGCCAACTGAACTTATTCCTGATAATACGTTCATCTTATCACTTGCATACCCACTGTTAATGGCGGCCATGGCGCAAGCTTTTCTTTCACCACATGACTGTATGCTAAACTATTTTAAGAGCGAGGCATGATTATTCTGACTAACAGAGAAGCTTGTTTAGCAAAGACGCTTTAACTTATTTAAGCGGCTGTTTTCCTTAGAGAGCGTCAGTTAAATAAATTTTGAAGGAAGCTATTCAAGCATGCCCAAAGGATACTAAATTGCCAAACACATTTATTTTGCTTGCAACTTGATTGCCAATAATCTTAAACAAAAGTATTTAGACTATTCCATAGAAAGCAGTTCTTAAAGTACACCATTTTAGAAGACTGCATTGTAAGTGATATTTAATTTGTAACTATAGATATGCTATGTCAATTTTGTTTAGGTCCTTCCTACAATCTCTCAACCTTTTGACTGTTGAATATGGATATGTTCTTAGAAAATATAAATATTAAGACTAAGGAATTACTTTTAGAAAAACTTAAAATTTCCAAATTAAATTTTTTGCAAGAAAAAAGAAAAAGAAAAATATTTCCAGAAACAGAAAACAGTTGTTTGCCTCTACTTGAAATTTGTAAATTTTGCCTTAGTATCGTTTCTTTGTTGGACAGGTGCAACATATTTTTTTAACTAGCAGAGCCCAGCTCTCGAAATTCAAGTGCAAATTCTAGGAAAATTTACTTTTTCAATTATTTTTCTTCTTTCAGTGTTTGTTAATCTATATATATAAAACATTTATGAATATTTATATAAAATTCATTAAATTGTGAATTTTTAAATAAAATTCAACGAATTTCATTATAAATATTTTTTGAACACAGAGACGATATATAAATGGGTTTGTTAATAAATAATTTTATAAGAGCCAAAAGGTATGCTAATAAATTTTAGACAATTCACAATTCAACACAGGGCTTTTCATATACAATTTTTGCAAACACGTTAACAAATTTAATAAACACACACACAGCATTGTATAATTTTATTTATCTGTTAGCAGCTATTTTATATGATCATTACTCCAAAAAAAAATGTACCAGACGGCCAAAAAGAAATACCTTTCAAATGAAATATTTTTATGTCAAAATCGGTTGGTAACTAAAAGTTTGATATCGGTCGCACGAAATCGCCTTGCCTATTACTATTATAGATTCCACTCTCACTTCTAAATCCTTCTAAATATTCTCATTGAACTTTGGTGGCATCGTCGTGGTTCTAAGACTTATATATATGCTGACTGTTTCATATAATTGTTTCATATATATGTATGTATGTCAATATAGTTTTGAAGATACAATTATACATAATGAAGATTAAAGGCTTAAAGCTTCTTTTGTTTTTATACATACATATATCGATATGTCATTTAAGGTCTGCAAAGAGAACCCTTTCAAAATCATTCGTTACTTGTTTATGCTTTTAAATCAATTTAAATTGGTTTCTAAATTTTTTTATATATACAATTTCCACCGTTCTAATCTTAAGAAAATTTGGGCATTTTTCATTCCACTTTCCATTTGTGAAATCTACACCATGGGCTAAAAATTAATCCAAAAGAAGTTAAAGTATCTATTGTTTACGAATGATACTGGTGAATTGCGTCAAACTTATGTAGAAATAAAAAACGATAAATTAATATGACAATTTTTTTTTTTTGTAAATCTTCAAAAATGTGTTAGTGTTAACATTTTAAAGTAGTTTAAATATCGCTGTAAATTGCGTACGTCAAGAAAAATTTTACTGTCTTTAATCTGAATAGAAACTTTTTCAAATAAATTTGTACTTTCTATCCACAAATTGGTTGACTCTATTTTCATTTTGACTATCACAACAATTTAAATATAAACAAATTTTTTAAATCTATAAAATTTGTTGCTTGCGTCAAACAACATGGTCACCCTCTCAATGAAGTCATACTCAGTTTAATCAATAATTCGTGTTTGGGCACTGTTACCCGGTCAATATATATATATTGTGATATTTGTATAACGATCCATATCGCAGAATAGTCTCCCATTCTGAAATCTATTAATATGGATCGCGATCCATCATTCCTGCATGCTACACGTTCCATATACATATATTGTAATATTTGGATCGCGGTCAATATATATTGAACGTGTAGCAGTGCCGTAAGAATTTGTGTACTCATTGGTCTGATTATTTTGAATGTAAAACAAAACAAAAAAAACTCAAAGGGAACAATTAGGACAAAAAAAAAAAGAATTTCAGTGATAGAATTCCAAAAGGAGGGAGTTCAATACGTGAGCAGCAGTAGTTAACAGGTTTGATTCCTGGCTCGATCGACCAAAAGTTTAAGGCACCTTAACATCGACACCTTAACTTTTTTTAGACCTTCTAATTGTTAGATTTTTAGACTTTACATAACGTAGGGCCTTATAAACATATTCAGTCATCGTAATAGATATTTTGAATAAATAAATATACAAAACATATTTTTTTTTAATTTACTATTCCTATGAAATATATTAGTCCATGTCCGAAGACAGCAGAAATAAGTAAGAGTATTAAATTCGGCTGTGTCGAATCTTTGATAACCTCCACATGGGTTTTACGTTTACATTAATATCTACTAGCAGATTCCCGCCCTCGAAATTCGAGTGCAAATTCTAGGAAATTTTATTTTTCCCTTTAATAAATTATTTTATAAAACAATTCACAATTCAACACTTTTTAAATACCGATTGTGCTATTGGTTTATGTCCAAAATTATTTTTCAATTCAACACAATTATTATTGTGAATGAAGAAAACAAACTAATTTGTTTTTCCAAACACATTAACAAATTTAATAAACACACACATAGCATTGTATGGTTTTATGTATGTGTTAGTAGCAACTTTAAATTAATCTTACTCCAAAATAATTTAAAAATTTTAAAATCTGTAAATCTGGTGGACAGCTTTTAAATAAGATACGCTTTGTCAAAATCGGAAGAAAACTGTTTAACAAATCATCGGTCGCAAGAAATCGCCTTTTTCCCTGTTCTGTTTTAATATGGCTTTTATTAAATTTATATTAAATTTTTGGAAGACTACTATAGGAATAACTTATGAGGCGCATGGTTGGACCAGGTCATTCACGTAGGAGGGATTATGATCTGGGGTTGTATCGTGGCTGGTGACGTGGATGAATTACCAATTTGTTAAGGTCGAATGGACAGCTCAAATTATATAAATGTCTTTG
Source organism: Cordilura impudica (assembly GCA_963682025.1). Lineage (NCBI taxonomy): Eukaryota > Metazoa > Arthropoda > Insecta > Diptera > Scathophagidae > Cordilura > Cordilura impudica. The sequence continues at coordinate 186,197,751 of OY821519.1, forward strand.
AAGATACTTCCCCATCATCATTTTCGAAAATTTAATCCGATCACTTCTGTTCCTTACTACAAATCTAGGATAAGCATGAAATGGATGCGAACTAATAATATTGACGTTTTGCTTTGGCCTGCGTAGTCGCCAGACATAAATAGACCAATTATGGTCTATTCTAAAGACTAGATTAGTAAGTTTAATGACAGCATGACGTAATGAGTGAAAACATTTCAGAATATTTCGAACGACAAGAATTGCTGCGGTCATAGCGGCAAGGAGGGTGATCTACTTAATACTAGTTAACTAATAAAATACTTTTTTTAACTGGCGTTTTTTCAGTTTTTAATCAAACCTAACATGGTTCGAAATGGAAACATAGATCATAACATATAACTTTTTCTTCGGTGTTATGTTAAATCATTGGTTCACTCCAATAAACCACAATCAAACAAAGGCCTTTTAACAAAGCCAATTCAGACAACATATCTTTCAGAGCTATTGTTCAAGTATTTTTTTTTTTTTTGTTATAGACTTATATTTCAAATGCTGATCGGGCAGTGTCGGACATATTCGTAGACCTAAAATCAAAACTGTCATACTGCGAAAAAAAATAAGAAAAAAATAACTAAGCTGAATTAGTTTTTTTTTTTAAAAATTATTAAACTATTTATTAGTTTGTTTTTCTTTTTTTCCATTAATTTAAGGTTTACTGCCCTTAAATTTTATACAAGTAAAAAACGTAATAATCTAACCCATAAAAACAAAGTTTTTCTTCAGATTGATCGGACAAGTGTAAATGGGTTTTATTTCACTCCGTGACTATGCGTGACTGTGCATAACTACCCCAAAATTAATCTATAGTCACAACAAGACTATGGGTTCCCCATGGCAGACAGACAGACAGAGAGTATGAGTTAAAATAAAGAGTTAAAAAAAAAGTAAAAAAAAGTATTCGTATAGATGAAATATTACTACAAAAAAACAAAGTTTACATTAAATATTTCTGAAGTTAGTAACTTTTAGGATATCCCTTCAGCCGATTTGGCAACGACTTAACCACCTTTAAAGATTCCTTCTTACTTATTTTATCCCACTCATTCAAAATTATGCTTTTTAACATTTCTAGTAAATGCCACAAATACTCTATAGGATTAAGATCGGGTGACTGGGGTGGCGATTTTAATTGATTTTTATGGGTCTATTATCGATAGCAACCCAACTTTGGTTGCGTTGCCAGTTGACAAAATGGTATTACGTATGGCAACTGGCAACTGAGAACTGTCAACTTCAGTTGTCAGATAGTAATCATATTGGCAAATGCATAGTTTTGGTTGCTGTTTATATAGAAGTGACGAATGTCTGCCTTCGGTCTGATGATATGTATGTGTGTCCCATCTATACAACCAACAACCCCAGGACACTTAGTCTTCGAATAAAAAAAGTTTTTAGTTTTTGATTTTTCCTCTTCCGTTATTTCTGACACTATCCACACTTTACATAGTTTTTGTTTTTGAACGACTTCTTTTAATACCACCGACAGCGTAGATTGAGCCATTCCCAGATTGAAGTTGTTGCCGTGGGATTTCTGGAATTGCTGTTGCCCGATGACTTTTTTAAAGTCATTATTTAAGGCTTCCACTATATAAACCACTGCATCTTTTGGAAGGTGAAAATAAGCTTTGAAACTAAAACACTTTTATTGAAAATTAATTTTAACATAAAAATTTACTCACAGTACAGACGGTAATTCCAGAGGATTAGAGTTGTCCCTCAAGTGCCGTATAAATGATGAAACGTCTAAGACCTCCTCATCCTCATCAAAAAATAATTCCACTGAGCTAAACATATTAAATATATTTTTTATAATATAAATTTTTTTCACAACTTCACTTTTATTTACAAAAATCCACTTTTGTCATTTATTTTCAGTTGCTAAACTGTCAAAATAGCATATTCGATAACTTCTGGGCAACTGAAGAAAGTTGCCTTACATCATATCAATTTAAATGTCAGTTCCTTTGCTTTTTGACAACACAAACACAACTAAAGTTCGGTTGCCATCCATAATATACCTATTAGTATTGTAGAGCAACAACAACTTGACATTGTGCGCCATATGTTTTGGATCATTATCCTGAAATCTTCACACGAGTTTTGTTTCCACCGTTTTTTGATTATAAACAAAAAAATTTATGTAAATCGTTGCGTAATTTTTTTTTTTTTTTTAAAGACAAGTAGAATTCTCAATGTGTCAATGGTAAAAAGTTCGTAATTCAAACGATTTTATTAAAATTTAAATATTTAAAATTTTCATCTTCAAGTGTACGGATACTTTTTCTAGCCAGTCTGTAATAATATTTTGTTATTTGCTTGATAAGATCAATTGAATATTTTCTATTGTAAACAAGAAACATTCATAAGTAGGCAATGACGACGTCAGACTGACACATACATACATAGACTGTCAGTCAAGCGGGGTAGCGGCGACGTTAATAACAACGATGAGACAGAAATATAAACAACAATTAAAATAAAAATATACCAAATAAACCTAAAATGTGAGAGATAGCAAGACATTTCTATGTACACAGAGCCCAATTCCAAATTTTCATCTTGTACACAAACAGAGAACAACAATATCAAGTTAGCAACTCTGTTTAGTTGGAGGCAGGTCTGCCTCTATTATATTGGGACTTTATAAAACACAAAAACAAACAGCCTAAAACTACATAACACGAATATAAGATTATGCACACTGGCAACTAAGAAGACGAAATAGGCTACTGGCTATCAGGCAGTATATACGTTGTTGTTGTTTTTTGTTTTTTTGCTTTACCGAAGGTTTCATATAAGCTGATAGTGGTTGTTACTCGTGTGATGGTTGTGGTTAAAGTTGTTTGTTGTGAGCAGAAAATTGAAGGACGAATTAAAATATGCAAAGAATATGTATTAAAAAAAATAATAATAATAAAAAATAATCACATCGAGCCATAACCAGCTGAAAGACATAAGAGCCGCGTTTTTCTTGTTTTACTGAAATTCTATAATTCACAATCATATCTAAGAATTGTTGGTATGTTTACTAACTAAAGATAAACCAAAGATAAAAAAAACCTTCTCGTATAAAATTTTGTTTTTGGCGCTTAAGTCGTTTTGGTACATATGACTCAATATATAAAATAGTTTGGAAAACAAGATAGATTGTTATTTTTCAACTAAAATTCTATGATTAAAAAATAAAAAAATAACAACAGGGCTTACTTCGAATAACCATCTTACAGATATATTACAAACCCTAAAATTGTTTATAAAAGCCAAAGTAAATAAAGGGGTTTTCAATAGGGACGTAACAATTTTGTATTTTAATATTTTTTTATAATCCGTCAATGTCAAAACGTCAATCAAGGTTTACATTTTATATACGGTGAAGTTGACGAACAGGCAACGTTTGGAAATTATTAAACATGATTACCGAAATTCTGAATCGGCAACTATCAAAAACTTTACTTAAATTCAAGTCAACATATTCACTATCGAATTTTCCGAAAATATCGCAGTCGTAAGTGCTTCAGTTCAAAATAAACCATATAAAGTCGATTTCATGCCGTTCACAGAATTAAAGAATCTCTCAAACAATATTTTGGCAAATTTTGCATAAAGGTCTTAGCCTACACGCTTACAAGAGCAAATTAACTGAAGAACTGATAAGAAGAACTGCTGATAATTTAAAGTAACAAAACTTATACGTTTGGACTCATTGAAAAATCAAAATCTTCTTCAGCGATGAAGATCGTATATAGCATTTTTGGACAGCTAAAAACCAAATATGCTTCAAGAGACTCCATTGCGTCTACAATAATGTATACCACTAGTTTTGAGAAATAATTGGATATAGAAAATAAGAATAAGCAAAATTTGAGTGGTATTATTATTTATGTATTTACGCCCTGCAGACATGAAAAAGTTCATATCGGGGACCGGGGACCAACAAACGCAAATGCACTTCAAGAGACTTGTGTGGATTTCATGCCGATGGTATGATTGGCTCATATTTTTTCTTTGATGAAACTGATTTCCATGTTGCGGTCAATGGAGTTCCCTATCGTGTCATGTTGGAAGACTATTTTTGATAGAATTGGATGGATTTGACAACAGTGATATGTGATCACAAGAAGAAGGAAGTTCGTGGACTAGGTAGGAAAATGGACCGATCCTGACCATATTTGGTAAGTCCATTAATTTTTGCAAAAACATATACAAACCAAATTTGAGAAAAATCTGTGCAATATTTTTGTTTTTTTGAGAGATTTAAGTGAAGATCGGGAATCAGCTTCATTATGGGGCTATGACTAAGAGTTGTCCTATAGGGTTTATTTTTGGACTACTGATAAATGGATATAATAACCTTACCAATTTCAATAGCGTCATCCTGTGGCCGATAGAAGCTTATATACAAAATTTCATCAAAATAAATTCATATTTGGGACCTGTAGTTTGATTACAAGGTTTACATGGACACACAGACAAACGGGCGGACGGACTAAATCGACTCAGAACCGACTATACCACTATAATTAAAGACATAAAATTTGTCCATACGCTGCGCTCCCCATTATCATAAATGACCTTAGTTCTGACATCATCTTTGGTCATCAATTGGCCATGACTAAAGACCGATTTTGGAAAATATGTTCTCACTTTTTCCAACGTCTGACCCTGTGCTTTAGTAATGGTTATGGAAAATTCTAGTCATATGGTGAATTATTTTTGTATGTTCTGGACTTCAGGGATAGGCAATGATATTGATAATTGGCTTTATCAATCATATGAAATAAACTCCAGCAACTAAATTATCCCGCAATGCTCATGTGACTAAAAAAATATTTTAAAATTTTTTATCTAATGTTACGCCTTAATTAAAGATTAACTTCTTCTGACATATTATATAGATATTATAGATGTGCGATTAGTATTATGGGATATGACAAATTTTCGAGTCATTATCTACAATTAGAAAGTCTTATAATTTAATCAAAAACTCGTGGCCGGAACAAGTTTGATGCAAAATTTCAACTTTCTAGACTATAAGGAGAGGCTTCAAAAGTTCTGGAAAAATAATACAACAAACTATATGAAATTATATGGCCATATGTTTAAAAATTAATTGTAGGCCACAGGAGGGGCTTTAGAAAAAATAAATCAGTTTTATAGGTAGGTCTGTGGGCGTAGGCTGGGCCCACAGACCGAAAATACAAAATCTGACTTCGTTTGGATCTGTCTCGTCGCCCTACCAAATAACATATTTTCATGTCATCAGAGGGTTTCAGAAAGCTCTGGAAAGAATAACAGAAACATAAATATTTTAAAGTTTTCAGTCACTTTTGATGTACAAACTCAACTATGTGCCGTCACTGTGTTAATTTTCAATTGGGTCCAGATAGTGCTAGATAACAGATTACCATTTCTTTGTAGAAACTGATTATTATTTAGATAGAATATGTTCTTTCCACTAGTACATCCATTCCTCTAAAGTTTTTTTTTTTCGTTTGCCTAGATACAAAATTACATTCGTTTCATCAGGATTACACTTCTCTCCGAATAATTTTTAAACTAAACTATGAAAAAGGTGTATCAATAGTTGCACAAGTATATGCAATTAAAAACTTTACTAAATTGAATTGTAAACATCAAATAAAAGACTCGAAATCCTTTGCTTTTTATACCCTATGCCACTATGTGGTCAGGGTAGAATGATGCTGATGTTTGTAACTACCAAAAATAATTGACCTAGACCCTTTTATTATATCGATAGACTCAGAATCATTTTCTTTCTGAGTCGATTTAACGATGTCCGTCTGTCCGTTCGTCCGTCCGTCCGTCTGTATGTGTGTGTCCATGCAAACTTTGTAATCAAACTACAGGTCGCAAATATGAATGTATTTTGATAAAATTTGGTATATAAGCTTCTATCAACCATAGGATGAACGCTATTGAAATTAGTGAAAATCGATTCATGTTCAGACCTAGCCCCCATTTAAAGTGGGTTTGTGTATGTTTATTACGTCCATTTATCAGTATTCCAAAAATAAACCCTATAGGAAAATTCTTAGTCATAGCCCCCATATGAAGCTGACTCCCGATTTTCACTTAACTCTATCAAAAAATAAATATATTGCACAGATTTTTTTTTTTTAATTTGGTTTGTATATGTTTTGCAAAAAAATAAGTGACTACTAAATATGGTCAGGATCTATCCATTTTCCGAACTAGTCCCCATACAAATATAGCATCCGATATGAAGTTTAAACATATCCGAAGGCAAAAACATTAATTACAATGGCTTTCAAATTTGGTTTATGTTTATTTTCTACATCTAATCCTAGGAGATGGGGCCTCTAAACGCATCGTATAGGGTATCGTATAGACCGACTGTAACTTTCTTACTTGTTTCTTCTGAACATGATATTGTAAGATGACATTTTCTTTGTTAGACTTCTTGAGATGAAACTTCATTTGATTAAAAAAGATTAAGACTAAAAAAACTTTTTATTTTTACAATATTTTTAAGCAATTATTACGGAAACTTCTTTCTTCTGATGAGTGTATGAAATAAAATTTAATTTTGTCAACTTTTTTCTAGTCTATTTAAGCAAACTTTGGTTCTTCTCTCCGTATACTCGTATTAAACATGGTAAACAGAATATATTATATATATTTCACTGGTTTCTCCGAGACTTGCTAATAAATATCAATAAACTTTTGTCTTAAGGTAATTGTTTCTGTGACAGATACATAGTTTCAAAAACTAAAAGAGCTGAATAAGGAAAACATTATGACCGTCTGAATTCTATTCAATCAGTTACGCTGCATTTCTTTCAACAAAAAGGGCATGTCTATTGATACAGTTTTTCAATTTATTTTTTTCTTTTTGTTTAATTAAAGATCAAAGAACACACATGGGTGGTATTTTATATAGACAACTCTTCATTTAGCTAACAGTTAAAACAGATATTCATGATTTTTTTAGAATATATCTAACTCTTCTTCATAAATCATTCGATGGAAATAACAATAACCATTAAAATAGAAGAATAAAAAACGCGCTAAAGTTCAGGCCCATAGAGAGTTGCAAAGAAGAAAACCATAGACAAAAAGTAGCCAGCCATGCAAACTCAGCTGTAGTTAGATCTTCGTGAAAGAAAAACTGTAAAACTGTATTTGAGTAGTGGTATTAGAACAATATGAAAAAAAAAAATAAATAGAAAATAACAAACTGGTCACGGTCTCTTTCACTAAGGCAAAGCCGAAGCAAAAAAAAAAAAACAAAATATAATATACATACATACTTAACAACAACTGCAGTGGTGGCCGATGGGTTGGCTGTAAATGGTACGTCACGGGATTGAAATGGAGTAAAGTGGAACAAAACGAAAGGTGAGCAGCAAAGCAATTAGTAAATAACATAAACATAAATAGCAACAACAAATCGCACGCATAATTGAACCTAGGAAAACACCTGCCCGACAATAAACATAAACTTACTGACAGATAAACACAAAGAGAAAAAGATACCAAGGGGAAAGAAGAGATATATATATATATGTATATATAGAGAGAGTTGCCCAAACAGCTGATATAAGTACTTAATGAAACATGAACAATTTACGTTACAAAGGAATTTTTGACAAGTTTTGAAGGAAACCAAGTCTAGAGGGACAATATTTGTGTTTTGTGTTTGTATTTTGACCAAAGAAAGAAATATGATGTTGATTAAATCCACAAATAAATAAAGTGTTAATTAACCACAAGAGACAAAAAACGCAAAAATCAACTAAATATTTAAGGAGGTAAATTAAAAAAACCAAGCAAACAACATTAAACAAAAACAAGAAAATATCAGAACAAGGTTAAACAAACAACCTTTACACCACAAAGTAATTGATTTTTAGGAATTTAAAGGATACAAATTTACATTTGTCGCTCAGAGGAATTAAAACATTTATACAAGTCTTAAGGCAAAGTAGAAAGGAGAAATTAAAGTTGAAAGAAATTAAAAGAAAAATATAAATAAAAAAGAAAGGAAGTAGACAGTGTTGTCACTTATTCGAAAACACAAAAATTAATTAAAGAGAATATGATATCACCTATTTTTCAAAATTAAAACAATATTTTTGGAATATGGTTAAATATTTTTGGAAATTATTCTCCATGCTGAAAACCACTCCTCCCCCCAACTTTAGTATATATTTACATATGCCTTCATATCAATTTTTACATACCGATTAAGATAACTCAAACGCATGCATTTTGAGCCCATCAACAGCACCCTCTGATATATCAACTAGATGTTTTGACATGATAAGTTTTCACTAGATATTTTTATTGCTTCAAAGTGCTTCTTGTGCGAAGGACTTTTGTTGGACCTGTGTAGATGTTATAACTGGCATTTACTGCACAAATTTTTAACGCCAAATATCAAGTGAATTTATCGATCTACTATTGTTGAGATAATCCACGTCGAAAGTCATTGCACGAATATGTTTCCGCATTATTTCCATTGTTTGCCTGAGATTGAAATTTTCAACAGCGCGTGAAATTTCAAATTATATTATTGATATACCAAAAAACCTCGTATAAACCTGTTGTAAGTTTTTAATTTTTTTATGAATAGAACAGTAAATCCTGAAGTATTAAAGACCAAAACATTCTGTCGTATTTTTCAAACATATCATTTCGATTGGAAACCATACAAATTGTAAATATCACGCTAAGTAAAATTAGTTCGGCATTCATTCGTTACTGAGAACAATTAGCTAAGGACGTCAATTATTCATTACTTACTCAGTTCAATAAATTATTAGGACAACAGTATAAATAAAGCCGCTTATACTTACCTGAAAAGAGAGAACGAGAGAGAGAGAGACAGAAATTAATTTAAATAAAGTTTTTTTTTTAACAATAATATCGTAATATGCCTAAAATTGTATTAAAATATATGAATTAAACAATTGAGAATTTTAAGCTACTGAATGATTGTTAAGAACATTAAAATAAGGTCACAATATACGAACAAAAGATTAAAATAACTACAACATCATATGACATTGATAAGGCCTTCAAACAGTTTTCCATAACAAGTTGACTTTTATACAGCGATTTGTAAAATGTACGAAATGTTGATAACTTCACTCATGTAAATTTTTTCCTATAGCTAGGGTATTGTGTATGACAACAGATTGGGTAACCTAGATTTGGCAGCCGTAGTTGTGTGCTGTATATTTGGACTTTGAGTTCCATTACAATACTTAAGAGCCAAGATATACATACAATCTCGACTTGAAGACTCAGAAGGACAACGGATCCTTACGACAGAAGTCTCTATCTAAATAGTGGTAGATAGAAATAAATCAAATGCTCATAAAACGCCTAAACTCGTCAGAAATCGGTTAATGAAACCTCTTATCTAAAGCGTGTAAACAGCAAAAAAAATTTATATATTATTTATTTATAACTTAAAAACAAATAAAGTAATCACAAAGTTTTATAAAGTGAAACTAAAATCACAATTCGTTAAGAGATAATGAAAATTTGCGAATTTTAGTGCTGATTAGGCATTGAATAAATTTTCCTCAACACCATTAGTCAAAGCTACCTATACATAGTTTTTTTTTTTTCTCATTTCAAACATATTTAGGAGTTTTTCTAAGGACTTGTTTGACGGTAGCCCGAAATTTAGCAATAAACCGTAACTTTTCTATAAATCTAAGCATATTTATTTTAGTTTGAGTAGTGGATCAATGTCAAGTCTGGTCAGAATATTGCTAGATATAGCGTTTCTTATTCAGGCGAAAAAAACGCGTACTGAAGACATTATTAAATGTTGTTTATTTGTTTAAAGTGCCTCTAATGACAAATTATTTTGTGAATCGCCCATAACTACAAATTTCTTGCTGAACATTTACCTACTTTTCTTTACTTGTGTATTCTTTTTGCACATCCCCAAATGTAGCCTATGTAATAAAAATCTGCCTAGAGTTATGAATTATCTACCATTAAGAAATACCCTTTAAAAAGCAATGTTTTAACATTTTTCTCGTTCACAACTTTATTCCTTTATTCTGTTTACAATTTCTGTTTGGCCCTTTTATAACTGTGTATGGTCGCACCTTATATTTATATCCTATATCACTTTTTGATCAGAGTATAATTAGACGAAGACCCACTGTCTGTATTTCTGTCTGTGGATCCAATATACTTTGAATGTGAATATATTTTCATGAAATGTTGCATAAGGACTGCGTTTGAAAAAATTGTCCACTACATTTTTCGCAATAACTTTTTAAAAAACCACTCAATTTGAACATTTTTTTTTTTTTTTTGGTAGTAGGATTTGAAATGAATAGCAGAAAATTTTTTCGCTAGACGCTTTTATTCATTTCAAAATGCCAAGCGAATTGGAAACACGCAAAAATATAGTGAAAATTTTGCAAGCCCACCCTCTGTGGATATTTAAAAAATTGCTGGAGAGCTAAAAATTAGCCCGAAAATAGTGTCTACAGTCTCACTGAAGTTTAACGAAGACTTGAACGTCGCTCGGAAGATAGGTTCTGGAAGGAAGAAAGGCACCTGTGACCAAAAGAAGGCAAAGAAAATCGCCACCATGCTGAAAAAAATCCTAACATTTCGGGCAGAAAACTGGCTCCGAGTTTTTTGTATGCAAGGTCAAAAAGGACGCCGGTCTCAAGACATTCAAGGTGCAGAAAGTTCCATATAGGAATACTGTGATTAACACGGAAGCAAAACAGCGTGCCAAAAAATTAAAAACAGATTTCTTCGAAAAATTAAATTGCTGCATCATGGACGACTTTTCGCATCTTCCAGGTCAGGAATTTTACACTGCAAACTCGCGGGGGAATGTAGACGAAAAATTTAAGTCTAAAGAACAATCAAAATTTCCTTGCAAGTTCCTGGCATGGCAAGCTATTTGCAGTTGTGGCTAAAGGAGCAAGCCTTTCGTAACTACGGGAACAATTAACTCGGAAATATACATCCAAGAATGCTTGGAGAGATTACTTAAACCTTTCTTAAAACAGCACGAGGTTTGCACTTTATTTTGGCCTGACCTAGCTCCTTGTCATTATAGTAAAGTGGCCTTGCAGTGGTACTCTAAAAATAATGTGCTTTTGGTGCCTCGAGAAGCAAATACTCCTAACTGTATACAGCTCAGACCAATTGAAAGATACTGGGCGTTCGTCAAAAGAGAGAGCAAGGCAACGAACAAAGTGGCCAAGAATGTTATAGATTTCCGGGGAAAATGGACCTCAGCAGCTCGAAAGGTGTCAGATAACACAATAAAATCGCTGATGGAAGGGGTGCAGGAAAAATTAAAAAATTTTATAAAATAAAAATTATGGAAAACACCCAAATACACAGCAATAATCTTAATAAAAATACGAGTTTGGGTTTCATTTTTTAAATCAAAATATTAGTTCAGCAGATTTTTTTAATTTTGTGATGGACAATTTTTTCAAACGCAGTCCTTATATCTGTGGTTTTCTAGAATAACCGCGTATGTCATAAAATCAAAATGTTCAGGGGAGCCCAAAAACGTTATATTTGAAATTATGGGCTCGATATAAAGATTTTAGAGCTCTTTATTTAACAGTCCTGTAGATATGGGCAATAAATACTTTATATAAAATTTTGAGTCAAAAAACTTCAGAGGAATAGATCCTAGAGAAGGACGGAAAAACAATATGTAAATAACACATAAAGTGTGTGCATAAAGTTTTCTTTGACAAAGAAAACTACCAATGGAAAAATGGATTTTTTTTTGTTCGTCAACAAAAAGTTAACGGGACTTAGTATGAGAATTTAACAACGTATCAAGAATAACAGTAGCAACAAATAACAGAAATAAACACACAAGTTTTTATAAGTGGTTATAAACTGAAAAATAATCCAAAATTGTTTTAGATTTTTATTTCATTAATAACAACGTATGTCGCTATGTGTCGTTTTCTGAGAAAATAATTTGTCAGCGATCAAACGTAGGTTGACTTATGTACATACGTCGATAGTGCTGCAAATTAATTTAATAAACATTTAAGTTACGTCGTTATTTAAAGAAAAAACTCAGAAATGGTCAATATATTTTTTTTTAATATGAACACATGTAAAGAGCGTTAAAAATTAATATATTTGGCATAGTTAACTCAAAACTGACAAAAAAAGAACATACGCAATAAAAAGCTTAACACTAGAGCTAATTACCAACCTTCGCAACTGTCGGAATAAGGCCGATCAATTCGAGGTTATCACAAACATCGCATGCAAGTTTCTCGCATAATGGCAAATGAACTCAATATTATTACATGGAATGCTAGAGGCATTCGCAACAAAAGTTTGGAACTATTTCATTTCTTAAATAACCACAAAGTGGACATATGTTTAGTATCGGAAACATGGCTGAACTCAAATATTTCTATAAAGCACAAAAACTTCGTTGTCTACAGAAACGATAGAGTTTCTTCTAGAGGAGGCGGCGTTGCGGTAATTGTTAAGAAGAATACTAAGCACGTTTTATTACCTATTGTTAATACTCATTTTATTGAAAATATTGGAGTCAAAATTTTTATTGATTTTGGTAGCGTAGATATTTTTTCATGTTATTTTCCGGGCGGTTCAGCAGGTACCGATGGCAACAGGAAGCAACTTTTTGCTTCGGATATACGTAGTCTCTGTAGTGTTAGCAATAGATTAATTCTCGGTGGTGATTTCAATAGTAGACATCAAAATTGGGGATGTTTAAGGGCAAACTGTTGGGGAAACACCCTAAATGAGAAGCTTGTATCACATAGTATTGACATGGTTTATCCATTTGATAATTCATATGTGCCCAGCAGTTTCAATAGACAAGGTTCTACTCTTGATTTTTTTCTAACAAATATACCTGAAATTATTTCTCCCGCAACTGTTATTAATGATCTCAATTCTGATCACCTACCGGTTCAGGTAAAACTCTCGGATCAAATATCGAGGACTAGTTTTTTTAAACTTGACTATGAAAAAGCGAACTGGCGAGTTTTTCGTAATTATCTTAATACGAATACCAACATTCCCAATTTGGGGAACATTGCTTCCGAAGAACAGATAGATTTGGCAGTTATGCAATTTAAGAATCTCATTAATACGGCAATTGATATAAGCGTTCCAAGAAAAACCCAATCTTCGCATACAAAACCCCTACCTACTTATTTGAAAACATTAATTCAACAAAGGAATACTTTTCGCAGAAACTGGCAAAGATTCCGCAATTTAACGGATTTAAACGAAATGAAGACCCTTAGTAGAATAATAAGTGACGAATTAGAAAAACTACGAAATATATACTGGAATAACTTACTGACTAAATTGGATAAGGGTTCAACTCCATTCTGGAATCTAACAAAGATAATTAGGAAAAAAAGAAACACCATTCCCATTTTAACTTACAATAAAACTAGGTACACCAGTAACATTGATAAATGTAATTTAATGGCTCAAACATTTGAATACCGTCACTCAAATTCTTTTAATATAGGTGATCAGGAAACGAATTTACAAGTAACAGAGCTACTTCGTACTTTTAGCATTTCGAACGAAATGTTAGTAACCAATTCCCAAATACAAAACATCATTAAAAATCTTAAATCAAAAAAGCCCCGGGTCTCGACGGAATCAGTAACAAAATTCTAAAATATCTTCCTAAAAAATCGACCCTATTCTTAACTGCTATTTTCAATAGATGTCTTAAAATAGGGTACTTTCCGCGTGATTTTAAAGTAGCAAAAGTTATTCCAATACGAAAGCCAAATAAACCTGCAGATAATACTTCATCTTATCGCCCAATAAGCCTATTGTCCTCTATAAGTAAAATATTTGAGAAAATTATCAATGAAAAGTTAATGCTTTTTATTGAATCAAACAATATCTATCCTCAACATCAATATGGATTCCGAAGGGAACATAACACATCACAATCTTTAGTTCGAATTAAAAACTTGGTAACCAAAAATTTTGATATTCAAAAATCGACTGGAATGGTATTACTGGACGTCAAGGCAGCTTTCGATTCAGTGTGGCACGACGACTTAATTTATAAAATGATTCGTTTTAATATCCCTAATTTCTTGATAAAAAATAATCGAAAGTTTTCTTAGTAAACGCTCATTTAAATTTCATATCGGTTTATTGTGTTCTGATAGCTTTGATATAGCGGCAGGTTGTCCCCAAGGCTCCTGTTTATATCCCTCATTATACAACCTTTACACCTCAGATTTACCCGAACTAGAAAGTTGTACCCTATCGGTTTTCGCTGATGATACTGCTATTCTATGCTCAGACAGACTATCCTCAAATATTATATCTAATTTACAAGGGTCAATGGACACGTTGACGCAATATTATAATAAATGGAGGATTGGCCTGAATGCTGAAAAAACAAAGGCAATTTATTTCACAAGAAAACGAAAAGCTTCTTAAATTCCTCAGAGCAATATATTGTTCCTGAACACGGAAGTTCAATGGGAAGAGAAAGCAAAATATTTGGGAGTATTACTCGATCCAAAATTGAAATTCAAGGACCATATACATTATGTTATAAACAAAGTAAATACTCTCACACGCATACTCTATCCTTTTATTAACAAAAACTCAAGTCTTAGCATATGCAACAAAATGCTTATTTTTAATTTGATTTTTCAGGCAGTAATATTTTATGCAGCTCCTATGTGGGCAAACAGTGCAGTTTGTCACATTAAAAAACTACAGGTTGCACAAAATAAATTATTGAAACTGATATTTAACCTTCCTTGGTTCTTTTCGACATCTAGGCTTCACTCTATTTCCAATATAGCACTTGTTGCGTCTAAATTAAATAGACTAAGTACAAATTTTTACTCCATATGCTCTGGATCGGCACATACTCATATTAATGATTTATCTTCATCTTAGGTAGCTAGTAAGTAGATTAGGTAGATAGTAAGCTGTTTTTATTAAAAATTTATTTAAATAGGTTTTTTCAAATTTTGTCTCCAATATTATTATAAATGTATATAGTATATATTAAATTTTAAAATTTACGAATAATTTTTAAGAAGAAAAAGTCGAATACTTGTACTATTTATATATAACTTAAAGAGAAATTGTAAAGAAACATATCATCTGAATAAATTGAATTGAATTGAAAAGAACATACGCGGTTATTCCAGAAAACCACAGATATAAGCTTTCGTCGGTCATAACATGAACGGTATTGAAATTGGTGGAAATCGGTGGATGTTCAGACAAATGTCACCTGTAAGATCGACTTAAATTGCTCTAATAGGCTTTTCACACTTACTGCGGTTTCACGACACGCCAACGTTTTGCTCTCTTTCATGATATTCATGCTAAATCACACTATAAATCACACATAATTCCATATAAAAAAACGCAGACATTTTGCTCATTTTACTGTGATTTGTTTGAAATCACAGCAAACACAAGAGAAAGAACAATGTTGCTCTCCAATAGTAGTTAAAAAAGCATTAAAATGAAAAAATTTGCATTGCTTATGTCAGAAAAATAATGGAAAAAAAAAATGTGTTTGATTATATTTCGTGATTGCTTTGTGCTGGTAAGTACTTATTTATTATTTATTTATTTATTTATTGTTATTAATGCAAAACATTTAATTTTAACTAATTACAGAAGGAAAAATGGAGCCAATAAGTGATATATTGTGAGTATCTTAATTTTATATTGACTTTTCATTATAAAAATTTCGTTTTATTTAAATAGAAACCAAAGAAAGATGTACAAAAAGCGAAGCCAATGGACGGACGTGGCAGAGCAAATTCTGCTTGAGCTGTGGGAAGACAAGATTCTGCAGCTCCGCGGTAACAGGAAATAATATAATATAAAAATACAATGATATAAACTCATATATTATTAAAATTAAATTCATTTTCAGATTTTTTCTCAAGTTTGGTTTGTATATTTGTATATGTCTCTGCGAAAAATAAGTGACTACTAAATGTGGTCATAATCGATCCATTTTTCGAACTAATCTCCATATAAAAATAGCATCCGATATGAACTGTTTCACATCGGCAGGCAACAAATTTTTAATAATGCCACTCAAATTTATCTCTAAACTCATGGTATAGGGTTTCATATAGTCGCTCTAGACCGACTATAATTTTCTTTCTTTTTTCATATTTTTTTTTACCTTTTAATAATTTTTTGTCAAATCTCTAAAATCTCTTTTTATAATCCCAATTAAGCTAACTTTTTTTCCGGTTTGTGGATTGAATGCGCGCTATTTACATTTCATTATGTAAAAAAAAATCGTTTTCGTGAAATTCAACATTTAAAAATGTTTTATAAAAAAAAATATCGCTAATCAACACAGAAAAATGATTTCGAATAACTCGTTTTACAGCAGGTCCCATTTATTAAAATTCGTGTAAACATTTGCAGTTGTTTTGTCTTGGAGATAAACAGTCTCGTTACCCCAAAGGACTGGAATGATCCTTAAAAACTTTAAATTTCAATGGCATAAACAAATTAATGGCATAAACAAATTAAACAATTAATTGCTAGTCCAGTTTACGGCAATTCTAATCAGTTATTACCAAATCGTGCTAGTTCAAAGAAAATTACCAACAAATGACATTTACTTAAGATCATGTAAGGTTGTACCTAGCCTTTCAAGTTCCTTACTTTGGGCTAAGACATCGTCTTTTCATTGTGTTTTATAATATTTTCCATAATTAAACAAGTAAGAAAATTATAGTCGGTCTAGACCGACTATACGATACCCTATACCATGTGTTTAGAAACCCTATCTCTTAGGCCCAACTAACTCCACATAGAAAATAAGCAAAAACCAAATTTAAGTGGGATTTTTATTAATTTTTTTGGCTGCAGATATGAAAAAGTTCATATCGGATGCTATATCTATATAGGGACTAGGTCCAAAAATGGACCGATCCTGATCATGTTTGGTAAAGTCTCTTGTATTTTGCAAAAATATATACAAACAAAATTTGAGAAGAATCAGTGCAATATTTTTGTTTTTTAATAGATTTAAGTGAAGATCGGGAAGCAGCTCTGTATGGGGTCAAAGGGATCATTTTTGGACTACTCATTAATGGATGTAATGAACGCATACAAACCCAATTTGAGTAAGATCTGTATGACAATTTGGATCTTATGGCAATTTATGTCGATTTCATATGGGTAATTTGTATGGGGGCTAGGTCTGAACACGGACCGATTCTCACCAATTTCAATAGCGTTCATCCCATGGCCGATAAAAGCTTATATACCAAATTTCATCAAAATATATTCATATTTGCGACCTGCAGTTTGATTACAAGCTTTACATGGACACACAGACGGACGGACGGACGGACGGACGGACGGACATTGTTAAATCAACTCAGAAAGTGATTCTGTTTCGATCGGTATAATTAAAGATGGGTCTAGGTCAAATATTTTTGGTTGTTACAAACAGCAGCACAAAGTCATTATACCCAAACCACATAGTGGTATAGGGTATAAATAAACTAAAGTATGAATTGCTTTCTTATCAAAATATCATAACTAAATCGAAGTTAAGAGATTTACAATATTCCCTCTTTTCATCGAAAAAAGGCAACACTGAAAAGGAAGGAAATACATTTAAAGGGCGAAAACATTAAATGAGAGAGTGCTAAAACAAATAAATTGCAAACGAATTTCCATTGTTGTTCCTTAAAGCTTTTTCTGCAGTTTGTGTTACTTTTTTGAGTAGTACATTGTTGTTGTCATGATGAACTCATAAAAATGTTATGATAAACAATAAAGACGGTTAGATTGAATGTGTGCACACATACAACAACATAAGTGAGGGAGTGGCGCATTGGCATTGATCACAATGTACAACATTAAAATAAATGACAACGAGTATTTGTTTTTTCTTCTATTCTATGGTTGGTTAACTGATGGCTTTTTTAATTGTTTGATATTGTTAAACAATGGACAGGAAGAAACTCAGTCTTGGTTCTTTGTAGAAATTATTTGATAGTGACAAAGATATTTTATGCAAAATATAAAAACAATACAAAACTAGGCATGCTACGAGTATGTTGAAATAATTTAAAAACAATAGAAAGAAAAAAAGCGCACAAGAAACCTGCTGGTTTAATAAATTAATAACAGCAAAACAAGACCGGAATTGTATCCTTAATAGTAGGACACCTGCAGTAGATGTTAAACAACCCTTTAAACAAAAGTTTTGTATGTGAAAAAAAGATCTCGTACGTACATGTAATAGGAAATTAAACAATTTGCCAGCAGGAATAAATGAGGGAGGAAATCACAAAAAAACAGTGTGTGTAAAGGAAACACAATTTATAACAAAGTAAACTATTTATTTTAAAATTAATATACCTTATATATCAGAATATATACCCTATATAATGATTGCAGGACTACAAAGCTTTCATAAAAAATATGTTTGAAGGGAACTATTTACAGGTAATTTAAAAAAGTCGATTGCAGAGACAAACATTTATTTATTTCGGTTACTTGAAGTATGATGTTTCTCTAAAAATTTCAAGTCAATCTGATAAATAGCTTCCGAGATATATTACTGAAAGGATCTCGGACCCTCATGAAAGGTAGCGGATGGCAGTTGTAAGCAACCGGTTTGGATCGGCTATGATATTATATAGTCTCAAAATACATTAAAAAAAAGTTTAAATTCATCAATAGAGCTCGAAATTTAACGAAAATATAATACCATATCTGCATCGAAACACTTTAAATGTTTTTTCTCGAAACTATATTTTTGAAGTCGGTGACCAGTATAATTCGAAAACCACTGCATGAATTTTGATGAAACTTTAACAGCTTAACTCATTAGCACGCAGAGTCCCTCATACGCTCGGACTTTCTACTGTAGTACTTTCAAAATTTTTAATATTTTAATAACAAGTAGGCTATTCCGTTACTGGCATTCCAACGAAGCATGTTTTATTTCATTTGTTTTAATTTCTGTGATTTGTGTGTTGTGTTTTATGAAAAATATGGAAACCCAATTTTTGAAAAAAAAAAATCTCGAGCAGGGTAAGAAAAATTGGATTATATTAAATATTATATGACAAAATGTTATGACATGTGCATATAGTGATTTTGAATGCAATGTCACTTAAAAGGGACACTGCATCTGTAGTACAATTGTGATGCGATGAGTGAATAAATATTTTTTTCAATTTCTGAAATATTGAATGAACTAGATGCTCTTGACGGAATTGATGAATTGAGTTGAAATTTACACAATTCCACCATTAGATGAATCCGATGCTGATCAACATACTGATGAAAGCGATAATGAACATGTGCCAAATCTTAATCATCTCATATCTACAGAATGTGAGGTTGTGCAGGAAGATAGTGAATGCGATGGCAGTGATGATGAACCCCTAGAGAAGTTAATGCGCATCTCCTGTGGATCAAACAGACAGGTAAACACGAGTTCAAATTGTGGGCGAAAAGTTGAACCATTATATAAGATAAATACGGAATGTACAATGATTCCACCAAGTACAGGAAAACTCCGACAGAATTTTTTTAATTATTTTTCTCCGAGGATATTTTAAGACATTTTGAGGAGCAAACAAACTGACTGTCCTAAACTGCTCTGTTATAGCATGAAAATGAAGAGGCTTAAACAGATACTAAATAAATTTCATTTGAATGACAAATTTCAAATAGATGATATGGATCGTCCTTACAAAATGAGATGTCTAATAAATCACCTAAATGCATCATATCTGCGAAACGTGGGATTGATGAAAATTTGTCAATCGGTGAAAGTAAGATCCCGTATTATGGCAAGCATTATGCCCAGCAATATATTCGCTAACTGCAGAGTCTACTCCCAAATGATTTGGTGTAGGTGGTGATCTCCTCTCAAAAACTAATGTTCCATCTAATAAAGGATTCAAGGTAATATAACCAAAGTACTTCCATTTAAAAAACAAAACCAATTTTATGTGTTTCAGGTATTCATAGCGACACTTATCGTCTATCGAAATATGTACTTCAGGAACGATACGAGAAGGCCAAACAGAAATATTTACTCTTCCCTCAATCCCGGCAATGAAAAAAGAAGAAAGGGGATCTGTAGATCATATATGTACAAATAATGGAAACATATTGCTCACGCAATGGAAGGATGATAATGTTGTTACAATTGCAACAAATTTTGATGTCAATGAAATGGGATGGTCTAAACGATTCGTTAAAGTATTTCCCAACCAAAAGTGTTTATCCATATAATATGGGCATGGGAGGTGTTGATAAGATGGATCAATTAGTTGAATTCTACCGCTCCCAAATGGTGCCTCATTTGTTAATGTGTGACAGCTGATGAAGGAGATACATCCCAATGAGCCGACATGTGCGTCTCTTCTTAGTTTTCGCTTAAATCTTGCTACATCCTACCTTGAAACGTATGGTACCCCATCTATAAAATGTTCGCGCACTAACAATGTGACGACAGATACACGATATGATGGCAGAAACCACCTTATTAAATATTCTAAAACTGATAAACGATGTGGACATTGCGGACAAAAAACAAACTTTATATACAACAAATGTGAAAATGGCTTCACCAAATTAATGCTTTAAAAGTTATCATACGTCGAGTGCGCAGTGTCCCTTATAAGGGACGGTCCATAACTACAAAACTATAAGATTTTTCACTATTATTATTATTATGATCGAAGGATTCTTATTTTTAAAAATGTCAATTTTTATTTTAAATAATAAACCAAGGTTCAGAAAATACACACATGAAACACACAATGTTCTGTTCTAAATTTTGTGTTTCTAAATTTTGCACGGTGCCCAACACAATCATGACTGTGTTTCTATTTAATATTTCGTTATCTACACGACCATTTTTCTATCACTTATTTTTTGTTTCGAACACAAATAAACCACACAGATTCGAGTGTAGCTTTATTTTAAGTTCATTTTCTTGAACGTGTATTGCTAAAAAAAAAAACAGAACATGTTCTTAAAACATTATCCACTCGCAATCGGAAAAATCTGAAACACCCCTATAATAACGACAACAATTGTTTTAACCAAATTTATTTTAAAAATCTAAAATAATTCATTAGCAGTTATAAAAAATAAAAATAAAAAGATAGTAATAAAATAAAAAACAGAGAAATTTTATATGTTGTTTATGACTTAATTTCGTTTTTTCTTTTCCGATCGCGAGTAGATATTGTTTTAATTTTTAGATGTACGCGTTGAAGAACATGTTCTGTTAATTTTTGGAAAAAAAAAGATTCTATTAAAGACTAGATTTATATTAAACTAATGATTACATAGTTATTTAATTGATTTTAGATGATTCAGTGAGATGTTCTGATTGTACCCGCGAATCACTACTTGCGGAAGGGGTCCAAAAAAGATGGCAATATTTTTATAAACAATATAACTAACTATAAATAATGACTATTTATTTGTTTTATTTATTTATTTGATTTCCCACAGATCAACATATTTATAATCTTATAATTAAAGTATAGAAGTTTTACATTGAATAAATTGGTTTTCAAAAATAATAAAATGTAAATATAAATATATTAAATAATATTGAAGATATATAACAAATAATGACAAGAGATATAAATACAAGATGAAACATAAAAATAAAAACAAAAAATTTAAATAAAAATAAAATATAAAAAGGGGGAAGATTAGCAAAACAAATAAATTTTAAAAGGTAAGGTCAGCCACTCTTTGATGTAATTATTTGTGTTTATAATACCAGTTCTGACAAATGATCGGCCGCTTTTCCAAGAACTGAAAATTACATACCAAACAAAAAGTTTTTTTATGACATTTAAATTTTTATGGACTGAAATGTTGTGTCTACATTTCTTCTAGCATCAACAACATAAAGATTTTGACTCGCAAGTTGTGAGAAGTCAGCAAGCAAGGAAGTTTTCTTATAAAACCACGAAGAAGTTTTTTATTGTTCTATATTTTTGAATGGTTTTACAGTTTATTAAGTATAATAATCTGGATCTCAAAACCATCAATTCAACAGCGTTCATTTTATGGTCGACATACGTAATTTCATCAAAATATATTCTTAGGTCTCATCGTATCGAGTGAGGTAATTAATGGACATTAAACCATGAGCACAGAATGGTGTAAATTAAAAAATAGCTCAAAATTAATAAGGAAAAGTTATTAACAATATTTCTTGAAAGAGGATTTATTCATCGTATTAACAGTCGCTTTTGAAATGAAATAAGACATCAGACTACAAAAACGAGAGTTGAGAAGCGAATGAGATATTCATAGTTTATAGATCTCTCTCGCCTTGGGGACCCAATAGTCTGTGATATTATTTTGTTTTATCGAGTTCAAATTAACGTATATCAAAACGCGTTACAGCATTAGTGATTCAGTGCATCAGTAATAAATGTTAATACCAGAGCGGATAAATAAAACCCAATGTAATTTTGCGAGATTGTTGATACCTCAGGCGTATAAAATGGCTCTGTCATATCGATTATAAATGATCCTTTGGGGATTAGGATCAACCTATTCGTCCACTTTTTTAACTGTTATATTCTGTGGAAGGTTTAAGTTATAATTTGGTTAGATTTTGATTAGTGGGCGTGGTACCTTTCATACAAAGCAAATATTTATCATCATATAGAGATGATACCTGCCGATAATCTTGAAATTTTGTGTGAGCTCATAAGTTATAAATATGCAGAAAAGGAAATGTGTATCTTGAAATTTTGTTGTTTTCGAGTAATAAATCTACGTAGTTGAGACATAAATGGCAATGATTGGAAAGCAAGTATTTATCATCATATATCCAGAGTACGACATTTTTTCTGTCAATCCATATATTATTAGTGGGAGTGACCGTATACAAACTGGGCGGGATATTGTGTGCTATGATAGTGAGAGTCTTGAGACTCAAATATACTCCGGTTCACTTAAAAACATGGAAATGGAAGCTAAACATCTTGAGATATAAAAAAATTCATGACAATAGTGGTTTCTGAACTAAAGATCTTTTTTTGAGCAACTTATAACAATAAGTCCAAAAATGTGCTATTTTTTTTGGTTCACTTGAATAAATACACTCTATTATTTTTTTATTATTTTTTAAGTAAGCGATGATTTTTTGTAGGGAGTGTTTGTTTATTACAATTTATTACATCTTAATCATTTTACGGGTCAAAATGGCTGAACAAAAAATTTTAAATCTATCGGAAAAATCTAAAATCGATGTTTACCATTTTGAACGATATTCTAACCGCGCAATAGCTAAAAAATTGGACGAAGCCCAACAGTTGTTGGTAATTACATCAAGGACCCCGAGGGGTATGGAAAAAATTTTAAAGGAAGGGTTTCATTGTCCTTATCTACGTATGAGAAAAGAAAAATTATTAGAATTGCTTCTAATTGTGCCTTATCCTTGTCAAAAATAAGAGCTCAAGCTGGAGTGCAAGCGAGCAAGCCATCAGTACGCAGAGTAATTAAAAGCTGTGAGTATCTTAAATAAAAAAGGGGTCATGTAAATGACTGGAGAACCGTTGGATTTACGGATGAGAAGAAGTTTAATTTGGATGGGCCTGATGGCTAAAACTATTATTTCCATGATCTGCGTAAAGAAAAGCGATTTTTGAACCGACATCACAGCCGAGAGGTCGGCGTTATGGTGTGGGGTGCTATTACGTACTATGGCACCATCGATCTTGAATTTCAAAGTGCAAAAATGACTGGTGCAAGCTATAAAACGTTATTGGAATCGGCTTTTCCGAAGTTCAGTGAACTTTTTGGTCCCATATCTTGGATATTGCAACAAGATAATGCCCCTATACACAACGCCAGAGTAGTAAAGGAGTTCATTGCAAGCCAAAATGTTAATATTCTTGACTGGCCACCCTATTCGCCAGATCTAAACATTGTCGAAAATGTCTGGGGTTGGTTATCTCGTAAGGTCTATGAAGGAGGTAGACAATTTGATGACAAGCAGTCACTAATTCAGGACATTAAGGATGCTTGGAATCAAATTTCGTTGGATTACATAAATTCTCTTTATCTGTCAATGAAAACCCGTATATTTGAAGTTAATAAAAACAAAGGGGGTTGTACCCATTAGTAATAGTTCTTAAATAAAGTAAAATAAATTAAAAAAACACGAAAAACTGTTTTTCGTTAAAATTAGTTAAAGTGCCTTCATTCAAGTGAACCAAAAAAAAAAAAAAAAATAGCACATTTTTTGACTTTTTTTATAAATTGCTCAAAAAAAGTTCTTTAGTTCAGAAACCACTACTGTCAAGATGTCTAGATTCCATTTCCATTTTAAAATTCTGCAATCGGTTAAAAATTGCAAAAGATACAGGCTGCTGAATATGGAATTTTTAGTGCCTTTAAATAAGTGAACCGGAGTGTATAAGCGAGGTAGAGTTCAAATATTATTAATGTCGTTTTGAAAACATTCTTATTAAATCCTTGAATATAAAATATATTGATATTTTTAAAATTATATTTTATATTTTTTTAGTACATACCGTTACCGGAAATGTAATAATATAATTAAAAGAAATTATAGTCAGTCTAGACCGACTATACGATACCATGGTTTAGAGACCCTATTTCTTTCTTCCAACTAATTCGATATAGAAAATAAGCATAAACCAAATTTGAGTGGCATTGTTATTAATTTTTTTGGCTGCAGATATGAAAAAGTTCATATCGGGTGCTATTTTTATATGGGGACTAAGTCGAAAAATGGACCGATCATGACCATATTTGGTAAAGTCACTTATATTTTGAAAAAATATATACAAACCAAATATGAAAAAAATCTGTGCAATATTTTTGTTTTTTGATAGATTTAAGTGAAAATCGAGAAGCAGCTCTATATGAGGCCTATGACTAAGAATTGTTCTATTTTTGGATTGGATTATTGGATATAATAAAGACATACAAACCCAATTTGACTGAGATCTATATGATAATTTGGATCTTATGGCAATTTATGTCGATTTCATAGGGGTCATTTGTATGGGGACTAGGTCTCAACATGGACCGAATTTCAGCAATTTCAATGCCCAATAAAAGCTTACATACCAAATTTCATCAAAATATAGTCATATTTGCGACCTGTAGTTTGATTACAAGGTTTACATGGACACATAGACGGACGGACAGACGGACATCGCTAAATCGACTCAGAAAGTGATTCTGATTCGATCGGTATAATAAAAGATTGGTCTAGGTCAAATATTTTTGGTTGTTACAAACAGCAGCACAATGTCATTATACCCAAACCACATAGTGGTATATGGTATAAAAAAAAACAAGAATGTTTTTAATGCATAGATCTTCATAAATGCGTTTTTTATGACATATTTTCGGCATGTTTTAAGCTTGAATTGGTTTGTGCTTTATTTTTAATAAAACTTGTCTTCGAAAAAATATCGCTGTTATTAATTTTTTTTTCAAAGCATATAAAATCATACATTGTGACATTGGATTCCTTTTGGGGTGTTTTTTTTTTTTTTTTTTTTTTCATTTTAAATAAGAGACTATTTTCATAATGTAAATTAACTTGATTTACATTCAAATATATGTGGAGGCACTAAAAAAGGATATTTCGGATATTGACAAAAACTAACCGATTTATTTATTATTTGAAAAATAAAATAAAAACGCAATTAAATTAAACGATTAACCAATAACGATTAATCGATTGAATACCCTATATACGACGCATTTAATATTAGCGACATATGTTTTATAGAATCTTGCAATCAATTAACAATATCCCAGTTTTATTGATCAAAACCATTAGAGAATCTAGTTTTAAACAGAAAGTTGTTTGCTGTTTTAGAAAGTTTTTGTTTTGCGTTTAATTTAAAGCAATTAAACGTTCATAATTATGTATAAGTTTGAAAGATTAATTTAGAAAATAGCAAAACAATTCTAACTGAATATCAGTGTGTTATAAATATATGAAATCGAAAATAACGGCTAGTGTTTTATAACTAATAACCAAACAAAGAAACAAACAACCAACAAACCAACCAACCAGACAGCCACTGAACAAGCGATTGATAGATAAAATGCAGTCAGTCAGCGTGTCAATGCAGATAACTGTTTATAAAAAAATAAAATGCATTATCTATTCAGCCAGCTAAGCTGAAGCAAGCAATCCCACTGTTTATTGAGTATTTTATAAATGCATTCATTCCATTCGTTCTTTTATTATAAACTGTTCTTTTTTTTATATAATTGAAAACAATTTTCATTTTTGTTTTCTGCTGCAGTTGTAGCCAAGCATCAACTTAAACTTTAAAATGGCAATTGTTTGTGTTTTTGCCGTTTTCCTGTTTCGTTTTTTGTTTTTTCATTTTTATTGACCTTACTACTGCGTGCATCAGTTTGTGTGTTGGTTTACGTCATTTACCTTTCAATTGAAAGACCAAGAGCAACAAAAATTACAGAGATGTCAGAGAAAAAATTCACCTTAAGTTTTAAAACAGCCTTATAGAACTATCGAGTCTTTTAGCTAATAGTTACGTTTATCCTACGATATTTTTCCAGAGACCCCCCCTTTGTTTGGCCGGCTGCCGGTGTAATGTACCGGATCCATGTTTTATCCACCATTATAAAAAGGTGTAAAAACTAATCCCTATTACGGTTAAAGAACACTAGACTTCTTTGAAGTTGTCACACTTTTGCGTTTATGGTCATTGTGAGCAAATGCAGCAACCGTTTAACAGCTACATATCTAGAACTGACCATTTAAAATCCAAATAACTTTACTCCCCGATTGTCCAACACAATAACGTGAATTTTTTTTCGAAATTTTCGGCTGCAGTAAACTTAGCCGTTCAGAACTTTTTCCGTCATTAGTGCTTGTGCGGCCACAACGAAACTTTGAAATTTTCGATGCGGATTCCCCATAGTACTTATTATACTTTTTCCTGCGGCCTATTTCACTAAACTACAAGTTCACAATTACAAGCGTTTTTGCCTGTAAAATTGTGAACTTGTGAATAATTGTGTTTCATAAAAACACAATTACAAGTTTGTTGCTACAAGTGAATTCTACAAGTCACAAGTCTACAAGTCATACTTCTACAAGTGGTTTTGTTTCACTAAACTAAATTTGCACTTGTACACTTGTAGAATTGTAGAAAAAAAGCTTAGGGTCGACGGAGATCCTCAGAAAAAATTTTACAAGCGAACGATAAATTGAATTAAAATTTGATTTTTATCTATTTTTTAATAAAAATTAGTTCAAATAAACATAAAATCAAACAATTTTAATATTAACTAGAGGACCCCTGCTGCTCCGCAGCATTATATTATATTATATTAATTTTTATAATATAATACCAAAATTTGCCAAGAGAAGTTAACGTACAGTAATGCCAAAATATGCCAAGAGAAGTTAACGTACAGTAAAACTAAAGTTGATTCTCCACGCATAACTTTCCTCAAACCCAACGAATTTAAGCAGTTAATAGCTCAAAAGAAGGAGCTTGATCCAGTGAGTGTTCTTAGACCTATGTCAACAGCCTACGTTAATTAGAACTCTAGTTATAGAGGTTTGAGAGAAGAAAAATATTGAAAAAAATCTTGAATGTAAAGTTTATTCATAAATTCTTTTAATAAATATATAAGATTAGCATTTATTTATTTATTTTTTTTAAATATGTGATTATACATATGTAATAAAACAAACTATGTATATCAAAAATTGGCTCCTATTATGAAATATTATTAAAATGTGTTATATTGCGTTTTTATAGGATATTTTAGCATTTTAAGTACTAATAAATAAGAATTGTAAAATTAATATCACAATATATACAAGAACTTATAATTGTAGAAATTGTAGTTTACAAGTGCAAAAAGCAACAAGTGTTGTGAAATTTTTAATGAAACACAATTCATCAGCACTTATAAGAATTTGACTTGTGATTGTAACTTGTAAACTTGTAGAATTGCAGTTTACTGAAATAGGCCCCTGGTCTGAGTGATGGTTTTTTCAGCAAAAAGTTATGTTTTATCCAGGCTCGATATTCACCTTTTTCCATTTGTGCAATAATTAACGAGGTTGTATGCTTTGAATTTAGCAGTACTCTATTAAGAGATCGTAGTTGACGAGAGCAGTGTTAATACTTATTTAACTATGAAAGAATTTCGAAAGGAACTTTGATTTATAAAAAATTATAGTTGAAATATTAAAAAAAAGTAAAAAAAAAAAAAAAATGTTAACTCTTTTCCTATAAATTTTGAACGATCTACATTAATATTATAGTATTAATTGCCAACTGTCTGAAAAAGGACGTTAACCAAAAACTTAAAAATAATAATAATAAATTTTATATCTATTATAACAAAATATTCGAATACTTTTGATCTATGTATCACTTGATCTATGTTTACACTATCACACTTTGTAATACGACCTGTCAAAAAGTCGAGTATTATGAAAAAGTCGTATCATGTAAAAAGCTTATGGTATGAAATTTACAGTCTTTAGGATTTTATTTTCGAAGTCCGATGGTTTTAGAAACCGTTTCATCGGACCAGAGCTGTTTTTTTTTTTTTTTTGTAATATTAAAAAAAAGGTAAACAAAAACAAAGAAAGTGGAAATAAAATATAAATTTCAAAATAAATTTGCTTGTTATTCTTAACAGCTGTTTTCATGACTTGAGTGTGATGATATAAATGCCCTAAGTATGCAGAAATAATGTCGGTACGACTTTATGACAGTCCGATGAATTTCATTGGATTTTTATTTCGAAAAATCATACCACTGAGTGGTATCGTGTAAATGGGCCTTTATGTGTATCTATAATATTAATAGGCAAGGCGATTTCTTTTGGAAATTTAAATTGCTACTAACACATACATAAAATTGTACAATCCCAGTTGGCAAAATCGTCGTAGATGATATTATCTTTACAGATTCCTTTAAAACATTTTATAATTTGTCACGCACGACAATTGTCGATGAAGTTTTCGTTAACGTCCAGCTGGGAGATAAATTACTCAGAAAGTCGTGTATCATATCCCGTTAAGGACCAATTCAGCGATAAAAATATATTTGTCGCGTATCAAGGTCCGTTGATGACAATATGAGTGACAATGTCTTTTACTTGTCATACACCGAACTTTATTAACGACAATCTAAGCGATAATGTCTACGAGTCTTTCGTGCAGAGATTTAATTAAAATTTCATTGACGACAAATTAAGTGACAAAATCAGGTATTGTCGTGTATGAGTCTGTTGACGTCAAGATGAGCGACATCGTGGCAAGATTGTCGTCAATCGAACTCCGTTAGTGACATGATGAGCGAGATGTCTTCAAGTTGTTCGTAAATTGAACACCGTTAAAGACAGCATGAGCGACAATGTCTTCAAATTGTTCATGTACTGCATTTATCTCATTGTATATGCTTTGCGTGTTAAAAAAAAAAAGAAAAATAACAGGACTTAATAACGGCTACAAGAGAAAACAAAAAATTTTCTATAGAAAAATCATCATCATTATGGGATAGTCTCAAAATTTCGACTTTCAAAATCCCGAAATCTCAAAATCCCGATTTTTTTAAAATCCCGAATTCCAAAATCTCCAATTTCAAAATCCTGAATATATGTTTCGATAATAAATAATACCGAATTCGAGATTTAAAAATTTTTTTTTTTATAAAATACATGTTTTAAGACTTAATTTATAAGTATTAATATATTATTATATTTTCATTTTTATAATTCTTTATTAGAAAACATGTTTAAGACTACATATATGAATAATATTAATAAGATATAAAATGTAAAAAGTATTATTTATAGTGCAATATTTATTGCAATTGCCTTTTAAAAGTCAGTTTTAAGCATTGTATCTTTATTTTTTAATATTTCTTTAAATTCTTATTCTTTTTTAAATTTTTTTTTTGTTTCTTGGCAGTCTCTCTCCATATTTGACTTTTTCTATTGCTGTTTTAGCAACAATGAGTTCCTTGCCCAAGTTTCCGATTAAATCATACAATCCGCAATTCTTCTTACCTACAACTACCTAAGTCGCCTGTGCCACGATTCAACAGAATTTTGTGTTCTCGGCTAGTTTTCCTCCAGCATATCGCAGGTCGACCAAAATCCTCTTTCATATGGTCCATCAACGTAGTTCTTTTTCAGCCAACACGCTATTTTTTTCGATTTTTTTTACTTGAAGATTTTTGTATAAGGCGTCGCCACTGTGTAAGATTTTGCCAATCTAGGGGGACTTAATAAAAAAAAAAAGTGCTTCAAATTTGATATGTTCCTAGATTTTGTTAATATGATGACGGCTATCAAACAGGTGTTATTGAAATGCATTTAAATGCAAGTTTGACAGCTGGCAAATCTCATCAAATTAAAAGTGGTTAGAATTAAATCGTGTGTGCTTTTTTCCAAATTTTTTTTTCTTTTATCTCAATGGTTCAACTATAAAATTTTGAATAAATTATTCAAAAAATTTTAAGTGGAGCATTTAAATAATTTTGCTTCATAAAAAGCTAAAAAGTAAGTAAGTGTTAAAAAATCTTAAACTTTTCATAGACTAAAACTTTCATATTCTATCAGATTCTACTTTGCCACCACAAGGAGGATCATCGAAAAGATTCCCGAAACTGATTCCAAGAATAAAATCTTGCCCATGTTTTGCCCAAAGGTATCGTTTTTTAATATGTCTGAAATATCGCGCCAGGAACTTTTTCATGTTTGGTTAAATAACATCAAACCAGATAGGTTCGAAGCGATTTTAAAATTCGTTTTAACAATTTTTGGAAGAAATGTGGACTGTGAAAAGTTAAAAGCACGTTTACAAAAGCTATGCTACGATTTTCAAGTGAGATGGGATAAATCTCGACGAGTTAAGCCCAGATTTATGCATGATAATGCTTTATGGCTTAAAACAACAATTCAAGCTGCAGAGTTCATTCTTGATGTTGCGCCATCAACTTCAAAAAAAAAAGTCTCAATGTCGAAAGAGAAGAAAAAGAATTCTCAGAATGTTGTCTTAAAACAAAACAACGAAAATGTAAGGAGCTTATATCTAATATATCTACAGATCACTTGATAATGGCAACTGAACTGAAAATTCGATCTTGCGGGAAAGGGGACGCAGCCGATCTTGTGAAGGAATTAGCAAAAGCTTCGCCATCAAGAGGTACAATTATAAAAAAAGCCAGACTAAGTGTTGTGGAATCAAAGCGGCTTTCAGCGGATAAAGCACGGGCCATGATAATAGACGCAAATTTATCAACGCACCAATATCAGGCAATACGGCAGCACACAAAGCATTGCAGTCCTAAATTATATCCGTGTTATGACCTTGTAAAGCAGTCAAAACTGTTGTGTTATCCAAATAATATTACTGTGACGGAAACATGTGCTGAAATTAATTTGCAGTCGTTAATAGATCACACAGTAAAACGATTGATAAGTGCACTAGAAGAGGTTTTCAAGTCGTTACCTGATCTTAAAGATGAAGTATGCATAATAAAATGGGGATGCGATGGTGCTGAACAGAATCGGTATAAGCAAAAATTTTCGGATGAAAATTTGTCAGATGAAAGTTTATTTTCTATATCTATGGTACCTCTTCAACTTTTTTCAATGATTAGAGAGGAAAAGAGAATTTTGTGGCAAAACCCTCCTCCATCCTCGACCAGATATTGTCGGCCTATCAAATTTATTTTTACAAAAGAAACACGTGAGGTAATTATAAAGGAAGTGAATCACATTCAGGATCAAATTTCAGTTTTGATTCCTACTATCATCAAAACTGACAATTTTAATTTCAAAGTTAGAGCTTCTCTCGTTTTATGTATGATTGACGGAAAAGTCTGCAACGCGCTATCATCGTACACGTCATCGCAAGCATGCTATTTGTGTGGTGCTACACCAAAAACCATGAACAATTTTAGTGCCTTATCAGAGCGGAAAATCGACGAAAATATGCTTGCTTTAGGGCTTTCGCCTCTATATGCGTATATAAGATTTATGGAATGCTTGCTGCACATCTCGTACAGAATCGAAATTAAAAAATGGTATGTGTCAGGTGAGGACAATAAAGCTAAAGGAGCTGAAAAAAAGAAAAAAATTCGAGACAGCTTTAAAAAAGAAATGGGTCTTTTAGTGGATATGCCGAAGCAAAAAACCGGCAACACTAATGATGGCAATACTGCCAGAAGATTTTTTAAAGACGCAGAAAAAATATCGAATATAACAGGCTTAAATATCGATCTTATAAAGAGGTTTCGCACAATACTTATTTGTATAGGAAGTGCTTATCCCATTAATATACACGCTACACGCATTTCAGCGCTACACGACAGAAACTATAGAACTTTATTTGTCGGAATATTCATGGTTCAACATGCCAGTTACTGTGCATAAAATTTTGTACCATGGAAAAGACATAATCTCTTCCTGCATTCTCCCCATTGGCAATTTTTCCGAAGAAGCGCAAGAGTCTAGAAATAAAGATTCAAGAAATTACCGCGAATTGTTTACCAGAAAAACATCAAGAGTGGACACGAATACAAATTTATTGCAGAGACTGCTTATTTCATCGGACCCATACATTGCTAGTTTGCGTTTAACTCCAAAAACCCAGCATGGAGCTTTATCTGCAGAAGTGCTTACGTTATTGTTGGACCATCAAGAATTTGAAGAAAGCTCTGATTCAGATTAAATTTATTAAATACAATTTTTGCAAGTAAATACAAT
Source organism: Cordilura impudica (assembly GCA_963682025.1). NCBI lineage: Eukaryota > Metazoa > Arthropoda > Insecta > Diptera > Scathophagidae > Cordilura > Cordilura impudica. The sequence goes on from OY821519.1 coordinate 186,230,601, forward strand.
TTTTGCATACATATTATATAATAAGTACAATATAATACAATATTGAATACAATAAGTAAATACAACCCTGAAAACAACAACAAAAATTTTTATTTATTTTGTTATATATATTTTTCTAGTAAACAAATAGTTACTTTAATAACTTTTAGGATACTCTACCTATAGTTTATCAAAAAGCCTTTTTTTTGGCTTAATTCTAGGAAAAAAAAATGTGGGGCTAATATGGGAGGGGGGAGTAGTTTTTGTCCAATGTTCCTCATTTTAAATCTGAGCCTCCACATTAAAAATAAAAGCTTCTGTTCCAAATTTCAAGTCTATATCTCTTAAACTTTGGCTGCAATTGGATTAAGTCCCCCTAGATTGGCAAAATCTTAACTGTGCGTCGTAATACTCCTGTATTTCATCAGCTGCCACAGAAGCAAGTGCCCTTATCATTCGAATTTCCAAGCTGATTGGCACAGCACCAGTAGTAAACTTTTTCTGTTTTCCTTTCCAAATGATAACAATAACCATTTAAAAATAGTTTTGGCTTACATTTATTTGAAACAATTATTTGGAGACTAATTTCTTATTATTATAAAATATTTTCAACCGCACTACATTGTTTTAAAACAGAGAATGAAAGTTTGTCGCCCACTTTCTACTTCTACAATTAAAATTTTTCAATGCTCACTAAGTTTTTTTTATAAATTTTAGCAAGTATTAATTAAGGTAGAACAATATTTTTGTTCTGAGGTTTTTGCTATTAAAAAATCCGAATTTGAAAATCCCGAATTGTTGTGCAGGTTTTGATGTTAAAAATCGCAGCGATTTTCGGTTTCGGGATTATATACCCAACCCATTATTATTCACTTGGTTTTCAAATAAAGAGAGAAGGTGTCAAATTGTTTAAAAGTGAATATTAAAAATTTATTAAGTGATTTATTGTAAAGGTAAGTAATTATTAATTTAATTATTAAGTTAATTATTAATTATAAATTAATTATTAATTAATTATTAATTATTAGTGTTATATAAAGAACTCTTTGTTTAGTCTTCATTTAAATTAAATCTATTTATATTTTCTTTTATAGAAGCCACAAGAAAAGAAGGCGAAACGTACGGGGAATTCACCAAAGAGCTACGATTAGTTTTTCGTAAAATTAAAAATATATATTAAAATTTTAAGTTATTTATAAAATTAGTTATTTATTTTTATCGTTTGATCTGTTTTTTTATAATTATTTTGTAATTAGTTAAAATGAAATTAAAATGAAATTTAAAAATTTCAAAATGTTTACTTTTACTTTATTTAGGGCGAAAGTGTCCCTCATACTGTCGTTGACGTAGTGTGAGGGAATGTGTCTCTTATATTGTCGTCAACGACAGATGAAGGATATTGTCGCCGGAATGGTCGTCAACGATCACATTGTAGATTATTTCGACTACGTCATCGTCGACGACAAGATGGAGCATATTGTCGATTATATGGTCGTCGACGATAATGAGGAACTTTTTTCGCTCATACAATCGTCAACGACCAGATAAGCGGAAGTGTCTTTCTTATGGTCTTTATGATTCCGCGGACATTTGTATGAAAATTTCGTCAACGATTTGTTCGAACTGTCCTCAATTTGTCTTCAACGATTTACTATTGTCTTGTACCCGCCGTTTAAGATGTCTTAAAGACGTAGCCAACTGGGATGTTATGTGTGTGTTTATTAAATTTGTTAATGTGTTTTTAATAAAAATGAGTTTGTTTTTTTGTGTTGATTTGCGAATTAGCTATAATTGATTAGCATACCTTTAGGGTCTTTATTTAATGAAAAAATAAAATTTCCTAGAATTTGCACTCGAATTTCGAGGGCTAGAATCTGCTAGTTGGATATTAATATACGATTTTTTTAATTAAAATTTCGTTAAGAACTACGACAACAATTTTCATTATATAAATGTCTAAAAGTGCAAAAATTTTGTTAACATCACAAAAACTGTTTTTGGTAAATAAAACTTACCCTAAGTCATTGAAAAATAATTAATCTAAGATAGTGGGGATATAATAAAAGTAGAACGGAAACCTTGGCAGAAACAGAAATTAAATTTCAGATAAAATTAAGTTAAAGAAACCATGGGCCATAGTGTACGAGCCTTCCATCGGATGCTATATTTATGCATATGGGGACAAAATTTGGTGCAGTCACTTCTTTTTTGCAAAAATTTATGCAAACCAAATTTTGGAAAAATCGTTTATTAGTGCAAATTTCTAATGAGATAAAATAATTTTGTGGTCCTAGTAAACGGATTTCCATTGCGTTAAGACTTCTAATTTTTGTCAAAAGAAATCCACACCCCAAAGTTCCCCAACATAACCCACTGTATTCGCTTTAGTACAAAAAAAAAACGTTAATTTTGTGATGCTATATTTCACATGTTACTACTTTTTAAAGAGTTTTTTGTTATAAATGTTAGTTAAGAGTGTAGAGAATCAATATTTTGAAATGGTAAACAATAAATTATGTAACGGTAAATTTGTACATTCTTTTTTGTCAGCAGTCATTTTCGTTTTTGGAATTTTTTTCAGTTTTCGTTGCAATTTTCTTGAAATTAATTAGAGCCAAATTGAAGTTAAAAATAAATTGAACCCATATATGTTTAAATAGGTATTAAAAAAATATAATTGAGTTTGAAATTATTCAGGCTCAAATAAAGCAAAAAATAAATAAAGCAAAAACATTAGCACATTTGTTGGAAAACATTGATCTACATATATTCTGCATGACAGGTTACGCAGATGTTTCGGGAAGAGTCACCAACCCTCATCAGTAACCAAAAGCAGTAAATAGATGTGAATTCAAGCAAAAGTTATACTATTTAAGCCTCTTCCAATATAACAAACTAAAATATAGAACAACTTTGAAACAAATATGTTTTTACACGACTGAACATTGCATACTACAATATATATGTTTGTTCTTGTCTTGAAAAAACAAGAAAAACAATTTGTTTTTGCTAAACTTACATTTAGCGTAAACTGCGAAAAGTGTATTTTGGTAAGCATATGTATTTAAAGTTAGCTTAATGCAGCAACTTTTGCATCTATATTGTCCCATCATTGTACTCGTATGAGTACAGGCTATAAAACACTTTTCCAAAAGCTTTTTTTTATTTTCTTATTATTTAAATCCTACTAAGATGAATATTACAAAAATAAATGCGATTTTTTGTTTTTTTTTTTTGATCTAATGGGTTAATTAAAAAAAAAGAAGCTCAAAATCAAAACGGAATTTAAATGTCTATGAGTAAAGTAGCAAAAAGAGTTCGGTGTTTGTTTACGTTTTCGTTGTGGACACGTTGAAGGAATTTCAGATAGATGATGGTTTGTTATGGTTGTTTTTGTTATGGGATCTACAGGATCTGCAACAAAATTGACATTGACGCTACATTCATATTAAATTTGGGAGGCTGCATATTGAATTTTCGGTCAAATTTTATTTCAAAACAATAGATGATGAAGATACATACTTCGTTATCATCAATCTTATCTAACTTAGTTAAGAGATTATGTAGGGAATTAGTTATTAAATTTGCTTTTCTTCAACGCGTACATTAACCCAATTATGACATATGAGATCATATTTGCTAAAAAAAGTTTTAAATGAAAGTTTACGCTATGGATCTTTAATTCTTTCCATAAACCTTTTGCAAACTATTTCACATTTCGATTGACAGCCAATCAATCATACCTCTCTCTAATTGGGAATACGCGCTTATATTTGTTTCTCTCTCAAATTTTCACTTTACACAGTCTAAATACGGTACTTATCAATAAAACCAGTACTTTTTTTGTAAACGTATTAATTCAATTATTTTCAGAAGTTCCCACTTTAGAAATTATTAATGAAACAAAAAACTTCATAAAAAAAACCACACAGAAAAATATTCAACTGAATTTTAATAAACTTAAAAATTTTTTTGTTTAAAATATTAATAGTGAGAACGTTTTATTGTAAAAATTGTTACATAAATAAATCGCAATAAATTTAAAACGAAATAATCGATTTTAATAACGTTATTTAAATTAACATACAGTAAAAACTCGCGAACCCGGATAATTGATTACAAATGTCGATAATCAAGAGTTTTTCTTATTGGTTTCTTTAAAGAAAGCGTTAAAATACAATTGATTATTACTAGGAAAACAAATACAATAATATGCTTTAAAAATAAGTTCAGATACATAGATAGTCCACATTATCGAGTTATACTGTATATATTATTTTGCAAAATTAATTGTTTTTCTTCTCCATAATACAGCATTCGTACTTTTGATGAAATTAGGTTAAATTTTTTTAGCACTTTCTTCTTGGAGTTTCAAACCGGCACATTCTGTACTTTATACTATTTGAGTCCTGCCTCCTTTTTTACTTTTTTTAACGAAAAACTCTGAGCAATTGATTTTTTGGTCCGGTTTTCTCCCCGAAATATTCGGAGAGTATGGCCCTTTTTGCTACAACTTCCCGGGATTCTCTTAATATTTCAGGAAACCGTTTGACCCATAAGCGATTGTTTCAAATGACTGTTTCGCATGCATGTATATTATAAATTCTAATAACACTGTACAACAGTCCGAAAATTCCGCAGTGTTTCATGACTCTGAATCTGAAGTCAGCTTTTTATGCTACAGGTGACCAGGATCGGAGTGGGCTAATATTCATATATGACCGACCCTTTGCAACCTATGTCCTTCGGACCCTCCTTAGGGGGGCTTACTTACAAATTGAATGATTTTTGTGTAACTTTATAGAAAACAAATTTCTTTTTTAAGTTTACTTAAACAGAACATGGTTTTTATATTTCTATTGTATTTCAGAATATGTACATCTTGTTCTGTCATTTCCTCTTCGAAGGTAACATCTTTCATTAACTTGCAGATATTTGGCCTAATAATAATACCTGTATTATAAAAACAATATTTTTTGGAACGTGAAACCAGAAATTTTAAGACTTCGAAAATTTTAAAAACCGTCTACGGGATTTTCATATTTTTTTTAATTGTTGTACAGTGTAACTGTCTCACGTTTTCTTTCATAATCAATTTTACTTATTTGGAAAACATATTTCATCATCTTTTTCAAGGCTAACATGATTTAAAAAACATTTATAATTTTAATTAAGTAAACTTTTACAAATGAAAATTTATGATATACATAGTTATTTTGTGCGCAAACCTCATGTACAAAATATTGGTTTTGGCTTGCACTTTTTTTTTTTGAACAGTGAAATGTTTGTCTTATGTACACTTGCTAGAAAAAGTATCCGTACACCTAAAATCAAAACTGTCAACTACGAAAAATAATAATAAAACAGCTAAGATGAATTCTTATTTCTAATAAATTATTAATGACGCATATTACATTTCCTTTGAGGTTATTTTATGCTGAAGGATTCTGTCATCTAATAAATCCCACAAATGATCTAGAGGAATAAGATCGGGAGATTGGGGTGGCGATTTCTATTGATTTTTAGTATTGTAGAACAATAACAGCATGACAGTGTGTGCTGTATTTTTTGGATCATTATCCTGTTGAAACCGAAAATCTTCTACAAGATCTCACTTGATCCATTATAGACTCAATAAATACGAGTTCATTTAATGCGTTAAACTTTTTCGCCAAACAAACTTTTTTACTTTAATGCCGAAAGAGCAAAACTTGTTTTCAGGATCCCAAAATTATGGAGCCTTCTTTACATACTCATTTGCTAAGACCATGCCTTCTTTTCTATTGTCATCGAATAGTCACGGCCACGAATAGTCAGGTATCTTCATGGTTAATTTTGCCGAAGGATTCGCTGGTTTTAAAACTTATTTGGGAAGCAGTAATTCTGTTTTACTGACGCCAAGCTAGTTCGCTTTTCGCGCTCAGCTAGTTCGAATTTTTGACAAAATTGAATTAGTGGACTCGTAGTTTTGAACGACGCACTGCACTGAATAGTGGCTTCTGCCTATTATGGGAGCTATTTCACGAAAAGATGTACCCACACTTCTTTGATTTGTTTCATTTTTGGACTCATCTCTTCTACTAAAATAAAATCGATGTAATTGACTTGTAAGTCGTGCATAATTCGTGGAATACCCCTAATTGTAAACGTACGATATTTTTTCTGACACTTGTAGTTGCCATACTACGTTTTTTGCGTTGTAATAAAAAAAAATTAAGCGGAAACTTTCCGTTAGTTGTTTGAAAAACAAGTAAAATTCCCAATATTAAAAAGATCGCAACTCAATATATTTTATTAAAATTTTTATTAATATTTAACATTTTCATTTTCACTTTTCTAGCGAGTGTAGAAAATAAGTCTCATGCTCATATGTATGTTTGTCGGCTTAAATAATAAAATAATTGTTTTGTATACATAACAGATTTATTTATTTACAAAGCTATTTTTCATTTTACATTAGGTTTATTAAATCTTTCATGTTTGCTTAATACACTTTTAATGAAGTGAGGTAAATACGTATTTAACTTATTTGTAAAAAACTTAATATTTTAACAAATATTCCATAAGTTATTAAATAATTTTTAAAACAACATCCAGCTACATACATATGTATGTATGTATTTTTAATAGAAAATAAATTTAATAAACTCCGTTTTACATTTTTGTTTTAATCAATAATTTTAACACTCTCTCTCACTTACTCTCTCTCTCTCTCTGTTTTTTTCCTGACCTCTCTTCGAATCTTTTCACTGTTATAAAACAAAACAAAAACCAACAGATGTTCATTATTTTTTTTGCCCCAAAAACAAGTCAGCTGTTTTATATTGAAACTTCAGCAACTGAGAAACAAACACCACATTTGTTTTTGTTTTTTATTGCTTTCGTTGTCAACTGCACTGTTAACGCTAACCGCACAGTAACAGAACAGCTGAATTCGCATAACAACAAAAGAGAGAATACGAAAATTGTGCAGAAATACATATCAGTAATACAAAGTAAATGAGAGAATGCGAAAGATACAGCAAAATACAAATTAAATATCATACAGCTGTTATACATTGTTTACGTTTTCACAGTTATATGTAGATGTGAATGGGTATACCCGCTCTAAAGAATTTAAATTTAGTTTCATGCATTTTAAATGATACTTTGTAACTGCTGTTCTTCATCTACAATGCGCAAAAATAATTTTGTTTTTATGTGTGTTCGGTTTTTTTTTTTTTTTTTTTTGTTTTGCATTTCAGAGGACCTTGTGTAAATTCCCATTTTATATGTCCTTTTTGTTAAGCTTGCATACATTCGTTTTTATGATTGTGTTAAACTATCTGTGAGTCTGTTATGAATTATAATAACATGTTTCTTAGAAACCATATAAATAAAGAAAATGTTTTTTTTTTCTTTGATATTCTTTTATACACCAAGAATTGTTACTATACATGGATGATGATGTACCCACTCACATCACATATGTACATTATTGTATTGAAAACGAAATCGGTTCTAATTTGTGAGTTTTTTTTAAATTTTGAATTTCAATACTTATTTTATGATACCGAATTCGGATATTTTTTTAAATATTTAGGGTGACAAGATTCAACAGAAAAACTAAGTCATTTTAAGCGAAAATGGTTAGGTTTTGTGACCTTCAAGCACATACATACATACAAGTACAATTCAAACTGCATACCCCGCTTTTGTGTTATTTTACCTAGACCATTACATTGTTGATGTTCACTGTCTACCGTTTTAAACACATTTCCGTCTATTTAGATTTGAAACAGACAATGCATCACATTGGCTATGGAACTTATAAAAATTAGTTCCGTTTTTAATTTTGTTTCAATATTTTTTTAAAGATACTCTGAGGGATAAAAAAACAAGTTTATTTAAAGCTTACACAACGTTAGCTTTTATTAGCTTTTTTTTTCTTTACAATTGAAATTTTTAGTTGAATTTGATGGAGAACGCTAAGTTTTATAGGAGTTTAAGCAAGAAGTGTTTAAAAAGTTTACAAAGTTTTTTTTTTCAGTAAACATCTAAATTTGTTTTTTTTCCAATTTTCAGAAAAATTTAAGAAGTTTTATCGCTATATGTCATGATACGTAACCAAATAGGTTATGTACCTACTTCTTTGCCAAATTAAAAATAAAGTTTTCTTTAAAAAAAAAAACGAAAATCGATACTGAAAAGTTAAAAAAAGTACAATTTAAATATACAAAGATTCGTAATATAAAATATAATAAACATGAAGTTAGATAGTATGCATAGATCTATGGAACGAAGCAACGACTATGTTAATAACATAGCTACACCAAATATTGGTTTCAAACGTAAAAATCGGAACCAACAATAGATCTGTTAATGATGGATGAAAAAAGAATATATAAAAAAGGTATGCTAGTATTCAATAATTTTGATAATAATACAACTGAAAAATACAACTGGTTAAACAGGGTCCTAATACAGTTAAACGGAATTTACTTGAAAGCATTTGAAATTTTATACGACAGAATATAACAAATTTCACCTAAAGCAAACTTGCACTTCAAATATTTTAATAGGCCTTCAAGTAACACTTTTTATCGTTTCGATACTTAACGTGTCTGATCATATGAAAATTACAATGATAATAAATTGTAATTCACGGATGCCGTAATAAGGAAACAGTTTACTCCGTGGTATGTTTTTCTCTGTTTTTTTTTAATGTTTTAATTATTTTGCAATTATTTTTACATATTCAATAAAAGATCATTACCCTTGAGGATGTCGACAACAAATCGATGAGACGTAGGATAGAAAAATGAAATAAAATTTTGCATTGCATTGAAAACAACGACCAGTAAGCTCAAAAAACATAAAATACAAAGTCTTCAAAAAACTGGCTGGTCAAAATTACGAATAAAAAATATATATTAGCGACTTGCAGTTTGATTACAAAGTTTACATGTACACACTGTCAGACAGATGGTCGGGCATCGTTAAATCGATTCAGAAAATGAGTCGATCAGTATAATAAAAGGTGGGCCTAGGTCAAACCACAGGCTGGTATAGAGTATAATGAATATAATTTTTCAGCTTAAATGCATCTCTATTAATTGTGTACTAGCAGATTCCAGCTCTCGATATTCGAGCGCAAATTCTAGGAAATCTTATTTTTTCATTAAATAAAGACCCTAAAAGTATGCTAATCAATTATAGCCAATTCACAAATCAACACACAAAACAAACTCATTTTTATTACAAACACATTAACAAATTTAATAAACACATACATAGCATTGTAAAATTTTATGCATGTGTTAGTAGCAACTTTAAATGCAATTTACTCAAAATAAAGGAAAAAATTTAAAAATCTGTAAATCTGCAAATCGGCTAAAAAGAAATACCTTTCAAGTAATATACGTTTGGTCAATATCGGGATAAAACGGTAGAAAAAAACATCAGTCACAAGAAATCGCCTAGCCTATTAATATTATAGATTCCTAGATTGTAAGCCGATTTAAAACCAAATTAACGGAATCCCCGTTTAACTGTGCAATAAATCTTCATTTGACATCTAATAAATACTTCATATATTACACCAAAAAAATTACACAAATGATTAGGAATGTAAAACGTATTTTAGTATTTAAAAAACACCGTAGGTTTTCTTTCTATTCTTGCTGTTTATAAATGATCTTCCAAAGACTATCCAATACAGTAATATCCTTATGTGTATGCCGACGATGTAAAAATCTTCCTAACCCTCATAAACAATTAAGACAGTTTACGTTTCCAGTCTGACCTAAATAGCTTATCCAACTGGTGTAATGTTAACTTAATGGAATTAAATTTAAAAAATGTCTGGCCATGACTTTCTCTAGATATTCGCCATCTATTATACAAAACAAAATTCTGTCGACTCATTCATTGATTTGCGAGTTCATTACGATATAAGACTAAGTTTTAATTCTCATATTGTAATGACTGTTAATGGTGTTTTAAGTTTTATAAAACGTTGAGCAAAGGATTTAATGATTTGCATCAGTAATCTGGAATACACAGTACAATGTCTTCATCAAAAGACTTGAATCAGTTCAAAAACAATTCTTTATATTTTGTCTTCGATATCTCTCACCGTATCGTAGTCGTTTGGCTTCCTTTTCGACTTTGAAAGGAAAAAGGATCATTTTTAACATAAAATTTTCCTCAATTTAATTCATGGTAAAATTAAATCTGAATGCCTTCTTGGAAAGTATGTATAAATGTTATTAACAGACAACTTCGATCTTAAGAAGTTGTTAACCTGGATTGTACCGATCAAATTTTATTAGTTTCGATCTATTCCGAAGAATTTGTGCCGAGCTGAACAGACTAGCGTCTTTAATGGATATATTCGTTCCGTTACTGTTGATGTGATTTTGTTTGATTTTCGTCAAAATATTGATGCGGTTTGATGTCGTCTATCAGCAAAAGTCGTCAATATTCATTTAGTGTTGCGTGGCGTGGCGTGAACATCGCACGGAAAAATGGAGAAGCAGAATTTTATTTTAGAACTGCTGGAAGTGTTTCATTCTTTACCGGCGTTGTGGGATACAAAATGTAAGGAATATGCTAAATGAATATGTGAAAAATGAGCAATACCAATTTTTTATTGCTTTTGCTAAGGCAATAGCAACACAACATTTTATTTTTATTATTCATTATTTTTTCTCTTTCTTCCGCATGTTGACACTTCGAAGACCGATTAAAAATGAATATTGACGAGCGAGTTTGACAGCGTCTATTACCTCCATCAAACCAAAACACGCACACAATCAAATATATTGACGGCAGTTTGATGTCGTGTATCAGCCACTTTATGAAACTAAAATAAGTTACGAAAAGTATCAAAATCTTGTAATACAATTTATTTCGTAAATTAAAGAAACTTGTTGCATTAGCACCGTTAAATCATAAAGGAGATGCATTGCATCGATTGAACAATTAGTTCGGAAAAATTAGATTTTAAAACAATTCAACAGGAAACACAAAAAGAAACTATTTCGAAAATTTTGTTCGCAAAACAAATAACACATCAGCTAATTCAGAATATACAATTGATAAGAACGTTTTATTTAAAGGGCAACGTGTAGTTATTCCGAGCTCACTATGGGAGGTAGTTCTACATGAATTTCATCGTACACATACAGGTACAACATAAATGAAGCAACTAGCTAGGCGTTACGTATACTGGACATTCATCAACAAAATTGCAACGAACCTGTTCAGCTTGCGCAACCATCAAAAGTAGTCAAACAAAAGATCCACTTCACCCCTGGGAAGAACTACAAAACAACTGGCAGCGTATCCATATGGATTATGCGGTCTCAAACCAGAGTCACTATTTTCTGGTTGTAGAGGACAAGTCAAAATGAAGAGAAGAAGGTATTTGCACTGCGGTGCCGTCTTCAAATGCAACGATTGAAATTTTGCTAAATATTTTTGCAAGAAACGGTTATCTGGATGTTATAGGCTCGGTTAATGCAACAATTTTTAAAAGTGAACAATTTTACAAATTTTATACCACTTGTGGTATATTTCAAAAATTTATCGCTCCTGGACTAGCTGAGAGAACCATTGCAATGCTTAAACACAAGCTAGCAGCTATGTCAAATGGATCAACATCAATGCAGTCGAAAGTAAAAGAAATCATTTTCAAGTATCGCACAACACCATTGAAAAATGAGAAAACTCCTTACGAACTATACTTAGGCCGGTGTCATTTAGATGCACTAAGACCCACAAAAATTCAAGCTAACAATTGCGAACATATTACTTCAAGACAATTAAGCGTAGGAGATAGGGTACAAGCCTATGGAAACCCATGGAAACCACTATGGAAACAAATTGTTCGGTTACATTACACGGTACGACTAGACGAGGGATACAAATTTAAAATAGACATCAACCAGTAACTAGCCACAAATGTTCCGCAGAAAAACTTAAATGCTGACCAACCACAGCGAAGTCAGTCCTTGCATGAAAATGTGAAATGTGAAAACTCGGATCAACATATATTTCATCGTGGCACAACCTATAAGGCGACCTCAAGAACCATCAACAAGGACTCCAAGATAATTGGAACAGTACATCTTGGATTAGAACTGATTATCATATAAGGGTGGTAGAATTGTTACATGCTAATATTACATGTGTAGCAACTATGTTTTGCAAATCTCGGTATTACCCAAGACTTTTACATTTAAATGTTCGTATCACTTTTGTCGTTAATTACGAAAATAAACAGCTAAGGAATTTGTCAGTTTCGTAAAATTTTTAAATGCTTCGCTAAAAATAAAAAAAAAATAAAATGTCGCAAGAATTTTTTTCGGTGTACACCTAAAAAAAATGGCTATCGAATTTATCTTAATTAGAGCAACTGTATTTGCGATTATATCAACAGATATCATTTTCTAATGTGATAAAATATTTCCTATTAAATTCGGTAGCAACAATGAAGCTGTTTTCTGTGTGTAAATGTACTTGTAATTTAGGTAAAATGATTATTTTTTTTCATTTAAAGGGAACTTTAACAAAAAGAAATATAAATTTTCCTATAGTCTGGCATGAATTTTTAATTAAAATTAAAGTTGATAATTCAAATTTAAATCCCATGACAAATTTCCATTACATGCATATTACTGCATGGCAAAAACAGGAAAAACATACAGTTGTTGTTTATAAACAATATTTCCTTTTTAATTACCTACAAAAACAGGTAACCGTCTCCTCAACATCTAACGGCAAGGAAATTTGAGTAGCTGCCGTTGTTGAATGATGGTTATGATTATTATTGCGAGGCACAGCACGGCCAGGAACATGACGTGAAGCATGCAAAAATGTTGTTGCAAACGAAGACGAAGTAGACGAGGAAGAAGACGTTTGATTTGTTGCCGTGGAAGACGATGAAGGAGTTTGTGGTGCTGATTCGGCATCAGCCAAAGGAACTTGTGAGTACCGTACTAAAATAGCGCGACTAACGCGATTACTTCCGGTTAAATTTGATATGGCCCAATTCATAATTAAAGTCTAAGCTTATTTCACTTAACTAAGTTTACTCGTTATGGGCCAACTTATTTTACGAGCTTATAGAGTTGTATTGTAAGATTTTTTTTTTGTATTTTTGTTTCGACGACAACTAACTAGTGGCAAAACAACCACCATGCACTACCAAGGAATGTCAAATTGAAACTGAAGCCCTGCGAATGACTCGAGAATAATTGAAGAAATATGTGCAACAGAAAAAATAAGCTAAAAAAACAAAAACAAATATATGTACATCAGAATCATTAGTGGCAGCGTGGATTGATGGTAATATACACTCGTATCTAGTATGAATGTGCTTAACACTCGTTTGCCATGTTACAACAAGCCCAATGAAAGAGGTTGTTCAGAGGCCCACATTATGCTAAAAAGTGTGACGATGAAGGAGGTGGTGTTGGTGGTATGCATTCCCATACACTAAAAAAGTTGGTAACCATTAAAGTCATGTTAAAAAAGAATAAAAATAATTATATTATAATGCTAATAATAGTTAAAAATGTATACACACACTCACATTCAGTGATGATAAGCAACAACAAAAAATATATATAAAACGTTAGGAAAGCCTTTTAACAAGGGCAAAGAGGGTAATGATATTTTTTATTGTTGTCAATGCTTAAACTATAGTCAATGCAAATAGGGTTTTCAATTCGGTTACTCAGCTATCGATTCCTCGTTGAGCACTAAAATCCCGAAGAACCCATAACCGTCTAACTCTAATAATTTAAATAACTTTCCCACAAAAATCATTAACTTCTTGGCTTTAGAAAACTGTGGCATTCGGTACCGACATTATTTTTTTATTTGTCATAATAAAATTTTCAGAAAACGATAACTCTACCAAGGGTAATATATTATAGTACCTTATTAAGAATTAAAGTGCAACGAGATCTAACGAATGTATGTCTTCTTGATTTCTTTAATTTAGTAAACAATTAATTGAAATTCGATTGATTTTACTCAATATCGCTTGCGGTGATTCGACACATAGAGAAGTGGATGTTCGGAAAATCATTTTAAGTTTCCTCACTTTCAAAAGATTATTCATCTGTGTGTAGAAACTGTTAGAAGCTTCTAAAAACATAAACAAGTAAAAAAAAAATATAGACTACACGATAACAAACGTTTCGGGAAAGTGTCTTGGGTATTTGCTGAGGCAGTAACTGGATATAGAAAATAAGCATAAAGCAAGTTTTAGTGGCGTTGTCGTTAATTTATGGAGTGCGGACTAGATCAAAAATGGATCGATCATGACTATAGTTAGGTAGTCACTTACTTTTCACAAAAATATACATAAACCAAAATTTAAAACTATACAGTATTTTTGTTTTTTGATAGATTTATGTGAAGATCAGGAATCAACATTATATGAGTAACTAAAAATGGTCCTGCAGGGTTTATTTTGGACTACTGATTATAATAATTTGGATCTTACGACAATTTAAGTCGGTCCGATAGGTGTTATTTGTATGCGGGCTAGATCTGAACAGGCACTGATTTTCATCAATTTCAATAGCATTCGTCCTATGGCCGATGAAAACTATATACCAAATTTCTTTGAAATATATTCATATTTGCGACATATAGTATGATTACAAGGTTTACATGGACACAAAGAGTGACAGACAGACGCAAAAACAGACAGACCTGATGGAACACAAGACCGAAGCCGTACTTATAAGTGGGAAAAGAAGGAGAGCAACCCTAATGATTCAAATCGGCAGTAGCGAAATAATTCATCGGAGGCTATTAAGTACCTTAGAATTATGATCGATTATGCGTGTATAAAAGCAACTGGTATCGCAAATGCTTTAGCCAGGATGATGGCATAGAAAAACTATTACTCGCACTGGTGACGAACTCGATTTTAGTCTACAGATCACCAGTATGGAAGAAAGCTCTAGAAAACTCAGCCAAGAAGGACATGGTGTCCATCTTCAGAAGAGGCTGATTAAGAGTGTGTTGCGGATATCGCACAATATCTTTAGAGGCTGCTAGCGTCGTAGCAGGAATCATCCCAATATATATGGCAGCAAAGGAGCTATCGGAAGTATACGAGGCAAGGAGAGAAACTCCAGCTGTTTCGAACGAACCATACGAATGGCTAAAAGAGATAAGTCCATGGAAGAATGTCAAAGAAGGCGGGAAAATTCGGTGGACCTTTAAATTAATTCCAAACATCGTAGTCACGGAAAAACTACAATCTGACACAATTCCTCACTCGACACGGATGTTACCTACATCGGTTTGGACACGATATCCCACTTAGGTTCCCACAATGTCTCGATTAGGACGAAAATGCGGAATGTATAGTGTTCAGGTGCACACGGTTTGATGACCAACGACCACAGCTGGAACTCGTCATAGCTGAGAGCTTGACAGCCGATAACATTGTGAACGTGATGCTGCAGTCGGAGAGGAACTGGGTTGTAATCAACAAATTCATTAGCACAATACACGAGGCACTGCGAACAGCAGAGGAGGTCCGCAAGGCCCTGATGGAGAGGGGGGTTAAGGAGAAGAGAAACGAGGGACGTAGCTGTGGTGATTAGCTAAGTTTATCCTGCCCTACGACGTATAATTTCAATGGGAATCCGACATACCCCAGACACGGAGACAGACGTCAGAAGGGCAGATAGGCGGACGGATGTACGGACATCGATAAATAGACTCAGAAAGTGATTCTGAGTCGATCGGTATAATAAAAGATCCAAGACAAATATTTTTGTAGTTATCTCAATATAAATACCCTAAACAATTATGTCAGGTTTCGTTAAAGATGGAAAAACGGCCAAAATATTAACCATTTATTCTTATTGTCAGTCAATAAGTCTTTACAAATTTTATAGGGAGCACTATGAATTTAAAACAATGTAAGTTTGACAAAAAGGTAAGTATGTTGCCAAATAAGACTGACAGATTTTAAGGCAAATCCATCGATTGCAAAACATTAAACATTAAACACTTCTACTTGGAAGGCAAAATTATGAGCCACTCGAAACTCATGGCACATCTGCACTAGCACATCTGAAAGAGCTATCGGCAAGATGGATGCAACGTTTGCTTCCAATCGAGAATAAACGCAATCGTGTGGCTGATTCAATAGCTGGCCAAGAGCTTTTCCGTTGCAATTTCTGATAACTTTCTTCGCCCATACATAACTGTTGATAAAACATAGATTCATCACTATACACCAGAAATCAAACAACAGTTGTCAAAGCAATGGATTTCACCATGTGAATAGTCCCGAACAAATCAAAGATGGTGAAATCGGCTGGTAAGGATATGGCCATGATTTTTGGGTATAAGCATGGAATTATAACAATGACTACTTAAAAATAAGAAAATTTTTTCATCAATTTAGTGAAGAAATCAAGAAAAAACGGCCCCATTTAACAGATATAACAGTGGTCTTTTCTAACGACTTATTGACGCCCCTCGCATCTAAAGTATATTTTAGAAATACAAAGATATTTAATTGGGTAGAAAAAAATTTAACTTTTTGTTGATATATCCTATAAGTATTTGCAAGATATTCATAAACTTTTCTGGGTTCCAAACTCCGTCTAATGCAAAAATATTCCTCTATTAGCCGTAATTCAACAATTACAAATTTTCAACAATTTGATGGATTGTTTTCATTGGCATAAAACGCTGTTCACTGTTTCTAGCCATTCAATATAATCATTTGAATATTAATACGTTTGTGGTGTGTGATCAATTTAAATGGATCCTCTTGTTCTACAAGATTTTTCTCTATCACAAGAACATATTAGTTGCCAAAACAGGTACTTATTGGAAAATTTTGACTTAATTGTTTTCTTGCTAAATGCTGTACTATTTTGCATACGACAGACGGCATTGACTGCGATTTATTTTCTTCAGCATTCCGATCGGCACATATTTGAGCTATATAACATTTGAGTCCATTAAGTTGTTTGATATTCTGCACAAAATTTTTACAATCTATTAATCTTGCGAGTCGAAATAGTAGGACCCTTCATAAAATTATTAATTACCTTTTGAGTCACTTTAAGGATTCTTTGACTATGATCACCTTCCCTTCAACATTATCTTTAATTTATGTTTTCAACCGTCGGACATGTTTGTTTTACTTTTTTATGTAAAATACTCAAATACTATTGCAAATTACGATTCTATTACTACTTCTACACACAAGTTAACAAATTGTACGTTAACATCAGCATTATGCATTGGTGCTCTTTAATCTGTATTCTACAAAAAATTAACAACTTTAGACTATATGCAGTAACAAAAGCGATTCACTTTTTCGGCGAAACTACTTATATATATATATATATATATATATATATTTCTATTTTTTTTTGTTATATTAACTAAAAAATGCAGTGCATTGTGCTGATTTTAGGAAAATAGGTTGTGGGGAGGAGGAAACAGGGAGTATGTTTGTGGATATTTGACTTAAATTTTATTAGATTATAACTGACAGGAAAGACCTCTGCGGGGAGTTTATTCCACATACGGCTAGTTCGACTGATAAACGAATTATCTCTGTAATGCGTTGTGGGGTCAACTGGACAATATACTACAAACGGATGTGATCTACTAGAGAAGCGGGTAGAGCGAACCGAAACTCGGGCACTTGGAATAAGTTCGCTAATCTCAGAAGAACATTTCCCATGGTAATATCTATAGAACAGTGATACACAACCCACATTCCGACGATGTTCCAATTAATCAATAGAGTTGGATACCCTACTGTCATTGATGAGCGCCAACGCTCTCCTTTGTACATGGTCCAGTAGCTCCAAAATAGACTTTGAAGCCCCTGCCCATATATGGGAGTTGTATTGCATTTTCGGTCGGATGTAAGTGGTATAGATTTTAAGGAGATCAGAAGGAGTGAAGTAATTTTTACACCGTTTTAGAAAACCAAGACACTTGAATGCTTCTTTCGACACTTGAAAAACATGCTCGTTCCAACGAACATCACATTGAATTCTTATGCCTAGAACATTAAATGTATCCGATTCCTCAATACCTATACCACCCATATATACAGATGACATTGTTGATTCCATGGCACTATGGGTCAACATACAGCATTGAGTCTTCAGCGCATTAAAATCAACCCTATTCGCCTTACCCCACTCGGAGATTGTTAACAGGTCTTGATTGAGTGTGTCATTCATTGTCTGCCTTCTGCCCCCAACCTCCAAGAAGCTTGGCCTACAATTAAAGGAAAATGAATGACAAATGCTGCTGTCATCTGCGAAAGAGTAAATAGAATTAAAAGTTTGACCAAGAAGGTCGTTCAGAAAGAGAAGTAAAAGAGAAGGAGAAGGAACGGAACCTTGGGGTACCCCTGAATTAAGCTGAAACTCATTAGATGAGACCCCATCAATAACAACACGTATTGTTCGGTCTCTGAGAAAACTCGATATTAATCGAGAGAAGTCATTACCGACCCCAAATGCAATAAGCTTTGATATCAATGTACCGTGCCACACACGATCGAATGCCTTGGAAATATCCAGAGCAACCACTTTACTTTCGCCAAAATTGCGAATGGATCGACTCTAGCGCTCAAAAAGTAGAGCTAACAGGTCTCCCGTGGAACGATTTCTACGGAAGCCATACTGTCGATCATTAAGAAGTGAATTGGCCTCTAAGTAGTTCACAAGATAGAAATTGATCATGCTCTCCATCACCTTTGAGAGCGCAGAGCACATTGCAATTGGACGGTAATTTTCAGGGTTATTAACCGCAGCCTTTTTAGGGATTGGTTGGACATTAGCAACTTTCCAGCAAGAGGGAAAGATTCCCGCACGGTAGGAAAAGCTGAAAAGGTTGGCCAATGGACTGGCTAGCGTCGAAGAGCACTGTTTCAGCACCAGAACTGGTATACCATCCGGTCCCGAAGACTTATTAATGTTGAGATCCGAAAGAACCTTTTTAACTGCACGTGCTCGAAAGAATATTTTAGGTCTAGTACAAGATACACTTTCAAGTTCGGGCAGAGGTTGATCGCTATCCGGCAAAAACGAGTTTTTTGCAAAAAGTTCAGCTAAGAGGTTAGCCTTACCAAACGGTTCAGTGAATATTTGGTCATTCATTAAAAGAGTTGGGATAGCAGAACTAGCATTGTTCTTTACCCTTTTAACAAATGACCAAAAGCTCTTACTAACCCGAGGAGCAGAGAGAACTTTAGCACGAAGACGCTGATCGTAAAGAAACTTTTGGCGCCTTAGTGTTTTGGCACATTCAGTTCTCGCCTGTTTGCGTTGCAGTTCAGTGGTGGAATTTTTATTTCCTTGCCAATATCTGAATGCTTCTCTCTCTGGATCTGACTGCATCTCTGCAAGTCTGGTTAAACCTTAATTTTTGATTTGGTTAAGCCGAAATGTGCTTTGATGGAATGAATAATCGCATACCAAGCACTATTATTTTTTCCACCATTTTCGCCGCAGCATCAACATTTTTATCCAGGAATCAAAGTTTCCAGTTGAAATGCTTGAAAAAATCGTTGAGCTCAGCCCAACGAGCCTTTTCGTAAATACAAACTAAGCGCTTCATAGATGGTGCTGAAACACTTTGAAGTACAGAGTACGAAAAGGATGCGGAAATGGTGCAGTGATCCGAATTACCGGGAGGTGCAAATATTTTTTACTTCATACTTATCAGGGTGTGAAGTGAGAAAAAGTATTTTGTCGTTGCCTTTCAATCCATGGAATGTGCGTTGGTTGATTCACTAGTTGCGCAAGATTGTTATGCGCAGTGATAAGCTCAACGTAACGGCCTTCGGGAGTTGTTTGACTCGAATGGTGAAGCTATGTAGAGTTATGGATATTAAAATCGCCAGCAACAACGATTTCACTATTCGGGCAACTCTCTAGGATTCTAGAAATGGATTCAGAAAGGGCGTCGAAGCCATTATATGTATGGTCCCTTTCTGCATTTGGGCTTCTATATAGAAACCCGAAGTGCAAAATGTGTGACCAAAGTGAGTTAAATTCTGCATGATTACAGTTCAGATGTTGCTGATACTGGTACACATTGTCGCGAATGTACATAACAAGGCCCCTATGAAGAATAAAGAGGGATAGAAGGTGATAACCAGGTATGCGAAATTCCTGTGGATCAGCATCCCCACTTATATATATACGAGATAATGTGTTGAAATCGATTAAGTTTTTCAATGATAGTTCCAAAAATATAATAAATAGCAGATTCGGAACCTTGCAGACTGGGTTATGATCAAAAATGGCTTGATTTTGGTTGATTCAGACTAACTGATGTTTCTCTTCAATAACAAAAAACAATATTTATAAAACCTTGGCCCCTGAAACATAATATTTATCAAACAACCTCACATAGACATACATTTAAAAATAGTTTTAAATTTAAGAGAGCAAGAAAAGCGAATAAATTATTCATTAAATATTCCTCCATTCTGTAAGAATCTTCTGCTTCGTTTATTTTACGTCTTATTTTTGTGTTGAAAAGGAAATTCATATACTCGTACATACATAAGTACATACATATGTGTATGTATTTCTATATATATATATATATATATATTAGGGTGGGTCAATTTGTTCGGGTGAGAAAAAACGTGACAAGCGTATAGCAAAATCGAAATCTACACAAAATTCTAAGAAAATTACCCAAAGAAAGTATGGGTCTAAAATGAAAACCTAGCTCCCGCCGAGAGACATGAAAATTTATTTGATTACAAATAAATTATTATGTTCCCACTAAGTATGGTTCAAGAAATATGGCATATTGGTCTTGCATCGATATTATGTTTAATTTTTTATACAAATTACGTAGCTTTAAAAAGAGAATGATTTTGTTAAGCTCCGCTCTTCCCTTTTAAAAAGTATAATTTAGTAATGTGCTTTTGAAGTTATCAACAAAGAGTAATTAGAATCCAATATTATTAATAGTTGTAGTCATTGTAAAAATTTACCGTTAATGCATTTTATAAAAACGTGGTGTTAAACATTTGTTTTGATTGATTTATGCACTTGATAGTTAACTTTCAAAAAGTAAGCGTGTGTTAATTTCTCTTTTAAAAAAAAATTTTCACCTTAAATTATGGAATCATCAGCAATGTCAATTGACTCTTCCGGATCAAGTTTTCTGACTAATCAGAACGCTAGTATCATTGGCATGCCAAGTGAATTTAGTGAATTAAATTTGCCAAGTTATCGTGATGTTCTAAAGTATTATTTTTTATTAAGTGAGCGCGAAAAAGAAAAATCAAAAAAACAACAATTACTGCAAGCATCCCACACGAGCACCTGTTAGAGTATATTAAATCTGATGATGTACCACTGCCAGATCCAGGAATTCCGTCGCACATCCAGGGAACCGAGCGATGTGTGCAGTTGCTAACGCATGTCTCACGCCGAGTAATTGCAAAAAATCGTGACGATGTTATGGCAGTGACTTTAGAAAGTCGAACCCAAATACTCCGAATGGACTGTAAAAAAGACTTAAAAAACTGAAATTTGTCAATGCTTTCACAAATAAGACCAGCTATACATATTAAGAAAATTTTAAAAAAGTTGTGTTTTTTAGAATTGATAATAATAAAAAAAAAATTGTTTTATTATAATAATGAAATTTTATTATGAGATCTAAAAAAAAAAAAAAATTTAATTCTCAAGTGAATTTTCTTCATGTCTCTCGGCGGGAGCTAGGTTTTGATTTTAGACCCCTAGTTTCTTAGGGTAATTTTCTTAGAATTTTACGTAGATTACATTTTTGCTATACGCCTTTTGAAGAAAAAATTTGACCCACCCTAATATATATATATATATATATATTTTATAACTATGGTGTGTTGTTGTTGTTGTTGGGTGCAGCAATATGCAATATGTCTAACTATCATCATCAACCATTAGCATTAGCACTAGCACCTACCGCATTCAACACAAACAAATATTGTAAAACCGTAATTTAATTAAATGTAGGTTTTAAAAAAAAATGCACCAATTTTATTGCTGTGTAGAATGAAAGAGTATCAAATCAATTTTAAAATTAAGACATGTACAATATACTCGTAAAAATTGATACAACGCAATGTGCCACACATTAAATATAAAACTAAAACAGATGTCTGGAATGAATGTCATCTTGCAAAAATGGATTAGGATTACAAGCAAAACGTGTTCAGTATAAAACTCATAATTTGATATCTGGTATCCTTGATTATGGTTATGAATAATATTTGATATCCACAGAGTTGAGCAGGCGTAAATGTTGACGATTAGGGAAATATTGGCTTCATTTTAGCCCAGAGTGAGTTCCAACTCTCAAAAACAAGATGGCAGAAAAACTACATGTACAGGATTGCGAGTTAAATTGTTAGAACCTATACCACTCTGTGGTCAGTGAATAACTAGTTAGTGCTGATGTATGCAACTACTAAAAATACTCGATCGAATCAGAATCATTTTTTGAGTCGATTTTGCACTGTCCGTTCAGGCCGAATGTCCGTCTGTTTGTGACAAATAACACTTGTAATCCAAATTTTTAATTTTAGCACAATACTGAGAAAGTCCATTTTCGAAGACCCTGTTCGCTGTGATATAATTGAAAAAGAGTCACAATTTTTCGGCTCCCGAGGTTTACTGGTATTTACTTTCAAATGAAAAACATAACTTTAATATCGGTAACCATAAAAAAAATTATTTTTGGCCTCCATCTCAGAATATGGTCCACAAAGTGTCTTCGGTTACAAAAACTCATCAGAAATATTTAAGCAACTGTATCGTGCGAAATTATTTTAAAGGACGTCCTTCGGATGATATCCGGCCATCACTCAGATATTAATTATGAGCCGTATAAACATTACAAACATTAGTACAAATTTATAAGGCACATGGTTTACGGTACAACACTAAATGCATTCAGATAAAGATAAATTAACAGTTATAATGCCCTGAGCCACGGAGTGGTTGATGTTTTCAATAGCAAACACTATGTTTAAAATTTAATCTCAAAGTCATATGCAACATCAAGTTACTGTTACAGAATTAACGATAATATTGAAAAACAATTGCACAACAAAGTGAATAACTTTATTGTTCAAGTTTAAGTAAATTTTCTTCTTAATTTCATTGTTTTCATTTTTGCGATATCAGCTTATACAAAATAAAAAGAAAGAGATTTAAGAATAAAAAAAACAACTTCAAGTAATGGAAAAACATCGAACATTAATCAGTGTTTTATCCATAGATTTATTTCACTCTCCCTACCCAAACAGCCGGAATGTGTAATAAAATCGTAATTTTAATATAAAACTTCAAGGTTCTTAATTTTTTCTTTAAAGATGAGGAAGAAGACCGACGTTGTAGTATGTGATTTCAATTTCATTTATTCAGTTAGCACCAATGATCATTGTGCCTTTATAATAATTTTTTAATAACCCTCGAATGCGACTGGCGGTTTAAAGTGGCAGACTTATCGAAATGTTTAACCATTTTTAACTAGAATATTTTCTTAGGGAAACCCCTAAAAGAATTCCTCAGAGTCTAAGTTTATTCTAGAGGATCAAAAACTCAATAACGAAATCTAGAAAAAAGTCTTTGGCATATAAAAATTAAAAATAAAAATTATATTGTGAAATATATTTCATGTACAGTCTGTCAAAAAAATGTTTTACATAAAAAAGATTTTGACTTTTACATTTAAAAATATAGTTATAATTTTTTGTTACAATTTACTTTTAACTTACAAACAGTAACAAGATGGAACAAACTTAAAAAAGTGTGAAAAGATAGAACAATAACGGAAAGAGACTCCAAAATTTTGTTGTCTTTTAAAATGCATTCACTGTCATTGGCTTTACTTTTTAGCTGTGATCATTGTTAGTAAATTCTTCTATTCTATATTGAATTTAAAATACCTGACAAAAGAACGTCAATTGATATGATTACTTTCGTTTACTACAACTACAATCTCCGGCGAACAGTTCAAGAATTATCCTAGATGTTTTCTTTAACAAGACAGACAGGTTTGCAATTGTACGGAACACGAAGGTAGATTAGAATATATGACTTCAAGCAGGCTACATGGCCGCCGCTTTCGGAGAGAGTAGAACGCATTTTACGAGAAAAATAAATGAAACCTCGATAGTTTCTACTTAGAACTAGTAGGAAAACTCTAAAATTATTTTTTTGTAATCTCCTACGAAACAGCAAGTCAGGTTTTGTAAAGGAACGAGTTGCTCGAAAAAACCTTTAGTTACAATACAGTATGCAGAAAAGTCGAAATATGATTATAACTAAAAAGGTTGAAAACTTTCACTCACGTTTTGGGGAGGTGCATAAGGGATAGATGAGATATCTAGATAAGATACTCTTACGTTAAGGTCTAGGCTTCTCTGCCCAGAGTCCAGTCCTAAACCCAATGGAAAACTTATTGGCATCGTAAAAAACAAAACTGATCTGAAAACAATAATTTTAGAGGAATGGAATAAAGTTCGAGATTAATGCAAGATTTGTCATTAATTTTCCTCCAATTTTAGGAGAAGGCTTTTTGAGATTGAGGACAAAAGGCTGACAATGAATGACACATTCAATCAAGAACTGTTAGCAATCTCTGAGTAGGGTAAAGCAAATATAGTAGATTTTAATGCGCTAAGGACTCAATGTTGTTTTTTGGCTTTGGCTCCAGCAATGTCATCTGTATATTAGGTATTGAGGAATTGGATACTCTCAGCATAATAATGCAATGCGATAACCG
Organism: Cordilura impudica; assembly: GCA_963682025.1. Lineage (NCBI taxonomy): Eukaryota > Metazoa > Arthropoda > Insecta > Diptera > Scathophagidae > Cordilura > Cordilura impudica. The sequence goes on from OY821519.1 coordinate 186,255,384, forward strand.
TTGCAACGAACATGTTTTTCAAGTGTCGAAAGAAGCACTCAAGTCTTTTCCCTAAAATCTATACCACTTACATCTGACCGAAAATGGAATACAACTACCATATAAGGGCAGGAGCTTCAAAGGCTACTTTGGAAGCACTCAAGTGTTTTCCCTAAAATCTATACCACTTACATCTGACCGAAAATGGAATACAACTACCATATATGGGCAGGAGCTTCAAAGGCTACTTTGGAACTACAGGACCGTGTACAAAGGACGGCATTAATGCTCATTAACAATAGGGTACACAACTCTATTGACTAGTTGAAACATCGTGGGTTGTGGAATGTGGGTTGTGTAACACTGTTCTATCGATACTACCATAGGAAAGGTTCTGAGATTGGCGAACTCATTCCAAGTGCCCGATTTTCAGTAGTATATTATCCAATTGACCGCATAACGCATTATAGAGAAAATTCGTTTATCAGTCGAACTAGCCGTATTTGAAATAAACACACACACACAAGTCTTTCCTGACAGTATCCACAAACACTACTCCCTCTTTCCTCCTTCCCATAAAAAAAAAGTACTTAATTCCATTAAAAGTCATGATTGATGGCAAAGGTGGCCATACATAGTATTAATTATTTTAGTTTATTTTTTTCTATTTAATTTTGTTTTCGTATAAACATGAGACATATTTAGTTTCTTTTGTTTTTGTACTAATTATTTATATGAACTAACTTTTAATTAATACTAACTTTTAATTCAAATTATTTATTATTTCTACTTTAATTAATACTAGCAGATTCCAGCCCACGAAATTCGAGCGCAAATTCTAGAAAATTTTATTTTTTCATTAATAAAGACCCTAAAAGTATGCTAATCAATTATAGCCAATTCACAAATCAACACAAAAAACAAACTCATTTTTATTACAAACATATTAACAAATTTAATAAACACACACATAGCATTGTATAATTTTATGTATGTGTTTGTAGCAACTTTAAAAGCAATTTACTCAAAATAATGGAAACAATTTAAAAATCTGTAAATCTGCTAATCGGCTAAAAAGAAATACCATTCAAATAATATACGATTGGTCAAAATCGGGAGAAAAAAAATGGTAGAACAGTCACAAGAAATCGCCTAGCCTATTAATATTGTGGATGAAATAAATTTGTGAGTATTCCATGAATGATTCTGAACACTTTTTAATCAATAACCTTTTCCCAAAAACGACCATAATGTTTCAAAACTTTTCGTGGAGATGCGATTTTTTACTTTAAAATTTATGCACTTTTGGAAGAAAATTTATTGAATAAAAAGTGTTCAGAATCATTCATGAAATACTCACAAATTTTTGATATTTTAAAAAAAAAAATGATTTTGAACTTATGCAAAAATTTTTAAAAAAAATTAAAGAATAAAAATTTTTCTCCGCAGTTTCACGCAGACAGTTTTTTAGTATTTATCGCAACGAAGATTCTCAGCTGAAAATTTTTGAAAAATTAACCGTAGGGTCACATTTGCGCCAAAAAATCATTTTTTTCGTAAAAACCAAGTTTTGGAAACAAATTCTAGAAAAGTGTGAGCCGAAATCAAAAATTCCAAAAGAGGGATCGATAGGCAAATTCAAGACGAATCAGTTAAACTTTCTGAGGTGTAGAGTAATTTGAATGGAACAGTGTCGATTCGTCCCACTGTACGGCGCCAAAAGTGGAAAAGGATTATCTTTTAAAGTAGTTTACCTACAAATTCAGTTGAGGTGACAAATGGATTTGTTTTTGTTTTGGCAAATGTCTATGGTCATAATCATATATTCTTCATTTAGTGAAAGTATATCTCAAAAATTAATTTTTTTTTGAAATATAAAAACCATTTGCTGTTACTGATAAAATTTTTTTCTCTTCTACTAAATATATGCCAAAGATAATAAAGCTTTTATTATATTAACTCTAATATTTAATTAAATTTTTAGACTTTCCAGAGCAATGGAAAAGTGGCGAAGTAATGGCGGTGGAGGTGGCGTCATGGTTTGGGGTTGTATGGCAGGCAACGGGATTTGTAAACTAGTATTTATTGAGTCTATAATGGATCGAAAATGTCAAGCCACCTCTTTCACCACCTTAATCCTTTAGAGCATTTGTGGGATTTACTGGAGCGTAAAAAGCGTCATTTTGGATGAGCGGGGTAATATAAGTAAGTTAATATTGGTTAAGTCGACATCAAGTCGACTCACAGATGTCCTAAAGCGCAAAGGATATCTTACAAATTAGTAACTTAGCCAATAGTTAATGAAAGTTTAGTGTTTTTGTATTAATAATGTTTTTGTATTAAATACCTTTTCTTATCAAGTTTTTTATTTGTTAACGGCAATAAAACTTAAATAAATTTAAAACATAATAATAAATAGCTCAATAATTTATTAGAAAAAAAAATTAGTTTACTAAATGATAGCGAACAGACTAGACCTTGCTTTTAGGAAATAATAATTGTAAATATGTAAATTTAATGTAAATATAAAATATGTAAGTTATATACATTAGGGTGTCCCAAACAAATTTTATTTTTCGATTTTCATGGGTCCACCAGCATTTTTTGAAAGCTTACAGGGTAAAGTATTTTTCTGATTTTTTTCGGATTTTTCGGAAGAGGTCGCTAAAGTCGAATTTTACCCAAAAATCGGGATTCCGGACATTTTTTGAGTTTTTCTTATTACTTGGCCCATAACCACGATTTTCTTTGTTACGAAGTCAATATTTTAAAAGAAAAATGTTTAAACTTTAGTTTTCTGTGTAAGAGATATTGGATTAACTATTAAATTTAGATCAACAGAACATTGGTGCAAAAGTGAGGCATGCCCCGAATTAAGCAATTGTTATTTTGTTAGGTACTTAAGTTATGAATACTTGTTTTTGTTTGTTTTTTTATTTTTTAAGGATTATTTATTTATGTGTAAATAGTTTTTAATTTGTTTAATAAATACCATGAAAACATATAGTTGATCTTTTTATTTCAAACATTGCCTCACTTTTGCACCAAACTGTATGTACTTATATACGATTATGAATATGTTTTAATAGCAGTGGAAATTATTACTTATTTATCTTTAGCTCATTAGCTTATTCTTGTTAAATAGATTACAAATAATAAAAAAAATGTTTGGCTTTTATAAGTTGCAAAACGAAATATAAAATCAAATTTAAAAAAAAAAAATCCATATATCGCACCTGTACCTCTAAAGTGAGTCAAAATTTACAAATTTTCATTAGAGGCAAAAAACGGTTTTTTTTTTTTTAAATATTTACTATAAAATTGAAAAATAGTTGTTTCATTGTAAGGAATTGCGAATAATACATATGTATCAACAGTAGTTGTTTTTACGATTTTCAGTGATCATCAAATTTTTGGGTGCAACTCAAAATAAGTCTTTTTAGTGGATTCTAAAGAAGCTATTGTATTTTTTTTACGAAAGACTAGAAAAATCGATGTAAGATTTTTACAGTGGATAAATATGACCACTGTGTATCGTTTTCTTGCAAAAAGTGAAAATTGAAACATTTTGAGTTGACTCACTTTAGAGGTACAGGTGCGCTATGTAATTTAACTGTTGTATTTGTGGCAGCACTACTTAAATTTGAACGTCAAAATATGACAGTGTTACATATTGGCAACACAAACCGAATTCTTTTTTTTTCCGGTCATCCTTCGTCTCGTGAGCACGCTATTTTTTCAAGAGATTAGCAAAGTCTTCATCGGTCTAAAAATAAATCACATTTTTTATTTATAATCACTAAATTAGTGGAGGTAGTAACCTTCTATATTAAAAGTTAACTTAAAGTAAATTGCTGTTTATTATTGCGCCAACTGACATAAACACACGTAAGTTACAATAAAGTTACATTGGTGACCCCGACGAGGAATTTGGCAATTCTGAACACTCACCACAAACGCACCGTAAATGGCAAACGAAAACGACCAACAACAAGGTGATTACCAGAAAAACCTGAGCGACCAACAAGCAGGTTTGCCGGCGAATGTGGACGCATCCACTATGGTTCGATTGACGCCGCCTAGCATGACATCCACGAATATCGATTCATATTTCATGTCACTGGAATTTTGGTTTGCCGCCTCTAGTATTGTGCGTGATCAACAGAAATTCAACATTACCATGGCACAGGTTCCGCCGCAAAAATTAAGCGAGTTGCGTGCCATCATAGACGCTACGCCAGCGCAAAACAGGTACGAATACATTAAATCGAAACTTATTGAACATTTCGCAGACAGCCAACAAAGGCGCTTACAACGAGTGCTCTCTGAAATGCCGCTAGGAGAGATGAAACCGTCGCAGCTGCTCAACGAGATGCGACGCGTCGCAGGCACAGCATTAAGTGAAAACATCCTAATAGACTTGTGGGCCGCACGGTTGCCAGCACATGCTCAATCAGCAGTCATTGCGTCAAAAGGTGACATTGCTGACAAAACTACGATTGCTGATGCAATCGTCGACTCTCTTGGCCTGCGCAATATTAAAACAGTTGAAAAACCCAACGTTTTACCGCAAGGCGGAATAAAATCAGTGGTAGCTAGCGACGAATTAAGTGCAATGCAACAACAAATTGCACAGCTTACGCAGATGGTAAAAAGGCTGACAACAAAAAATAATGAGCGTCAATCGAATCGATCCCGATCAAGATCACGATCTAATTTCCGAAAAAATATTGAAGAGGGAGAAACGACAACCATATGTTGGTACCATCAAACGTTCGGCGAAAAAGCACGTAGTTGCCGTAAGCCATGCGCATATACATCTGGCGGAGTCAACAACAACAACAACAACAACAAAAGCAAATGACTAAAAGTATCTTTAGCATCAAAAATTTGCGATTTCACTGGTGCTAACAAATCGTATCGCCTCCAAATTTTCGACAATGACGCAAACGTACGCTTCCTTATAGATTCAGGCGCCGATGTGTCAGTGGTGTCAAAACAACTTAATTTAAAAAACATGCAACCATCCGAAATGCAACTTTTCGCTGCAAATGGCTTACCGATAAAGGTTTACGGCCAAACATTCATGAAAGTAAACCTGGGTCTACGGCGCGAGTTTTTATGGAACTTTATAATTGCAGATGTGAGCTCCCACATAATTGGTGCCGATTTTTTGAGCCACTTCGATTTACTTATCGATCTGAAGAGAAAGCGACTAGTCGATAATGTAACACAATTAAAATCAATTGGCACACTTTCACAAAACGAAACGCCATCAATAAAAATTTTGCAATCTACAACGCCATTTGAAAAAATATTAAAAGAATTTTCGACTATAACACGGTTAGCACAACAGAGAAGATCTGTCCAGTCTTCAGTCGTACACTTCATAGAGACAACTGGGTCTCGTTTTCGCACGTCCACGTCGACTCTCGCCGGAGAAACTAGCGGCCGCTCGCACCGAATTTGAAAATTTGATGAAGCTTGGCATATGTAGACCATCGAAAAGCTGCTGGGCCAGCCCGCTACACATGGTAAGAAAATCTGACGGCACGTGGCGTCCGTGTGGTGACTACCGCGCTCTAAATGCCATAACTGTACCAGATCGCTACCCGCTGCCATATCTTCAGGATTTCACAACCATTTTGCATGGAAAGACCATATTTTCAAAGGTCGACCTTCAGAAGGCATTTCACCAGGTTCCCGTGAACCCGGAAGACATTCCGAAAACAGCCATCACAACACCATTTGGCATGTTTGAGTTTGTGTATATGACCTTTGGCCTCCGAAACGCAGCTCAAACGTTCCAGAGACTGTCTCATGATGTTTTTAGAGAATTAGACTTTGTATTCCCATACATGGATGACGTGTGCATTGCATCATCGACGCCAGAGGAACACCAAAAACATTTGCGAATTGTTTTCAGGCGTTTGCAAGAGCACGGGTTGGCAATCAATTTGTCCAAATGTGAATTCGGAAAACCCGAAATTCATTTTCTCGGCCACAAAATATCAGCAAGCGGTATACAGCCACTGCCCGAACGTGTAGAGGCTATCAAAAACTTCAAAAAGCCTGCGCAAGCAAACGAACTGAAACGGTTTCTGGCTACTATCAACTTCTACCGACGATTCATCCCACATGCTATTGAAGCTCAAGCTCCGCTCTTGGCCATGATGTCCGGCAACGTTAAAAATGATCGCACGCAGTTAACATGGACTGGAGAAACGACCGCCGCCTTTGAAGAATGTAAAAAGCAATTAGTAAACGCAACGCTTTTAGCACATCCTGCGCAAGACGCTGAAATCTCGCTTTGGGTCGATGCTTCAAACATAGCTGCGGGTGCCGTACTTCACCAAATCATCAAAGGAGAAACCCAACCGCTTGGATTTTTCTCTCGGAAATTCGACAAGGCACAACTTCGATATAGTACATACGATCGCGAACTAACGGCCATGTACTTAGCTGTACGTCATTTCAAGTACTTGATGGAAGGTCGCACATGCCACATATATACGGACCATAAACCGATTACCTTTGCGTTTCGGCAAAACATCGATAAAGCTAGCAGTCGACAAGCGCGACAACTTGACTACATTGGTCAAATAACTACCGACATCAGACACGTAGCAGGCAAAGAAAACGTCACCGCTGACCTACTGTCAAGAATATCAACGCTTTCGATTTCACCACCCATCGATTTTGAGGAATTAGCACGTGCGCAGGAAACGGACGATGAACTAAAATCTATACTTGAAGGTAAATCGCAATATAAAATGCAACTAAAATCTTTTTCCATTCCAGGCAGCGAAAGCCGCTTGTACTGTGACTATGCAACAACGAGACTGCGACCGTTTATCACATCGAGTCTGCGCACGAAGATTTTACAGGCTACGCACAATATGTCGCATCCCGGTAGTCGAGCAACAGTCAAGTTGATGACGCAAAGATTTATTTGGCCAAACATCCGTAAGGACACCGTTAATTTTGCTCGTAGCTGCATAAAATGCCAAAGAGCAAAAGTAACTCGACACACTCAATCGCCACTGCAGCATTATGAATTAGCCGATAGCAGATTCTCACATATAAATATCGACTTAATCGGACCCTTACCACCTAGTGACGGGTATCGGTATTGTCTCACCATAATAGACAGATTCAGTCGGTGGCCTGAGGCAATACCTATCGTAGATATGACCGCACCGATAGTGGCGCAAGCACTAATATCGGGTTGGTTCGCTAACTTTGGTATCCCGGCAAATATAACATGCGATCAAGGCCGACAATTTGAATCGCAACTGTTTAACGAGCTGACCAGACGCATGGGCATACATCACTTGCGAACGACGCCATACCACCCTCAGTCAAATTGTATAATCGAGAGGTGGCATAGAACGCTGAAAGCTGCAATATTGTGTCATGATCACAATCGATGGACGAAGTTTTTGCCCCTTATTTTGCTCGGCCTGCGCACTACCTATAAAGAGGACATAAAGGCTTCGCCAGCAGAACTAGTTTTTGGGACAACTTTACGCATTCCGGCAGAATTTTTTGCGCAACAAAATGACGCAACAACCGAAAGTGAGGTGCTTAACAATTTGCGTGAAGCTATGCAAAGCATTCAACCGAAACAAACTTCATGGCATGGCACGCCCCAAATTTTTCAACATCCCGATTTGCAAAAATGCACACATGTTTTCCTGCGTAACGATTCAGTACGACCGTCACTTTCACATCCGTACGAAGGTCCGTTCCGGGTTCTGGAAAGAACGAACAAATTTTTTAAAATCAATGTGAACAATCGTGAATCGAACGTGTCCGTGGATAGATTAAAACCAGCGTATATTGCAAACGAGCCGCAACCACGGCATGATGATTTTCAGACACGCATTAGTAACGCACCACCAACAGAAGAACCTATAGCCGATCCTACACCAAGTGCTAGCAGTACACTGCCAGATCCCGTATCGACTACAACCACTCGCTCTGGTCGTCAGGTTAAGCTTCCAGCACGCTTCCTGTGAGCTCGGGTCAAGTCTAGCAGGGGAGTACTGTGGCAGCACTACTTAAATTTGAACGTCAAAATATGACAGTGTTACATATTGGCAACACAAACCGAATTCTTTTTTTTTCCGGTCATCCTTCGTCTCGTGAGCACGCTATTTTTTCAAGAGATTAGCAAAGTCTTCATCGGTCTAAAAATAAATCACATTTTTTATTTATAATCACTAAATTAGTGGAGGTAGTAACCTTCTATATTAAAAGTTAACTTAAAGTAAATTGCTGTTTATTATTGCGCCAACTGACATAAACACACGTAAGTTACAATAAAGTTACATATTTATATCTCAGGAAGCAATAAAAACTAAGTTATTACATTTAACACAAGTGTAGAGGAGACAATCAGCAAAAACATATATTTTTGAAAAATGTTCACTTTTTAAGATATTTCATCACAATATTTTGATCAAGTGATAATGGCCCTTTTCCCATTACAAGTAAAATTTAGGCACAACTTATTGTAAAGGATGTCTCAATACCTTTTCATTAAGACCTGGATTAGAGTTATAGGTTAACTAGACCACCTCAATTATTTTTTCAAAAATATATCACTTTTCGCGACCTCCTTATTTAAAGATCAGTAGGAGCTAAAGGTCCAAAATTTTAAATATTTCTCAGTTTAGTACGAAGTGTTAAACAATTATGCCAAATTTTAACAAAATCAAACAGGGTACGACCGATTATAAATTGAAATGTACTCGTATGTGTATTAGGGTGTTTACAAATAACACTGGTTTTAGTTTAGCAACTGGCCCAAAAGATTTTTGATAATTTTCTATATATATAAAAAAAGCGAAAGTATGTATGTTAGTTTGTTTGTTGCTTATAGGAAGCTAAATCACTGGACCGATCTTCATGAAATTTTTACAGTCTATTGTGTGTATGGAATTTTTAGTGGGCGTGGCACCCCCCATACACATTGAATTTTTATCATATATATTGAGTACTATGACAGGGAGAGCTTTCAAATTTGTCTGAGATCATCTAATGTGAGTAGTCGGACAAAAAATGGGCGGGATCGGACGTGGGAATGAGCGTGGCACCCCCCACAAAAAGTAAATATTAATGTCATATAAGTGGATTACTGTAATATTGAGAGCTTTAGGACTTTGCGTGAGCCCCGAACAGAAATGGGCCGTGGGCGTGGCATCGCCCATACGAAGTATTATATAGTTATATATTCATATAACTATAGTACTATAATAAGAAAACCTTGACACTTTGTACGAGTAAATCAGATATTAATGTGAGTAGGCAGATAAGAAATTGTAGGGATAGGATTATTGGGCGTGGCACCTCTAATACCAAAAAATATGAAGTACTATAACAGCGACAGTCTGGAAACTTTTGACAAGTACATTAATTAAGAATGTTAGTCGTGGAAAATATGGGCGGAATCCCCAAATACAGAAATCGCCAAAATTAAAAATAGCCAAAAATCCAGGTAGAATAACAAATTACCGGATTTAATTTTGATTTAATTTATAGCTGCTCTCATGAGCAACTATAAGTAGCTTGCTCCATAGGAAACCTGAAAAATTTGATAATTTTTGCAACCGAATAATATTTTTCACCAACAACTATTGTGTATCAACAAACATTGAAGTAAAAAAAAAATATAAAATAAATAAAATAAAATGTTTTAATTGTAACGGGTGATTTTTTTGAGGTTTGTTCAGCGATGAGGCTCATTTCTGGTTGAATGGCTTCGTAAATAAGCAAAATTGCCGTATTTGGAGTGAAGAGCAACCAGAAGCCGTTCAAGAACTGCCCATGCATCCCGAAAAATGCACTGTTTGGTGTGGTTTGTACGCTGGTGGAATCATTGGACCGTATTTTTTCAAAGATGCTGTTGGACGCAACGTTACGGTGAATGGCGATCGCTATCGTTCGATGCTAACAAACTTTTTGTTGCCAAAAATGGAAGAACTGAACTTGGTTGACATGTGGTTTCAACAAGATGGCGCTACATGCCACACAGCTCGCGATTCTATGGCCATTTTGAGGGAAAACTTCGGAGAACAATTCATCTCAAGAAATGGACCGGTAAGTTGGCCACCAAGATCATGCGATTTGACGCCTTTAGACTATTTTTTGTGGGGCTACGTCAAGTCTAAAGTCTACAGAAATAAGCCAGCAACTATTCCAGCTTTGGAGGACAACATTTCCGAAGAAATTCGGGCTATTCCGGCCGAAATGCTCGAAAAAGTTGCCCAAAATTGGACTTTCCGAATGGACCACCTAAGACGCAGCCGCGGTCAACATTTAAATGAAATTATCTTCAAAAAGTAAATGTCATGGACCAATCTAACGTTTCAAATAAAGAACCGATGAGATTTTGCAAATTTTATGCGTTTTTTTTTTAAAAAAAGTTATCAAGCTCTTAAAAAATCACCGTTTACAATACAAAGTTCGTATGAAAAATTGATTATGAAAACATACCTGTCAAAAAGTCTCGGTAAGTGGTAGCGAAGCACGACAGCGCATACTCGTTTTCAAATATTTTTAAGGTTGCCAAAATCTACTTAACTCAATAATTGAGATTATGAAACATACAATTTTTTAATTTTATGCGCTGGTATTTTATTTTTACAAAACCGAATAAATCATTCTAATAAAAAAATTATCTGCGATAAAAAGATAATAGTTTAAGGAACACTCGATTATCTTTAAAGTAAAAATTCAATATTTCCAAAGTTTAAACCTAAATAACTCGAGAAATGTATTAAAGTGCAATTAAATCCATTAGATAGTTCTTTATATAGGAGAAATATTGAAAAAATTAAAACAAAATTATTTTCCCCCCATTTCTTTGAGATGTTAGTCTGTAAATTTCATTATAATCTAAGTGGGCTTCAAATTAAAACTATTTTAAGGACCTATGTAACGGAATTAATTTCCCGCCCATACTTTATTTTTCTTCTTGGGATTTACTGTAATTTTACAATCTTTTAGGACCATAACAGTTGCAAAAATAAAAAAAAGGGTTTGAGAACGTCCTAATGTGCATAGAACATTTACTTAATCGACCTTACTAAGTAGTGTTATGATGATTGACTTCATCCAGTTGGTTGTGATCTGACCATTTTTGGACCTAAGACCTATTCCCGTTACACTTCAGAAAGGACTACAAGGTATTATTATTTTTAAGTGAAGTAGAAACAATGTAATATAAAATTTCATCATTAGAAGGTTAATGCAAAAACTAATGCGTTTAAAATACATACTTCCACTGTGTGAGTGACTGCGTATATACGAGTTTCTTATAAAGGGGGACGCAAAAAATACATTCAAGGCAGTAATGAATTTTTTATAATACACTCTGACACAGTGTAATACCTACAAAATATAATATTTTACGAAGAATAAAAGAACTTTGTAAAATGAACTTAGAAGGTTGGTAGTTGATTTCTGTTGTGTTCGCAATCGTAGAACGTTTATTGTATAAGATAAATTTAGCAACATTTTTCAACCAAGTTGAAAATCAATAATTTACAATTGTGGCAACAACTTGCCTTCTACCTCCCTAATAAACTGTTTTACGTTTTAGTATAAGAATAAAAAACCAAAAACCCACTAAAAAATCAGATGCTTCCTCTCCACCGGTCCAACCATCTATCCATCCATACAGACATACATATAATTGTAGTGTTATGGTAAAGTGTGGGTTCCGTGACAGTTGGAAAACGAACAGGAGTAAGAGGTGGATGTGTTAGTCAGACAACATAAGCTTAGTTCGTATTTTTCTGTTTGACGTTGATGAGATGCAGCTCTGACATGTGACACATTTCGCACTTAGTTGGTAATTATTAGTTTTTATAACGTTTTTTCGTTTCGTATTTATTTTTCAGTTTGCATCTCTTGTTTGTGGAAACCAAACAACCATTCAGACATTTAAACCAAAGAAGGCGGTAGGAGGTTTTTTTAAACAAAATACAAAAAAAGGTTGAAAAATAGTAGAACCATTTGATGTGGTATTTATTGCCTTAAGACCTTTTTTGCATCGTAGTAAAATAAAATTAATTGTTTATTTTGTTAAGAATAACAAAAAGCTAAGAGTGTTACACTCAGAAATTCTAACAGTTCTTCGATATAGATACTAGAGATAAGAGTTAAATAGACTCTAACACGATGAGCTAAAACACTTTTTGTATTTAAGAAAAATATCGTGTAAATTCAAAAATGTATATTATTTTCCTTGAAATTTTAAGTCAAATTAATATTTAGCAGTATTTAAAATCGGCCTATTTAAATATTTCTCTTATTTCAACTTTCGATCTGAACAGTTCAGAAAGTTTGACCATATTTGGTAAAGTCACTTATATTTAAAACAAGTAAGACCGACTATACGATACCCTATACCATGGTTTAGAGACCCTATCTTTTTGATCCAACTAATTCGATATAGAAAATAAGCGTAAACCAAATTTGAGTGGCATTGTTATTAATTTTTTTGGCTGCAGATATGAAAAAGTTCATATCGGATGTTATTTTTATAGGGGGACTAGGTCGAAAAATGGACCGATCCTGACCATATTTGATAAAGTCACTTATATTTCGAAAAATATATACAAACCAAATTTGAGAAAATCTGTGCAATATTTTTGTTTTTTGAAAGATTTGAGTGAAGATCGGGAAGCAGCTCTACATGGGGCCTATGACTAAGAATTGACCTATAGGGATTTTATTTGGACTACTGATTAATGGATATAAAAAACACATACAAACCCAATTTGACTGAGATCTATATGATAATTTGGATCTTATGGCAATTTATGTCGATTTCATAGGGGTCATTTGTATGGGGACTAGGTCTGAACATGGACCGATTTTCACCAATTTCAATAGCGTTCATCCTATGGCCGAAAAATTTCATCAAAATATATTCATATTTGCGACCTGTAGTTTGATTACAAGGTTTACATGGACACACAGACGGACGGACGGACGGACGGACGGACATCGCTAAATCGACTCAGAAAGTGATTATGGGTCGATCGGTATAGTAAAAGATGGGTCTAGGTTAAGTATTTTTGGTAGTTACAAACAGCAGCACAAAGTCATTATACCCAAACCACATAGTGGTATAGGGTATAAAAATATCCTGTTAATAACTAGCAGATTCCAGCCCTCGAAATTCCACTGAATATTCTAGGAAATTTTATTTTTTCATTAAATAAAGACCCTAAAGGTATGCTAATCAATTATAGTCAATTTACAAATCAACACAAAAAAAAACAAACTAATTTTTTATTACAAACACATTAACATATTTAATAAACTCACACATAGCATTGTATAATTTTATGTATGTGTTAGTAGCAACTTTAAATGCAATTTACTCAAAATAAAGAAAAAAAATTTAAAAATCTGTAAATCTGCAAAACGGCTAAAAAGAAATACCTTTCAAATAATATACGCTTGGTCAAAATTGGAATAGAACGGTAGAACAAAACAGCGGTCACAAGAAATCGCCTAGCCTATTAATATTATAGATATAATTTTTTAACAATAAAATTGTTCTTTTATTTTAATGGTAAAGCTAAATAAATAAATAAAATATTCATATTTGCGACCTGTAGTTTGATTACAAGGTTTACATGGACACCCAGACGGGCGGACGGACAGACGGAACTACAGGCTACATTTTCGGTATTTTTAGTGGGCGTGGCACCTCCCATACAAAGTGAATTTGTAATACCATATATATTAATTACTATGACAGGGAGAACTTTGAGAATTTGTGTGAAGGCACCTATTATTAATGTTACTAACCATTCCGAAAATAGGCGAGATCGAATAAGTGAGCTTGGGATCTCAAATACATAGAAATTATTCAATACCATATATCTTTACAAATTTGTCTGAGCTCATCGATTATTAATGTCAGTAGTCGGACAAAAATTGGGCGGGATAGAACCAATGGGCGTGGCACCCCATAATAAGTAAATATTAAATGTCATATATCTGGAGTACAGTAATTGTGGTAGCCTTGGGACTTTGCGCGAACCCACAAGTTATTCATGTGATTAGTCAAACCAAAAATGGGCGTGATCGGAGCAGTGGCCGTAGCACCGCCCACAAAAATTAAATATATAATACCATACAACTCGAGTACAGTAAAAGGAAAAGCCTTGACACGTTGTTCGAGTCCATCATATATTAATGTAAGTAGTCAGATAAAATATGGTCGGAATAGGATTAGTGGGCGTGGCACCTTCTATACAAAAAATATGAAGTACCATGAAACCATGACAGTCATGAAAGTTTTGACAAGTACATTAATGACCAATGTGAGTAGTCGTGGAAAATATGAGCGGAATTGCCAAATTCAAAAATCGCCAAAACCGAAAATCGCGAAGAACAAAAATAGCCAAAAATAAAAATCTTTAAAACCAAAAATATCCAAATTAAAAATCGTCAAAATAAAAAATCGCTATGTGAGCAATCTTTGTTTTTTGAAAAATTGAAGCGAAGATCGCGATGCATCTTTATACGTGGACAATGATACTACAGGGTTTCATAAGGGTTATTTATACATATTGGGGCTAAGGATCGTCCTATGACCAACAAAAATTTATACACTAAATTTCATCAATATTGTTTTTATTTTTACGACCTGTGGTTTGATTACAAGATTACCTACAGAAGACAGATGGATCGACTCGAAAAAATTATTCGGAGAGCTTGGTCTCAGTCATATTTCACCCGCTGCCCTCGCCAAATAAAAATTGAGATACCTACCCTTTTTCAATGCTTAATTGTTCTTAATAAGACCTTAAAGTCCAATCGTTGACATTTTTACATAAAATGTTCAACTTTTTTGGTATTAATTTTGAACGATTTAACAATACACAATTTAAAAAATACTTGATGTTTTGAAAATATGAGCATACAAAACCGATATTGTAGTACATTATTTGAACAACTTTGAAACTGTTAGCTCGATTTTCTTAATCAAGTGGCTGTGGTGGATTCCAACCGATTTTAGTTTTTATTTACGATTTATTTAATCACTTTAATTGAAACGCAAAAAAAATAGTTTCTGAAAACAAATAAAAAATAATTTTTTTTCCGCCTTCTAATCCCATTTCTAAACATAGGTCCGATGCGACACGTCTTCCCGTTATGCGATTGTACAAATTGATTGTGAAACGTTATTTACTCTTAAATAATTTTTTTGGTGCTCAAAATTTTCGATTAAATCGAAAATTGTTTAATTTATTCGAATAATAAAAATATATTTTAATATAAATGCGTTTATTCTTTTTAAAATCTAGATTTTAAACGCTTAATCGAACAAGTTTAAGTCTCTAATCCGAATTATTGCTTAGTCGAATAAATGAAAAACCGAATAATTTAGACATTCTATCTACATCTATACTAATATAATAAAGAGGTAATGTGTGTTTGTTTGTTTATTTTTTTATTTGTTTGTTTGTAGGAGGTAATCTCCGTAACTACTCATCTCGTTTTCCTGAAATTTTCACCGTCTTACTGCGGATATGAGAAGTGCTATAGGCTATAATTTTTTATGTGTAAACTCAGTGGGGTAAAAATCTATTTCACAATACAATCACAAAAACAGAGTAAGACAAAGTTGGTGTGAGTTATGAGTGTATTGGTGGAAAAAAATTTTTGCAGCTAATTCAACAACCTTAAGAATAACACTATTATATATATAACAATATCGAAGTATGACAATTAATCCAACAACCAAAAAGTATAACACAATTACAAATATAACAATATACAAGTATAACAGCTAATTAAACTAGGCTAAATGCAGAACAACTCCAAGTTGAAAAAAATATGTTGAAAGCATAAGTACTTCGAAATCAAAAAAATCTTTAATTACTAGATGTTTACACATCTCCCCTGTGATCGGATTCACATAGTTTTTTTTAATATTTTTAGTAGGCGTGGCACATCTCATACAAAATAGATTTTTAATATTACTAGATGTTTACACATCTCCCCTGTGATCGGAATCACATAGTTTTTTTTTAATATTTTTAGTAGGCGTGGCACATCTCATACAAAATAGATTTTTAATATCATATGTATTGGGTATTATGATAGGCTTTGAAATCTGTTTGGGGTCACCTATTATTAATGTAATCTATGTCTGAAATGGGCGGGATCGGATAAGAGGGCGTGGACCTTACATACAAAGTAATTACTCAATATCATATGTATCCAGTACTATGACAGAGACAGCTTAGCAAATTTGTCTAGGGCATCTATTATTAACGTGATTAGTCAGACATAAAATGGGCGGGATCGGACAAAGGGCGTGGCACCCCATACAAAGTAAATAATAGTCATATATGTGGAGTACTGTAATAGTGAGAGCCTTGGGATTTTGCGTGAGCCCTTTCATTGCGATGGGGGGAGGGGGTAGCAAAGCACACCGGGTTACATCTAGCACATATATAAAGCTGCTTCCCTATACTCCGCTAAAATTATGTAAGGACAAACCGATATCACAAATTTTAATACAATTTTGGTTTTTATATGATTTTGGAAATTATAAGTGACCTTAATGAATACGGTCGTAATCTCACCAAGTATAGATCTAGTCCCCATATAAAAATTATAACCCCATGAAATTTTCATATCCGGCAGGCAACAGGACACCTTTAACGGTTATTTGATATCCAAATATGTGTAATTAATGGAATTATGATCTTATTCCTACACACAGAATACAGATTCGTTCGATTGCATGAATTGTCACATTTAGTTTATACAATCGAATTTCGATTGTGAATATTGATTGTAACAACGCTTTATCGGGTTGTTACAAAATGCAAAAGAATTTTTAAATGCTGTTATATAAAATTTATTTACTTTTTTTAGATAAGTATTGAAAAAAAAATATATATATAATTTAATATCTAACATGATAAAAAAAATTTTTCATCAGTAAATTATCCGGAACAGTGGATTTTCTAATTGTCTCCTAGAGTGACTGTTTCCCTGTGATTTATGAACAGAAGCATTATAGTGTTCATCTTCGATTGTTTTCTCAATTGATATCTTTAAAGTCATTGCAATTTATCAGCAGTTGAGGACATTCAATGGAGTTCTATACACCAGTTCAATATTCCAAAACACTAAACTGAACATCGTCCGCACAATTATACCTAAAATAATAAACCGATCAATAAATACTATATCCAAAGTTTTGAGTTTGCTTCATTTAAACAAAATTACTTAGCAATGTTACTTCTGTGGCAAAAATATAACAAAATTTACTGCGATTCTGAAAACACCAACACATAAAAATTAATAACAACATACCCTATTAGCAAATTGGTAGTCAACTACGAAAAAAACACACTTTTAGTTAACTTTTATGACCTAACTATAAGCTAACTACAATGTAATGCAGAACTTCCCCCAAAATAGATGCATATTGTGTGATTTCCCAAAATAGAAGCTTACATATTTGTTGAAATTTATTTAGTGACATTTGCACTTGTTTTTGACATTTTCTTGTCTATTTGATTTACATATTTTTCATTTTCGTTTGTTCATTATAAAATTCAGTGCTCGTTCGTTAATAAAGTAAGAGTGAAATATAATAATTACTTTAAAATTTTAATTAATAAAACTAGTATGAGTGGTACCAGCAAAAGAAAGAAGAGACTAAGGAACTTCAAAGTTTTCTTCCAAGCTTTAACAGGTAACATATACATACATATATTAAAAACATATTCATTTCATATAATATAAGACACTTATATTTTATACAGATGCCTGTCGATCGCTTGGCTCTAATGAGGTGGAAAAGGACATCAGAGATGCTATAAGGGTTATTAAAAAACGGTATATCCATGTTGAATGCATTCAAAAGAAAAAAGGAAAATTGTCAAGTTCGGCTATTCCGAACCTCTAATACCCTCTGAGTTTAACGTTTCACCAATATCTTCATATTTCACTATTTTTATGACAAATATAAACAAAATAAACAATTTAATAAACTTAATACTAAATTTTGTTGAATTTTTACATTTAAATTTCTTTTGGGGGTTCTGATTTTGACTAAAGTATATATTATTATAAGCTAACTACTATTTGATTTTAATTAAGTCAACTTATAGCCAACTTTAATACATAGAAAATAATTAGTTTGTAGCTAACTATAAATTAGGTAACTTTAAGTTAGTTGAAAAGTCATGCAGAGTCAGACAATTGACTACTGCCTAGGACAGCGCAATGTTAAAATAGTCAGTTTGCTTCATTGAAAGTAATCCAAATATCAACCACCACTAGTTGCGTAATACTTAGATACACATGTGCTCACATAATTAAGTCACTAGTATGCTGCTCGGCATTATTGTCAAAAATACGTGAACCCTTTTTATACCCTCCACATCTCAGTGGCAGAGGGTATATATAGGTTTGTCATTCCGTTTGTAACGCATCGAAAAACTAATTTCCGACCCAATAAAGTATATATATTCTTGATCCTTATCACAGCTCGAGTCGATATAGCGATGTCCGTCTGTCCGTCTGTCCGTCTGTCCGTCTGTCCGTGTGTCTGTTGAAATCACGCTCATTCAAAAAAAAAAGCATTTACTTAGGTCAGGTTACGAAAAAATTATTTGCCATAATTCCCACCAGGTTGGTATTGAAATCGGAGTAAATCGGGAGCCTCTGCGCTGAGAAATGAACAAAAGTTTATAGATACCTCTAAAAAAAACATGAAACCTAGTGTTTTCTTGTAATAGTTTAGTGGTTGAACATACAACAACATAAAAAAAGCCACAAAAAAAATGTGATTCATACATATTAACAATAACAAGAACACAACTACCATGAGCTATGTTAATAGTATTGCCACAAACCGAGGTGGAGGGTATCAAAGATTCGGCACAGCCGAATTTAACACTCTTACTTGTTTTAATTCGAATATAATTTTTTTTTTATTATTCTTATATGGTAGCAATCAATTTACAGTGAAATTAAAAATTACAAAATTTTGGTTCATTCCAAAAAAAAATTAAAAAACTTGCAAATTAGCCAAAAAGAGCTGCTCACATAATTAAGTCATCTGAAAAAAAAATGGTTGAAATTGTAGAAATAAGTAATAAATTTTGTCGAGAGTCCCATTTTTTCATTAGCTGTAATGGTGCGGCGTTGGTGGAAGATCCGCTTCCGTTTCCCTGAGCCTTTGCTGGTCGCACGTGCTGGCGTAGGGGCCTAGCTCGCCGGATGGGTGGGGTCTTGCTCAGGCCCAGGGAAACCGCACTACAGATTTTCACGTGCGATTTAAAAAAAACAACTGTCAAAAACACGGACGCTAAATGGGACGGATGGCCATACTTACCTCGGGATTGGGGACGAGGTGTTCTGCCCCTTTTTGCCCTCCCTACCATGTTACCTCGACTCCATCTCAATTGGAGGTAACCCACTGCAATGATAAGAGTTTGGTTTGGTTTGGTTTTCTACCTTGGGTTTAACAAAAAAAATTTATTTTTATTTAGGAAAATTTTTAGATTAATTTTATATTTAGCAAAGTTCTTAATTTAGAAAATTTTTAGTTAAATTTTAGTTTAAGTTTATATTTAGAAAAATTTTTATATTTAGAAAATTTTTATATTTCGAATATTTTATATTTTGCGAATTTTGACATTTCGAAAATTATATATTTATTTAAATTTTATAATTAGAAAACTTTTTTTAGGTAATTTTAGAAAAATTTTAATGTTAGAAAATTTTGTTTAATATAATTTTATAAAAAAAATTAAGTTTGAATGCGATTTTCAATTCAATGTATTTTTTTTTTGTTTTAATTAAATTTAGTTTAATTTTAGCTTTAACAAAAAAAATTTTTTGTTTTAAATATGGTACCATTTTGTAAATTCTCTTAAATTTCTATAATTTTAAATTTAGGTTAAATTTTAAATTTTTATTTCTAGCAAAATTTAATTTTAGGGAAATTTTAATTTTAGGAAAATGTTAAATGTTAATTTTAGGAGAAATTTAAAATTTAGCTTAATTTTTTCCCTATTTAGGAAAATTATTTTAATTTATGAAATTTTTAGCTTAAACAAAAGTTGACTTTTAGCACTATTTAATTCTAGGACAATTTTTAATTTTTTTAGGAAAATTTTTAATTTTTAGGAAAATTTTTAAATTTTAATAAAAATTGTTAATAGTAGAAAAAATTTTTAATAGTAGAACAATTTTAATATTAGCAAACCTCATATCTAAAAATATTTGATATTTAGTTTAAATTTATAATTAGAAAAAATTTTGATTCATAATTAGAAAAATCTTTAAAAAATTAATTTTAATTTATAGTTAGACAAATCTTAGAAAATTTATTTAATTTAGATTTAAGAAAACATTTTAATTAGTGTCTTTTAATTACCGCCATATGGTTGTAGGTGTTGAGGATGAAGCTGCTGCCGCCAGACGCCGTGGTTGTGTGTATAAGCTGGATTGGTTTATGATGTAAACTTTAATTTTATTCCTTAATTTTGTTTTATCAAACAGGTATCCAATATTTTGTGGTTTTATTTATTTCAGATTATTAATGTATAGTATTTTTTTTTTTTTTTTATTAAATGAGTCTTATAAATTAAGTGTAGTATTTTAAAAATAATTATAAATTTTGTTTAATTGTTTTATTTTCACTAATTATTACATTCCTTTAAACTTTCTTTCTTTCTTTATTCTTAAACTTAATTTTTATTTTAAACTTAATTTTAAACTTAAATTTTTTTAGAGGTTTTTTCCTCAACCTTTATCTTTCATGGTCACATTTCAACTCCCCGATTTAATTTTAAAATCTTGTTAATCAAGCCAAATCTTCTTCATTCATTCCTCTGCAGATAAAAACCTGTTTATTAAACAAACAAAATCACCAGCAATTCAGTGAGAACATTCATATGCATTCATAATATTCTCTAGTATTTATAACACTCACACTCATATATGACTATGAGAGCAAGTGAGATCAATACAAGAAAATACGTGGTTTGACCAGCATGATTGCATATGAATGTGTTCATGATTTACTTCAACACAATGAAGAGAAAAAATACGCCATAAAAAAAAATGCCATCAACCTATTACCATATAAGGTGTTGTTTATATGTACATACTTGAACTTGAAAATAATTTCAAGATCAAGGTTATTATTTTTTCTTCTTTCTTATTCTGCCTGTACCAGAAATTCTTCTGCTACAGTGTAGAGCAAAAAAGATCACCGTCACATAGCTTACCTCAATATTGAGTAGGATAATATTTTTGCTTCAATACTGCGTAGCATCGCTTTGGCATGCTAGCTACAAGAGAATCGCACTGACCTGGAGTGATTTTGTGCCACTCCTCTTGGATAACTTTCCATAACATGTCCTTATTTGGCGGTTTTCGTGCTACAATGACTCATTTTATTAAGACCCACAAGTTCTCGATAGGGTTTCAGTCGGGACTTTGCGGCGGGCATACCAGAAGTTTGATGAACTGTGTTGCCAACCACGACTTAACCACCTTCAAACAATGCTTCGGGTCATTGACGTGTTGGAAAATACACGCAAGCGACAAATTGTCAGCATATTCGGTTGCCAAAATTTCCTTCAGTATATTCTTATATTTTTCCCCATTCATTATACCGTCAATCTTGACTATAGGACCCACACCGAATGCGGTAAAGCAACCCCACACCATGACTGGTGAGCCACCGTGTTTCAGTGTTTTTTGTGTATTTTGCATCCAATTCCTTAAGTGGAGGATATCGCACATATGGTCTACCATCATTTCCAAAAACATTAAACTTGGATTCGTCGCTCCAAACAATTAAATTCCAAAAATTTAGGCCTTTACCAAGATGGTCAGTCGCAAATCGGAGCCGCTTCTTAATGTCCTTCAAGGAAACCAACGGTTTCTTCCTGGCCATTCGTCCATACAAATTGTTTTCTTGCAAGCGTTGTCTTATGTTCTGCAACGAAACATTTACGCCATAATCCGTTTCCATTTGAGCTCTGATTTGCGATGAAGTTAAAAAAGGATCAGTTATACTCAGGTTTGCAATGCGTCTGTCATCATTTAAAGCCGGCTTTCTCGGTTTTTGGCGCGGAATATTTTCAAACGTTTCATATTTTTTGTAATGCGTAATGGCATTTGTAATTTTACCCCGAGAAAGGTTCAAAATCTCCACTACTCTTGCAATATTATTGTATCTTTGGCAACAATCCCATATTATTTTCGCTTCAGCCGAATTTGAACTTTTTTTGTTTACCCATAGCATTTCAGCTGATTTATTTGTTTTTAATTTAGTTGTTTTTAATTTATTTATTATTTAAACCGCAAATTTGCTCGCGATACGCGTGGTGACTTAATTATGTGAGCACAGCGCATATGACCTTTTTGAGGTTTTTCATATTTTTCAGGGAATACCCAAATTTTTAATTTTGCTTCAATCAATGTAAACAACTGCTACCATAGCAGGGTTGCACAAAATAGTAAGGTTAGAATCGGAAGAAATAGGTTTAAGATAAAAACTACAAAAACATTTTATTGCATACCCATGACTTAATTATGTGAGCGTAAGTGTACATGTAAGTGCATTAAAAGTTAGTTGAGTTGTCGGACTACTCATTAATGGATGTAATAAACACATATAAACCCAATTTGACTGATATATTGATAATTTGGATCTTATGGCAATTTATGTCGATTTCATAGGGGTCATTGTACAATTTCAACAACATCCTATGCCCGATAAAGGCTTATGTACCAAATTTCATCAAAATATATTCATATGTGCGACCTATAGTTTTATTAGAAGGTTTACATAGACACACAGACGGACAGACGGATGGACCTACGGACAGACGGACATCGATAAAATTGACTCAGAAAGTAATTCTGAGTCGATCGGTATAATAAAAGATGGGTCTAGGTCAAATATTTTATGTAGTTACAAACAGCAGCATAAAGGCATTATACCCAAACCACATAGTGGTATAGGGTATAAAAATGAAAAGTAAAAAATGAAAAATAAAAATTGAAAAACGAAAAATGAAAAATTAAAAATTAAAAATAAAAAAATTTTAAATTAACCGGTTGAAATAATAAATCTATAATATTAATATCCTAACTGATTTCTTGTGACCGATGTTTTGTTCTACCATTTTAGCCCGATTTTGACCAAACGTATATTATTTGAAAGGTATTTCTTTATAGCCGATTTGCAAATTTACAGATTTTTAAATTTTTTCTTTTATTTTGAGTAAACTGCATTTAAAATTATACATATGCTATGTGTGTTTTATGAGTTTGTTATCTTCATTCACAATAATAATAAGCCATAAAAGTGTTGGTTTGTGAATTGTCTAAGTTGAAAAATAAAATTGCTTAGAAATTGCACTCGAATTTCGAGCGCTGGAATCAGCTAGTAATAATTGTTTCTATATCAGCAGAGCCCTTGCAGTTGATTGCTATAAGTGATACATAGATGACGCTTTCTGTTTGATTTTAATAAAGTGCCATAGGGTAGTTTGTTACTCACCCAATCTTATAATTTCCTTGAATGAACTTTAAATTTTTAACATTTTAATATTTAAATCATTATTTTTGAATGACAACAAAAGTCGAAAATTCGGTTGTTAATATTTTTATTATATTTTTTTGGAATTTACAAAAGATTATGTGTCATACAATTTCCTTTCGGTAAAAACTACCAACACAAGCAAACAGTTTATTTTTCGTCAGTTATGACCAGATAATAATTCTAAATATCGCTTAATTTTTATGATTTTAAGCATCAATTTAATACAAGGTCTGTTTATTAATTTTACGTTAAAAATATGTTGTTAGAATGAAAAAATTATTGCAAGCGCCAATATTTAGGACAAAAGCATGGGGTTCTGTATTTAATTTTGTTTGCTAATTGAATTAGTTTAATAAATTGTATAAAAACTGTGATTGTGGTAAAGGGAACTTATTTTGTTATTGTAAGTACTTTCATTTTTAAAATAATTAAGAATCTATAATATTAATAGGCTAGCCGATTTCTTGTGACCGATATTTTGTTTTACCGTTTTATTCCGATTTTGACCAAACTTATATTATTTATTAGCCGTTTTGCAGATTTACAGATTTTTAAATTTTTTCCTTTATTTTGAGTAAATTGTATTTAAAGTTGCTACTAACACATACATAAAATTATACCTATGCTATGTGTGTTTTATTAAATTTGTTAATGTGTTTCTTAATGAGTTTGTTATATTCATTCACAATAATAATAAATCATAAAAGTGTTGGATTGTGAATTGGCTAAGTTGAAAAATAAAGCTGCCTAGAAATTGCACTCGAATTTCGAGCGCTGGAATCTGCTAGTAATAATAAAAAAATCTTATGACCTTAAATATTTCTAGTGGTAACCGAATTTCATCCAATTCTTTTTGTGTGTGTCTCGTTCATAAAACATTTTTAAAACAAAGTCTGTCGGTGATTTCTCCTGCTCATGAAGTTAAAACATTTCCATTCAATTTTCTTATAAGTTCTAGTAAACTTTTTTAAAATCTACCGGAATAACAATTATCCTTATAATAATAATAATAATATGTAGTGTTCCATTCCATTACATACTACGTTTCAAATCGAATAACAAACTTAAAAGTATCCCTATTTACATGAAAAAATCTAAGAATGTTTAAAAAGTTATTTTGAAAATTAATTACTTTTTAATAGCTTCTTCTCTTTTTGCAGTCTTAGCGAAGTTTTTATTTTATTGTAAATATTTGTTCTCAATAAGTGTAGTGTTCTTATGTGTGTGTGTGTGTGTGTGTGTGTGTGTATGTTCGAAAGAGTAATAATAATTTTTGAAGTGTTTTTTAATTATGAACTTTTCACTGATTACTTTCAGTCAAGTATGTTATTTTTTATTATACAATGGTTTTTATTTTCGATATGCTCCTTCAGTAAAACGTTGTTGAAAAACGACGTTGAAACGTTTCTTTTTTATTATTATTTTTAATAAAAAGTTCATTGACCAAGAGCAAAATTAATTATATTAAGGGTTATCAGTAAGGAAAAGAATTTAATTACGTATATGTGTTCATTAAAATAGTAACATCTTTTAACATTTTTTATGCAAAATTCGTAAAAGGTCCAAAAAGTGTCTAACAAATAGGCGCTTAAAAAAATTGTGACTATAAAAATTTATAACAGATTAAATTATTTCTTTTTTATAAATACCACTCTCGTTTTCAATGGAGCTTACAGGAGCTTTATACGAGTTATTTAGAACTATGTATAATATTTGTGGGCGATATTAAGAAAAAACATATAATATTATTAAGCAGTTAAAATTTTTGTAACAAGAGATAATAAAATTTTACTTAAAAACATACAGAGGTAATACTATTATCATGACCGAAGCTGCATAAAACTGTGTCCAAATAAAGAGATTATTTTTTAATTTAAGCTTCACGTGGTTATCGAGGGCATAAAAACTTTTATTGCAAAAAATTAATTAAATTTATACAAAACAACAATATGTTTAATGTTAACTGTTACTTGAAGGACAGTTCACTTCGACGATGCAATTTTTACAAATATATGTACAGTCAGTCAATAAAGTTTGTATGCAAACTGTAAATCAAAATTCAATTCAAAATTTTTTGCACACCCTGTATTACCTTGCCGTCTTTATTTTTCTGTTTTGTTGTTTATTATGTTAGCTTCCAGCATCTAACCAGTTTTTAAAGCACCGTTACATTTGAAAGCAATTGTTTTTCTGAATGATGTAAAAATATAGTCAATAAAGTTTCATGCAAAACGCAAAGTTAATTCCGGTCTTTGTGTGTAAGGTGACAAACTGAACTTCAGAACAATTATTTTATATTTCGATTAAGATTTACAGTATTTTTAAAAGTTTTGGTTGTATATTTGGAAAAAATATATTAAAAACACACATCCATATGCAAAAAATTCAAAAATTTCTGCACCAAAATTACAGATGAATATTGAAAATGAGGTGGGAGAAGTTTGTATTACAGCAACAATTTGCAAAGTATTCCATTCGGCTGGATACCATAACCGTCAAATTTGCAAAAAGCCGTCTGTAAGCCCTATAAACCGAAAAAGAGACTCTTATAAGCAAAACTATATGATACAGCCGCCCAAAGCTTTTGGAACACCATTAGTTTTTCGGACGAGAGCAAATTCGGATCAGATGGACGAGCCAAGGTATGGCGAATACCCAATTCTGAGCTTGAGCAACATAACATGATGGGCACAGTCAAACACGGTGGTGGATCAGTACCCGTTTGGGGGTGTATGGATGCCTCTGGAGTGAGTAAACTTGCTTTTAGAGATGGTATAATGGATCGGTTTGTCTATCTAAATATTTTAAAAAATAACTTGCATATAAGTGGTGCTAAACTTGGGATTGCCGAGTCACTTGTGTTCCAGCAAGACAACGATCCAAGCACACCTCGATTATTGTCAAATAGTGGTTCCTCTATAAAGTAAAAAACAACTTAAACCCCACCCCAGTCGCCCGATATTAATCCTATTGAGCATTCGTGGGTCCACCTGGAGCGCCAAATCAGAAAACACGACATAAGAGGCAAAGAATTCTTGAAAAAGGCACTTTTAGAAGAGTAGAAGAAAATACCACCGAGCGTTACCACGAACCTGGTGTCATCGATGCAAAACCGTCTAAAAGCAGTCATAACAAATAAAGGCTGTCCAACTAAGCATTGAACATTGGATAATTAGCTGTTTAACCTATGAAAAAATTAATTACCTTTTCTTGACTTAGATTTGCATACATACTTTTTTGACATATTTTTGAGGATATTTTCGCTTAAGTTGTTGTTATTTGAAGACGTTAAGTTTCTCTTCGTTGTTTTTGTTTCGAAATAAAATTTCCAATATTTTCTTTTATAAAATTAGATTTTATTTCTTCGTTGTACAGTGAATATATATATTTTGATGTTATAAGGATAAGCTACTCGCTTGGATACAAACTTAATTGACTAACTGTATAATCTAGAAAATATAACGGAACCTTTTGCCCAAAAACATGTGTTAAGGGATACACAAAAGTGTACGCTCCAAAATTAAATCTCTCTGTATATGATCATTAATCATCATTTGAGTTTCGTTTTGGCGGAATACATATATATAATATTAATAGGCTAGGCGATTTCTTGTGACTGATGTTTTGTTCTACCGTTTTATCCCGATTTTGACCAAACGTATATTATTTGAAAGGTACTTATTTTTAGCCGATTTGCAGATTTACAGATTATTAAATTTTTTCCTTTATTTTGAGTAAATTACATTTAAAGTTGCTACTAACACATACATAAAATTATACAATGCTATGTGTGTGTTTATTAAATTTGTTAATGTGTTTGTAATAAAAATTAGTTTTTTTTATGTTGATTTCTGAGTTGGCTATAATTGATTAGCATACTTTTAGGGTCTTTATTAATGAAAAATTAAAATTGAATTGAAAGAATTTGCGCTCGAATTTCGAGGGCTGGAATCTGCTAGTATTCATAAATTGGAAAAAACTTTTAGCGTTACAATTATTACAGTTTATCCAAGTTTTAAGAGATTGATCAATAGAGGAGAAAAATAAATGTGGTTGAAAAAGAAATTATTGTAAAACTCTGGAAAGATGGTGAAAATTATCGGCAAATAGGAAGAACATAGACATCAGTAAGATCAGTAGTTGAAAACTTTGAAAAAAACAGGAATTATAACTTCCTAGCCAAAATCTGGCCGTCCAAGTAAATTGACTGATAGAGAATCTCGAATTGTTGTGTCCTATAAAGAAAATTTCTAAAAAAAAAACTGCACTAACGGCATATATATAACAAAAATATATAACAAAAATTTAACAAGGCCATTATGTATCAACAGCAAGTATAATTTTAAGAAAAGCTGGTTACATTGGCCATTTAGCCCGCACAAAACCATTCATCTCGTTGGTCAACCGAAAAAAAAACGTTTTGCATTTTCGGAATCAAGAGAAATAATAAAGAAAATTTGTTGCCAACTGTCAAGCATGGTAGTGGAGTGATGATGTGGGGATGTATGCCAGCTGGAGCAGTAGTAGTAGAGCAAATATGCCTACTTAGATTTCCTGAAAAGGAATGTAGAGCAGAGTGCTGAAAGTTGGGGTTGTCTAGCGAGTATTACATCCATAAGACAACAACCCAAAGCATACAGCTGAAGTTTTTAAGGATGCTGCCTACTCCTCCACAATCACCTGACATAAAACCAATGGAGCACATATCGGCATTACTAGAAAGAAAACTACGCCAGTCCATTATAACAAGTAAGCCAATTTCGGCTGAAGAGAGGTTCTTAAATGTCGTGGTTATCCCACCCGATACTAAATAACTTATAGTTTATTTTTTTAATTTTAATTACTTTATAATATTATATTTGTTATCAGAGTAGACTTTTCGCATTAAAATTTTTGAAGTGTAAAATTATTTTCTTGTTTTTATAAAAATTATGAATAATTGCAGATAAAATTATCTCTAATTATAAAGTGCCTAAAGTATAATATGTAATTTAATAAAAATTTATTATCTTAACAGGATATTTTTTATACCCTATACCCACTTATGGTTATGGTATAATGTCTTTGTGCTGATGTTTGTAACTAACAAAAATAATTGACCTAGACCCATCTTTTAATATACCGATCGACTCAAAATCACTTCTGAGTCGATTTAGCGACTTGAAATCAAACTACAGGTCGCAAATATGAATATATTTTGATGAAATTTAATATATAATCTTCTATCGGTCATAGGATGAACCCTATTGAAATTGATGAAAATCAGTTAATGTTCAGATCTAGTCATAGGGGTCATTAGATTTAAATCGTCATAATATCCAAATTATTAGGTAGATATCGGTCAAATTGGGTATGTGTATGTTTATTGCATATATTAATCAGTAGTCCAAAAATAAACCCTATAGGACAATTTTGAGTCATAGCCCAGATATGAACTTTTTCATATCTGCGGCGAAACAAAATTAATAACAATGCCACTCAAATTTGGTTTATGCTTATTTTCTATATCCAATTAGTTGGGCCTAAGATATAGGGTCTCTAAACACATGGTATAGGGTATCGTATAGCCGGTCTAAACCGACTATAATTTTCTTACTTGTTTTACTTTTTTAGTAATAGTAAATAATACTCTATGAGAGCGTAGACTTTATGGCACATATTTATATTTTTTTACAGCTTTGCCAAATTCTATGTCAAAGTCTTCATTGGTTAATTTGGCGATTTTAACAATGTCTGATTTTGTTAAACAAAGAAGTTCCATTAAATTTTGTTTGCGAAATTAAATTTCTGATGCAGAAGGCGCTCGGTGACCAAGCTATGTTGAAAAAAATTTTTACAAGCGTTACAAATAGTTCCAAGAAGGCAGAGAAAGTTTTGTCTAGAAAAACATCAAATGATGGACAACACGTCAAGGAATTAAAAGTTTAGCTGTTGAAATATCGCCGATGAACAATCAGAGATTTAGTTAATACTATTGACATTTCAAAAATATCAGTCTTCACGTCGTTTGCGTGAAGATATTTCGCAAAAAAAAGGCGCTAATTCTGGCAGGCGACTCCTACAGACCGGGCAGCCGACTCTTACAGACTGCATCGCACAAAATTCGATCTTATTATTCCCCCAAACAACTTATTCGCCTGATTTAACACCACGTGACTTGTGCATATTCAATAAACTTAAAAGATTATTCTGGAGACACCGATTTGAATCGAAAGGAAAGAATAAGATTATGAAAAAATCAATTAAAATCTATTACCACAATCTTCATCAAAAAATTATTACCTGATCCGTAAAGGTTTAAAAAAGGCAGATGCTTTATAAATTTATAAACTTTGTCACAAGAATTAAATGTTTCAGGAATAGACTTGTTTTTCTTGTAGATAATATTTGGTAGTTTCGCACATCTTTGTTCCTTGTCGCTAAAGATTTTTCTGAAAGTAGGCTCATTGGAATGGTACAATATTTTATTAACTATATCTGGTATGTCAGGAGTACTCTATTTTTTAAACTCTTTCTTTTCATACTCTCTGTCTGTCTGTCTGTCTGCCATGAGTGGACCCCCTTCCCCTTTATCCAATTGATCTGCAACTTGGCCCATAGTCTTGTCGTGACTACAGATTAATTTTGGGGTAGTCACGCGCAGTCACGCGTGGTCACGCACAGTCACGGAATGATCTAAATGTCATTTCCCATCATCCGATCGATCCCAAACTTGGTCCATACACTTGCTGTGAAAAAAAGATTAACATTGACTTAGTCACGCGCAGTCACGCATGGTCATGCACAGTCACGGAGTGATCTAAATGTCAGTTCCCCTCATCCGATCGATCTGAAACTTGGTCCATACACTTGCTGTGAAAAAAAGATTACCTTTGACTTAGTCACGCACAGTCACGAATGGTCACGCACAGTCACGGAGTGATCTAAATGTCATTTACCCTCATCCGACCGATCTGAAACTTGGTCGAAATACTTGCTGTAAAGAAAGATCAACTTCGACATAGTCACGTGCAGTCACGCATAGTCACGCGAGTGATTTAAAACCCATTTTCCCTTATCCGATCGATCTAAAACTTATTCGATAGACTTGCTGTGAAAAAAGATTAACTTTGACATAGTCACGCACAGTCACGGAGAGATTAAAACCCTATTTCCCCTCATCCGATCGATCTGAAACTTTGTCCATAGACTTGTTGTGGCCAAAGATTAATTTTAAGATAGTCACACAGTCACGGAGATATTCAAAACTCATATGAATAAGGAAAGAAACAGTTTTAATAAAAACTTTGTTTTTATGGGTTAGATTGTTTTTAGTGAAATTATGAAGTGCCCATGAATTTATAGCATATCCACATGCTGAACATTCTAATAAAGCTTGAAAATTTTTTTTAAACATGTGTTGTATGTTTAAATCAGTTTAATTAGCTTTTTTGCATTTCAAAGCATCTTCTGGCTGTATGCCATTCCTTGTGTTTCCACATCTTTTACGGCATGTCAATTAATAACTCAAGTTCCTTTCGAAATCTACACTGAAATTTTTTCCCCTTCGATTTACCTATGACTTATTGTTACTTCACACGAGATCTTACTTCATAAAATCTTAAAATGATTGATATAAAAATTAATTTTATACAATTTTTAATAAAAACAGAGAAATATGTTCTCTACATTTTCCACTTTTAGTTATTAAAATTTTGTAAAGATTTTTCCTTCTCATGTAAAATAATAGTTATTTAAGATACGTTATTTCTATATTAACCCATAAATACGTATGTATATTGATTTTTTACATGCATTTAATCTGATATTTGTTACAGAATATTTATGGAAGATTTAAAACATATAAAGATTTTAAACATAATTCAAATTTACTCTAATTTGTGGGTGAACATTTTGTCAAACTTTATGCGTTCAAATTCATTTGATTTAACCTCCTTTAATTTTAACCGCTTTTTAAACACTAGATATACCAGAAAACTTTCTTTGCAATTGCAAAGAAATGTGACCATGACTTTTGTAGGAAATTGTAGAGGTATTATTACATATATGAATATTATTTTCCTGCATTTCATTTAATTTGAGAGAAAAATTTTCAGTCACACCACTCAAAATGCCAACAACACATTTGTTGTTTTGTTTAAGATTTTCAATTATCATTATATATATATTAATATATAATATAAAAATTAATTAATGATATCAATAATATTCAAGTCACGGAGTAAAGGATATCATTAAAAGAATTATACAAAATTATATAGATTTGGGTTAATGTTGATTGTTGATCGATTTAACGATGCCCGTATACCTTTCTGTGTTTTCATGTAAGTTTTGTAATCAAATATTAAATATTAGAACTAAATTGGATCTGTGATTTTAGCTTGTTTTTAAAATAGATGAAACCGATAGCCCCCACAAAAATTTGAAGCTTTATGATAACTCCAGGCAACAAATCGCACCCAATATTGATATATGCTTATTTCAGATGTCCATTAATCATCTCATCAAATATGAACTTATTGGACCTGGTATTAACCGATCATATAGTTCTTACTTATTTACTGATTTTACATTTGCAGCTTCCACTTATACCATTAACCATTATGTGGTGAGGGTATAATGAGTTGTGCTGATATTTGTAACTACCAAAAGTAACTGAACACCGATGGACTCAGAATCTTTATCTGAGTCAATTTTGTTTTGTCCGTCCATCCGTTCTTCTGTCTGTGTGACATGTAAACCTTATATTCAAACTACAAACTACAAGTCTGCATGTTGTAGGGAGGCAAAAAAATCGCTCAACTGACATGGAAAATCATATTCTAGGGATCAAAATAAGAAACTTTGCCAAGGCACCATACCTCTAAGACGAATTCTGATATCCCGACTTTTGAACTGTCTGTCTGTCTGTCTGCCATGGGTCAACCCCATTCCCCCCTCATGCAATTGATCTGAAACTTGGCCCATAGTCTTGTTGTGACTACAGATTAATTTTGGAGTAGTCACGCAGAGTCACGCATAGTCACGGAGTGATCTAAAAGTTATTTACCCTCATCCGATCGATCTGAAACTTGGTCCATACACTTGCTGTGAAAAAAAATTAAATATGACATAGTCACGCACAGTCACGGAGAGATGAAAAACCAACTTCCCTGAAGAACATGTTGTTGATTACACAAGTAGTTATTTATATATATTTTTAAAAATATCGTTGGAAAGTTTTTCAATAATATTATTGCTGCAACAGTCAAATTTTTTAACATAAAAATGATGTTTATTTGGTATAGTTAACCAAATGCGGTTTAATTTACATGAAGAAAAATTAGATTTTTGTGAAATATTCAGTAAATGTAATCCTTCTAAATACTTTGTATCAAAAATTTATCAGTTTTCTACTTTTAAATGTTATATTTTATCTTAATAGCCTATGGTTTTGAAAGAAAATAATATGACCCCATTAACCCTTTTGAACTTGGGGTCTTGGGTCACCCCAAGCTAATAAAAGAAAATTTATTCAAATATTTTGGCGTGACCCAAAGCATATTTAAAAAATATTTGGTAATTATGGTAATTATGTTCAATATTTCCTTTTAAAAAAACCTTTCACTATATAAAATACAAAATAATTTCAATATTTAGCTTTTATGTAAATAAAATAAATAAAAATATTTTGTTGTTTTGCAGTATGCATTTATATGTATAATGTATATATGTCCTTTTATATTTTTTTTCCATATGTTGATGTTTGTTTGCTTAGTTTTTCAGCTGTAACTCCAGAACCATTGATGATTTCTTCGTTCTTCAGTAAAAGGCTTCTGCAAGTCAAGTTGGTTTAATTTAGTCGGATGAAATCTTCAAAAAGATTTAAATTTACCCTTTTATTTTATGAACTTTTTGAATAACATAACATAGTCAAGGCGTATGATTATTATTTATAAGCAGAGTAGAAGATACGTATACGTATGAGTGTTAATTTAAATATTAAATCAAACATTGTCAGCAAATTCTAAACAAAAAATGGTGATTTTTTGAAATGTTTGTATGGGGAACCCCCAGGGGTTCCAGGGGGTATGACACTGACATGGGTGGGCAGGTCAAAAGTCGGGACATCAGAATTCGTTTTAGAGGTGTGGTTCCTCGGGCAAAGTTTCTTATTTTGATCGCTAGATTACGAATTTCCTTGTCACTTGGGCGATTTTTAAATCGACCTACCATACATATTACACATATGAGATTGACTTGGCCTAACATCCAAATTATCATATAGATATCTGTCAAATTTGATTTATGTGTGCTTATTTCACCCATTAATCAGTACTCCAAAAATAATATATAACCACTTTTAGTCATAGTCCCTATATAAAGCATCTTCCCGATCTTTACTTAAATCTATTAAATAACAAAAATATTCCATATATTTTTATCGAATTTGTTTTGTATATATTTTTGGGCAAATTGAGTAACTTTACCATATATGGTCTTGAACGGTCCATGGTCCCCAAATTAATAACAATTCAACTCAAATTTGGTTTATGTTAATTTTCTAAGAATAATTTGTCGTTAAAATTAACTGAAAATAAATATTGAAACAAATATGGTATACGTACATTTAAAAACCGAACTATGTATGTACTATCTTTCCAAAGTACATATGGGCAATGCCACTGTAACAGACGTATCAATTGTTACACAAAATACTCTACAATGACTCCAAATTGTTATTTTCTTGTTTCCTTGCATAGACTTTATGAAAAACAACGACTATATGATGCAATTAGATTTTGAAAATTTCCTCAAACAATATTTATTATTACTATTTTTGTCAGTAACGGACGTATCTCTTCAAAATGGAATTGCTCATATGTATTTTTCATTTATATTTAAATTATATTTACTGACAGCATTTAAACTATATAAACTTTGTTTTAATAAAAAAGACGAAGAGAATAAATATTTTTGAAAAAAAAACTACAAAAAACGTATCATGTAGTTAAATTAGTTAATTAAAGTAATTTGTTTAGAGTTACTAAAAAAAAGTTAAAACATATATTTTTTCTTCGGAAAACAACTGAGTTCTCTTTGTACTTCAAAAATTGTATGATTGTATCCAATTATGACGTTAGTACAGTTGGATCTAAGACCTTTTCTCTAGACCGCCTACAAGTTTCTTAATTGTTTTATATTTCATTGTTTAAATTTATTTATTTCACTCACGGGATATAATACTCTCCGAGCTGATAGAAAGACTCGAGCTGGTGGCGTTGCCATCTTTGTGAGAAACAATATTCCCTGTAAGTTTTATTGTAAGTCTGGTCATAAGGATGAAGAAAACGATAATTTTGATGAAAATAAGGATGAGGTAATTGTGAATGAGAGGAAAGAGGTTGATAAGAGGAAAGAGGAAGAGAAAAAAGAAGAAGGATTTGGTTGAATATATTTTTGTGGAGGCCTTATCACATGGTAAAAAAAATGCTCTTTGGTTGTGTTTATAGACCAAATCGAAACGTTGATATAACCAAGTTTATGAAAAAATTAGAAACTATAATTTTGCCATTTACTGGAGATTTCAACTCAGATATGCTAACTCAAACCTTTTTAGCTGATAATATGATGTCACTTGGACTAACTCCAGTAAATAATAGGATTCCAACGCACTTCACAACAACAAGAAATAGTCTTCTGGATGTATTTTTTGTTGGAAATGCCTCGCCTGTTCTTCTCTATGACCAAATTGCAGCGCCATGCTTTTCTAAACATGACTTGATATTTGCATCCTATGATTTTAAATTGATACGGGAAGGAGAACTGCACACTTATCGTGGTTTTAAAAACCTAAATATGCAACTTTTAATTAACAAGTTTTTAAGTATTGAATGGAATGTAATTTATACCATTCCCTCAGTTGATTCACAATTGTCGTTCATTGAATGTAATATACTACATCTGTATGACATATTTGTCCCAATAAAAAAAAACGTAATTCAACCAACTCTAAACCTTGGTTCAATCAAGCAATTAGGCGTCTCATTGAGCAAAGAGATATTGCATACAAAAGGTGGAAACGTTTTAAAACCACGGAGTTGCACGATGAGTATCGACGATTAAGAAGAGATACCACTAGTCTAATTAGAATAACAAAATCTGAATGCTATTCTCAACGTTTTTCCAATGCGAAAGCATAGCTGTCTCACAACTCGGTTAAGTGTTTCCGAAGAAATAAGGCAACAAATAGATAATGGAAAAGTGGTTCTCTTGGTACTGCTCGATCACTCGAAAGCCTTTGATACGTTAGATCACTTTATTTTACGTGAAAAGTTGAAACATATGTTTAATTTCAGTTACACTTCAGCTAAACTTATGTCTTCGTACCTATCCGATCGTTCACAATCAGTATTCTTACATAACCGATTGTCTACCACAGTCTCTGTATCTAGAGGGGGCACCTTTTATTTTCCATATATTCTAATGATCTACCAGGTAAACTAAAATATTGTAATATACATATGTATGCTGAAGACGTCCAGGTATATCTCAGTAGCACAATTAAAATGCTCAATGCATTAATTTCCAAGCTTAATTATGATTTAAGCAACATACATAAATGGGCAGCTGCAAATGGGCTATGTCTCAACCCGAAAAAATCGAAATGTATCGTTAAGGCCTAGTTAGCCACATGTTGTAAAAATGTATCTGTACCGTAAATGTAACGTTGACATTTGGTGCAATTATAGAACGTAAAAAACGAAGCAGCATGTTGCTGTGTAAAATTAACCAAACTTTATCAGCTGTTCACAAATGTCACGTACAAACGTAGCAAAAATCTATTTTCAACAAATTGGGACGTTCCGCTTACGTGACAATTGAGTTCGGTAACTGCTCTAAATGCTTTTTCATGTAACAGAAACAAACAGCTGACACGTTTGGTTAAGGTTACGTGTGGCTAATTAGGCCTTTATTCATAAACGATTACTGAATCTTGATCGTGTTTTTGACGTAACCAAAATAACAAGCAAATTGAATTCGTAACCTCTGTCAAAAACCTCGGAATTATATTCAATGACATCCTCTCTTGGACAAATCACGTAAACAATGTTGTGGGAAGAACATATGGAATGTTAAGAACACTTTGGGCCACTCAACACTGCACCCCATTAAACATTAGGATGCTTCTTGCTAAAGCTTATTTAATTCCCTCTTTGCTCTATGGATGTGAAATTTTCTCAAATTGTGATGCTGCTAGTAAGTGTAAACTAAAATCCATTTTTAGAAATATTGTGCAATATGTTTTTGGTATAAGAAAATATGGCTCAATCACCCCGTTCAACACAAAACTTTTTGGAATCTCTTTCGAAAACCTCCTCAAACTACGAACTATTTTATGTTTACAGAAGAATATATATGAGAAAACACCAAAGTATCTACATGACTTACTTAGATTTGGGAGATCCAGCAGGGGGAAAAGAATTATCGCCATTAGATATAGAACGCTCGTATCCGAGTGGCAATTTTTTATCAATGCCATACGCCTTTGGAACGCACTACCATATCACATTCAGCTATATAGTAACGCATTAAAATTTAAAAAAGTTCTTAAATTATATGCTTAATTTCTGTCATGATTTTGTTTTTAGGATTTTAAATTTACATTTAATTCTTATAAACAAATTAACCTGTTTAGCTTTATAAAATCCTATGCTGTAATTATAAGATTTAGTCTTGTAGCATAGGACAGTCAATGAAATAAATAAATAAATAAATTCAGAATTCCGCAAGAAAGGGCGTACCTAAAGAATACGGTTTATTAGTCATTTTGTAAATATCCGAACATGTTTGTTATTGAAGTAGCAATGCCTTTGCTGGGTTTTCTGAGTTGACCGCCTGGGGATCAGAGTTGTTCAGTAAAAAAAAAGCAGAATACTCCAACACCCACTATTAAGGTTCATTATTTTATGTTTCTTTTAACCATTGCACACAAAATTTAATGATTCCAAGTTTATTTGTTAAGAAGGAGCGTAAACTATTATATCCATTTTTGTACATTATCCTTCCAACACTTAAATATCCTTTTTTTACCCATTCGTGCAAGTGTCAATACACATAGGTACATGCAAAACTATAAATCATATAACAGGTCGCAATTATCAAGCATGTTCAAATATATCCCCCATATTAATTTCTCATCTAAGTTGGATTTTATTTAACGAAATACATACATATGTACATATTAGAGAATACCTTGTTTAGACCTAGCCTACATTTGTAAATTGGTTTTGAGTGGATTTTAAATATTTCGTTACTATAAACAACAATATTTTCGTTGTGTAATTAATAATACATACATATGTATATTGACTCCAGATAGATGATGTAAGAATGAAATTTTGATGATTAAATTATTTTCTAAAAGATCCAGAACCACTATTTTCTACAACAATATTAAAGTTTTCTAGCTTAATCCAATTGAAAACAAAAATTCTCATATTCTAACACATTACCCAATCAAATCTTCAATTAAATATCGCCTGATTATACGTCATTTTTGAAAGGATATACATATAAATAGAATATTAAAGTGAAGGAATAAATAAGGTTGGCGGAGAATAAAGTGTGAAAATCAATGAAAGCATAACATTAAGCCGACGATGAAAGAAACTACAGTATCAAAAACAAACAACACTAATATAAAAATCTCAAAAACGACAACAACTACGACAACATAACGCAACCCACCAAAACACGACGAAAAACAAAAATAAAAGCAACATACGATGTTTCATTCATACCATTAACATTACCTTCCTGTGACATCAGAAAAATATTATTTATAACGATATTGTTTTTGTTACTGTTAGAAATAACAAAAACAACAACATTTACTTACTGCAAAATGAAAAGAAACAAAAAAAAGAAAAGAAAGTAATGCTGCTACAGCCTGATGCCTTGATTGTTGCCACACATATTTATACCCTTCGCCCCAAATTAATAATGATAATCAACAAAACTCCCACTTTCAAAAACTTCAACGTTTTTCAAGAACATTAGTTAAGGTGTGTTTACACTATGTGTATTTTCCATGTGTAAATTCAGTTTTACGATCCATACGTAATTCCGTGTGGGTGTCAGAATTGTCGTTTTATATACAATTCATAATTTTTGCGTTCAAACGTACATATGTATTTCCGTATGACATAACCTCTAAATGTAAACAACAGCTGATTTAATTTGTGAATTTACAAAAAATTATTGTTAAAAATAAAGTTATATATTTTATGTATTTTTTAATTGTTAATTAATATTAAACAATTTATTTTTCTCTCAATATTAATCTTTATAATTTACTCTGTTTTTCTTTCGCCACAAGCAGTGTTGTATTTTCATATGTTTATCTTGCCAAAATAGAACCTGCTCTAATTGAAAATTTTACATATTTTTTGCAAAATGTGTTGTACATAAACAATGTTTGAAAGGGTTCACACTATGTGTAATTACACGTGCTAAAAAAATAAGAAAAACACGAGCAAAACACGTAGTGTGAACGCAGCTTTAGGAAAACCATCAGTCGGTTAGGATTTACTTTCATTGAAAACCTCCAGGTGTTGTAATGTAATTTCTTTACAATTTGAATATATGATTTAGAAGTAAAAATATTAATCAAATTGGTCAGATGATGTTCTTCGTCTTTTTATTTAAATTCTAAATTTGAGATTGTGATGAAAACATAAGTTATCTATTCATAAATAAGATTATATATATATTCAGTGTATGTATGAAAATGTTCTTAAACTTTTGATCCACTTATTCGTTAGACTTAGAGAATGGTTTAAATAAAAAATGGGCGGATTCACAACAGAGCGTCGGAACTTCCATACAAAGTAATATATCTTGAGTTCTATTGTAATTAATAAAATACAATATATGTATAAATACAATGAGTAGTCCGATCAATAATGGATGGATTCGGACAAGATGGATTCGGACGTGGCACTTCCCATAAGATAATTTATAGTATATAAGTAAGATTACCAAGCCTTAATGTTTCCGCTGGGACACATAGTGGGCGATATCACATCAGATGGCGTGGTACCTAGCATAAAAATTATTTATATTTGTGTTCATGACAGCGACAGCCTTGAAACTTTGTAATAGAACTAAAAATGGGATATCGGACCCTGCGCAACTCCCATATATAGAAATGACATCTATCTGAAGTCCATAGTGAAAATATTGTTTAAACGGAATATTTTATATTTAACTGAAAGTGAAATTTTTGGATTTTGTCTTAATTCGTTTTTTATACGGAATATAAATTATAAAACATTTCATTTCAGGCCATTTTCGACCAAGAGTGACAACCCCTACGGTAATCATTGTTTACTTTTTTGGATAATTTTGAATTAGAAATGAAGGAATAAGTGAATTGGAAAGACTGTTATAGTTTCAAAG
Organism: Cordilura impudica; assembly: GCA_963682025.1. NCBI lineage: Eukaryota > Metazoa > Arthropoda > Insecta > Diptera > Scathophagidae > Cordilura > Cordilura impudica. The sequence goes on from OY821519.1 coordinate 186,295,435, forward strand.
CAATAATACATAAGTTTAAACATCTTTTTTAATTAAAAATAAACGTAAAAAGAAAATAAACCTTATTATAAAAAAAAATAATAAAAATCTCGTCAAGTTAATATACCATTTCGATACAAATACACATATCTGGCAACAATACCTGCCGACGACAATGAATGGAAGAGCTGACCAAAGTAGTGAAAATAAGAGAAATTCAACAAAATCACTCTATTGCTGAAAATTTGTGATGAAAACGAGGCCAATTGGCATCAAGCCAAATAGTGGGTATCAAAAAAAAAAAAAAAAAACACACACACACACACCTCAATAATGGCAAGTAACCCAAAACAAACTTAAAGGAGGTGGAGAACTACGTCGAAAATACTAATTCGCAAAATTTGCGAGAAAAAAATTGTTAGAAATTACCAAAGCAATAGAAATGGAATGGAAATCTTACCCCATTAACCAATCGACTGTGTCGCGTAGATATTCCGGAATACGCTCCAGTTTGGCGGCTGTTTATTTCAAAAGCCACACACAACAAATCTCTTAAACAAAATCTGTCTTTTTCACAATTTTTTTCACCAACGCAGTATTTTTAGCACAACACAAAATCTTGTTTTGCACTTCTTTGTCAATTAAATTTTTAATAACTTTTATACTTAGTTTCAAATTTTTCTATTTAGTATTTGCACAATAATTTCATCAATAAATCAAAGAGTATCTTTCATTAAATATTTTCCAACTTTTATCTTTTCCTGTAAGACTATTTTATATGTTTTGTAATCGGGCCACAAAAAGTTTTAACATGAAAATTTTGTGTAAGCGAAGAAGAAACTGAAAACAGTAAATAAGAGAAGATAAAAATCACTTTTTTGGTGTAAAAGAACAACCAAAAACCATTTTTGCTTTGGTCTATCGCCTATATGAGGCAAAGCGTAAGAAAGAGCCAAATATAGTATGATCGTTAAAAATTTGTAAAAGTCAGTTGTTTTTGTATTGTTCTTGTTTACCTCATAACCGATATTCAGCTAACTTGGCAGCACTTGGCAGCAAAATATCAACATAAAAGGTTAAGAAGTTTTGAAACAGCTGTTCATTAAAATGCAATTAAATGATAAGCATATGATAAACAACTAATGTAATCTTCAATTTTCTCAACAAAATTTTTAATTATTTAGTTATAAAAATCGTTTACTGAAACAAATTATATCATTATTACACAGTGAAAAGCTTTTCTACGTGTGAGGAAACTGTATGTGGAAACACAGATAAATTAAATTTTTTTATTGGATATCTTTTCTTCAAATGGATTTTTAAATTTTATTAATTGGAGTTCCAATTATTTAAAGTTGGAATTTTTTGTTGTGATTTTTATATTAAAATCATGCCAAATACTTTGCAATACATTTTATATTAAATAGTTTGAGTATAACAATTCCTCATAGCATCGATTACATATATTTGTTCCAATTGGAAAATTTAATTCATTTACAAAGGAATTCAAAATGTACAGCTCTGAACAGTGCTCAGAAAACATGTAAGGAATTGAATTAATAAAAATGCTGCCAAGTTTTTATACAATAAATGTGGGAATTGAATGAAAAATTTTAAATCTTTTAATAAGCAATGCTCTTTAAAAAATGTCAAAAAGCCATATTAAAAAAAAAATGAGTTTTAACTCTATTTTCGATTAAATTTAATTATTTGGAACTCGAATCCTATATATACCTAAAAGTTTTTTAACTTTGCGACGTTTCTTTATAACTCTTAACTACAACAAAAATATGAAATGCTCGAAAGTAACGGTAATTTTCATTTTCGTTTTTTCTCTATATTTCTAGAATAACATTACAAACCATTATGCAACATTTTTTTTAGTGCGTGTAATGTTAAATTCTGTCCATTTGTGAATAAAAATTTGTGTTAATTTATATATTTAAGAAGTAAAAGCTTCAGGTAACCACAATGAGTATATGTACATACAAATGTTAAAAAAAACACATTTAAAGATACGAAAAAAGAAATACACGTATTCTAAAATATTTGATTTGTTGAGTAAATTTCTTCTTAAGGTTCATCATTCGTATTGCCGCATGTATAAAAGAATTTCGTTTCATTATAATTGTCAAAAATTACAGGCAACCGCAATGAGTATACAAGATGAAAGTTTCCCACATGATTTTGATTTAGAACTGTCGCGTAGTTCGGGTAAAAATTTAGTTTTTCCACATCATAAACCCCGACGCAGTAACTTAGCCAAAAACTATAATAATGAAGACGATGATAATGATAAGGATCAGAATCAGCTTTCTATGACTACAAATAAGAATACATCATCCGTATCTTCGCAAGATCAAAATGAGTCAATACAATCATCGAATGACTGTTCGCCATCAGAGACAAGTGGAAAAACAAATGCCAGTGAACCGGTTGATTTCCAACAAAGTAAGAACACATAATCTTTTTTAAGAAGTTATATTAAACGTTATGTATATATATAGTTACCCACACGTTGTTAAAATGTAACCGTGTCGTTGGCATTTAGTGCAATTATAGAAACGTAAATAACGAACCAGCATGTTGCTATGTAAAATTAACCAAACTTTATCAGCTGTTCAAAAATGTCACGTACAAACGTAACAAAAATCTATTTTCAAGAGGTTGGGACGTTCCGGTTATGTGACAGTTCAGTTTGGTAACTGTTCTAAATGCTTTTCATGTAAAAAAAAAAAAAACATTTGACACATTTGGTTACGGTTGCGTGTGGCTAACTATGCCTTTACAGATATTAGTGTCGGAAATTAATTCTAATCGATTCGTTATAAGCTTTTTAAAGAAATAAACCTTTCAAATTTGAAGGTTTTTATAGGAATCAGAACAAAAAAAATATACGATTTATATCTAGCTCAGAGATCGGCACTGCCACTTGTTTGGATCTTTTTTATTCTAACTACTTTTACTCTTTATTTCTAGATTTCATTTCGGATCTACTTATGTCTAATAGGATTTCGAGAAAAATTTCAAGCTAAATTTTTTTCCGTTTTTTTGGTTTCAGATATATTTTGGCCACTATAAGGCAGCACATGGTGCGAGTCTTTAACCATAAATTAAGAGAAAATTAAAATACCCTAAACTGGTCAAAGATCAAATTTAATGGGAATTTGATTTTATAAAAATAATGTGAAAGGATTTTGTTTTTTTTTATATTATAAAGATAATTTACTGCAAATTGCGATTTATTAATCACTTTTATTAAAATGTAACCATTAATATTATTATTTTTTTTTTTTTGAAAATTATTCTTATTTCCAAACTTTGACCTCGATGATCGTCCCGAAATTATTGTCCGAATTGGTTAACATTTTTACCGCTGAAGTTTCAAAATATTCCGACCTGTACTCCGCTAAATACGAACAACTATTTTTTTCATACAAACGACAGTTAACCCAATGTTAGAAATATCAAAAGTTTTTATGAATTAGAAAATTCCAATTGAAATTCAGTTAGAAATTTAAAACGTTACTTTTTTGCATTCCAATTGATACTTTCTTTATTACAATTAATTTTTGTTTTTGATTTCTTTTGAAAAGTAGTATTGAGCAAAATATTGTAATTAATGAATTCTCGTATCCTTCCTATTTAGAAACTGAAATTAAAAATTCAGAGTATACTCGAAAGAGTTCAAACAAATCCGCGTCCTATCAAGACATACATTCTGAGTATACGAAAAGACGTTACAAACACGTCGAAAGTAAAGTCGGCCAATACATAGCCAATATAAAGGCACAAGATCAAAAACGTCGTAGTTCTGGTGCATTTCAAAGACATTGTTCTTTGCCCGAAACTCTTCACGGAACTGAATCGACTATACCAGAGTTACACAATGATTCAAAAATGGGTGGCATACTTCGTCACAGTACCAACGATATAAATCACATGCACGAGCTTCAAGTTGATCATGAACTGGACAATTATGATAATCTAACAGCAACAACATCATCATCGTCTACTAGAGAATTTGGACCAGATGCTGGCATCTTTTTGGACAAATTAACCTATGAACAACTATTGAATGATAAGGAGCGTATGGATTATTTGCAAACAAAATTACAGGAGAAAAACGCAGAAAATTGTCGTTTGAAACAAAACCTTGATTCAATGCGTATTGAATATACCATGTGTAAAGATAAACTGCAAAAGCAAAATCAATTGCAGAGATTTTCGGGTTCATTTGGTAGCATTAGTACTGCTGCATCTTTAGGCCGAAATTCTTTGCAATGTTTGTTGTATCCTCACGAGGCCAAAGAGAAGTCAACCCAAACCGAAACACCTTCTCCAGAACCACTCCCAGTAAATGGAAATGTTGAAATATGTGACACATCTTTAACACCAGAATCCAATTATAATTCATTTGATCATGCGGCAATGGGTGTTATGGCACCAGCAGCTCACAAAATACCAAAAACTATTGCCACCATACAGCCGTTATCATTAAATTTCAGCAATCTTGTTGAGCAAGATAGCCGTGATTTGAATAGTACCAATATTAATAATACAATAGGTCGGTGTTCATAAAAATTTTTTCAAAGATCCCTGGTAACAATTTTATTTTCCTTTTTTTAGGTTTCTTACGTCAACGTTCAAATTCTATAGCGAACCGTCAAAAATCTACGCCTTTGGCAATGAATATTTCGACAGTCAGTTCAGCCGGTACCAGTATACCGAACGGCAGTGATTCTGCAATTGATAGTGAGTTGGCAGAATCTCCCAAGAGTCAACGACAAAATCGTCGTGAAGAATTCATTTATTATGACAAACGTTCACAACGTTATGCTGTATTGGAGACTCGCAACGCCGGTCAAAGTTATTCGGCTGCAAATAATTCGAACTCATCGCCAGAAACGTCAGCAACCGAGGTTAGAACTACGAATGGTCATGGCAGAAAGGGTTTGCGCAGACGTCACAATTTACGTTCTCGAATGATGAGATTTTTTGGTTCCTGTACAAAATGCGAAGATCCTAATTTGTCCCTTGACACAACTCAACAACAATCAACTTCGCAAATTCCACTTTTGGAAAAAAGTTCTCAGAATTATTGCCGTAATGTCCGTTGAGCTAAATATTCGAATTTTCTTCGAGTTTTTTTTTTTTTCTAACGTTTGTATTTCTTTTGTTGTAAAAGTTTATCAAGCTAAGCTTAAGTTACAAAACTCGAAAAACTTACTTTTGGTATAGATTTTGATCTTGCAGAAACAGAATCTATAAATTTCTATATATCTTAAAAATTCATTTATTTATTATTGTTCAAATTATTTAATTGCTCTTCTTAACATAAATATCAGATTAATAAATTTTTGTGTTCCTAGATTTCTATATGTTAAAAAAACACATTTAAAGATACCAAAAAAAAAAAAAAAAAATATTTAAAGATACAAAAAAATTAAGACACGTATTATAAAATAATTGATTTGTTGAGTAAATTTTTTCTTAATAATAAGATTTATCATTCATATTGCCGCAAGTATAAAAGTATTTTGTTTTTGTATTAAACATATTTATGCATTTATTTATTTATGTAGTTTTTTCTTAAATACATGATTTGTTTATAAATTAAAAAATAATACTTTATTATAATTGTTTAAAAATTACAATTTTTTTTTTTTTTTTTGATGGGTCTTCTAACAACAAAAACAGTCGTAATTTAAAATTCTATGGATAAGTTTAAAAAAAAATTTGTTTAATTTGGGATTTTTGAGAAGGACGCTCCACTGATTTTATCATAACTTGACCAACTTTGTAATAAAAACAACAAAAAAATTAATTTAAATTACCTATAAGTTATGCTTTCATTATTTCTTTATATGCACACCAGTTTCGAAGTTATTCATAAAGCTACATATACTGCAAATAAAACGAGCCACATACCATGAAAATCTATGGGTTTTGACAAAAAAGAATTTTTATATAGTTTAGTTGTTTTTATAAAATAAGTTATTTTTTCGACTTTTTTGTCTACTGTGAACTTCAGGTTTTGATGATACATATTGCGAAGTCATTTCATCATCCCTTGTACATTCGTCTTCAAGCATGTGTAGCTAGCACTTCAGGCGCATCGAATCCAAAGCTGAATAACTCCGAAACTGTTGAGTAACAAAATTGGTTGTTGTTCTCAAGTTAGGATAAAATAGGTGGAGCATCCTCTTCAAAAAGACCAAATTTTAGAAAAAAAAAACACTTACCCATTAAATTTTCAAATTTAGCCTGTTTTTGTTATTAGGACCCAATAAATATAAAGTGGTTAACAGGTGTTATAAAAAATTTTAATTTTGTTTCATAGTGTTCAGCCCTGTTCTTGAAACGTTGTTATTTGAATAAGAGTGAATTTAAAATCACATGAAATTGAAATTTTGGGTTTCTTGAAACCACTTTTTTTTATTTATTTAATGGAAACATATGTTTGAGTTAAGAACCATGTGTTTGAGTAAAGAACATATGTTACCTAGAAACCGAGGAGCCATATGGTTCTTTTTTCAGTTTCATAAAAAACTTTTAATTATTTTGTGCATGTTTTTTCTTAAGTTTATAGAAAAAGTATAAAGAAAAATATTTTCTTTTAAAATAACAACTTATTTGTTCATTTAATTGTTTTTGTTCTTCCATTTCATTCAATTAAAAATGACTTTTCTATTTTTATAAAGTTAGGCATCACCAAAAAAAATTTCGATATTCAAATAAATTGGATTTGACTGGCATCACTACTGTTTCGAATATATGCAAAAAAATAAAAATATGTGATTTGATAAAAAAATTTTTTTTCATTCCTTTATTTGCAATAATTAGTGCATTAAGAATCTATGTTATAATTGAAAAAATTAAAATGGAAAATAGATTGTGTAAATAAAAAGTTTTTATTATAGTTATAGAACAGCATCAGCGCAAAAAGTGTGTTTTATTAACATCGACCACCACGAGTTTTTTTTTTTAAATCAGCGCAAAATGTAGACGTTTTTAAAATCGTTTTTTTTTTCATAAAATTAATGTCTAATTTTTTAAAATAATGACAAGGTTCAATAAAAAACATGTTAGAGTTTAAATATCAATTAGTTTTTTTTATCTCTTAAGACCTGCTTAGTAGAAAAAAGGGCATTTGTTTTGATTTCACAAAGCCGTTTCTATGTGAATTAAAACGAGAAAAAATATTCTTATTGAAATCAGAGAACAGCAAAAAACTCGTAGATTTAAGAATTTTTTCATTTACGAGTTTTTTTTTTGTGATAGTGGTTTCAAGAACAGGGGTGGTTATTTTGCCTATAATAACATTAAATTTAGCTTTGAGAAGTTTTAAATTAAGCTTTTAGTTGAAATACAACGAGCAAGGTATTCCATTCGTGCGCCAACTGGTGCGATACACTGAAATTTCGATATATGTGATAAATGGAACATTAACAGCCGTGTTTATAGCTGCTCATACTGGTTATAGAAGTTAAAAAGAACAAAAAAGCTTATATTTTCCTATTTTACAGGCAGTCTCTTTTTCAAGTTTTCAGTAAAATATGCCCTATACGAACCACTATGTGGTCAGGGTATAATGACTTTGTACTGATGTTTGTAACTTCCAAAAATATTTGACCTAGATCCACCTTTTATTAAGGTGAACATATTTTGATGAAATTTTGTATGTATGCTTCTATCAGACATAGCATAAACGCTATTGAAATTGGCGAAAATCGGTGCATGTTCAGACTTAGTCCCCATACAAATGACACCTATGAAATCGACTTAAATTGCCATATGATCCAAATTAATATATAGATCTCGGTCAAATTGGATTTGTGTATGTTTATTACACCCATTAATCAGTAGTCCAAAAATAAACTCTATAGGACAATTCTTAGTTACAGCCGCCATATAAAGCTGATTCCCGATCTTCACTTAAAATCTATCAAAAAACAAAAATATTGCACAGATTTTTCTCAAATTTCGTTTCTATATGTTTTTGCAAAAAATAAATGACCTTACCATATATAGTCAGGATCGGTCGATTTTTCGACCTAGTCCCCATATAAATATAACATGCCATATGAACTTTTTCATATTCAAAGGAAAAAAATTAATAACAATGCCAATCAAATTTGGTTTATGCTTATTTTCTATATCCAATTAGTTGGGCCTAAGAGATAGGTTCTCTAAACGCATGGTATAGGGTATCGTATAGTCGGTTTTACTTGTTTCGACATAACTTTAACTGTGATGTTAAATGTGTTAATTATTAAAATAAATGGTAATAACTGAAAAGTAAAGACTGGCTTTTGCAATATTATAAGACGACTAGTCATCCGTTGATGACAATACTTTTTTTTTTTTTTAAGGGAATTCACTTTTTAAGAAAATGTACTTTTTTTGGAAAAGGCATTTTTTAACAAAAGGGTATTTTGAAGAAAAAGTACTTCACTAAAAAAATTAAGTTTTTTGAACAAATGTGTTTTTAAGGTACCTTTTAAAAAAAAGTTTCACTTTAAAGAAAATATACTTTTTAAAAAAATTATGAAAATTAACTTTTTAAGAAAGGTACTTTTTGAAAAAAGGTATTTTTAAGAAAAGGCAAGTTTTTAAGAAAAGGAATTTTTTTTAAGAAAAGGTGCTGTTTATTTTTTAAGAAAATGTACTTTTTGCTTTAAAATTATCTATTAAAATTCCCGAATATGATTTAATTTTCTCTCCTCCAGTATTTACTTCTTTCGAAAAAACTAATTGGAAGGACTTTCAATCTGATATTGATTTATCTCTGTATGAAATTCCTATATTAAAAAATAGAAATTTATCTAATTTAGAAATAGACAACTTCATCCATTCATTTGCAGAACGTATCAACAATGTTACTAATCTACATTGTGAGAAAATTAATTTAAAGAATAAAAAGTTTAAAATTTCCGATAACATTAAACACCTTTATAAGATAAAATACTCATGGCAAAAGGAATTAAAGAAAATTTACCACAGTAATTACAACAGAGTATCTCCTGAATATCAACTATTATCTAAGCAAATACAACTTTTAAAAATAATAATAAAAGAACAGGTTGAACTTTTTCAAGCAAATGAATTAAGTAATCGCCTTTCTCATATAAAACCTGGACCTAATGCATATAAAAACATTTACAACATTATTGAAAAAAAAGATCTAAAGGATTTGAAAAAGTTATTGTTGATAATATAACCTACGAAGAAGATACCGATAAAGTTTAACTTTTTCGTAGAAATTTTTCAAATGTCTATAGAAATGATATACGTAATAGACCTAATATTTCAGAAGTATTTCTTACGGTTGACAATTGTTTATCTCATTCGACTTCTATAATTTGTGATTTTTCTTCAAATTTTAATTCTTTAACAAACGCAGGTAGTTTTCACTTTACTCGTCCTTCTGACGTAAAAAATATTATACAATCTCTTAATTAAAAAAAATCTTCAGGTTCAGATAAAATTCCAAATTTTATAATAAAAAACTTCCAATTTCTGCAATCGAATATTTAACAATTTTATTTAATAACTGTTTAAATAATGGTTATTTTCCGAACTCATGGAAAATTTCTAAAATTTGCCCTATTTAAAAAAAAAGAAAATAATTTTTGTATTAATAACTCGTATTATTAGAGAACGTATTATTAGAGAAAAGATGGATATCTCAGTCAATCATAATTATATACCCTGTTATCAGTTTGGATTCAAAAGAAATCATTCTGCGATTGATGCTTTAGTTAAATTTCATAATTATGTTATTTTAAACCTCCGTGGTCAAAATTGTACCGTAGCCATATCTTTAGACATTGAAAAAGCTTTCGATAAAGCTTTTCATAAAGGGATTATTTATAAATTAATTCAAATTGGTTTTAATCCTTTTATTATTAATCCTTTTATTTTAAGTAGCTATTTTGAAAACAGGAAATTCTTTGTTAATATTAATGATACTCATTCAGATATAAGCATAATTAAAAGCGGCGTACCTCAAGGAGCAATATTAGCTCCACTTCTATATAATATACTAATTTATGATTTTCCACATATATGTATACAATGGTTCAAATAGTATTTTATATGCTGATGATTCACTTATTTATGCTAGTCACAAATCACCATTTATTGCTTTAGAATTAGTAAAAAAACATTTTTCTATAATTGATGACTATTACAAAAGTTGGGGAATTAAAATTAACCCTCTGAAATCAGAAGCAATATGTTTTAGAAATGCTTCAGGCAAATGTCCATATTATGTTGTACCTCAAAGTAAAAACTTAAGTTTTATTTTTCAATGGTATTAATATCCAGTTTAAAGACAAAATTAAATATCTTGGGATTACATTTAACAAATTATTTAAAATCAATGATCATGCACGTATTGTTAAAAAGAAAGCAATTAGAAAAAAGGTATGTTCACAAAATTACTTGGTAATAAAAATTTGAGTAAAAAAACAAAATTATTAATCTATAAAATAAGTATCCATTCATCAATTCTTTACGGTTTTCCTGTATGGTTCACTATTTCACCAACTTTGGTATATGAGTTAGAAGTTTTAGAGAGAAGTATTTTACGGTTCTGTATTAATCGAAATTTTGAAACACATATAAAAAGATTTTCTAATTTTTATATATATATAAATGCTGGCATTCAACCACTTTTGACATACGCATTATCATTCGTTAATTCATATACCAAAAGACCTCTTTTTAACCAAAATTCTAATTTTAATTGGTCAACATCCTATCTTTCTCCTATCAGTATTCTCAATGAAAATATTTGTCTCAATTTAGACTACAACGATTCAAATCCCATAATCTTACCTGAGTTTTATAAAAAAATCGACACCGCATACCCATAGGGGTTAATTTTAGTAATTCTTTTATTTATTTATTTTTTTTATCATTATTATTATTATTTTTGTTCATTATTTCTTTTACTTTTTTTTGTTTATCTTAGTTCTAAGTATTAACCGAGACACACGTCTTAAGTTATCTTATATTTTGTCGGGAGCAAACAAACCTACTCCCTTAACTCCAATTGAAAATATAAAACACTATACCTCAGCAAGCAGCACCTCAGATCCAATATTTTTAGTGGAATAATACACTATAGTTCTAAGGTACTCTTTTTATACCCTATACCACTATGTGGTTTGGGTATAATGACTTTGTGCTGCTGTTTGTAACAACCAAAAATATTTGACCTAGACCCATCTTTAATTATACCGATCGAATCAGAATCACTTTCTGAGTTGATTTAACAATGTCTGTCCGTCCGTCCGTCTGTGTGTCCATGTAAAGCTTGTAATCAAACTGAAGGTCGCAAATATGAATATATTTTGATGAAATTTGGTATATAAGCTTTTATCGGCTATGGGATGGATGATGGGATGGGATGGAAATTGGTGAGAATCGGTCCATGTTCAGACCTAGCCCCCATACAAATTACCCATATGAAATCGACATAAATTGCCATAAGATCCAAATTGTCATATAGATCTTACTCAAATTGGGTTTGTATGCTTTCATTACATCCACTAATGAGTAGTCCAAAAATGATCCCTTTGACCCCATATAGAGCTGCTTCCCGATCTTCACTTAAATCTATTAAAAAACAAAAATATTGCACTGATTCTTCTCAAATTTTGTTTGTACATATTTTTGCAAAATACAAGAGACTTTACCAAACATGATCAAGATCGGTCCATTTTTGGACCTAGTCCCTTTATAGATATAGCATCCGATATGAACTTTTTCATATCTGCAGCCAAAAAAATTAATAAAAATCCCACTCAAATTTGGTTTATGCTTATTTTCTATATCGAAGTAGTTGGACCGAAAGATAGGGTCTCTAAACCATGGTATAGGGTATCATATAGTCGGTCTAGACCGACTATAATTTTCTTACTTGTTTTATTATATATCATTGTAATATTTTCTTTAAGACTCAATAAAATTTGAATTTGAATTTGAAGAAAATTTACTTTTTTATGAAAATCAACTTTTTAAGGAATATGTATTTTTTAAACACTTTTTTAAGAAAAGGTTAATTTTAAAGAAAAGAACTTTTTTTATAAAAATATCCCTTTCCGTGTTTTTGTCGAATATATCCGACATCAAATCAGGCATTAATTGAAATGAAAGTTAACGCATATTTAAATTTTGCTTTCTAATGATTAAAAATGAACATATCGCACCTGTACCTCTAAAGTGAGTCAACTCAAAATTTTTAAATTTTCACTTTTTGCAGGAAAACGATACACAGTGGTCAAATCTATCCACTGAAAAAATCTTACATCGGTTTTTCTAGTCTTTCGCAAAAAAAAAATACACAGTCGTAACCCTCTTTGTGTTATAAGAGTGAGTAGCTTCTTTAAAATCCACTAAAAAGACAGTCTGATTTGCACCCAAAAAACTTGTTATTTTTGATGGTCACTGAAAAAATCGCAAAAACAACTACTGTTGTATACTTATTATTCACAATTCTTTACAATGAAACAACTGTTTTTAAGTTTTATAGTAAAAACATTAAAAAAAACCGTTTCTTGCCTCTACTGAAAATTTTGAGTTGACTCACTTTAGAGGTACAGGTGCGATATATATATATATATATATAGTCTACCTGTTAGGTGAGAAATCTCAGCTAAAAATATATTTTTCCGGCTTTATCGCCATAACGAGCTAAAGATTTTCAGATTTTAAAAATAATTTTTGACACGGAGAGGGATATACTTTTATTTTAATTTTATGAAACTAAATATTAATCATATTTAATTTTTGTACGGAGGTCACGGTAATATCAATATCTCAATTTTGTCCTAACTCGAGTTTGGCACTTACAGCTGTGTTCAATAAAATAGTAGTGCAGCACCTCGAAGCGTTAAATGCTTTTTTTCGTCATGTTCAATCTGGCAAGTTTAACACGTCTTGACATTTTTTATAGATTAGAGTGCAAAGAGAATGCGATAAAGTCCCGTTAATTTCGATTTTGTATTTCTATGATTTTGAAGACTTTAGTGAAATTGAAATAGTAGTGCTGGTTGTGAACATTTTGAAAAAAAAATATAACAGTTAATTAGCAAAACCAAAATTTGCATTTATAAGCATTATTTAGTATTAAGTATATTTTTGATGATAATTGGTTTTGAAACAATATTTAATTTTTTCAGTGGGTAGAGGAAAGCCTTGTTTGGCTGAGAAAAGAGATTTAATAGTTAACCTTAGAGCAAAATCATACAAAGACTTTGAAAATATTGTGGGCTGCACAGCTACAAAGATATTTAATGCCATCAATTATAAAAACAAGCCAGAAAAACGTGGTAAAAAGCGTAAAACAACCATTTCAGAAGATAGGCATATTGTGTGATTAGCAAAAAAAAAAACCATCAGCATCCTCCAAAGTCATAAAAAATGAATTAAATCTGTCGGTCAGTGATGTGACAGTCCGTCGACGATTAATTAATTGAACAAAATTTAAAAGCCAGAAGTCCTAGAAAGGTACCACTTTTTGACTAAGAAGCACGTGGCAGTACAGAATATAATCCCAGGTACACTCAGAAGACAGTTAAGCATGGTGGACTAAGCATTATGATATGCGCTTGTTTTTCGTACAATGGCGTTGGCCCTATTCATTTCATTAATGGTATTATGGACAGAAATGTTTACGTTGTATATTAAAAAATATTAAGCTATCATATGCCAGTTGGGAAATGCCTCTGAAATGGACATTTCAGCAGGATAATGATCCAAAACACACGAGTAAGCTCGCAAAAGATTGGTTTGTATCCGAAAATATCAACGTGATGAAATGGCCAGCTCAGTCCCCAGATCTTAATTCGATCGAAAACTTATGGGTTGTAGCAATGTCAAATCCTTCAAACAGCACAGCTTTGGGAAGTAGTTCAGGAGGCATGGGCTCAAATTCCCTTAAAGCGTTGCCAGGACCTTATCGATTTCATGCCAAGCCGGTGCAATGCCGTTATTAATAATAAAGGACTTACAACTAAATATTAAACTATAACAAACATGTGGCGCATATATAATCAATTTTGATTTTGGTTATAAAGATTTTTTTCCTTTTGTTGTGACCACTACTATTTTATTGAATAGAAAATTTTCGTTATATTTTTTTACGCCCTGGAGGGTAAATTAACCTATGTTTTTAACCAACAATTACCTGAAAACTTATAAATACAAGTAAAATAAACGTGTTATATTAGTATTTTTTAATATTTTGCTTCTGTCATTTAATTTTACTACTCAATATGTAGAACTCAACAGCACTACTGTTTTATTGAACACAGCTGTATGTGTTCATGTTCATATGTAATATCCAAAATTGTAGTTTAATTTTATTGAGAAAAATAATTGAGTACTGGCTTCAATGCTATTCGGTATGTACTCGTACAATATAAGGAAAACAATTTGTTTTTATTAATTTCTTATTTAACATGCAATTATTTAAACAGTTTAATAGCGTGAATACATAAATACATACATAATAACAAATACCATACATAATTTTTGTGACTGAATATTATTGTATACTCGTATTACCAAATGTAAAAATATTACATAAGAAATATTAAAAAATATACAAGATTATTAAAATGTTATAATATTGACAATTTCGATTTTTATGGTTAAATATTATTAGCCCTTAAACTTTAAAACCATTAATAGAGGCAAAGCAAACTTTTTTAAGGAATGATGACCATATCAATTACAAAGCAAAATTTATAGAATTATTTATTCAAGTTTAATAGTTCCTGCGATTAGTGTCGTTATAAGTAGGAGGCAAGTCCTAAAAATAGAAATAAAATGTTGAAATATTTGTTGAATTAGACAAGATTAACAAAAAAAAAAAAAAAAAAAAAAAAAAAAAAAAACAAACCTCATATGCAGGTGGCATTTCACTGGCACCAGCTCTATTTTGACGTTGATTTTCTGTAGTATTGTAAGCACTTGCTAAGGCCTCAGCTTCTTTAGAATCTATATTTGATGAATTATATATGACAATTTTAAACAATTTTGATTTATACGAAAAATGCTAAGACAAACACAGAAGCTTACACTTAATTATGGTGCATATTAATAAAATAGAAATTAGAAGATTTTGGTTTCACTTTTTGGATTTTTGTTTTGTTTTAAATCTTGATAAATTTATATGGGTATAATTATGGGCACAAACATAAAGCCAGTAGTTGGATAAGGATAATTAAATTGATAATAAACAGTGTTACCTGCAAAATTATATATTTTAAAAATTATTTAAAAAAAAATAATAATAATATTTAATTCGAAGCTCGGCTTTTGTTATTGATTTGATTTCTCAAGAAATTGCATTTAATACCTGATTTGCAAATTAGCGTTGAATTGAGTTTTATTTTCATTATATTTTACGATAAACTTTTTCTTCTTTAATAATCTGTGAAAAAGATAAAAATATTACGATGTAAAATCAAACTTGTAATTTTTCTTTATTAGTTTTAATTCAAAATTGTTAACAATTTAATGATATGCCAATAGCTAGTGAATTAATTAGTTTTAGGTTATTCACTTATTTGAAACGAATTCAAAATATGGTTTTATGCAACTACGTTTTATGTACGAAATGAAACTGTGAAGCTTGAAAATCTTTATTAAAAAAAAAACAGATATCCCAAAATTAAGCGACCAACAATTAAAAATATTAAGTTAGTTAAAAAAGTCCTATTCTGCAATCCGAAATGTTTTGAAATCACATGAAATTATGAAATCACCCAATATTTAAATTGTATGTTTTTGATTTTACATATTTTGGTGTATTTCACTCTACGCTTTTGAAATTCGATTGGTTATTTCTAAAATGCAAAAAAAAAAATAATAATATTAATATTTATAGGATTCAAATGTGATGAACTCAGGATATAAATAAAAACTGTACCTTACTTACACGTACCCTACATCCAGAGTACACATACACTACGCAACACCGCATGGTGGTTACACTAAGGGGTACCGTTCTTTAATATTTTTGTTAATATTCTGATCTTTTGGCGGTGTTTAAAACACATATTATCGCATTTTTTTTTTGGGTTTAATTATCTGCCACTAGACAGAGGTTGATTGAGTATAGTAAAATACTGACATACCAGGACTGGTTGCACACATTATGTGTGGATTACAAACCAAGTATAAAACGAAAGGTTATACCATATAACCAGAACGCATGCAATTAAGTACATAACCTAACTGCATGCTGAGCAGAACCACAAGGATCAAAAAATAAACACCGCAACGTGTTATCTCTTATCCGGAAATACTAGAAGCGACGAAAACGAGGTTTATGCGTTGACTCGTAAATTACTACTGAAATTGTCAGGTTATACGATTTCTTTTTATTTGATAAAATCAAAATAGCGTCAGATGACGTTACAAGGTTGACATCAGTACAACAAAGTGCCGTTGCCACAAATATGTACATCACATGTGTACTTAACTACAAAACGACCTTCGGAATGGAAGGTTGAAACTAGTTGTGCTGGGCAGCACGATCAGAGCGAAATAAGACTATCAGACCAATTCTCAATAACAATTCCCTGGGAATTTTTTCCATATTCCCTGTTCCCCTATCCTTAATAAAATCTCCCAGGGAATTTTTTCTCTTTTCCCTTTACCCTTATTCTAAAGGAACTTCGAAAATGGGAATCTCTTCCCCGGTAGCTATTCTGAATGTCAATAAAAGGGAGAATAATTTGGGAATAATTCCGCCAAAAAATTTAGAGGGAGTGCTGCGAAAAATGTATGTATTTAATAGTTTTATGAAAAAAAGTAATATATCATTTAAAATTTTGTATAATAATATTATGGCATTACTGTTGCTTTCAGGTCAAAAGCAACAAACAAAAAACAAATTCATGTTCTTTTAAACACAATGCAAGCCAACCCTGATGTTGCATGCTTTGCTCCGTCTTGTCCTGCAGCTGCTCTTCTGCTTCAGCTACCATCAGAAACGCTACACTGAACATTTTTTGTATTTATTTTTAATTTATTAAAGATTTAAAAAAAGTTTTACTTTTAATTTCCACAAAAATTTTTAAATTTGTAAACAAAACAAAACAACTGAAGCAAAACAGCTGTCTTCGAATAATCGAAATTCTCTCTCCCATATTATTCTTCTCCCCGCCTGTTTAGAATAGGATTTATTCTCGGGAAAAATGAATTCCCCGGGAACTCATTTTCCTGGGAATATTTAGAATTGGGCTGTATATCTGTATTGAACAGGTTTTACTTAACTCTCGACTAGAGCTTCGATGAAAACTGCATACAGGTCGCAAATATGAATATATTTTGATGAAAATTGATCTAGAAGCTTCTATCGGCCATAGGACGAATTAAAATTGGTGAAAATCAATGCATGTTCAGACCTAGTGCCCATACAAATTACCCCTATGAGATCGACTTAAATAGCCAAAAGATCCAAATTATCATGTAGATCTGTCTCAAATTTGGTTTGTGTGTGTTTATTACACCGATTAATCAGTAGTCAAAAAATAAACCCTGTAGGACAATTCTTAGTCATAGCCCCATATAAAGCTGCTTTCCGATCTTTACCTAAACCTTGCACAAATTTTTCTCAAATTTGGTTTGTATATGTTTTTGCAAAAAATATGTGACTTTATCAAATATGGTTAAGATCGGTCTATTTTTCGAACTAGTGTCTATATAAAATTAGTTGGACCTAAGACCCTTTCTCTAAACGCATAGTATAGGGTATCGTAGTCGATCTAGACTGACTATAATTTTGGTACTTCATTTCATTATAAACAACGCAATCGCGAATCTTGACTGAAAAATCACACAAAGGTCCATTTCGAGCAAGAAGATTTAAATTATAATTAAAGGAAGAATGTATCCAAGTCTCTTCTGAAGCTTGGTATTGACATTAAAATCTACATACAGATAGTGTTTTGGAATGGCCAGCAAAATTATCTACCAGTACTCAATCCCATAGAAAATCTATGGGAAATTGTAGATCTAGAAAAATACGAACACGAAACAAGACCGATATCACAGAGGCAGTTAATTTAGAGTGGCAAAAAATTTCAATGAACATCATCAACAATTTAATTGACTCCATGCCTCAGCGCTGTGAAGCAGTACTAAAAAAATAGCAGCATAAGAATTAATACTTTTAAGTTTTGTTATTTTTTTTAAATTAAGCTACTTCATGTTAATATTTTTTCTTTTTTAAATAAATAAAATATAGAAATTTTTAAATTAATGAGATTTTTTAATTTCATGATCCAATTTTTTGGTATTGACTGTTCAAGTCGTCAAATATGTATTTTGTTAAAAGTTTCCCTTGCATTGTAACTCACTGTACATAAACATAGAATAAAAAACTAACCTTACCTAAAATTTCAAACCGACTTCTATTAACTACATTGAATTATTTTCTATTAAAAAATTTGAATTAAAAAAATTTTCAAACGCGCTTGGATTTTTCTCTTTGTGAAATTTGCAAACATTGACATATTTAAAAATTTTTAATACTTCCCATCCATTTAATTGATAGTACTTTACACCATCACTTAAAACAGTACAACCGCATCACACGAGATTAAGTTTATTTTCGGATTAACTAAGCTTAACTAATCCGCTCTAAGTGCTAGTTTTTGGAATGCCAGTTAACTGAGAGTATTAATTAATCAATATTTAACCCTAGAATTTTGTTTTTGGGTTGTGGTTTAACCCAAATTTAACCGAGCAAGATTGGGGAATTAAACTAGAGTTAAAGTCGTAAAAAATTAACAGCTGATGCAAAATAGAAACAACACATTATAGGATTTCGACAAACAAATGTTTTTATACCCTATACCACTATGTGGTTTGGGTATAATGACTTTGTGCTGCTGTTTGTAACTACCAAAAATATTTGACCTAGAACCATCTTTTATTATACCGAACGACTCAGAATCACTTTCTGAGACGATTTAGCGATGTCCGTCCGTCCGCCTGTCCGTCCGTCTGTGTGTCCATGTAAACCTTATAATCAAACTACAGGTCGCAAATATGAATATATTTTGATGAAATTTGGTATATAAGCTTTTATCAGCCATAGGATGAACGCTATTGAAATTGATGAAAATCGGTTCATGTTCAGACCTATTTCCCATACAAATGACCCCTATGAATCAACATAAATTGCCATAAGATCCAAATTATCATATAGATCTCAGTCAAATTGTGTTTGTATGTATTTATTATATCCATTAATCAGTAGTCCAAAAATAATCCCTATAGGACAATTCTTAGTCATAGGCCACATATAGAGCTGCTTTCCGATCTTCACTTAAATCTATCACAAAACAAAAATATTCCAAAGACTTTACCAAATATGGTCAGGATCGGTCTATTTTTCGACCTAGTCCCCATATAAATATAGGACCCGATATGAACTTTCTCATATCTGCATTCAAAAAAAAAAAAATAATAACAATGCGACTCAAATTTGGTTTATGCTTATTTTCTATATCCAATTATTGGACCGAACAGATAGGGTCTCTGAACCATGGTATAGGGTATCGTATAGTCGGTCTAGACCGACTATAATTTCTTGTTTTTTTTAATAAACAGTGCCTTCAAAACACAGAAAGGTCAAATATGCATAAAAAAGTTGTACACTTATTACTTCGATTTGTATAAAGTGGAATTGCAAAATTTTTTAACAAAAATTAATTCATTTTATTGAAAATCAGTCTTGGGAAAATTTGTAAAATAATTATAAACCACACACACGATAAAACTAAGTTTATAGAAAGACCCAGTGGAAATGGTCGTCCAAACTGAAATTAAATAAATAATTTTGCAAAAAAATATCATAAAATATCAGCTGTATTTGTTTCAAATTAACTTACAAGGGAGGAATAATTGATTTACCCCACAAACAGTAAGAAATTGTCTGCATTGGAAGGATTTCAATGGGTACTCACTCACCACGTTTAAAGCCCCAACAAACAGACACGCTTCCAGTATGCTAATGACTTTGGTAGCAAAGACATTTCAAAATTCAACATATTTGGATCTTATGACCATCGGTTTGTGTAGAAAAAGGATTACAGTAATGTTATACATACTTTAACCATAATGGCGAAATGATTGATTTAAAGTAGGAAGCCTAGTTTTTGTTGAGGAAAATATAAAAATATGAAAAGTGTACTTGATAGACATACATATGTAGCGAAAATCCTTTAGAGTATTTAAGTTTTAATTTTAATTTTTTTTAATCGTTTAAAGTATTTAAGTTTTAATTTTTGCCTAGGAAAATTGGGGGGTTGTTGTCATTCATTTTATTGTTTACATATTATGGATTTGATTTTAATTTGTAAATAATGTATAGATCCTAATCTTTATTTTTTGGAATTAATCTGCTTTAATTTCATTATTTTTAAACTGTAGTTTGAAATTTGTAAACTATAAATATATACTAGCAGATTCCAGCCCTCGAAATTCGAGCGCAAATTATAGGAAATTTAATTTTTTCATTAAATAAAGGCCCTAAAAGTATGCTAATCAATTATAGCCAATTCACAAATCAACCAAAAAACAAACTCATTTTTATTACAAACACATTAACAAATTTAATAAACACACACATAGCATTGTATAATTTTATGTATGTGTTAGTAGCAACTTTAAATGCAATTTACTCAAAGTAAAGGAAAAAAATTTAAAAATCTATAAATCTGCAAATCGGCTAAAAAGGAATACCTTTCAAATAATATACACTTGGTCAAAATCGGGATAAAACGGTAGAACAAAACATCAGTCACAAGAAATCGCCTAGCCTATTAATATTATAGATACTTCTCACCATTTCCAAATATTATTTAAGCAAAATGTTTTCGTTAAAATGATTTTAAATGAAAATGATTGTGAAAGCATTAAAAACAAAACTGAAAAAAAAAAAAAAATTAAAACTTACTGGCTGGTCTTGCATTGAAGCCCATAGCAGCTGCTGGTGGTGGATGACCGCCAGCAGTTGGAGGATATGGAGGAAATCCACCACCAAAATGTTGTGGTGGATATGGAGGATAACCGGATTGTGGAGGATACGTAGGATACGGTGGATAAGGTTGTGATGGGGCTCCATATGGAGGCGGCTGTGGATACCCACCATGATGAGCAGCTGGTGGTGCAGCTGACTGTTGATTTTGTTGTTGACGTTGTTGCTGACGTTCTTCCTCATCGGGTGGTGGTAGCGAAAATCCATTCCACGAGGGCATTTCTTCTTGTTGTTTTGCCTGATTATTTGAGACACTGTTGTGTTGTTGCTGCTGTTGTTGTGGTTGTTGGGATTGGTTTTGTTGCGGCATGCCAAAACCATTCCAATCCTGTGCCGGAGGATTGTAAGGCTGCTGCGGCTGAGCATTCCAAGCCGGAGCTTGAGGACTGTAAGGTTGTTGTGGTTGGGGTTGATTCCAATCCTGTGCCGGAGGATTGTATGGTTGCGGTTGTTGCGGATTATAAGGATGAGTTGGTACTTGCGGATAGAGACCGCCCTGAGCGGGAGGATTATAAGCTGGTGGTGCTACATTTACATGTTAAAAATGATATTAGAGAAGAAGAAAAATTTTTTGTTTTTAATTTTGAAAATCATGCCAATCCAAGAAAGAGCAAGTAGGTGTAATTCTATTATTGGAAAATCTGATTTTAAAGTAAAATTCTGAAATTGGGATTTTTAATTTTATATGATAAAAAAAAGTACAAAAGCCGAGTTTTTGTTTGAAAATCAAATAAATAATAAAGTTAAATGGTACTTACGTCCGCCAATGCCAGGATATGGTGGCGGATTATCACTCATAAATACCGTATTTGGAGCTGGGCCACTAAATGCCTCGTGGTTTGGTAACCAACCATAATAACCGGGTGGCGGTTGGTAGGCCGGTGGTGGTGCCTCATGCCAATTACCCGATGGTGTATATGGTGGTGGATCATCGTAGCCTCCTCCATTATGATAGTTGCTTTGTGCTGTTTTAGCTGCACGTAATAAGGCCATGCCATATTCAATAGCACCACCAGCTTTAAAATAAAGCTTGAATTTTACTTCGCCTATGAAATTCCCATTGGGTTGAGCACGTACTTTACCCTTAATGTAGTTGGCACCAAAAACTGGCTGTTCAAGCTCAACCTAAAAAAAAATAAAATGATTGGAGATTTTTTTTATTTATACGGGAAAGAATGATATACGCAAAAATTTTTTCACTTCAAAATTTATTTATTTAGTAAATTCCAGACACCCGATGGGGCTGACTAGGTGGCTCATTTCAAATAACATTCCTAATGAATTCCTGTGGAAGGTATCCCTCAGATCGCTCTGTAACTATTCTATTCAATAAACCTAAAATTTAAGTAGTGATAATAAATATATAAAAATTTAGAATTAAGTGAAAAATTGGTTTAGGATCAGCGAAGTTATTGACAGATAATTTACAAAATACAGTTTTAATAACATTAGTTGATTGTGAAAAGTATAATACAATCATTAAATAGCTTAACAAATAGTGCATAACATAATGGGAGTAAAATATATTATTGTCTGCTCATAACTTATATTAGAGTCTCTTTGATTTTTGCAGAAGAAGTCATAATTTAAGACATTAAGGGTTTTCACTCTTGGTAGTAGAGTACCCTTGTAACTCTTGTAAATATTGTAGATATAGTAAAATTACTACTATTTACAACACCACAACAACAATATGTATGAAATTGAAATTTACTACGCTGTGTTAAAAGTACAAGGGTAAAAGCTATATATATCTACAAGACTAAATATTTACAAAACTGAAACAGCTGATTGTTGAGCTGCCAAAACAATTGTACAGGACAATTGCTAACTGGTACTCAACCGAAAATTGTTCACATGAATGGGGTTGGTTAAATTCTGTACCTCCAAAAATCATAGTCACCAGTGTATGAAACTCAATTCGACTAACCCTCAGCATTCACAAAAATCTGTTGTCATATAATTGGGTTCAGACATTTAGTGCCCACTTCATTGATTTTGGAACCGAATTCCAAGCTCCGCGGCGGTACACTTTAACTAAAATAATGTCATCAACTAATTCATCTAAAATGTGGTCAATGGCATCATGTTCAAATGTATCTACAAAAGGAGAGTAGTTATATTTTCGTATTGTTTTTATTATTGCGAGTAATACCGTCCCTTCAACATCCAGAATCTCTGCAAATTCTATTTCGTCAACTGCATTTTGTTCTAAAAAATTTATAATTTTTTCTTTTTCCGTAATTTTGGGCATTTTACTTATCTGCAAATTCTTGTTGATAGTTTAAGTTTTCAAATTGGTAAAAAAAAAAAACAAAACAAAAAACAGCTGATTCATGCTTTGTAGTATAAAATCGTTGTAAATATAACAGGGTTGTAAATTTAACACCAAGAGTGAATACCGCTATTAAAATTGTTATATAGATAAAATTATTGTACTCTTCAAACCAAAAACAATGATACCCATATCACCTATGTTTTAGACCCAGATTTGTCACTCGACCGTTAAAGCAGTTGCTTCGGGAAAACTCGGCAATACTTAATACGAGGAAGCATAACGAAAAAGTAAAAAACCTATTTGGTTAAAAATTGTAGTAATTAATATACTTATGTATTTGAATTTGAGAATAATTCTTATATACTTCCCCACACAAAACCATTAATCATTTTAATATTTTCTTACATAGCACAAAAATTAGGCATGTTTCGAAATGCTGATCATGTGATTGTTATTGCAAAGTTGCTATGAAAAAAAAAACGAAAAAAAAAAATCGTTTTAAAACTTAAAATGGTTATTTCTTTAAGATATAAACCATTAGGAGCTAAAATTTCGCTTCCTTCACAACATTTGTATTGTTCGTCTAAATTGATCGTTTTTAAATATCGGGTATACAAATAAGTTTCCGCCGTTAGACAAAAGATGTAAAACGTATTATCGTCAGGTTGGAAATCTGTCAACAACATAACCTTGAAATATTAGCGAATTTGTTATCAGAATCATATATTTTTTCGTACGACATTGCCGAGATTTTTGTTTCGAATAAGCATCATTTGTGGGAACTTTACTTCCGCAGCTGAGGCGGATCAATTGTTTTTAGAAGCATATGGTGAGGTCATCTTAGGTGAGAGAAGTTGTAGTGAGTGGTTTCAAACGTTTAAGAACGGTGAATTTGACATCGAAGACAAAGAACGTAACGGAAGGCCGAAAGGCGCGGAATTAGAAGCATAATTTTATCAAGATTATGCCAAAATCAAGAAGCACTTACTACAAATTTACATTAGGAGTGACTCAAAAAGCAATTGCACATCTTTAAAATGATTCAAAAATAAGGAAATTGTGTTCCATATAATGAAATAATAAATGACGAAGTTGTGATTGCAAAATAGCATGCGAAAATATGTTTTTTCCCCAATTAAGGAAAAAAAAGAAAGTGTGAAATAAATATTAATTTTTTTAACCTTAGGTCAAAAATAAATAAATAAATAATCAAATTTTTAAATTCGTAATCAGAGTCATTGAAGTGTATACGCGTAGAGAACCCAAAATTTTGTAAATTTTTTTATGGCCGTCATATTTTGCTTATAAACACAATGAACTACCGCACCAAATTTTGTGACCATATAAAATAAAGCGCCATACAAATCAACCATTAGATCTCTAGTGGGACCCAGCAAAGAGCCTAATAATAACATATTTATGCATGTCGTTTTGTTGTTTGGCTTCGAGGAGATGTGGTTGAATGTATTTGAAGCTGTATACAAGTTGCCATCACCATCCGAGTTAAGAATCTAGCCTTTACGACCGAATCGTAAGATTAAAAGTAACAATGTAAATGAATCCATTAATATTTTACATCGTTTAAATGTCACTTCTTGTCAATTTTATAATAAACATATGTTTTTTGTTTACATTTTCTGTTTAATCTGTTACATTTATGCAGTGTTGTAAAACATATTTATTTCCGTATTTTGCAACACCGAAACAATAAATCGTTTCGTTTCGTAACGAGAAGGAAATTAGAAATATTTTCACTATCGAAATAAATTTCGATGTGGAATTATTTCGATCACGACTGCGAAAATTTGGCCCCTTATCAAAAACTTATGTACAGATTTCATAAAATTTGTTACAATAAGCTAACGCATATATATTTTTTTTTGTAATTTTTTATGCAAAAAAAAAAAGATTTAAACACAATTTATTTGCTATATTTTAACAAGTAAGTAGAAATCATTTATATACATTTGAAATTTTTTTGAATCTAGTAATAATTGTCAAAAAAAAATTTAGAAATAAAGAAAAGTAAAGTGAAATTTATTTAAACGCAGTTCATTATAAATTGCCATATGCCATAAAAATGTACTTTTTAATATTCAAGCTATGAATTCCGAATGATTTTTAATGCTTCGGGGGTAGAGTCAGCTATCTTAATTGCTAATTAGAGTCTCCCTCACTTGTCCTAAAACTGGAATTTAGGGTGGCCTTCAAAACTTGGATTTTTTAACTTTTTATGAATTTAACGCAATATTTATGTTAACAGCTACAAAGGCAATGTTTTTATTTGTTGCATAGTTAGCTTGGGTAGTGATCTTCCATTTTCGTATATCGTTGCAATAATAAACTGAGAAAAAAAAAATGGCAACAACAAAACTTTGAAGTAAGCAAATACTACTGCTAATATTTAACGCGGCACAAATTCGGCTTAATATTATGTCTTGCCATTTAACACAGTTGTTAGTGATTTCAAATTTAAAATTCCACTGTGGTGCGTGACGATCGCATTTTTCGTTTACAACAAAATTTGGAAAATGTTAAAAAAAGCGAAAAAAAATTAAAAATTCATTCTTTTCACCTTCATTCCCACATAACTTTTTAAGTAGGAATGTAATCTTCAAGCACCAGATACTATAGTCCCCAACAACTTGGTTGACTTTCAAGGCATAATATTCAGCCCAATTTGTGCCGTACAAAAAACATTAAAGCCTATTTTCGGCAAATTTTATTCATACATTTAAAAAATAGAGTGAATATTTAAAAAACGGAAATTTATGCTACTGAAATGAATTATACATTGGTAATTAAGACCATACGTTGGGGAACAAAATTCCTTTCCATGGGTTAAGGAAATATATTTATATTTCATTTACTATTGTGATCATGCGGCAGTAGATATTCTAGCCGGCATATTATGCATGCTTATTAATTACCAATCTCTTAATTAGTTTACTGCAAATTTCCAAAAAGATGGTAACAGTTTTAGCGGCTGCAAAAGATTCAATGTTAAAAAGATATATCGATAGACCTGTAGATGATGTATACTCAATCCACAGTAATGTCAATGTGTAGAGAGTCTTTGCGATGTCGAAGATGAACGAGGATATGGCACCTCATAAAGAAATATACACCAGATGTCAGCAAGTAAAGGCCCGTCAAAACAAATGCATTCCCTTCCTTTTCGATATTATGCAGTTCCATCCAGCGAAGCAAGATATGGAAAATTGTGTAAAAACAATGAAAAAGGTTTTTCAGGAAAATAAAAAATGGAATGCTGAGGAACGAATAAAGAGATTGGAAGAGATGGAGAGCAAACAACAGGCAAAAAACGACGTTCGGAGAGTAAAGTCCCATTTCTTAATTTGATTGATGTGGATGAGCCTATGGAATAATTTAATTTATTACATGAACTACCTTATGTCGATGAACAGAGTAATCGGATATAAATTCTTAAAAAGCAAATAAACATTTTGAGAGATTTAAATTGTATATATCACGGTGAAAAAGTTTGGCAAACAACAAATTTGGAATTAGGGTCCCAACTCAAAGAAAAACTAAAGAATTTACACTCTTATGTAGACCTCTAAAAAATTAAAGAATAAAAATAACTTGATGTTTTCAAAATTATAAATAATAAAGATTCTGTTATATATTGAAGAATTTCAGAATAAAATAAAAGAAAGCATTAATGATAAATGCATTCCATTCCACATCAAAAATTTAATTTTGAAAAATAGATGTAATGAATCCCAAAAGGAATTACTTTTGAAACAATTTGGTAATTTTTAAAAAACTAGCTTAAAATATTGAAATGAGTGGACTAAAAATCACTTGTATTGGAAAACTATGATTGGATTTTTTAAAACAAAATATCTAATCTTATGTAGACAATTCGGCCGTTTCACAAGTTGTAATGACAAACAAATATATAAATAACAATGATAAAAAACAAGTTTGGATTTTGGTGAAATATTCTATCAAATATCTTTGAAATAGTTAGTTTTATGTTTTCATTGCCTGCAGCAAATGCACCCTTAGCGTAAATACTATAATAAGTATGCGTATAATAAATCCACCCCTGCATAGGTCCGCATATGCTAGAGATTACTCATCCCTGGTATGCACCACGAGATAAGCTCTGTTGCAGCATAAGCTGTATGAACTATGGTTTTGGAATAATTTATTTAATTTTAAGTAGTATTTTGAATAATTTTTCATGACATTTCATTTAATAAATTACATATCGCACCTGTACCTCTAAAGTCAGTCAACTCAAAATTTATAAATTTTCAGTAGAGGCAAAAAACGGTTTTTTTAATATTTACTATAAAATTTAAAAACAGTTGTTTCATTGTAAACAATTGCGAATAACAAGTATACAACAGTAGTTGTTTTTGCGATTTTTTCAGTGATCATCAAAAATAACAAGTTTTTTGGGTGCAACTCAAAATATGTCTTTTTAGTGGATTCTAAAGAAGCTACTCTTATAACACAAAGAGGGTTACAACTGCAAAAGACTAGAAAAATCGATGTAAGATTTTTACAGTGGATAGATATGACCACTGTGTATCTTTTTCTTGCAAAAAGTGAAAATTGAAAAATTTTGAGTTGACTCACTTTAGAGGTACAGGTGCGATATATAAGCTCGGATTTATATTAATATTTCTTATAAAAAATACAAGTTTTCGTCTAAAAATATTTGCAATTAATTCATTTTTAATACTATTTGGCATCATATTGTAAAGTCTTAATCCCTTATAATATAGTGATTTTTGCATTTCATTAGTATCTGCTAATTAGTATCTGAAATCCGTTGCATTCCTCAGGCTGTATGGTTGAACATCACCAACGTACCTTATTTGTTCGATCAAATATTCGGGTGCATCTCCATTCTTCATTTTCTGTATGAAATTTATTGTATTTAGTTCTAATCTTTCTGTATGAAATTTATTGTATTTAGTTCTAATCTTTGTTGTATATTCAGCCATTTCAGAGTGTCTAACATAAAATTTATAGAGGACAATCGACTTCATTTCAAAATTGTACGCATCGCCTTATTTTGTACTTTTTGTAGTCTTGTTATTTGCCGCTCTGAACAACGTGTGTATAACACAGTTGATACATATTCAAAATGTGGTTTAATTATTGTATCATATATGTTTATTGCAGTTGTAATTGATAGTTTATTTCTTATTCGTTTGAAAAATCCGATTTTTTTTTACCTATTTTTCTACATACATATTCAAGATGTTCCTTGAAATTTAAGTCTTTGTCTATTAAAAAACCCAGATATTTAATGTTGTTAACTTTTTCTATTATTACATTATTTATTTTGAATGTTATGTTAGTGTTCATATTTATTTCCATTAATTTCGTTTTACTTTCATTTAATTTTAGTTTATTCATTTTTATCCAATCATTGATATTAGACATATCCGTTGTTAAATTTTCATGACACATTTCTTCGGTTGCTGCTTCTGTAAAAATCAGAGTGTCTTCTGCATATATGTAGAACAATTTCGCATTTGTTTAAAACTTTTTCCATATCACTAATGTATACAATAAATAAAAGAGCTCCTAAAATTGAGCCTTGGGGTGCTGCAACATCATTTGCTCTTGCATTAGATTCAACATTATTAACTTTTATGCGGTTAGTTAAATATGATTTAAACCATTCAAATTCTTTATCTTGAATACCATACTTATGGAGTTTCTGCAGCAGGATACTTTTATCAATTGTTTCGAACGCACTCTTGAAGTCTAGGAATACTTTATTATTCCGCCAATACTTTATTATTCCTCCTCTTATATTTCCATCTATTAATAACACAGTTGACCGCTGTTTCACATGCATATCTCTTTCTAAAACCAGATTGATACTTTGGCAGTAACTTGTGTTGTTTCATATAGTATTCCAATTGATTTTTAATTATCTTTTCAATAATTTTTCACATGTTTTTAATGTGTTAATTGGACGGTATTCCTCACATTTGGTAGAACTTTTAAACTTTTTATATTGGTTTTATAAACTTTTTATATTGGTTTTTTAAACTTTTTATATCGATTCCTTCCAGTTGTTAGGGAAAACTCCATTTCTAAGCGACTTATTTATAATATTGAGCATAATATTGCCTGTTATGTTCCAATTATCTAAGATTGTTTTGTTTGATATTTTATTGTAGTCTGGTTTTTCTTATTTTTACATATCATTTTTAGTTCTTGTAAAGATATTGTACGAAATTTGAATTTTGAGTCTATCGTAGATATGTTATTGTTATATTGCACATTTTCAATGGAGCCTCTTATTTCCTTAATACTATTTACAAAATAATTATTAAAATTTTCTTATATTTGTCCTTATACTCTATTTGCTGAAATATCACAGTTTTTATCACATTTCGGGGTTTTCTTAGTACCAGTTGCTTTATTTTGCTCCACATTTCTTTCTGGTTATTTGTCTTGGTTATTTTATTGTTTATATAATTATTTTTTTCGTTTTCAATCTTAACTTTATATGTATTTCTTATTAATATATAACTATTCCAGGCAGCAATGGTGTTTTCAATAATTGCCTTCTGGTATTTAAGAACTTTCACTCTTTTCATATTCTGAGTTCGTTATTAAACCATTTTTTATTGTTGCTTTCATTTATTTTTCTTTTAATAGTCAATTTTTTTTTATTATATTTTCTGAAAACGTATCAAAATTGTAGACAACCATTCAAATCATTTATTTCATTACAAAAGCAACAACAACGGCGATGCAACGATCTCTTTTTTATAAGGGGTTACACCTTTACAACATGCTTCCCAGTAATATCAAATCTGAAAATAATACTAATGCATTTAAAAGGGGAATTGTACATTGTATAAAGAATAATATTATTCATCAGAGCTTTTGAAAATAATATTTTTTTTTCTTTAATTATATATAATTGTAAAGATTGTACTGTAAAGTATTTTAAATACTACTAATTTAAACTAAAAAAAAAAAATTACATTGTAGTATTGCACTTAGTTCATTATTAATATTATTTTTATTATATTAAAAAAATTTTATTTATTTAGTTTGTGTTTCCTGGTCTCTATTTTCGTATTTAATAAAAATGTCTATGGATTCATGATCCGCTATTTTATTATTATTTGTATTATTTTTTGCCGAATCCTTTCATTATTTATTATAATATAGTCTATTAAGGTTTTTGAGTTTTGTGTTATTCTGGTATATTCATTCATTATTTATTTTAAGCCATTATCATTTAGTATACTTTCCAATTTATTTTTATAAAAATCTTTAAACCAATCTATGTTGAAATCTCCAGCTATTATAATATCGCAATTTTTTTCACATAATTTTTTGAAAAATTCGGTGATCTATATACTATTACTATTATAAAAGAAGTTTTTACACATTTTGCCATATATGCACTAATCAAATAATTTGAGTCATTTACATCGTCTTTAATTTTATTTAAGTTCCATTCAATTGTTAGACGAATTTCATAAAATGCCCAAGTATAAGTAATTGTTCATTGTATTTTTTAAAAGTAGTAAATAGAATTAATATAGGAAAAAATGTAATATTCGCTTTTCAATTAATTGAAATAAAATAAAACAAAAAACTTAATTTGCTTTTTTGTACTGATCTCCAGTTAGAACAATGTGGTCATCCTACTTTGCATAAAATGAATGCTCAAGATAATTAAATAAAAATAATTATTTAAAAACATTAACAATTAAACTATTGTATTATCTTGTAGTATATTAATTAAACAAATAATATATGATAACAATGCATTCACTCGTATTTAAATAAAATCTAATATTTATACAAGCTTTAATGGCGTCTTAAAAAAAAGGAAATACAAAACTTCGTATCAGTTAATCAAACTAATTTTAACTGAAATCTTTAAATAACTCTGTCTTTTTGATACGTTTCATTCTGTGGTACATAGTTTCTAAAGATCTTCCCCTATGTTTGTAACTACCAAAATTTGTTGATCTTAAACTAAAATTTAAAGAAATCAATTCATTTTCGAAGGATTATCCAAAAAGGATTTGCAAAACTATATTTGAGTTATGTATGGTATGTACATTTCACAAAAGAAAAACTATATGTATTTTATTAACTATATAAATTTGAAACAATTCTGAGTTATGCCACGAAACATAAAACAAATCGTATTGACTATTTACAAGATTTGCGAGGGCTGTTTACTACCAAGAGCGAGATTTGTGTACAATACATGGGTAATAAAATGATTTGTTTATTCATACAAATGTATATGGTCTATTGTTATAAATTGATAAACTGAATCAATTTCTTACTTACATCAGTCATTGCAATGAACGGAGCACTAAACGATTGCATTTGATCACTGGGTTTTTTGCTGTTAAAAATCATGCGATGTGAAGTCAAATAAATGCGACCATTTTTGGACCCTTTAAAAGTGGGATCATCTTGACCAGAAAAATCCATGGAAACATTGTCGCTATGGAGTAAGATGCTGCAAAAAAATTTGAAGCATTAATGCTACTACATAAACGATAAAATCGAAAATAAAAATAATTTCACTGGAAAAATAGACGAAATAATCTCAACTACACATCCATACATATTTTCACACGTCATAGGATTAAAATGACAAAAACACAATTAGCGAATTGATTACTGTTTTATTTGTTTTGGTATTTTTCCAGTTGGACACACAAATGCATATTGTAGAATTTCATCATAGTTTTGTTGAAAATTTAAAACTTACTATTCTCCAGCATGAATTAAAACGCCGTTATTGGCATGAGCTGTGTTAACAGACATTTTTTTATAACTATTTTTATTTTTTGTTTTAAAAAACTATAAAAATTATTGTTGTGACTGCGTAGAAGAAAAATATTTCTAATAAGATTTTTTTCTCGAACTGTCAAAAAAGATGAATCACAAATGATTCATTTGTTAAAACATTAGTCTGGTAATTCTGAGATTATATTTTAGAAGCTATTAGTCCTCTGTGGATTGTACTTTTTAATAAAAAGAAGAAACTTATCTCCTTTGAGTGCAACACTGTGCTAGTTGCACGCGTCTGCAATAATTGCGCAACTTTTTTTTTTTTTTTTTGTGAAAAAGCGCATGATTTTTTCATCGCTCTTCAACATATGCAAGAAAGAGATAACATAGATGTACTCTTGCAGCTCTAAGAGTCACTGGAATTTGGGGGGTCGCCGCGTGCAAGTCACCAAGAGACAAAGAAGAAGAAAATTTGTAGATATTCTACAATTTGTAGTGTTCTTTTAGTTTTTGTTTCTTTTCGTAGAATAGACAGCAAAGAAAAAAAAAAACAGGCGTGCAACGAAAAAATTTGTTAAAATAGTGTTATGTATTGAATAGTTTGAAAAATATGTGTTGAATTATTAGTTTTACCGTACAAACTTTAAAATATGGCTTTCAATTACGCAAATTTAGGTCATCAGGCCTTAGAAAATCTGTGTAAGTGTTACACAAAGTGTATTTTTGCATTGTGTTTTCTCTTTTAAAACTTTCGCAAATTACAAATAAATAATGCTTATTATAAAATTTGTATTTTAATCTGTATGTATGATAGGTTTTCTAATGCAGTTTGTGTAATTTATTGTAATTTTGTAGTTTAAAAAAAAAAAAAAATTATGTTACGCCATTTTCTTTGTTCTACACAGTTTGCTTTGCGATGAAAATTTATCAGTTAATCTTTTATGCTTTAATGTTATTACAGTTTTTGTTGTGATTTGTACTTTCTCAACAATCGGTTTTGCTCAGCTGTTTTGATATTTTTTTTAAAGCTGATTAAATCAGTTGAGGCAATTAAACTTTTAAAACATAAGCCTGTAAATATTTTATCACATAAAAAATTAAATATTAAATTAGATGAATATTTAAGAAAAAAAAGCAGTCGGTTAGCAACCACCGACCTACATATGGGCAATTTGGCGATTTGTCCATTAATTAAATACTTTTAATTTTTATTTAAGCATAAACATAAATACGTAGAAAACCACCACAACCATCACTTGTAAAAACATTTTTTTAATCTGCTAAGCGCTTTGTTTTTTGGAAAAAAAAGGATTCGAAAATTTCGCTGTAGCTTTAGAATCAAAAACGATAAATTTAAAATAAAATTTGAAATTAAAGTGTAATTATTGCACTATCGAAAAAAATGCAAAAAAGCAAATATATTTTAATATATTTTTTTTTTAATTTAAAATTTGGTTTTTGTCTTTCATGAAATTCCATAAAAGTTGAGATATATCTAAGGGTAGGAAATTTACCGATATTTTAAAAACCGGTAATTCTGAAAAAAAAAACCTATTACCGGCTTATCGCAAATTTACCGTTTTTTTTTTTTTTTTTTTTTTTTTGTTAAAACTAAATATTATTTATTTATTTTATTTATTCAATAGTTTTCCAAGCCCTTAGGGCCTATAAACTAGAAATATAATATTGCATCAGGGTAAAATCTTAAAACTAATACAATTTATATTAATTGAAAATTCAAAAATATTTAAAAAATACCAATACTTCAATTGTGTATACTCCTCATATGCACAAAAAATCAAGACCAAAAAAATTAAAAATAATACTAATAAA
Source organism: Cordilura impudica (assembly GCA_963682025.1). Taxonomy (NCBI): domain Eukaryota; kingdom Metazoa; phylum Arthropoda; class Insecta; order Diptera; family Scathophagidae; genus Cordilura; species Cordilura impudica. The sequence goes on from OY821519.1 coordinate 186,329,379, forward strand.
ATTAAATAAGATAAAAGGGAAAATGGTGACAGCAACTGATCATATAAAGAGCCACATGATGTCTGTAAGGCCAACAATATGAAAAGCATATTGTAGGAAAGCGGCCCGGTTAGCTCAATCGAAATTCCATATTTTGGTTTATTATTTGAAGAAGACGGACAAACGCTCGACCAGGATTCACTTTTCTTAATCAGAGGCCATAAATTCTTCAACTGTGAAAAAGAAAAATTATTCTCAACATTTTATTTTAGGAATTAAAAAAATGATTTCGATCGAAAAATTTCGATAACGAATGCATTGATTTGGCTCCAGTACTCTGATTAATTGCTGCGAAAAGTTAAAGTCAATGAAGGATTAAAAACACACATAGGCCAAAATGTAAAAAATTTTGAGGCCAAAAACACAACACGGAAATTTAAATCACGTTTTATAAAAAAAAGCTCTCTTTGTACATAATGAACTATAAAACGTATGTAGTGGCAGATTTTTGGCAGCTTTCGAGTCAATATTTTTTTTTTTGCTAAATATTGACGATAAGTTTAGGATCTAAGAGTAGAGCAAGCAATGAGCAGTTGCGGCAATTGAAGCAAGTGAGTTGTTACAACTGACTATATAAATACCGAAATTAATATTTGAGAGTTTTTCCAAAAAAGATTCCTTCCTTTCATAAGCCACATAATGTGTCCACATATATTTCGCCCGATTTGGCATCCTGTCACTACGGTAATAAAGCTCGTGAAGAGAGAGTTGAAGAGCACAAAAAGGTGTCCCTTAATGAGGAAGATTATAAACGGAGATGTACTGCGTGTTCCAAAAAGTGACAGAAACCGCTATAAAAGTGTTTTTTTAATTGTTTATTTAATTAATATGAAAGATATAATTACAAACTCCAAATAAACAAAAAGTATAAATATAACTTATTTTATATACAAAGTCCCATTTTAGCTAGCTCTCAAGTATAATATTTATTTAATAGTAATGTTATTTTTTTCTATCACTTATAAATAAATACAAGGTAGCATGTAAATATAAGATTAAATGTAAGTAAAAAGGCTAACAAAAACTTACTTCTATGTTGGCTAGGATAAAAAAATAAGGTCAAGGTTTAAAAGTGTTGAATTGGGAATTGTCTTATAAAATAATTTATTAAATGAAGAAATAAAATTTCCTAGAATTCGCACTCAAATTTCCAGGGCTGGTATTGTATAAATACCTGAAATGGACAGTTCTGTTTTTGAAGAACTAAAATAAAACAAGAAAGAGTATTAAATTCGGCTGTGGTGAATCTTTGATACCCTCTGCATTATTATAACCACGGTTATTAACACTAAGAAGAGAAAAAAGGCTAGATTTCACATTATCATGGCTAGATTTTTTACAGTGCTGTTTAACATTATTTTTATTTTTTTTAAGACAATTACAAAAATTTTAGCTATTTTCGTGCTTTTTTTATTTGAAAGCAATTGTTAAATGCAATCATCATAAATGTAAATACATATGTATGTCCATTAGGGTGGCCCTTCATTATATGGAGGGGAAAAAAGTCTTCGAATATAAAGTCTCACCCCCCAGAAATATGCGAATAGCAAAAAACTGAGAAATACAAAGTTTTAGGTCAATCAAAAAAAAATTTAGAGGTGCCTCAACGCGACTGAAAATTTCAAGTGTGTTTATATGGGGAAAATATGACTTTTTTTCGATATCAGTACTAAATTATCTTTCCTATATAACTTCAAAATCGAATAAAAACTCACCAAGAAAATGACAAATGCTCCAGACCACTTTTTTGCCAAAAAACTCTAGGTCATGAAATGTGATGATCATTTTTTCAACTTTAACAAATTGATTAAAGCCAAAATTTTTTTTTGGTCTCTATACCCATAAGTACTCAGATATGAAGTATTGATTTATTACCACGTTGTTAACCTATTGCGAAATGAGACCAAAAATGGAAAATTTTTTTGATAAAATTTTAAAAACTCCTTTTTAAGTTTTAAAAAATTTTCTTAAACAAAATTTCAAAAAATGGATCTGGCACTTTAAAGTTTTATTAAATATATGTTAGAGATTAACTGTGTAAATTTTCAAGTAAATTCCTGTGCCAGAATTTTTTTTTGCGGAGATCGAGAGAAATAATTTTTTTGTGAAATATTCATTAAAGGTACTCTTTCTAAATACTTTGTATCAAAGATTTGTCAGTTTTCTACTTTCAAATGTTATATTTTATACAATTTTTTGGAACTAAGACCAATTCTGGACCAACTATAATTTTCTTACTTGTTTTCTTTAGAAAATGTACTTTCAAATGAAAATGTTCCAGTTGAAAAGTATCAGTTTTCCCATTTTTTTGGCCGTTTCCTCTCATCGGATGTTTCTATCTGTAGTGAAATCCACGAACTACATTTTTTATTCGTTTGTTTAGAAAATACAATATATACACTTTTTCCCCATTTTGGCCGTTTTTCCTCCCCTAGACGTTAGAATTAGCAATTAATTCATCCGTGACTGATGCCCACGTATTCGGTGGAGTGTGTGTAACAAAATATGTAGATTAATATGTTAAGAAGATGCGAAAAGGTACCACTTCCCCTTTTTGTCCGTTTTTACGTTCCTTCATATCCGAATTTCCATAAGCTTTCCTCGCATCTAGTGGAATTCACATAATATATTCCATATTTCTAGATTTGTTTGCTTAGAAGATAGCAAATGTTCAATTTTTCCCCTTTTTGGCCGTTTTTTCTCCCCGAGACGTTAGAATTATCAATAAATTCATCCTTGACTGCTGCCCACGTATTCAGTGGAGTCGGTGTATCAAAATTCATATACCTATATATATAATATAATACGTGAATGTAAAAGGAGAAGCTGATACTGATAAAATTTATGTTTAATCTGTCTTAAAAATATATTAAATTAAATGAAATAAAATATTTATAATAATTCGTTACACCCCTGTTATTGCGAATGATTTAAATTATATATCAGAAGCTCTGTGTTGAATTGTGAATTGCTTAAATTTATTAACATACCTTTAGGCTCATTTAAAAAATTCATAAATTTATATACATATATAGATTAAAAAAACATTGAAAGACAAAAATTGAATGAAAAATAATATTTCTGTTTAATATAATATAGTTTATGGGGTCGACTTTATTTCCATGACTTACAAACGGATTGACAAACTGGTATATCCTCTGTACAGTGGTGTGTATGGTATAAAAGTATTATCTTAAATTACATAGATCTTCGATTTTTAACACACCACAAATTATTTAACTTTGGCAAAACTCTTCAAGAAAAGTAAACATCTTAATCTAAATACTTGAACCAACAATCGATAAATTTTATAAAAGTTAAATTTTATATTAATCGCCACTTTTCGTACAATTTGCGCTGACTCCTTACTTCGTATTTTTTCTCTTTGTTTTTTGTTAATCTCACTCTATTAAAATTCTATTTGTTTGTCTTCCTTTGTAATTATTATTAGTATTATTATTATTCGAGCTCATTTGGTCTAGTTAACCGTTGCCTTGAGTTTATATTTTATAAATTAACTTTGTAAAATATGTTGGATATAAATAAATAATTTTAAGAAGAACAAAATTGTATACTCCGTGAAAGAAAATTCCTTTGTTTCTCTTTTTAACTTGTACAGTTATATTATTATTTTACTCTCTCCACAGTGCCATTTTTCAATACATTGGCTAATGCAGCTTCTATGACACCCCAAAACAACTTCCTGAATCATTTAGCAGCCAACATAAACAATACTTCGACAACTTTGCCATCTGCTTCTGTCATTTCGGCTTTATCCAGTATTCAAACCACAACTGCAACAACTAGTAATTTTAGTTCCACAAAAGATTCATCAAAAACATCTCGACGTAACCCAGAGCCACCACCTCCACCTAGATTAAGTTCACCTAGTCCAACACGACGACATTTGAAACCAAATCAAGGGACAGCTCCGATGGATTTGGAAAATGATTTAGACGATACACCTCAGACTGCTGCATCTTCATCTGTATCGACAACTCTTAGTGAATCTGCAGCAAAGACGTCAACAGATAAAATGCCATTGAATATGGCAGATGCTAATTTATATTTCAATAGCTTAATGGCCAGTCAAATGTGTGGAAATCCAGGTTTTATGTTTTTTCCAACAAATGCAACAGCAAGTTCTACGACAGGCAATACAATGATGGATCCATCAGCCATGATGGCTGCTATGCAACAAATGCAACAATATGGTGGTTACGGTAGCGGAACTTTAACTGATGCCACATCCGCTACAGATCCCAATAAATTAGGACTAAATTCAACAGGTTTGCAAATTTTGAAAATACAAATTTGCTTTACAACTAAATAAATTTTTTTTTTCAGAAAACTATAATAACCCTACTGCTGCTGCGAAAGAAGTAATTAAAACTAAAAGTTGTATGCTTTTACCTCCTAATCCTAATGCCCCACCGCCAACCATACGGGAAAGGCCACCAGGATGTCGTACAGTTTTCGTGGGAGGTCTACCGGAAACTATTACTGAGGAAATTGTACGTGAAATCTTTGAAAGTTGTGGTGACATCTGCACACTACGCATGTCTAAGAAAAACTTCTGTCATATACGATTTCGTCAAGAAGAATCTATAGATCGTGCCATCTATTTGAGTGGTTATCGTGTACGTCTTAACGATACCAATGATCAAGCAAATTTCGGTCGCCTTCATGTTGATTATGCTCAAGCTAGAGATGATCAATATGATTATGAATGCAGACAACGTCAATTGCAACGTGAACAAAGGCATCGGGAACGTATGTCTTTGGATCGTTTACGTTCTCAATCACCTCCTCCCATACCACACTATACCGATCATGAGGCCACTATGGTGGCAGATAGTCTACGTAGTAATGAGACCTTTGTGAAGGCTGTACAAACTATAACCATCTGGTTGGAGCGAGGTGATTGCACAAAACGCAATGCCAATGTTTTTTATTCAATGATGCAAAGTACTCATGCGCATGTTAGACGTTTAACAAGCGATAAACAGCAATTGGACGAAGACTTACGAAAAGCTCGTGAAACATTTCGTAAACAAATGTTAACCATGTCGGCACAGTGTAAGTTTATTACTTAACATTTTAGTTTTAGATTCGAAAATGTTTTTTTTTTTTTTTGTTGTTGCTTGTTACACTGTGTGCTTGTGAGATGTAATGGTAGTGAATGCAATGGGACTGAGAGTGATTCTGATGATAAGAGTAGTTTCTAGCTATTTTTTTTTTAACAAAGAGATTACGCTTTTGAAATTGGTTTGTGGTTTTATTTTAAACTATTATATAACTTTATGAACAGATATTTTCATATAACTCTCAAAATATTTTACAATCACAGTTAAAAGTCTCTTAATCAACTCGATAAACACGCAGTGAGGGCTAAACTTCTCAGATGAATATTAAATGTTAGAATGTAATCTTCTAGCTTTAATTTTAGACCACATCGAGTTTATTCGTTCTAAGTTATTGAAAAATTTAAAAAACCGCTAATTCTAATTTATAGAAATGCATAATCTGTCGGTTTAGAGTTGCATTACATAGGATGCTGCCTAAAATTTTATAGGCCTTAATTTTAATTAATCCTCTTGTTTTCAGTGGGCTTAAACTTTTAATTTTTCATTTCAATTTAAGAAACAAATAATTATGAGGTTTATATAAAAATTATTGAGTTCAATTTTATTACCACAAAACAAATTCAAATAGTGTCATAACCAGTTAACCAAATCTTTAAAGTAATAGTTTTTACATACATCAGCATAATATTTCTTTTCTTTGAAAAGGAAAACAAACCTTTAGGACTTATATAAAATTATATTTCTTAACAATAGAACTACTATTTTTGGTCAAAAAGATTTGCTCTTATTACAAAAAATCAATGAAAACTAGAAAAGGTAAAATGTAAAAAAATCTCATTGTAAGAAAATTAAAATCAAACTCAATTTCTAAAAACAGGGGTGGCCAACCAATAGCCACTATGAAAAAGGTTTGTACCACGTAATTTTTTCTGGAAATGCTCCTCAATATATTTGGGTAATATATACAAAATTTTTAAACAAAAAAAAAAATATATATATAATGGTCAGACTCTTACGTGTGGATTTTTTTTATTATGAAAAATCAAAAATAAAACAAAAATTATATAGGTAACACTTACACCTATTAAAGCAAACAGAAATGGTTTTTGTATCAAAAAGTACATTTAGTTGTACGACTTACTAATTAGTACTCAAAATAAAACAAAATAAACTATTTTATGTTTAGTTAATACTTTTTAATTTATTTAGTTTCTAGCTCCTACTAATTTACTCGTACTTATTTATTCCTTTTCTTAAGTTTGTTTTTTGTTTTTTTTTTCAAATATAATTTTTCAATATTATACATTATTTACTATTATTGCCTATTATATGATATACTATATATAAATATATATATATATATATATATTCAGTCACTCAGATTGAAAAAGTGTTTAATGCTGCTAGTCACAAGAAGGTTTGGGACCATTTCACCAAAGCCCAAAGAAAAAACATCGATCAGTGGAAGAAATTGGCAACGGTATGTATTGTTTTAACCGCAGGAAACTGTAAGCTTTACTCTCAAACATTTATTAATATTATTAATTGTTCATTAAACATTTTATGTGATGCTTATATTCATTATTTTTAGTTGTTGTTTAGTGTGCCTGTCTAATGTATAAATAAATATGTTTTGCAATTAATTTTTATGGCTGGCTGGTATAAAGCATGGACACGAATTTTCTTACATTCATTACATTACTTTTACGATTTTCTGTACCGTTTCTATTGGAATTTATTATAATGAGAGATCATTTGGGGTTAAATAAAGCCGCAGCGTGATTTAATATTTCATTAGATAAATTTCTATTCATTAATTAATTTCAAAAACCTGATTGAATATTTTTCTAACACAAAATACTTATAATGTTTTTTGAACGGTTATAATTAATGAATTGTTCAACACCTCTTCTCAATTTGTAATTAAGGCCAATAATTTTTAATGTTTTATAACGGCTTTAATGAAAGTTCTGCTAGGAAAAAAATTAATTTTTATGAGCTTTCATAAAAATTTTGATATTAAAAACTGTAATCGTTGGAAAACCAAATTCCAGTTTTTTTTTGTTGGTTATTATAAGATGTCACAGGATGGTATTCTTTAATCATCACAATTAAGGGTTAATTAAAATACTCAAAATTTGCCCTCTTTAAGTCTTAGGGAATTTTTATTTTATAAAAATAAAATATGGCAATAATAGATTTTTGTAAAAGAATTTTGATAAAACTTGTTGATAATTTTATTATTTTCTATAAAAAAAATCTTACTTTCGATCTTCATCATTTTAATGATTGAGTTGGAACTTAATCAGGCGCAAGATCAAATGTTTTTACTTTAAATAAAGCAAACAACATGGGCACAGTTGTTTCAAAAAATTGATCTATATTCTGCATGACAGGTTATACAAATGTTTCGGGTCGAGTTACCAACCCTGATCAGTAACCAAAAGCAGTAGATAGTTTGTTTGTTAAAAAGTTTAATTCATATACCTTTGCCATGAAACCAATGCAATGAGAATCCACACAAAGAGTTATACTATTTAACCTTTCCCAATATAACAAACTAAAATATGTATAAAACAACTGTGAAACAAATATGTTTTGTATATGAGTACACATTGCATACTACAATATACGTGTTTGTTTTTGGCTTGAAAAAAACAAGAAAAACGATTTTTTTTAGCTAAATTAACATTTAGCGTTAACGGCGTATTTTCAATTTTATTATTTTCTATAAAAATAAAAAAAAACCTTATTTTTCGATCTTTATCAGTTAATGCTTGAGTTAGAACTTAATCAGGCTCAAGATCAAATGTTTTTACTTTAAATAAAACAAAAAACATTGGCACAAAACGTGTCACCCCCATACAAAACAAATATTTAATTTCTTATATGTGGAGTACTGTAATAGTGAAAGCCTTGGGACTTTGTCTGAGTTCATGAGTTATTGATGAGAGTAGTTGACCAAAAAATGGGCGGGATCAGGCCAATGGGCGTGGCACCTCCTATTAAAAGAAATATGAAGTACCATGAAAATGACAGTCTTGAAACTTTTGACAAGTACATTAATAACCAATGTAAGTAGTCGTGGAAAATATGGCCGGAATCGCCAAATTCAAAAATCGCCAAAATCGAAAAATCGCGAATAACAAGAATCGCCACAATCAAAAATCATCTAAATCAAAAATTGCCAAAAACGAAAATCGCGAATAACAAAAATCGCCAAAAACAAAAATTGCCAGAACCGAAAATCGAGAATAAAAAAACAAAAATCGCCAAAAAAATCACAAAATATAAAAATCGTCAAAGTCAAAAATCGCCAAAATCATAAATCGCGAATAACAAAAATTCGTCAAAAACAAAAACTGCCAGAACCGAAAATCGAAATTTAAATCGAAAAAAAAGAAAATAAAATTGCCAAAATCAAAAATTACGAAAGCCGAAAATCGAATAACAAAAACCGCTAAAATCAAAAATCGCCTACAACGAAAATCACGAACAGCAAAAATCACCAAAATCGAATCACGCCAAAATCAAAAATTTCCTAAACCGAAAATGCGAATAACACAAATCGCAACAAAAAACATGCCAAACTCAAAAATCTCCAAAACCGTTAATCGGGAATAACAAAAATCGCCAAAAAACAAAAATTGCCAGAACCGAAAATCGAAAATAACAAAATTCGCCAAAACCAAAAATCACAAAATATAAAAATTCGCCATAACCGAAAATTGCGAATAACAAAAGTTGTCAAAAACAAAAATTGCCGAATCGAAAATGGAACCGAATAAAAAAATCCAAAACATCATCAAAAATTAAAATAGCAACAAAAAACATCAAAATCAAAAATCGCCAAAACCGAAAATCGCCAATAACAAAAATCGCCAAAATCAAAAATCACCAAAATAAAAAATCGCAAAGAAACAATAATCCCCAAGGTCAAAAATTGCCAAAAACCGAAAGTCACGAATAATAAAAATCGCCAAAAACAAAAATTGCCAAAACGGAACATCGGGAATAACAAAAATCGCCAAAATCATAAATCGCAAAAAAATACTCGCTAAAGTAAAAAATCGACAAAATCAAAAATGGCCAAAATTTTCTACAAAATATTTTCGTAGTATTTTTATTTCGTTACGATGGGTGTAGCGAAGCGCATCGGGTTACAGCTAGTTTAATATACAAACTAAAAGCGAAAGTTTATGTAACATAACCAGAAAGTATGCAGAATTTCAATTGATATTTTCTGAAATACATTCGATAATTTCTGAAATACATTTGATGTTTCCTGAAATACATTTGATATTTTCTAAAATACATTTGATAATTTATGAAATACAATTGATGTTTTCTGAAATACATTTGACACTTTCTGAAATACAATTGATACTTTCTGAAACACAATTGATACTTTCTGAAAATCAATTGACGTTTTCTGAAATGCAATTGGAAAATTTGTAGTAATTGATCATTGTTAAATCGTTTATGCTTTTACTCGTAGTTTGTAGTTTTAGTTTCATAAACTTGTACAATTCTCTAGTGATGTTGTAAAAATTAAACTATCTTCGTTTTAAATGTAAAAAAAATCGTTTCCATGGTTTCGTTATTGTAGCTTGTAAATATTATTATTTTTTGCAATAAACAATATCTAATTTGTTTAAATGGATTTTCGTTAATATTATTGATTAATGGTGAAATAAATTCGACAACATTTGCATTTGTAAATATAAAATATTAGAAACTAAGCTACATATATGGATATTAATCGTTGTTATTAATCATTTAAATTCAATAACGTTAAATACTTTTGATATATGTAAAATAAAAATATTATATATTTTAAATTTAAAAATATACAATTAATCAAAAAAGTAATAGTTTTGTAGCTAACCTTTTGTTTTTCATTTAACTTGTAGCTGTAATTAAAGCATTTTTGGGTTTTTCAAAAATAAATGATGTTTGATTAGTTTAACAACTTCCTTTGCAACTAATAAGTTATCATTAATTTTATTATAATTTTTTTTGATGTGATGCAACGACGTTTGTATGAGTATGTAAGCAAAATTTACTACAAATACAGATAATTTCTCATGTTCATGATTTTTTTTATCATTGTCATCTACAACTGCAAATAATTACAAATTTTAATATACGAGTATACATACATATGTACATATAAATAAAAATACGAATGAATCTCGTGAGCTGTTGCGACATTAATAATTTATTGTTTTTCTTAGAAATCTACACCAAATATTTTATTTTGTATACTACGCTTGCTGGTCATTTACGACTATTCGTATTAATGACTTATGGACCATAGTTCTCTTGATAATAATATATGGACTCACAGAGTTTAAAAACTTTTGTTTTTATAGTGCTTCATATATTAACTTTGAACGGGAGGTGCCACGTTCACTGTTCCGATATTTTTGGCACCGCTACTAACATTGATAGCAAATGAACTCACAGAAAGTTTTAAGACTTTTGCTATTATACTATTCTAAATACATATATGATGATAAAAATGTATGCAGATGACACTGCAATTATTGCTGCAAATGCTTCTTCGTTATTTGTCCAAACTGAGCTAGATTTGCTTGGATACAAAAAATGTAACATGAAAGTAAATACTCAAAAATCGAATAAGTAACTTTTGAACTTAGACACGGTGACAGTCCTCCAGTTAGTATTAACGTAAATACCATTGCAAAGTGTTATCTCGGTATGGTCTGGAATGCGCATATTAAAAAGAAGCAGGAACAACATAAAAGTCTCCTCAAATTAATATTCTTAACAAATTGAAAATATACAAAGTAATACTGAAGCCAACCCAGACTTACGGTGTGGAGCACTGCGAACCAATCGAATGTTGATATTTTGAAAGATAAAACACATAGGTTGATTACTAATACATCATGGTACCTCACTAACATGTCCATTCAAAGAGATTTTTCGATGTTTCCAGTTAGAGAAGAAGTCAAAAAACTAGTAATAGATAGGCTCAACAACCCTGTGGCTACTTCATTGATAGACAGCACTAATGAAATTAGACACTTAAAGCGCGAGCATGTACTGGATCTACCATTTATAAACTAATACCCCCCGTCCTCCCCCCATATTCAACCATAGATAAAAAATTTAAACCGTAATAGCTACCAAAAATTTTTGAATAACTGCTGTAAATACTTTCATTTATAAATACTAGCAAATTCCAGCTCTCGAAATTCGAGCGCAAATTCTAGGAAATTTTATTTTTTCATTAACTAAAAACCCAAAAAGTATGCTAATCAATTATAGCCAATCCACAAATCAAGGCCTGTATGTAGCTTGCTAAGGAATCAAAAACTTCATATAAAAAAACCCTTCAGAAATGCTTAAGGAATTTTTCTGTCAAAAAATTTCTTTTGATAGTCTGCAGCTTTTTAAAAAAGTATTGTTTTTACTACTTTTTTTTGACGTAAATTAAGTTAGGCAACCCAGGCTTTGAGCAGGAATATCAAATTTTTCGTTCTTTCTGAACGGAATTTTGACAGGTGAGGTAGGTATAAACAAAATGTAATATGCTAAAAAAATTAAAAGTTATTTTTCAAACATGGCAAAAAACGAACAAAATTCGGCAAAAAAAAAACAAGAAGCGGATGCGTAATTTTGATACTGAGCTTAAAAAGCGTTTAAGGTGCTATTACACGATGTGTTTTTTACATATGTACTGTCACTTTTTTTATTCATATGAAATTCCTCATGTCTGTCAAAATTGTCTTTTACATACGATTCATAATTTTTGTCTCACACGTGCATATGTATTTCCGTATGACATAACCTCTAAATGAAACAACAGCTGATTTAATTTGTGAATTTACAAAAATTTATTGTTAAAAAAAAGTTATATAGTTTTAATTGTTAATTAATATTAAACAATTTATTTTTCTTTCAATATTAATCTTTATAATTTACTCTGTTTTTCTTTCGCCACAAGCAGTGTTGTATTTTCATATGTTTGTCTTGGCAAAATAGAACGTGTTCTAATTGAAAAATGTACATGTGACTTTCCTCATGTATTGTACATAAACAATGTTTCATATGTATCACACGATTTGTACAATTTGTTGTGGGAAAATTTGACAGTACATATGTAAAAAACACATCATGTAATAGCACCTTTAGCAGGCCAAATAAAGCAGAATTGATTTGTTTTCAATTTCACAATTCTTAATAATTGACAGAAAACAGCTGATTGCTAGCGTTGTACTGAAAGGTACTTTTGTGCTTTTTTTTCTTTAAGAAATATATGAAAATTTTCTGTTAAGATTCCTTAACAAGCTGCGTACAGCTCTTCAAACAAAAAACAAATTCATTTTTATTACAAACACGTTAACAAATTTAATAAACACACACATAGCATTGTATAATTTTAGGTATATCTTAATAGCAACTTTAAATGCAATTTACTCAAAATAAAGGAAAAAATTAAAAATCTGTAAATCTGCAAAACGGCTTAAAATAAGTACCTTTCAAATAATATTCGTTTGGTCAAAATCGGGATAAAACGATAGAACAAAACATCAGTCACAAGAAAACGTCTAGCCTATTAATATTATAGATTAATCTTTAAATAATAACCAATATGTATTGTAATTCTTATGGTATGTAACTACATATCCCATGTGATTTAAAATTAAATTTAACAAATTTGTTTATTGTCTTCGGATAGATTGTAAATAATGAATAGATTTAAAACAAAAGAAAAAAGTATAGCTCTTAGAATTAAAAAATGTTGAATCTTTTATAAAACTATTCGACATAAAAAATAAAATAGCTTCGCTGGGGCACATGGGCACTTTTGAAACGTTCAAGTGGGGCTTCGTACAAAAATGGTTGCGACACATTAAGTTAAACATTAAACAAACAAAAAAAAAATTATTCAGACGTAAATTTAAGGCGAAAGTGACTTTAAAACACTCTGTTAACAAATGTTTTTTATAAGACAAAAGCATGGCTTCGGTCGCTGTCTATGGGCGGACTTGCTACACTGTGTAGATTTGTAATCTAAATAGCGCTTAAGGTGCTATTACATGATGTGTTTTTTACATATGTACTGTCAAATTTTCCCACAACAAAAGTTGTACACATCGTGTGATACATATGAAACATTGTTTATGTACAATACATGAGGAAAGTCACATGTACATTTTTCAATTAGAACAGGTTCTATTTTTGCATGACAAACATATGAAAATACAACACTGCTTGTGGCGAAAGAAAAACAGAGTAAATTTTAAAGATTAATATTGAAAGAAAAATAAATTGTTTAGTATTATTTAACAATTAAAAAATATATAACCTTTTTTTTAACAATAAATTTTTTTAAATTCACAAATTAAATCAGCTGTTGTTTACATTTAGAGGTTATCTCATACGGAAATGCATATGCACGTGTGATAGCAAAAATTATGAATCGTATGTAAAAGACAATTTTGACAGACATGAGGAATTTCATATGGATAAAAAAGTGACAGTACATATATAAAAAACATTTCGTGTAATAGCACCTTTACCCCCCATTCTCACATCACACTGAAATTGTAAAATCGTTGTGTACGTATTATCAACGAAAAATTGTTCGAATTAGTCGAATCCATCGCCATTAAATTTTATGCTGACACATCTGATTGCAATCTCATTTTTAAAATGTTGTCCAAGCGTAAACTTGAAAAAATTTGTATACTTCTCTCTCTTATTTTATTTTAAGTAGAGTTACCGAGTTTATTATACAGGCACATGTTTGAGGGAAAATGTTTTCATTTATTATTATTAGTATTATTTTAATAATAGTTAATAATATTTATGCTCTATAATTAACAAACTTGCGTTTTTGTATGCGCATTTCAAAAAATAAATCATTATAATAGATTTAACAAGATAAAACTTTAATTACAATTTTACAGAATCCAGTAAATTTGCATTAAATTTATAATAGGGTAACATTAATCATCGTTAGTTTCTGCCACTACTCGCACGAAAAATTTGGTGCCATTAGTCTGAGTTCACACAAGGCAATTTTTGTTGCGCAATTCTTGAGTTTGTAGATGTTTGCGGTGAGGGGAATAAAAAGGGAAAAATAATTGCCGGTTTTCGGCTATTTCAAGCAATTCTCTCATTTGTTTTTTTTTTTTGTTGAATATTTGACATTTCTTTTCATTCGGTGTTTCGCTTCATGGTGTGAATAATTCGTAATTATTGTTTACTTTATTAAAATGGCCTTTAAATGGAATTTTTTTCTTTTGAATTCATTTTTCAACAAAACCATTTAAATTAATTTATGTATGTATGTATTTAATTTTATTATTGTTCTTTACGACTAGAGCACAAATGTCAAATTATAAGAAAATAAAAACAAGTAAGAGTGTTAAATTCGGCTATGCCGAATCTTTGATACCCTCCACCTGGGTTTTACGTTTACATTAATATCTGGACTTCTTGCACTATTTGTAACAAATGTATATAAAATATTTGAATATGTAAACACTTTGATAAACCTATTACTGAATTATTACAACAAATGCTCTGAATTTTCAGCATTTTATAGAGGTGTCTACATATTTTAGGTCATAAATTGGCACAATGACTCCCGATTTATCCTATTTTAAATACTAACCTGTTCCAGATAATTACAAACAATATTAAGTTTAACCAGGTAAATGGTTTATTTTGTAATTTTCTTTTTAATTTAAATTTTTTAATATAAAGGTGCATTTTATTTTTTACAATCCTTTTCAATTTTCCAGACCTATTAGTATAGGGCACATTTGTGAGTCCGCATAGATCAACTTTCAACTCTTACTTCTTTTTATTGTATTAAATCTATTTTTGTGTCTTTAAATTAATTAAGATAATTAAGATGCAAATATTTAACAAACTGTTTTTTTTTTAGTTAATATCTGAACATTTTACTGATACAAGGCAAAACTAAAACTGCCAAAAATTTCAGTCAAAACTATTTTGAATGTATTTGTTAAATATGGCATAATTTTTTTCAATTTTAAATTTTAAAGTCTTTTTAAGTCTGGTAATAACTCTATAATATGAAGGAAGTAAATATGTGGATTCTTTAATAACAATGACAAGTATAAAACACTTTTTAGTGTATAACATTAAAATATTATAAATTTGAACATAATTAATTTTAGAAACATAATTAATTTTAGAAAAATGTACGATTCGTTTTTCGATGATGCTGAAAACACATCAAAGAAATACAGAACATAAAGATTTTGCTTCAGTTAGTTGAGAGACGAGAAGCTAATGGATGGTTGGAGCAGGTCAAAGGTGACGACTATAAATGCAAATGCAAGGCTTTTGAAAATATATTAAAATGCGATAAATCAGATCTAAGTATATATGCTTACAACCACTGTTATAAAAAATCTTTTAAAACCATAATTTAAAATTGTAAAGATGCTAAATTCCAAAAAAAGATGCTTAAACGTACTGGATGCTAAATTTTTTTTTCAAATTTCATTACCTTTATACTGAAAAATTATATACTTATTAATAAATTCTTTGGTTTTTAAATCGAAAAATTAATACAAAACATATGTTTCGATTTATATTTTTTAAATTTTAATTAAAATTATTTTGGATTTCATCTGAAATTTTTATTAACATCAAATTGAGTTTATTTTAAATATTTTTAATTTTAGAGGGATTTTTTTTTATTTAAAATATAACAGAAATTACATTAATTTTAGAGGGATTTTTTTTTATTTAAAATATAACAGAAATTACATTATCAAAAGATACGATTATATTAGAATAATTGGTTTATGGAATCTAACATTTCTGTGATGTCTTCATCTTCAAGTTCTTCTTGGCTCTGATATTTTTCTGACGATCGACTCTTATCAACGACATCGCTCGGTATATTGTAGGTGTAACAGCACCGATTTTTCAATTTCAATCCTTTTATACGTATTACAGAACATAACAACTCGGATTTTATTCTGTTCGAAGTTTGCTTTTCACTAAAGCCATTAAACTAAACAAACGTTCAACTTCGGCTTTTGAGAAAGACAAAACTAATATAGACAATACAAATATTGATAACTCCTAAAATGGATTTTCGCCAATAGAATTTTTCAATCCATAAAGAGGTTGTATTCAGTGTGGTATCCCAGTTTTGTTCTGTGATATAACTCCATTGGATTTGAATTTTTTCTGTTTCAGATGATATAAATTTAAACTCTTCTAATATATTGTTTATCTGTTCTTTTTCCCGATTTAATGTGTTTTGTATTGAAAATTTTGCATTTTTTTAATACAATAATATTTTTTGGCAATCGACTTTCTAATTCATTAAAAACTGTTGTTGGTGTTTACATTCTTCTATTTCAAAATGTTTTGTTATATTTGTTGAAAGAAACGAGCAGAGTGGTAAAGGTGCTATTACATGATGTGTTTTTTACACATGTACTGTCAAATTTTCCCACAACAAAAGTTGTACACATCGTGTGATACATATAAAACATTGTTTATGTACAATACATGAGAAAAGTCACATGTACATTTTTCAATTAGAACAGGTTCTATTTTTGCATGACAAACAAGTGAAAATACAACACTGCTTGTGGCGAAAGAAAAACAGAGTACATTTTAAAGATTAATATTGAAAGAAAAATAAATTGTTTAGTATTAATTAACAATTAAAAAATACATAACCTTTTTTTTAACAAAAAATTTTTGTAAATTCACAAATTAAATCAGCTGTTGTTTACATTTAGAGGTTATGTCATACGGAAATACATACGCACGTGTGATAGCAAAAATTATGAATCGTATGTAAAAAGACAATTTTGACAGACATGAAGAATTTCATGTGGATAAAAAAAGTGACAGTACATATGTAAAAAACATTTCGTGTAATAGCACCTTAAAAGGAGTAGTACACAAAATTACTGTACTACACTTTGAGAAATAAAAACATATCAATACCATTAAAATTATATATTCAAAAATAATGAAAAAAAAAAAATATCAAAAAAAAGATGCTAAAAGCAACTTTTTATTAATAAAAGATTCTAAGTTAGCATCTAGCATCTTTTGATAAATTTTGGATGCTAAACGACAAAAAAAGTTGCTAAATCTAGCAACTAAAAAGCTAAAACGGCAACACTGAAAACCAAGAACAAATATTCTGTTTGAGTTGTAACATCTCATTTGCAAGCCATTTTAATTAAGCTGCGTTCACACTTGTGTTTTGCTTGTGTTTTTCTTATTGTTTTAGCACGTGCAATTTGTACACATAGTGTGAACCCTTTCAAAAATTGTTTATGTACAACACATTTGGCAAGACATATGTAAATTTTTCAATTAGAGCAGGTTCTATTTTGGCATGACAACCATATGAAAATACAATACTGCTTGTGGCGAAAGAAAAACAGAGTAAATTATAAAGATAAATATTGAAAGAAAAATAAATTGTTTAATATTAATTAACAATTAAAAAATGTATAAAATATATTACTTTATTTTTAACAATAACCTTTTGTAAATTCACAAATTAAATCAGCTGTTGTTTACATTTAGAGGTTATGTCATACGGAAATACATATGTACGTTTGATCGCAAAAATGATGAATTGTATGTAAAACGCCAATTTTGACACACACGCCGAATTACGTATGGATCGTAAAACTGAATTTACATATGGAAAATACACATAGTGTAAACACACCTTTAATTGTATAAATTTTAAATGCACATCTAACCATATCAAAAAGATGAATTATAGAGAATTGCAAAAATATTTTTTTTATAATAATATAATATAATATAATATAATATAATATAATATGTTTTTTATATTATTCTTATGTAATTCTCATGATATTTTTATCTTATTTTTTATATTTTTTTTCTTTGTTTTTATGTTATTTTTACATAATTGAAATTGAAAATGTACAAATAAATTTTAAAAAAAGTAGTGTAGGGAAAAAAGGGAATTTTTTTCATAAGCGTAGAGATTTCTGAAAAAATCTCCTGGCATCACTAGTACCTATTAAAAAACAATGTAAAAATTCACAAGACAACGCGACGTAGACTTGCTTTGTTTAAAAGCTTCCATAAGACTGAATGAAATTGTTGCTTACTTTACTCTTTGGTGAGTATTTTCATTTTTGTTCGGCTGCATACATATAAGAAGCCAATTAGAGTTCGGTTTACTCGTGCTGCTATGCATATGTTTGTGTGTTAACAAAAATATACGATATCCCAGTCATCATTTCGAAGATTGTTTTAACTAAAATTACCTTACTGTGTCTTCTTCGAGCACTTTTGATGATTAAAAACTGATTAATCACATGTGCTATTAGAAAAAGACTAGAAAACGATTTTTGCTTTCTCTTAAAAAGTGATTTGTAGAAAAATTACATTAAATAAGACTCAAAAAATGAGTCGAAACTGATTAGAAAAGCGGATAAAAAGGACTCTCAAGAAGATTCGTGGGTAAGGTAATATTTAATCCCAACAAAAGAATATTTTGTGATCAGCAAAAGGGCGCATTTACGACTGTTTTAATAGCACATATGAGTCAAAAAGACTCCACATGATCATTTATTGCATAAAATGCTTACTGGGATTTTATTCACTATCTGTAGAAACAGGTTTTTTTAAGTAAAATCAATCTGCACACAATTTCAATTCTATTTCGTTCACAATTATATGATCACTTTGTTTACTAGCTACCAGTAAAATAAGAAAATAGTATTATAATACAGCGTAATGATGAATTGTACTTCTCAATTAGTTTATTTTTAATGTGCCATAAGAAGTTCGGTTTGTGCTAAGAAAAGCATGAATATATGTTTCCTAGGGCGAAGCTCCATCATTGCACTATGATTGAGTTGAGCTCCGCGACTATTCATAATGTGAATAGCTCGTGTAAAAAATTTTTGGTAGTTGGGAATGGCGTTTGTGTTAAGAAAAGCATAAATGCATGTTTCCCAGGGCAAGGCTCGATCATTGCACATTGATTGAGCTGAGCTCCGCGGTTATTCTTAATGTGGATAACTGTTGAAACAAAATTTTGGGAATGGCGTTTGCCTCCGTCCCGACATTAAATAACAAATTTTCAAAATTTATTGTAATTAACATCTGACAAAAAATAGTATTTTTCTAAACACCAATTTTTTTACAGGGTAAATAAATATTTTATGGTTTACCTACCTACTACTTTTGAATGCAAGTATGCAGGATTTATACATGTACTAAAAATACAACTCTTAAAACCATACTATTTTTTCAAATTTCAGAATTTTGTAAAAATAAAATACCGATTTATTTTAATGTGCGCTTATTATGGATATACATATACAGAATATATGAATATTATTTATAGTATTTTGATATTGGCAACAATAGTATGTATCAATTTGTAACATTTTGTGATGTTATAAAAATCGCAGAATATTGATATTGATTTTATATAGTTTCTTTTATTAATTAATTAACTTAAATATTACACCAAAAAATATTGATATTGATGAATTTTTATATTATTAACACAACGACCACAAAAACAACATGCACAGCTATGACAAAATACAAAATTTAAGAAAACAATATAGGAAAACGTCATATTTTTTTTACCTTTTCAGTGATTTCTCGGCACCTATGAAACCTATTTTCATGATTTAAAAACAGGAACCTTCTCAAGATGTTAGTGAATCATTATCACTAAAAACAAGCGCCCTATCTGCCCTATTGAGGGCGTTATCACAAGAACACATATTCAAATCATATTTTCTCATGACTTTTTAATTCTTCGCTCAATTCTCGGGACCAGATTAACCGATTTGGACGATTTTAAATAGCAAACTTCTCAGGATGTTAGTGAATCATTTTTTATACCAAGGAGCACCCTAGCTATCCGATTGAAGCCGTCATCGTGATTTCCACAGACGGACAGACGGACAGACGGACAGACGGACAGCCGGACAGACGGACAGACGGACAGACGGACATCGCTATATCAACTTCGCTTGTTATAAGGATCACAAATATATATATTTTATGGGGTCCAGAATTTTTTTTCTAATTATTACAAACGGAATGACAAACTTATATATACCCTCTGCACACTGGAGTGGAGGGTATAACAAAACAAACCAGTAAAATTGCCGAAGAAATTGTCGTGTGTGGACATAAAAGCAATTTCAAAAGAGAATTGCCAAAAAGTTGCACAATAAAAATTGCCTTGTGTGACCCCCGACTTAGTGTGACTACTGCAGAAAATGTGTGTGTTTAGTAAAAAAATGTGAGTGTATTGAGTTTTTCGAACTTGCAGTGTGATGTGAGATCGCTGGGTTAACAATAAATCCATGCAAACATTTTCTACCTATGCGACTTATGTTAACGCAGAAGTAAAATTGAGGAAGTTCCAAATTTTTTTGATTTCGTGGTTACCATTTCGATCGTTTTTGTTTTTGTTTCTTCAAATTTCGTTTGATGACATTAAGAAATCAAAGTGTAATTTTCTGTTCATAGAAGCCTTAATTTATACTCATTAAGATTCACCAAAAAGCTTTAAACTTTACACTACTTGTATAGTGTTTAGAGTAAAATTTCACTGTGGAGCATTTTCGGGGTCATTATCTTTGAGAAATTCAAATTCAGGGCCAGTATAGTAAAGTCTCCAAAAGGTTTGCCGTTCGCAGGCAAACATTTTTTATGACCTTTTATATATTTTCCTTATCTTGATGTTTCTTTGCTTAGCTATTCAGGTGTAAACATTCAATTTAAAGCGAAAAATTGAAGTGTGCAGCCTGAAAGCGGTTTTAGTGCATAAGACCAAGGTAAAATCTTCGGTTCCAATCTCTTATAGTACAGAAACAAAGAAACATACGAGTGCGGTCCCAGAACAACCCTACATGACAATGATTTGGGAAAAAATTTCTTTAATTCTTAACATAATCTCCATTTAGCTCTATACACTTTTCCCAGCGATATTCAATAGCTTCGATGCCCTGTTTGTAGTAAGAACTGTCTAGGTCCTTAAAATAGTCAGCAACCGCTGACTTCATCTCTTCATAGTTGGCCATTTTTTCAACTTTGGTAATAGAAAATAATCCGAGGGAGCAAAATCTGGCGAATAAGGTGCGTGATGACGCAATTCGAACTTTAATTCATGGATTTTGGTCGTCACAATAGTGGATGTGTGATAATACTCGCCATTCATTGTTTTACCTTTTTTGAAGATAATAAAAATTATCCAACGCGCATCCTAAAAGACAGACGCGAAAACCTCGCCTGAAGATGGAACTGTCTTCGCTTTCTTTGGACGTTCCTTTGTATCAGGTGTGAAGTGATGGACCCATGTCTCATCCATGGTTACAAATCGACGCGAAAACTCGACTTTTTTGCGGTGAAAAATCGCTAAACATTCTATTGAGATATCTTCACGACGCACATCATAACTTTTAAATTAATTATGATATATAAAAAATTAGAAATGTCTTGAAAGATGATTTGTTTACCTTTAAAATGAGTGCTGACGGAGGGTGCTAGGGGCACAGGTGACTATCAAAATTCAATATTATTTTGGTGCTAATATTATATGTTGCAAATATAAAGATAGCGTACTGAAATTTGGAACTTAAATTGTTTTTGACCCAAAGACGAACCCTGCTTAAATTTGTTGGAATCGGCCCATGTTTGGACCTAGTCCCCATACAAATTTTCCTTAAAAATTGGTTTTAATGCCACTGAATGTAGCAATTGTTATTCTATTGCGAATAAATTTGAATCATAAAAATCTTTGAAATCGGTCCACGTTTGGACCTAGTCGCCGTACAAATTTTCTTCAAAATTTGATTGAAATGCCACAAAAGATGCCAAATTTCTATATTATATTTAAAAAATTTACAAAAATAGTGCAAAAAAACACTGTAAAATTTTAATGAAATCGGCCACTTTTGGACCTATATTCCCGATTTTTTTTTGTATAAAGAACAACAACCAAAGTTCTCAAAATTCTAAATTTTGCAATGAAATTTTATTAAGAACCTAGTCAAAGGACTTATAATTTCACAATACATATTGTTTAAATCCGAAAGTCTAGAAAAAAATACCACTGTAATATCTGAGGTTTTCTACAATAACCGCGTATGTCATAAAATCAAAATGTTCAAAAAACGTTATATTTGAAATTATGGGCTCGATATAAAGATTTTAGAGCTCTTTATTTAACAGTCCTGTAGATATGGGCAATAAATACTTTATATAAAATTTTGAGTCAAAAATCTTCAGAGGAATAGATCCTAGAGAAGGACGAAAAAAACAATATGTAAATTACACTTAAAGTGTGTGCTGAGAAAACAACTTATGTCGACAAACGTAGTTTTCTTTGAAAAAGAAAACTACCAATGCAACCACCCATATGACATAAGTTGTTGTTGCTTCAAAAATGGATTTTTTTGTTCGTCAACAAAAAGTTAACGGGAGTTAGGATGAGAGTGTAACAACGTATCAAGAATAATAGTCACAAAAAATAACAGAAATAAACACACAAGTTTTTACAAGTGGTTATAAATTGAAAATTAATCTAAAATTATTAAACATTTTTTTTCATTAATAACAACGTATGTCGCTATGTGTCGTTTTCTGCGAAAATAATTTGTCAGCGATCAAACGTAGGTTGACATACGTCGTTAGTGCTGCAAAATAATTTAATAAACATTTTCGTTATTTAAAGAAAAAACTCAGAAATGGTCAATATTTTTTTTTTAAATTGAACACATGTAAAGAGATTTAAAAATTAATATATTTGGCATCGTTAACTCAAAACTGACAAAAATGGACATACGCGGATATTCCAGAAAACCACAGATATAACGTATTAAACTAATATTAAATTTTTTTATTTATATTACAGATACACATTTTTGATATATTTTTAATATTAATATTAAGATATTAAGTTATTTAGTATACATTTTTTAAAACTAGTATAATTTTTTTTATTAGTTAGTTCTCTTTAAAATAGTCATTAACATTGGGAGCAATATCTAATAGACTTACATATCGGAGCTATAATTATGTTCTTCCAAATCCTTTCGAGATTTTACATGTCTTCGTGATAAAATTAGTGGGTCTGAAGAGGCCGCCAACATATTGAAAATTTCCTTATTCCGTCTAATCCGTGAAATCTTGCAAGTATTCGTGTATCTAAATTTTTTGTAGTCTTTGTTTTTGCATTCCTGGGCTTCTTCTGACAACTCTCCAATTGGTATGCATTGATATTCAATTAAATTTTTACCATGAGCCAAAATCTTGTGTACCGTAGGAGTAAGTTTCTTCTCAGGATACATTTGAGCCAAAAGTTGGGCAGTTTTTGATGCATAATCATCAAACTTTGGGTCATTTACCATTTTTCTAGAGTTTATAACATTTAGGATAACTGCCAACCTATTTATAATATTATTGTCGACCCCACTTGAATCATCACAATTTTGAAAGTCTTTCTGTGACTTTTTGCAAATTGCACACTTCAAAGTTGACGAGGTATCTGTTATTACATTTAAGACTTTGCCATCAACCATTGTAAGAAAAAATTCGTAATCAATCAAAACAGTTTTTCCATTCTTCATTTTAGGAACAGAAGGCTTCAGTTCAGAAATTTGCTTTTTTTATATCGTTTACTGTAGATTTGATTATTTCTGAAGACTCCTTGGCATATTGAAAAAATAATGGACGGCGAAAATGAACTGATGGTGTGCGAGGATTTTTCCAATGCTTAGAGATTTAACTTCTTAGGAACTACGGAAACCATAAACATATTATTTTTGAGTGTAAATTTCTTATTATATTGAATTTATTAACGGAATTTGAACACAGAAAATTTTGGGCCGCTTAAAAATAACTCAGGTAGCGCAAGTGGATTTTTATTTTGTGCTGAATTCATTAACACTATTTTGATGATCATTGCCTTTCAGAATTTATAGTTTTTATTGTTGCCAATACATAAAAATTACAAAACATTGACAATCTTCTTAAAAACACTTCGCCATCCTATCAAAATCAAAATAAAATATGAAAAAAATTAAAATTTCTGTTTTCAAGCACAAAAAAAAAAATAAAAAATGATATAAAAATCTGCAAAAATTAAAATAAGCCATATAACTTTAAAATCGATTTATTTTTCACTGAGTTATGGTAAAACACATCTACCCATATATCCAGTATATGTCAAGATGTTTTTACAATTTTATGGTTGTTGCGTG
This sequence comes from Cordilura impudica, assembly GCA_963682025.1. Taxonomy (NCBI): domain Eukaryota; kingdom Metazoa; phylum Arthropoda; class Insecta; order Diptera; family Scathophagidae; genus Cordilura; species Cordilura impudica. Next base: position 186,353,779 of record OY821519.1, read on the forward strand.
CAGACTGACAAGTATATGCAGCCAAGTTCACTTTAACTAGTTAGAGTATTGTATTAGTGAACCATTTTAGGTAATACCTAAGTAAACGTATTTAAACATTTTTAGTTCTATTCTATCAAAGTAGAAAAACTACCAAAATATAATATATTTGAAAAAGTGAGGTTGTAGAAAAAGTAAACGACCAAATAACATCATTTTATTTTATTTTATAGAAAATAAAAATACCTTTCAAACGACACCAAAAGCATTATAATCGGTTAATGATATTTTTCAAAAAATGTTGAACCTTTTTCTAAAAGCTATAAAAATTTCATCTTTGGGGACCTCTATCATCCATAATTTTTATTGATTCTTAATCTGTGAGAAATCCTCTATCATATACACTCATTGATTTTACTAAATGCTTCAATAAAATTTTTGATTTTTGCCACGCTATTTGGGAAAGGCGCCACTGTGCGACGCTGTTTGTGTTATATTATGAGCAAACGCGACACCCATTTTGCTGACAGCTTTCTCATCTACAAATTTTCAGCCAATATGCGATATATAGCACTTTTTGATATGCCTTTCATTTCAGCTAGCTCACGCACCTTCCGCCTACAATTATCCAATACCATTTTGTGATTTTTCTTAACCGTTTCTGGCGTGGCCATCTCAGTTGATAGTACTTACTTGGCAGTACTTACGGCCTCGTTTAGACTCTGCCACCCAATATTTTATAGTCGTAAAGGAAGGAAGAGACTCCCCCATAGTGGAATCTAGCTCGGCTTTAATATTGATTGGGCTGAGATCTTTGAAATTAAAGTATTGAATTACATAACGGTGACCAATTTTTTTTTCCATATTTACAAATTTACTGAGATCGTTTACTTTAGATAGTTCAAAAAATTTAAAAACGAAACAACGTGACGCCTTGAAACTTAAAACATATGTTTTATAAGGTTATCACTTTTCACCAAAGTCATTTTTTTCAGACTACTGCTGCCATTTATACGTCAGGTCGGGTTGTTCTGGGACTGACTTTGTATGGTGCACTAGGAAATATTTAAACAAGTAAGAAAATTATAGTCGGTCTAGACCGACTATACGATACCCTATACCATGGTTTAGAAACCCTATCTCTTCGGTCCAACTAATTGGATATAGAAAATAAGCATAAACCAAATTTGAGTGGCATTATTATAAATTGTTTTGGCTGAAAAAGTTCATAACGGGTGCTATATTTATATGGGGACTAGGTCGAAAAATGGACCGATCCTGACCATTTTTTGTAAAGTCACTTGTATTTTGAAAAAATATATACAAACCAAATTTGAGAAAAATCTGTGCAATATTTTTGTTTTTTTGATAGATTTAAGTCAAGATCCGGAACAGCTCTATATGGGGCCTATGACTAAGAATTGTCCTATAGGGATTATTTTTGGACTGCTGATTAATGGATATAATAAACACATACAAACCCAATATGACTGAGATCTATATGATAATTTGGATCTTATGGCAATTTATGTCGATTTCATAGGGGTCATTTGTATGGGGACCAGGTCTGAGCATGTACCGAATTTCACCAGTTTCAATAGCGTTCATCCTATGGCCGATAAAAGCTTATATACCAAATTACATCAAAATAAATCGACTCAGAAAGTGATTCTGAGTCGATCGGTATAATAAAAGATGGGTCTAGGTCATATATTTTTGGTAGTTACAAACAGCAGCACAAAGTCATTATACCCAAACCACTTTGTGGTACATAATTGACCAAGCTAAACATGTGTGGCGTATTCTTTTTATAGTTATAATTCGTAGAACTCGAGTAAAGGCTTCATTTTTCAAAGAGAAATTGTTTTTTTTTCTTTTTTTAAATAAAAATTACAATTTTTAAAAGATTTCATTCGATAAAATTAGTCCAACTTGTTTTTTTTTACATAGATATATTAATGAAAAAAAAAAATCAAGATAAGGAAACAAAATATAAAAAGTCATAAAAAAGTTTAGCCTGAGAACGCCAACCCTTTTGAGGTTTTACTATACTGACCTAGTACTTTCAACCTACCTTGAAATTTCTTATCGTTTTTGTACTTCGTACAAACTCAATCATATGTGACGATATGTGTTATGTAAACAGGCTATAAACATCTATTGTACTTAAAAATTTGAAAGTGGTTTCGAACGAAATTTGGCTCTCTGACATACCTGATAAATATCTTTTTTTTTTTGTTTATTCATTTATTAAAAGAATTTAAAAACTACTAAAACAACGAGTTGCAAAAATCGATTATTGCGTTAGCTTACATCGCACTGTACATATTAATTCATAATTCATTCCTAATTTACATTTTATGCATCCTTAGAAAAATATGTGGGTGGTGTCTTAAGTCTATGAATTATTTACATAACTATATATTTATACATACTTATATATTTTTATTTATTTTTTAATAATTATCATGACATTGCTTAGAACATATTTTCTTAAATCATTTAATATTTTATCTGACTGTAAAATTTACGAATTCTCAACTAAAAATGCTGAATAAAACTAAATTTGTTTACTTAATTAATTGGTATTTTGTTATAGACAATTTAAAAACTATAACAAATATTTAACAGTTTTCGTTAAAGAACATCAAGGTAAGTGTCATGCAAAAACGGCAATGAAGGTATATTTAAGAGAAAAAAAAAATAAAAATAAGGGTAAAAATTATAAGTCTTTGTTTGAAGTAGTTTTAAATTATAAAATGTTTAAATTTTTGAAGCATATAATTGACAAAAAAATGTTGTCGTTTAATAACTGTATAGGATTTGCGTTCGATCCGAATTGAAGATGATGAAATGGAAATGTCCGATGAGGATCGAGATTATCTATCGGCACCACATTCAAAACGCAAACGATACGATAGCGATAATTTGAAGGTAACTGCATTTTTGAAAATATCTTAAAAACTTTTCTGAAATCTGGTAAAAAATCATATATGATTTATAATTATCATAATTTCAATAAAATTATTTATTTTTTTAAAAATAATATTTGAATATTATTTGGAGTATTCCTAGCCTAAAAACAATTTACAATCCCAATTTCATGAAGTGTTTTCTCAAAATTTATTGGTGAACGTTTTTTTGTGACGCATATTTCCATTAGATTTAGCATATTCTCCATTTCATATGGTGCAGTAGAAAATTTGCTTTTAATAAATGAAAATAATTATTAACATTTTAGGAAGAAAACGATTCTTTAAGGCATCAATTGGAAGCAATACGTAATGAAATGAGCCTCGAACGAACCGATCTTAAGTACAATAGTGATTTTCGAGAAAAACAACTGAAAGTACTGCAGGAAACGATTCGTAATATGCAAACACAATTGCTGCAAACTAAAATGCGTGAACAAAAAGATGCCAAAACTATAGAACAACTAGAGAAACGTTTAAAGGAAGCAGGCGTTAAACAACTTTTGCTTAAAACGAAAATACGTGAAACTTCTGAAAAACTTAAAGATCGGGAAAATAGCGCCTCGGTGCATTCAGAATCGAATGAAATACAAGATTCAGATGAACACGCCAGACAGTCGTCGGTAAAGAAACTAGATAACTCACAAATTATTGATATTGATATGGATAAAAGTGATGATGAGGTCAAAATTATAGAGGACATAAATGAGGTGGAAACACTTCAACAGAAATCTAAAGAAATATCGCACCATGACGAGATAAAAGAACAACAACAGGAAGTAGAATCCACTAACGACCTAAAAACAGATGAAAAAGAACCATTAAAGACTCCAATACCAACTGAAATAAAGGTTTGTTAATCTATTTAAAGGATTTTAAATTAATTTCTTTATATATCTCTAGTTAATTTTAATTTTATAAAGTAAGGAGTGACACGTATAAAATGTAATAATAAGGAAAACATTAAACCTAGAGTTTCGATTTCTTTTTATTTAATTGAAATTAAATTAAAGTTTACAAATAATCTAACCCATAAAAACAAAGTTTTTATTACAACTCTTTCTTTCCTTATGCATATGATTTTTGAGTCTCTCCGTGCCTGTGCGTGACTATTTATACCCTATACCACTATGTGGTTTGGGTATAATGACTTTGTGCTGCTGTTTGTAACAACCAAAAATATTTGACCTACACCCATCTTTAATTATACCGATCGAATCATAATCACTTTCTGATTCGATTTAACGATGTCCGTCCGTCCGTCCGTCCGTCCGTCTGTGTGTCCATGTAAAGCTTGTAATCGAACTGCAGGTCGCAAATATGAATATATTTTGATGAAATTTGGTATTTAATCTTTTATCGGCCATGGGATGAACGCTATTGAAATTGGTGAGAATCGGTCCATGTTCAGACCTAGCCCCCATACAAATGACCCCTATGAAATCAACATATATTGCCATAAGATCCAAATTATCATACAAATATTAGTCAAATTGGGTTTGTATGTATATATTACATCCATTAATAAGTAGGCCCCATATAGAGCTGCTTCCCGATCTTCACTTAAATCTATCAAAAAACAAAAATATAGCACTGATTCTTCTCAAATTTTGTCTGTATATATTTTTGCAAAATACAAGAGACTTTACCAAACATGGTCAAGATCGGTCCATTTTTGGGCCTAGTCCCCATATAGATATAGCGTCCGATATGAACTTTTTCATATCTGCAGCCGAAAAAATTAATAAAAATCCCACTCAAATTTGGTTTATGCTTATTTTCTATATCCAGTTAGTTGGGCCTGAGAGATATGGTCTCTAAACGCATGGTATAGGGTATCATATAGTCGGTCTAGACCGACTATAATTTTCTTACTTGTTTAAAATTAATCTTTGGTCACAATAAGTCTATGGAGGAAGTTTCAGATTGATTGGATGATGGGAAATGGGGCTTAAATCATTCCGTGACTGGGCTTGACTATGCGTGATTATGTCAAAGTTAATTTTTTTTCACTGCAAGTCTACTGATCAAGTTTCAGATCGATCGGATAAGGGAAGTGAGGTTTTAATCTCTCCGTGACTTTAATCGTGAATATGCCAAAGTTAATCTTTTTCGCAGCAAGTCTATCTACCAAGTTTCAGCTCGATCGGATGAGGGTAAATGGCATTAAGATCACTCCGTGGCTGTGCGTGACTTCCCCAAAATTAATCTTTAATCAAAACAAGACTGTGGGCCACGTTTCAGATCAATTGGATAAGGGGGAATGGGGACCGACAGAGAGATTGAGTTAAAAGAAAGAGTTTAAAAAAGATAACTTTCATAGTTCCGATCAGTAGTTATGAATTTATTGACCTCTTCCTGAAATCCTTCCATTAGGGATTTTTCACTGGTTTCTGACACTTTTTTGGAACAGCTACCCCATGTCGGTTAAAAGACTTTCACATTTTGGGATACATTTTTTGTGCACTTCAACTCTCTTTTTACAAAATTCCAATAGCTCTCCACTGGACTAAGCTGCGAACAGTTTGGAGGTTTAACCGTAGTTACAGGATGCCAAATCGTTCGAAAAATATGTGGACACGGTGTGTTGGCCTATGAAAGGAAGGAGTCTGTTTTTGCAAACAATCCTAAAATAAATTTCGGTATTTACAGAGCCTGTTATAGCAAATTACTTGCATTTTTGGCCGCAACTGCATATTGCTTGCCATACCAGGAACTTTTTTTTGGAAATTACGTCTGCTCTTGAGTCCTAGACATATCCTCGAGCATTTACAATATACAAATTTCGATCAAGAAGCTGAAAAAAATCTGCCAGAACATACATTTATGCATCAGGAGTATTTTCTTATGAAACATGATTTCAATTTCAGTGTTCTGGTTTTGGTCTCTAAATTTTTTGCAGCGTTCCTATTTTGTAATTTTTGGACTTTCTATTTTTTCAAACCTGCAGTTGCTTTAACTCCTCACACTTAATAGTCCGAGCACTGACTATTAAGTGTGTGTTGGGAATTCTTTTCAATATGGTTTCTACATTCTTAGCCTTACAAACATCATGTGGACCTTTGTTAATTCCCGAACCAGGTTTAATTTTAATGATCAAATCCTCCTGATACTTTTGAATAGCATTGCAGACAGTTTAACGTTAAACCTTTGTTTCTTTGTCAACTTTTTGTAGAACCAAGTTGGATTTTGTTATAATTATTTAATAATTTTAGCACGTAATTTTATTTCATCACTCATTTTAATCAAACTAACAACTAATGAACAGGGTTGTCATTAAACATAATAACTGACATATTTTTCAAAGATAACTCAATCAAAAAACAAGTAAGAGTGTTAAATTCGGCTGTGCCGAATCTTTGATACCCTCCACCTCGGTTTGAGTCTTGATAATAAATGTAAATGAAAAAGTAAACAATTTGTTAAACTTAATACCAAATTATTTCAGCAAATTCTTTGGGTTGGTTTTCTTCTTTTCTATTATTTCGGAGTTATTTCGGTGTTTGCTTTTTGGTCATCGTGGTTGTTGATCGGCATGCATTTTGGTTATACACCTATATGCATGCGTTTCCGGTTATATGACATAACTTCTCGTTTAATTTAGTTTTTGCTAATTAAATAGCTCGCCCTAACCTCCATTGCAAAGGTAATGGTTGTGTAGAGTGGGTATATGCATTAAATCGTGCTAATTGGAGATGGCTGTATAGTTTCTTTTAACTGGCCAAATATTTCTTCATTGTGGCCATATAGGTCGGATGGAGTAACAAAATAATAACCAAAAAAAAAAAGCTCTTTAAATTTTTTTTTTAAATATTGCCATATTTTGAAAACATAGAGAATAAATTTATAATAATAAATAATCAAATTAGGGATGAAAAACGCAAAAAACGAAAAGTCCCAAACATTTTAAATAAAATAATTTAATGTTATCTTTATTTTCTGAAAAACTTCAAATTTTCATCCAAAAAAAATTGTGAAAATTTATATATAAAAAATAACATTCTCATAAAATTACGTTTACTTATGTAACAATTTTTATGTTAGCAATTCTTAAATATCATTTGAGGTTTTCTTAAATTCATTGAATTTAAATTAATATCGACAAATCTGTTTTTCTATTTATTTAAATTGTAAAGGAGTGGCATCTCTGTCAAAATAAGCGAAAAACACAAAGAATAGAAAAAAACAAATTACTTCGTGTTTGACAGGATGATTTTATGTTTATGTTTAATATCTTTATTTTTTTTTACTAATATTTCTGTTTATTTATTTGAAAATGAAATAATGAATTGAAATGCTATTTAATTTTTTTATTTATATAAAAAAGTTTTTTAATTAAAGCAAAATATTTTCACTATTTCATGATTTTTATTTATGTATGACGACATTTCAACCTAAAAATTTAAGTTTTTATCGATTGAATAAACAACACAAAAATGGTTGTCGTTTAGATAACAACAACAGCTGACTTTAACAATAGCGAATATCATTTAAAAATTATACTGATAATTTTGCAATTTTCTTTTTTTTTACGATTCGACTATCGTTAAAAGAAGTTACTGAATCGCGGTACTGAAAAGTTATTAATATCTCCTGAATGGCAATATTTTTTTTAAATGTAAACATTTTTTAAGTGTAAATATATTTCTAAATTTAAAATTATTATTTCCCACGTTTTGATATGATTTTCTGAAATTCAATTAATATTTTTTAATTTATAATTGGGAATTTTATTTTCAGTTTTTATTATAATTGATATTTTCTTAAATTTGAATGGAAAATTAAAAATGTGAAATTTTGTATTTATGTGAATAATAATGCTTTATTAATTATAAACAATTTTTAAAAATGAGATGTAATCGCAATCAGATATTTTATAGGTAAAGCAGAATAATAATTATATCATTGACGAACTCGGTAACTCTATTTTGTAAAGACAACAAAAAGTTAACCCCCAATCTTACATCAAACTGAAATTGTAAAATCGTTGTGTACGTATTATCAACGAAAAATTGTTCGAATTAGTCGAATCCATCGCCATTAATTTTTATGCTCAAACATCTGACTGCAATCTCATTTTTAAAATGTTGTCGAAGCGTAAACTTGAAAAAATTTGTATACTTCTCTCTCTTATTTTATTTTAAGTAGAGTTACCAAGTTTATTATACAGGCACATGTTTGAGGGAAAATGTTTACATTTATTATTATTAGTATTATTTTAATAATAGTTAATAATATTTATGCTCTATAATTAACAAACTTGCGTTTTTGTATGCGCATTTCAAAAAATAAATCATTATAATAGATTTAACAAGTTAAAACTTTAATTACAATTTTACAGAATCCAGTAAATTTGCATTAAATTTATAACAGGGTAACATTAATAATCGTTAGTGTCTGCCACTATTCGCACGAAAAATTTGGTGCCATTAGTGTGACCACTGCGGAAAATGTGTGTGTATTAGTAAAAAAAATGTGAGTGTATTGAGTTTTTCGAACTTGCAGTGTGATGTGAGATTGGTGGGTAATATGCCAAACTTATGTTCATATTTGTAAAAGAATAATGAAAAAACGTATGAAATAAATGACCAACCCGTGTATACTCTTAACATTGTTCTGTATGATATCTAGTTGAAAATATTAACATTCATGTTAAAATAGAAATAACTATTGCAAAGCTAATTAGAACAAACAAAAATTATGGCGGCATCTACTGTGGCATAGTCACGCTGAGCAAAATGAAGTGACACTCTGTTAATACAAAAGAAATGTATTTTCCCCACAACAAAATACTGCAGAATTTTATGTAAATAAAATAACCGATTTATTTCTAACATGCAGTTACTATGAATATACATACATACATATATGTATATAATATATGTACATTATTTGTATTATTTAATATGTGTATGTATGTATATTTAAATATTACACACAAAAAATACAACATCAAACGTTATTTTTGTGTTTTTCTCTTTAAATAAATTAATACATAAATTTTTTTGCTAAATTTACATTTGGGCAATTCACAACAGGTGTTGTATATTGTATGTTGTATTGAAATACACAATAAGGCCCATTTACACGATACCACTCAGTCGTATGATTTTTCGAAATAAAAATCCAATGAAATTCATCTGACTGTCATAAAGTCGTACCGACATTATTTCTGCATACTTAGGCCATTTACACCATCACACTGAAGTCTTATGAAAACAGCTGTTTAGAATAACAAGCAAACTTATTTTGAAATTTATATTTTATTTCCACTTTTGTGTTTTTGTTTACCTTTTTTTTAATAATACCAAAAAAGAAACACCTCTGGTCCGATGAAAATGACAGGTTTTTAGAAATGTTTTTAAAACCATCGGACTTCGAAAATAAAATCCTACAGACTGTCAATTTCGTAACATAAGCTTTTTACATGATACGACTTTTTCATAATACTCGACTTTTTGACAGGTCGTATTACAAAGTGTGATAGTGTAAACTGGCCTATACAATCATTTGTTGTGAACACTCAGTTGTATTTTCATATTGTAAAACGCTTTCTTTAGTAATTTTCGATCCAACGAGGAGAGATCGCTTCGTCGCTTCTGCTATTTTGTATAAGAGAAAACACTTGTCAGTGTTTGCTTTTTGGTCGTGAGATATACCCTGGAGTTTTAGTTACGTACCTCTTGCATTTTAATTTATAATGAAAAAAAAAATGTTAAATGTTTTGGTTGGTACTGAAAGAGAAAATACATACTAAAAATATAAACATTAATTTTTATATAAATAAACTTATCGATGTATTTGCGTTATTTGCATTATTTGCCATATTTTATTTTATAATTATTTATGCTGATAATATTCTATGTATTTGTTTTTTCTTTTTCATAAAAACTGGCATTCACTTGGAACTGATATGTTATGATACAATATACAACATTTACTAAACATAGCAAATGAAGTTGGATCGTGTATCAGATTTTTCAGTGAAAATTACCAACAACAGTTTTACACTATTGTAAAGTGATACACGATACAAGAGATACAACGATACATTACCCATTGTGAATTGCCCAATTGTTTTTTTATTAACAACTAGGTATTTTAGCATTATTTGCTTTAGATGTTGGTGAATTTTTACTCCCTTTATATTAACTCGTAGTGTCTGCTTGTCGAAAAAATTTTGAATCGATTTTAACCACTTTCCCGTGACCCAATCGATCTGAAATTTTGCAGGCAGGCTTGTGGCAATGACAGAAATGATCTAACATATTTTTTTAGTGATGCCAAAACAATGGAAACTTTTAAATTTTTCTACCAGAGTTGATAAAAAAATGTACAAAGGGTTTGTTTTTGTTATATTATTACCATAACGACCACAAAAACAACAAGTCCAGCTATGAAAACAATGCAACATTTAGAATAACAACAAGAACAATATAGAAATATCATGTTTTTAATTTTTTTTTTAATTTTTCAGAGATTTCCCTGGAACAGTTCCACCGATTTTAATGATTTTTGAAGTAGAAATCTTTCCATGAATTTGGTGAATCATTGTCACTAAAAATGATCACTGTAGCTGCACTATTGAGGGCGTGATCGTGACAAGAACAACATAGAAAATTATTTTTTTTTTCAAGACTTTTTTAGTTCTTCATTCAAATCTCGGGCCCTAATCGACCGATTTGGACGATTTTAAATAGCAAACTTCTCAGGATGTTAGTGAATCATTTTTATGTCAACGAGTACCCTAGCTGCCGGATTGATGCCGTCATCGTGATTTCCACAGACGGACAGACGGACATCGCTATATCAACTCCGGTTGTTATAAGGATCACAAATATATAAATTTTATGGGGTCCAAAATTTTTTTTCTAATTATTACAAACGGAATGACAAACTTATATATACCCTCTGCACACTGGAGTGGAGGGTATAACAACTCTACAACAGCAACAATGACAGTCATATGTTTTTCAAATAGGAAAAAACTGTTTATGTGTTAGTTTCGGTCATTCCCCAGTATGCATTGAAATATTATTTCTCCAATGTTGGAGAAAAGTTAAGTTCTTAAATTGATGTCAAATGTAATTCTCAACTTGGGTTGAACAATTTTTCTCCTTGTTTGCTTTCAACTTGACATCAAGTTGAGACTTAACATTTTTTCCAATCTTTGAGAAACATTTTTACTCTCAATTGGATATCCAACACATTTCTCCACTTGAGACCAAACATTTATTCAACTTGAATACGATTTGTGTTAAGTCTGAGATATTATTTAAATATGTCATAAATAATAAATTAAATTAAAAAATGCCAAAAAAGTACAAATAAATCATTGATATATTTTTAATTATTTTTGCTTTTTGTCGAATTTTTCAAAAAATGTACAACTAATTAATTCATTTATTTTTAATTCTAGATTTTAAAAAATGTACATAATATGTACATTTAATGTTAAATATGTACATAGTAATGTTAAATATATAATGAAATTAAATTGAAACATTAAAAAAAGTACATTGTTTTCATTTCTAAAATTAGTATAATATTTTTTAATATGGCAATTCCGTACCTTCCATTTGATACCGATTGGAAATATTTCTTTGCTATCAAGTTGAGAATCACAAATTTCTCAATTTGATAACTATGAAAATCGCCATATAAAAAATGTGCCTTTTAAGTTGAGAAGACTATATTCGAACTATTGAGGGCATTTGAGAATTAACGTTGGAGATTTGAGAAATGTATTTGATCTCAAATGCACCTCAAGTTGATAGCAAACAAAAATGTTTATTGGGACATTTATTGTAGGGTCGTTTGCACACACACAAAAAATAGAAAATAAATTGTCAATAAGCAAAGCAAGTGGCTTCGAAATTCGATGATGCCAGTTAATCATTTTTTGTTCACGCGGAATTTATAATTGGAGGAATTTTTTTCTCGAGAAATGTATTTTCCGTGAGAAAGAAATTCCTTGAGAATATTCATAATTGTGATGAATAACTTTTAATTGGAACTTTTTAGTCGGAATAAATCATAATTCTAGTTATATATTGGTTAATATTTAATTAGAAAAAATATTGTGGTGGCATCTACGCAATTATTGAGGCAGTCACGGAAAAATTAAATGCAAGTCTGTTTTTTTTTAATATAACAAAAATGGATTTTCCCTTTAACAAAATATGGCAGAATTCTTTATAAATGAAATGCAAAATGGAAAATCAATTTTGTGCTAATTCTTAACAAAATTAATAATATATATATATATGTATTATTATATTTATTAATATTTGTAATTTTATTTGACACAATTTCACACACAGTTTTACAGATCAACTGTTTTCAACTGATTTAGAAGTGTTCTGTTTTTGAAACAGTAGTGCCAATTTGTAACATTTTGTGATGTAATGAAAATCGCAGAATAATAAGTTAATACACAATAAAAAATATTAAATTTTTAAGTTTTATATACATATTGCAATAAAAAAAACTTTGGTAAATTTACATTGAAGATAGTCAGAAATGAATGAGAAAAAATATATAGACATTTTAGAAAAGCACATTTAATGTTAAACTTTATGCACAAAATATATGGGTTTTTGTTGTTTCGAATTTAACTGTGGCTCTAAGTGAAAAGTTTTAGACCGATCCTATATTACATCTTGAGGATCCTCACCTAATATTTTCAAATATTTTAAATTCTTTTTAACTCATTTAACCTCATTACGAAAATAGTAAAACAGTAAATATGGAAAATCCACGCACCTCAAAAAATTGTTTTCTATGAAATAAATTAAAGACATTTCATATTATACAATTTTCTTTCAAAAATGTATCAATTATTGCAAATTTGAAATTTGACATATAGTATTTGTACATATATTTGTATAGATTTCGCAGTATGAAAAGAACTATTATTTCTTTATTTAGAATATATGTATGTAAGTATTGGTCGCAAAAAAATGCAACATCATGAATGAAACACATAGACGACTGCTGGCAGCAGCATTTGTAGTCGTATAGTCAGCTACTTGATTTTTCTGAATACGACAGCAACATATAATACAAATGCATTTTTATTTAAATATACAATTACTTTTACTTATTTAAAATGCATTAGTACAACGTAAAAATAAATAAATTAGTTTAACGCCTTTTGATTATTAATGGAATTATAGCCTTTCATTTTGCGATTTTTTTTTTAAACAAAATAAAATATTTCATAGCACTAACTTCTTTTACATATTTTGTTATATTGTCAACACTATTTTTGTTTTGTAGCCAACAAAACACACTTGCAGTTTTTTTTTCTATTTGAAGAACATATGACTGCCATTTTTGATGTTGTAGAGTTGTTTTTTTTTTATTTTGTTTCGTTAACTCTTTTGTATTAAAGCACCTCCAATATATGTATCCATTTTAGTTTGCAAATTCAGTATATTTATAATTTATTACTTACAGCAAAAAATAATAGAAACAATTTTATCAGTTATGCTTACGAAACTATATAAATAGACTTGAAGTTGGCTGCAAAAGCAGTAGCCTGTGTAAAGAACAAGTTAGCGACATGTAACTGTTACGTAACGTGTCAGCCTTTTTTTCACATGAAAAGTATTGGGACGTTCCGGTTACGTTCGGTAACTGTTTTAAATGATTTTAATGTAAAAAAAAACAACTGACTCGTTACGGTTACGGTTAGAAAACATTGACCTTTTATATGTATTATAATGCTATGAATGCATTTATCTTTATTTTATTTTATTTATATATTCTTTTTTTTTGTATTGTATATTATTATTTTTTATTATTATTACTATTTCATTTAATTATTTTTTTTCTTTAAATAAATTAATACATAAAAATTTGTTTTTTAAATTATTGGTGAACTTTTACTCCCTTTATTTACTGCCTTTATATTAACTGGTAGTGTCTGCTTGTCGACAAAATTTTGGATCGATTTTTACCCCCTTTCCCGTGAGCCAATCGATCTGAAATTTTTCATGCAGGCTCGTGGCAATGACAGAAATGATCTAACAAATTTTTTTAGTGATGCCAAAACAATGGAAACTTTTAAAATTTTCTACCAGAGTTCACAAAAAAATATACAAAGGGTTTGTTTTTATTATATTATTACCACAACGACCACAAAAACAACAAGTCCAGCTATGACAACAATGCAACATTTAGAATAACAACAGGAACAATATGGAAACATCATGTTTTTCATTTTTTTTTTTAATTTTTCATAGATTTACCTGGACCTGTTCCACCGATTTTAATGATTTTTGAAGTAGCACTCTTCCCATGAATTTGGTGAATCATTCTCACTAAAAATTATCACCCTAGCTATCCTATTGAGGGCGTGATCGTGACAAGAACAACATAGAAAATTATATTTTTTCAAGACTTTTTTTAGTTCTTCATTCAAATCTCGGGCCCTAATCGACCGATTAGGACGATTTTAAATAGCAAACTTTTCAGGATGTTAATGAATCATTTTTTATGCCAAAGAGCACCCTAGCTGCCCGATTGATGCCGTCATCGTGATTTCCACAGACGGACAGACGGACAGACGGACATCGCTATATCAACTCCGGTTGTTATAAGGATCACAAATATATATATTTTATGGGGTCCAAATTTTTTTTTCTAATTATTACAAACGGAATGACAAACTTATATATACCCTCTGCACACTGGAGTGGAGGGTATAAAAAAAAAAATTAAGAGATAAAACAACGTGTGTTTAGGTTTTTTCGATCTCACTGCTTAGTTTTGTAAATTATCGTTTTTGAGATTAAAAGAATAGCATTGTATATATGGTTTGATTACAATAAAAGTAAAAAATATAATTTTCAACGTTAACAGATCTGACAAATGTGTATTAGTAATATTAAACTTTTGAATAGTTAGTAAGGGAACAGAGGGTAGATAAGCTCTTAGCAATATAGATACGACTTATTCCATACCGCTCATTTTTATACCCTATACCACTATGTGGTTTGGGTATAATGACTTTGTGCTGCTGTTTGTAACAACCAAAAATATTTGACCTAGACCCATCTTTAATTATACCGATCGAATCAGAATCACTTTCTGAGTTGATTTAACAATGTCCGTCCGTCCGTCCGTCTGTGTGTCCATGTAAAGCTTGTAATCAAACTGCAGGTCGCAAATATGAATATATTTTGATGAAATTTGGTATATAAGCTTTTATCGGCCATGGGATGAACGCTATTGAAATTGGTGAGAATCGGTCCATGTTCAGACCTAGCCCCCATACAAATTACCCATATGAAATCGACATAAATTGCCATAAGATCCAAATTGTCATATAGTTCTTACTCAAATTGGGTTTGTATGCGTTCATTACATCCACTAATGAGTAGTCCAAAAATGATCCCTTTGACCCCATATAGAGCTGCTTCCCGATCTTCACTTAAATCTATTAAAAAACAAAAATATTGCACTGATTCTTCTCAAATTTTGTTTGTACATATTATTGCAAAATACAAGACACTTTACCAAACATGATCAGGATCGGTCCATTTTTGGACCAAGTCCCTTTATAGATATAGCATCCGATATGAACTTTTTCATATCTGCAGCCAAAAAAATTAATAAAAATCCCACTCAAATTGGTTTTTTGCTTATTTTCAATGTCCAGTTAGTTGGGCCTAAGAGATAGGGTTTCTAAACGCATGGTATAGGGTATCGTATAGTCGGTCTAGACCGACTATAATTTTCTTACTTGTTTTCGACTGCTCTCATTAATAACTTATGGACAAAGTTTCTAGATGTTCACTACAGTATACGAAATTTAAATAGATTCACATATTTCTTTTACACGATTTGTTTATTGTCCATTGGAACATTATAATATTGAGATAGTCTTCCGGTTGGTAAAGGTCGAGATTGAATTTCGCAAGAAATCTTATGGCATGGAAAGACAAGCGGAAAAATATCGAATGACAAGAAATAGCTTCTCAGGTTTAATAAAAAATGTTTACTTGACCCTATGTTATTGCACACCTCCCTGTATGGCTATCAATATATTAAAATTGATGTGAAGATATTAACTCTTTAATTGTAATATTGAAACACAAGTTCATGGCATGGCACATTTTAAAAAATGTGTTTTAAAAAAACTTTTTCAGGAATGGGTGGTTCCATTTGAATTCACGCCATTATATTAATATAGACATAACGTTGCAATCATTCTAAGCATTTACAAAGGGATATTGCGAAGTTAAGTTAATGAAAAGAAATTAAAAGAATTAAAAACAACTAATTTAGAGTCAAATAAAATTTAAGATTTAAAGATTTATGTCCATAGGTATAATATATCACTCTGCTATCGAACAGGCAGCACTGTAAATTTTTTAAAAATAACTGTGTTGTGTTAATATTTTTAAAGGCTTTAGCAACACTACAACATTATATTCATATTTGCTTTATTTCTTTTACAGACCTTACCTTTAGATTTAGATGATGCAAAAATCATAGCACTGGCCACGGCTTATCTTCTAATACAACCTCTGGGTTCTTCAACACAAACGCTCTGCTCTTATATCAAACACATCACTAATGATGACCATATAGAAGAAAAACATTTAAACTTGACCTTGCAAAAATATTCAAATCTTTTTAAAACAAATACTCTCTTTGAGGAATCTATGGACTTGAATAATCATCAAACTGCAGTATGGAAATTTTGTGCTTTAATTTCACAACAACAAAATATTTAAATTTATTATTCCTATATGAATCCTAAAAAGTTCTAACAATCAATTAACGAGAGACCAGTTTTTAATATAAATATGTAAAATTGAATTTGTTGTTTTCTATCACAAAAGTCTTAAAAATTATTTCCTTCTTAAAAAAATATTTCGATAAAATATTCGATCAAAAACAATAGTACTATAATCATGCAATTAGCAAGTTAATTACAATTAACATATTTTAAAAACAATTATAAATTTTTTTAGTGGAACCTATGTATTTTCTAAATACGGAATAAAATAATAATTATAACATATTTAAAGGTTTTTTATTTTTTCCAATTAAAACTTGTTAAGTACCCAGTAAATACTTGACATAATAAAACATTTTAGAGTTCCAAGTGTATACAGAACTCTGACTTTCATTCCTAAAGATTTTAAGGATACCGTACAATTATCTGTAAATTCATGTTATTCATCCATTCCACACTATAATCTCAAAATATGGCTACAATCATGGACAATGATTGCTGATAACGTTTATGATTCTACATCAAGTCTTGAATCTAAGCACTCAACTACGAGCGGAGATAGTTGGATTGTGTTGAAGGATTGATCTATGATCGATGGGATATGACTGAGATCTTTGAAGGAGTTTACATATACATATAATATTTATAACAAATTAGGAGTAAAGAATTCGAGTGCAATTTCTAGGCAACTTTATTTCTCTACTCATGCTATGTTCACACGGACAGCAAGATTCGCGGTTCGCTCTCTCATTCACGGTTCGCACCCGAATCATGATTGAATCTACACGATTCGCCATACAAAATTTTGAGAGCGAATTTACTTGGTTCAAAATGAACCTAGTTGTGAACCT
The DNA here is from genome assembly GCA_963682025.1 of Cordilura impudica. Lineage (NCBI taxonomy): Eukaryota > Metazoa > Arthropoda > Insecta > Diptera > Scathophagidae > Cordilura > Cordilura impudica. The sequence continues at coordinate 186,371,334 of OY821519.1, forward strand.
AGAAACATTGAGTGTCATCTCCAAGTTTGATAAGAAATTATTGCTAGTTTATCTGAACTAGCTGTCAAAAATATATAAACAAAGAAAAAACAAAAAATTAATTTGTGCAATAAAATAAATAGAAACAATAAATATTTGTGTTTTCGTCACAAAAAAGTAAAATGTAAAAGCACAAGGGTGTATTTTTGTTAATTTTAATTATTGTTACTCAAATTATATTCCTGAAGATGCTATCCAGCGGATAGCGAAATATTGAATAAATAAAAAACAACAACAAAAATTCCAAAATTGGCCTCAAGCTCAATAATTTAATAACAATAAATAGAAACATTTATCAAATAAAAAGTATAATATTTACATATATATATATTCAAATAAAAATGGAAAAAATGAAATAGTGAACCGTAAAGTGTAGAAGGATGTCTTCAAATATTTGCACAAAAAATATGAACTTCAAAATGAAACAAGAATACTCGTCTGAAGACCACAAAGTCCACAATCATGATTCAGAGAGCGAATCAAGTGGTTAATTTTTCCGTCTGAACATGCTATTATCTGATTCACAAACTAACACTTTTTTGGTTTATTATTATTGTGAATGAAGATAACAAACTCATTAACAAACACATTTACAAATTTAATAACACACACATAGCATATGTATAATTTTATGTATGTGTTAGTAGTAACTTTAAATGCAATTTACTCAAAATAAAGGAAAAAATTTAAAATATAAACGCTTGGTCAAAATCGGTATAAAACGGCAAAACAAAATATCGGTAACAAGAAATCGCCTAGCCTTTTAATATTATAGATATGGGCAACATCCAGAACATTTTGAATTCAGCGTTATTTTCAGAAATTTGTGGTTCCGTAATTCGTTGTTTTCGTAAATGCTGAGGCAAATAAATTTGTTTTTATTTTTAATATATAATAGAAATACTTGGTTTTAAATAAAATACTTTACTTCTTGATATTTTTAAAATGCAAAAAAAATAATTCACTTTTTCCTGCTCATAATAATGTACTTATTTTAGATATAAAAAATCTTTTATTTAACTAAAAAGAAGAATTAAATCAAAACTTATTTTATTTTTAAGACTGATTGTGTTTAGTTATATTAACAACCAGAATGTCGACCATTAATTGACATTTTTCAATGAGAATACCTTCCCAACTGCTTCCCAAAGTTGTTTTTTACTAGTACAAACTTTTTCCTCCAAGCTTCTTTTCAGCTCCATCTACAAGTTCTTAACCGGGTTGAAATTAGGGGATTGAGAAGGTCATTCCAAAGAGGACACTTCGTGTTCACTTAACCAAGATTTAACTAACATTGTCCTGTTGGAAGTGCCATTTTGGTGGCATATGGTTTTCTGGATATGGGAGCATCACTTCATTTAAAATATCACAGTAGATTTCCTTATTCATGATTTGAGTGATCTGGCGTAAAGGTCCAACACCATACCATGAAAATGCGCCGCAAACCATGATATTAATTTCATCATGTTTTAACGGCTTTTTTGTGTACCGATCTTCTAGGTCTTTACCTTTTGGTCTTCTGGCATTACGTTGACTGTCAGAGCCAAATAAAATTATTTTACTTTCATCGCTCCATAATATTTTCTTGAAATCGTCAATAGAGCTGTTTTGTTTTTTTTTTTAGCAAATTGAATGCAAACTTTCTTGCTCTTAGGGCGACTCTTCCTGACAAATTGTGTTCTCATAAACTTCGACGGACAGACGGAGCACTAATTTCATTATTAGTTTCTTCAGAAATTGATTTTGATGACATAAATGTGTTCGTTTCGGCCAATAACGCTGTACGGGAACCAGTAGTTGACAACGTTTTTCGTGGTCTACTCCGTATTTCTTTGGTTTTTTTTTTCACTTTAGAGCATTTTTGATGCATTGTTCGGATCTTCCAAGTGCTCTAGCAATGAAATCCAGAGTTTTTTCTTCATTTCTTAGATTTCTCGCAACTCGGCGTTGCTCAATAGTACAATGTTTATTTCGGCCCATCTTTAACAAGAATTGTGAATTGGTTTACTTATTTTTACTTCAATTATTCAGAACAAACAATAAATAAATTCGAATATATTCCAATTACAGTAACAATAGCACTATATTTTGTTTTTGAAGTCCTGCACTTAAATCATGAATAATAAATTCCAGAAACCTGAAATAATTACTAGAGAAAACATTAACAAATCTAACATTAACATTTGATGTTATAAGAAAAAACTTAAATTGTTACAATTTACGAATAAATATATTCTCTTAGTAATCGTCTATTATATTGATCAGCACTGTATATTACCTTCAAGTATGTCATATATTAAAATTGTAAAACATTTGAAATGACTGAAAAACAACGCCGAAATAGACCGTGGAATGTCCATAAAAATGTTAAAAAAAAAGGTGTTTAATATATAAGAAACAGGCATTTTTAAAGTTAAGTATTATTATTTACAAATTTTATATAAGAGTTACACTAAAATAAAATTACTTGCTTGAAATCAATCCATATGGTCGTCCGGTTAACCGGTGTTCCTGGCCTTTTGGTCAACTGGTCTACCCGGGTTTGAAAACCAATCGACCAGGGGTCGAATCGTCGCATTCGTTATCGAAATTTTTCGATCGAAATTATTTTTTTATTATCCAAAATAAAATACTAAGAGTAATTTTACTCTATCACAGCTAACGAGTTATGGTCCATAGTTAATAGTAAAAGTGAAACGAGGTCTGACGATTGTCGGTCTTCTTTAAATAATAAACCAAAATATGGGGTTTCGATTGATTTAACTCGATATCGAATTCGACGATTTGCTCCCAGGTTGATTTTTATAGTTTTTTTCGTTTATAAAAATCATCACTTATGCCGTTTTCTTTTCTGACAAAAAATGTCGCAATTTATTTGCACTTTTTTCGAAAAATGTATTTTTTTATATATATATTCTGAATTAAGAGAAGCCTTATACATCAATCGAAAGGTCTCAAAATGCTCAAAAAAAATTGATTATCATCCTCTTTGAAGTCATAGGATGGAAATGAATGAAGTGCATGTCAAAATACTTTTGCCTAAGCAAAGGCCGCTGCCTGCTCTCATTCTTAACAGCAGAAGGAGAGTGCACAAAGTAATTGACAAAATATTTTGCATAAATGTTGTTGTTGATAAGCGCTTTGTTTAAATCTAGCGGTATCGTATGCAATTGGATGAAAAACGCCGATAGTTAAGAGAACAATTTGTCAAAATAATTGTGCCGACGACTGTATGCAAAAAAAATTCAAAAAGGTTCTTTGTCTTACAACCTGTTTACGAAACACGACCAATAGACAAGTTGATCAAAAAATTTTATGGAAATAAATTTTAAAATAATTTTTTCCTATAAAATATTCTTTCATTATAGGTATGTTTTTCGTTTCGAATAACGTTCGTACTACATATATAAACAAACAAACCCTTATAGTGCGTTTACATCAAAATCTAGTATATACGAGATTTCGAGCACAATCTAGCTCATTTTTACTAGATTTCCCATACAAAACAAAATCTAGCACGTTACTAGATTTTGGCAAAATCTCAAAATCTTCTCAAACTTGGGTACTACCATATGATACTACTGCTTTTTTCTAATATTGTAGTAGAAAATTACAACGCAGTCACTGAAAAATTGACATTTAAAAACAAAAGCAAACAAGTTAGATAAAAAGGAAATAAAATAAAAAATATATTTAGTAATTGAAAAGTTATAACTTTATAGACTGACATGTGCCCATTACAATCTGCTAAATAATAATTGTGGAAAATGAATTTGTTTTTGCTGTTCAAGCAATACATTTAACAAATGCTGATTTTTTTTTCGCAAAATTTGTATTTCAGCTTGTGCTTTTTTCATTTTTGATGCATAATATAATAATAAAATCTGATCCTTTATAGAATTTTAAATTTGGTATTTCTAGTTATATGTGTTTTTTTAATCAGCTGTTAAAAAAGTTAGATGTTTACATCTATATAGGTATAGATTTTAAAATCAACTAGATTTTCCTCAGATATAAACGCACTAGTAGTTTGCTTCGTTAGAAATTTAATAATTTGAACATATTTGGCAATATCTATAATATTAATAGGCAAGGTGATTTTTTGTGACATCTTCTACACTTTCAGTTACCAACCGATTTTGACAAAAAAATATATATTGGAAAGGTATATCTTTCAGATGTGCACCATCTGGTACACTTTTTTGTAGTAATTGTAATGGTGCGGCGGTAGTGGAATTTCCGCTTCCTGCTTCCCTGACCCTTTGCTGGTCGCACTTGCTTGCGAAGGGGCTTAGCTCGCCGGATGGGTGGGGTCTTGCTCAGGCCCAGGGAAACCGCACTACAGATGTTCACGTGCGATTTACAAAAAAACACTGTCAAAAACGGAATCTAAGGGATGGATGGATGGCATACTTACCTTCCGGTGGGGACTAGCTGTTATGCCCCTTTTTGCCCTCCCTACCATGTTACCTGATATTCCATCTTAATTGGAGGTAACCCACTTCAATGAGAAAGTTTGGTTTGGTTTTCTACACTGGGGTATATACAAAAATTTATTTAACCTTCATGTTAAGGTGTTAAAATTTTAAATTATATTTAGCAAAATTTGTTTTATTTTTATAAAATTTTAAGTTTAGCTCAATTTGATTGTAGGGAAATTTTAATTTTAGGAAAATGTTAATTTTATAAAAAGTTTAAAATATAGCATAATTTTAATTTTAGGAGAATTTTTTTTTTAGCAAAATTTTGTTTTAGGAAAATTTAACAAAATTAACAAAATTTAACAAAATTAACAAAATTTAAATTTAACAAAATTTTAATTTTTAGTTAAATTATATTTCTTATTATAATTTTTAATTTTAGCTCAATTTTAATTTTTGCAAAATTTTAATTTTAAAAATTTAATTTTTGGAAATCTTTTAATTTCTAGCAACAAAATTTTTGTTAAGAAAAAGTAGATTATTATAGTTTAAGTTCATGGTAAAATTATGATTGTAGGAGATTTGCCGTTTAATATAGTTGTAAACAAATTTTAAAATTAGGAAATTTAGCTCAATTTCATATATTTATATATTACGATAAGTTTTAACTTTTTATTTTAGCAAAATTTTAAATCTAGAAAATATTTATTAATTAGGAAAATTTTTAACTCAAGAAAATATGTAATGTAGGATAACGGCTTAATTTTAAATATAAGAAAGTGTTTAAATTAAGCAAAATTTTATTTGTGGAATAATTTTATATTTAGCAAAATTTTATAAAATTTTTAAATTTAGAAAAATATTTATATGTTACAAACATTTTATTTGGAAAATTATGGGTATTAAAAGAAAAATTACCGCCTTTTTGCTGGTGTTGATGAGGTACCGATGAAGCTGCTGCCGCCGGACGCCGTGGTTGTGTCTCGCAATATGCCATTGGAAAAAATTGGCCATAGCTGTATTAATAATGATATTGTTGCTGATTTCAATATGAAATGTTTATATGGAGATAGTAAACACCAAAGAACTATTTCTGCGACTTTGTTGTATAAGCTTGATCGGTTTATGAGGTAAACTTTAATTTAATTCCTTAATTTCGTTTTATCGACTTGCGTTGTCTTATATGTTTATTGTATTTTTCAATTATTTATTTTTAAACATTATTTTCTTTCTTAACATTAGTGTCTTTTTTTTTATTTAAATTAACTTAAAATTTTTGCTCAGAACGCTTTCTTTAGCACAAACAGAAATATTATTATAAACACCAAATTTTTTTTATTCACATGTCTATCAAATCTAAAGTTTTTTTTTTCTTAAAGTTTATTTTAATTTTTATTTGTTTTTATTTCTTAAATTTTACACTACTTTTAATTTCACTTAACTATTTCTTAAATTTAATTTGACATTTCATTAGTCTTTTCTTATTTCTTTTATTCTTAAACACTACATTTTTTAATTTTAAGTTTTCGAAGGTTTTTCCTCAACCTTTTATTTCAATATCTACATTTCAACTCCTTTAATCAAAATTCTTTTCTTAACATTATACCTCTCTTCATTCATTCCATCTCAAGCTAAAACATGTTTTGTATTAACTACGCTCAACCACTCATTGAATAGCCTATGTATATCATTATGGAACATTTTATCTCGTTATAATACGCATAGATATACAGACATTCGTTCATAATCTCACTCTTTTCGTAAAAAAAATACCAACTCATATTAAAAGGAGAGAGAGTAAGTGGGATTACTGAGTGAACGAAGGGGTAAGCTAATACCAATAGCTGAAAACCAAGTGGGAGAACGAGAAGGATTGCAAGTTGTAGTTGACCCATACATACATGAATAATCATGATTTAATACAAAACAATGAAGAGACTAAAAAAAACTCGCGCCATAAATCAGTTTGCAAAAATAGAACCAAAAAAAAATTTCAATCAACATATTACCATATAAGGTGTTGTTTACATGTACATACATGAACTTGAAAATAATTTCAAGATCAAGGTTATTTATTTTTTTTCTTTCTTATTTCGGCATATACCAGAAATTCTTTGGCTACAGTGAAGAGCAAATCTGATCACCGTCACATAATAATCATTTAAAATTGCTACTAACACATCCAAAAACACATATTTAACTGTGTGTGTTTATTAAATTTGTTAGTGTGCTGAATTGTGAATTGTCTAAGAATCATAAGCATACCTTTAGGCTACTATAAAATTGTATATTAACACACAGATTTATAATGAAATTTAATGAATTTTATTTTAAAATCACAATTTAATGAATTTTAGTTAAATATTCATAACGTCTTTATATATATACAAGTTAACGAACAACGGTTTTGAGGTGAAAATATGAACTGAAGTTTTTATTAAATTCTTCTTTCTTTAATACAAATATTTTACTTACGTTTTAAAATTACAATTTGTTTATTTCTTAATTCTAGCTTATTCATATTTTGCTTATTTGCTAAATGTTCTGTTGTGTCTGTTGTTTTGTTGTGTTGTTGTTTATGTTGGTGTCAATAAGTTTTGCTTATTTGCTAAATATTATGTTGTGTTGTTATTGTGTGATTGTGTCAGCAATGAATTTTAATGGTGTCGGTGAATGAACTCTTATGTTTGTTACCAATTGCACTTATTAGGTGCAATATATTTAGTGTATTCACTGATCACGTTAACTCCCCCCTTTTCGAGTATCAGCGTCTCGCTGATCGAGTAAAAAAAAAATAAAATTTCTATGGGTAATTTAACTTGATTTCGGGAAAGTTTCTTGTATGTGAGAATTGTAGTGTTCCCTGACGATTCTTGTATTTGGGATATAGTTGAATAAATAATATTATTATGAATCCGAAAAAAAGTATTATAAAATTGGAACCTATTGAGACTAAGCCTTTATACGAAAGATTATCTAAATGTTTAATGTTCTCCAAATGGAGGTGATGAAGATACTGTAGGTCCAATTTGATTTCTTTCTCTGTTAAGTTACTCTGCAATATTGGCGGAAGAATTTGATAGGTTGTTGTCTGCCAATTCGAATATTGGGTATTGTTAAGAAAAATTGTCTCGTTAAAGAAATTAATAATAAAAGTACCGTTTAGGATTTGTGAGCCGTTGCCGTATGTCAGGTTCCCAATATAATTTGTCATTTGGTATTCGCATGTTGCTTTTTCTCCATTGAGTATGTTTACAATACAATGTGTTGACCCTAAGGTGTCTATTTGGTCCGTCTTACATACAGTTACGTCCTCGATTAATGCACAGTTACCTTTAATACCATATTTTTCTGTCTGAGATATGAGCAAATTGGTGAAGCTTAAGTATATTCTTTTGTTGTCCTTGACCGTTGAGCGTAGAAGAATATTATTGAAGAGAGTATCTGTTGTTTGTGGTAGGGAGATAATATACAGGAGAAGAGTGTCTTTTATAACCATCGAAGGTTCCGCATATTGAAGAGCCTGTAGTTCGTTCTTATATGGGAGAGTCTCAGTTTGTGATAGTATTCTTGCGATATCCCCCTTATTTAGTAATTGGGAATGTACTATTCCCTTTTTCGCGAGCTGATATGCCATTACGATCTGAGCGAGCTCGTCCTTTATCAAACTTAGCTTATTAAAAAGTGTTTGTGCCCGTCTGACCGTGTCATTTGCGTTTTGCTCAGAGACTATTCTGTTAAAGTCGCTCAACAGATTATTAGTGGTCTTTATTATGTATTTGTTGATAGTATATTGCTTGTTATTATTATTTATTATGTCGTTTGTTTGACTGAGAATGCTGTCCCAATCTGTAGCGTCAGGGTTACCTGCTATCCACTTCCAGGCTGATCCAATCCAATTTATTGATCTTTTGGTCTTTGTTGAGTTTCTTATGTGAAGTTGGTCTAATAAGTTATCTATTTTCATCAGCTGGTGTTCTATTTGTAAGCCCAGTGTTCTTGTGTTTCTTATCTCGTAATGAATTGTTGACTTAATGCTTATAACAGCTTCCTGATATTCTTTTAGATTTATTGTATGTATAATTTTGTAATTTCCATTGCTGATCTTGCCAAGGCCTTGTTTTATTGTAACTAGTGGGTTGTTGTATTCGAAGACATCCACCGTTGCAGTTGTCCAATGTACCATGATTCTGAAATTGGATATTAATTTTTTAGGTGGGACTTGTGAATTCTTTTATTGTCGGTGGTAGTAATTATAACATTACTATCTTTTCCGACAGTTTGTTTTATAAATAGAGGTTTGTCTTTTCCTTTAATTTGCTTGTTCCTTTTGAAAACTATGTCCCCAGAATTGTATTTCTTTGGTTTTTGTTTTTTACTGTAAAGCTGTATCTTCTGATTTCTGGTTATCTCATTTTTCAAATTTTCATTAACTATCTTCTTAAAATCTGTTAAATTTTGATAATTTATTCGTTCCGTCCGACCGAAAAAAATGTCAGCTGGTTTCTTTTATGTGACAGAGTGTATTGTTTTATTATATCTGTCAACTGTTATATTGATCAGTTCCTTAATAGAGTAATCCGGATATTCTTCGTGGATACATCTCAGCATTTCAATAATTGTGGAATGAACCCTTTCAATGGTGCCATTAACCTCGCTTTTCTGTGGTGGTGCGAAATATGTTTCAATCCCTAGCCCTTCGATATAATTCAAAACTATTGGACTAATAAAACTACCTTCATTATCCATTACAAGCATTTTGGGCGCGGAAAAGAAATGAAGTAATTTTATCATCTTATCCCGAATGTGTAAGACAGATTTATTTTTTATGTGGAAAAATTTCGCGTATTTTGAGAATTTATCGACACATGTAATAAATTTTTCCTTTCGAATTTCCATTATGTCAATATGTAGAATTTCTGTAGGATATGATGGAATTGGAGTTGGTTGTAATTCGGGGTTAGGAGGATGTCTGTCATACTTATTTTTGTTGCATATTTCACAGGTTTTTGTAAAATCTTTGATAATTTTCGACATTTGCGGAAAATAGTATTTTTCTAGAATTTGGCTTTTGTTTTCATCAGAATTCCTATGAGCTCGTTTGTGTTCCTGTTTAATAATAATAAATTGTTGTTCGCCATTTGAAATGTCTTCCACTAGCCTCTGTGTGATTCTTATCCGGAATTTAGAAAATGTATCCTTAAATACTTCTTGTAACAAAACGAGGTACTTTTCGGGAATTTTTATTCCATTCAGCACAGCGGGGTTTAATTTTTCGTTTAATATTCTGGTCAAATTCTTTTTGTCGAGATTATTAATTTTTACATAATGTCTTTGGAAGTTCTCATGAGGATTTTCATAATGGTTAGAATCTATTTTTTCAGAAAGTATTATTTGGTTTCTAAACACGTTTATTGGGGCTTCACAATGTGGTATGAGTTGACTATTATCTTCCTCTGCGCTATGTTGAGAGTTATCATCGGATGATAATAATTCATTGAGTTCAGGTGGTAGCCTAGAAAGTGCATCGGCGACCACATTTGTTTTCCCAGGTTTATAAATCAGTTTATAATTGTATTCTTCTATCCTAGCCTTCCAGCGTTTTAGTTTTGCATTATTATTAGCGTTACTTAATGCAAACGTTAGTGGCTGGTGATCAGTTACTATTTTAAGTTCCTTAGCTCCGTAGAGGTAAGAGCGAAGCTTGTCGAGGGACCATATTATAGCCAACATTTCCTTCTCAATGGTGGAATAGTTTTCTTCTGTTTTATTAAGTGATCTCGAAAGGTAAGTAATTGGTCGGTCTTTACCAAGTTCGCCCTGAGATAGGACGGCTCCTATTGCATAATTAGAGGCATCTGTTGTGAGGATAAATGGTTTTTCGAAATTTGGGAAGTTTAGTATTTCTGATGATACAAGAAGTTCTTTTAGATTATTGAATGATTTTAAAGCTTCTTTGTCAAATGTTATGGCAATCCGTTTTGATTGATTTGCTTTAATTTGTGCATTTACCCCTCTGGTTAAGTTTGTCAAAGGTTTAGCTACTGCAGCGAAATCTCTTATGAATCTTCTGTAGTAAGATGCTAAGCCAAGAAAACTTTTTAGGTCTTTTAAATTTTTTGGTGGTTGGATATGTTGAATCGCAGCAATCTTAGCTGGGTCAGGATGTATACCACCTTTCGACACAACGTGTCACAAAAATTCTACACTTGTCCTCATAAATTTTGATTTTTCTAAATTTACTTTCAGATTAGCTTCACTTAATAAAGAAAATACCTTTTTTAAATTTTTGACATGTTCTTTTTCATCCTTACTGAACACTATAATGTCGTCTATGTACACATAGCAAGCTTTACCTATTAGTGGGTGCAAAACATCGTTCATCATTCGTTGAAATATTGCCGGTGCGTTTTTAAGACCGAAGGGCAGCCTTAAAAATTCATACTTTCCGTTATTCGTCGAGAAGGCTGTTTTTTCTATATCCCTATCCCTCATTCTGATCTGATGGAATCCAGAAGTCAAATCAAGGGTAGTAAAGTACTTACATTCCCCTAGGTTAGAGAGTGTACTATTAATGTCAGGAATTGGGTACGCATCTGAAATGGTGACCGCATTTAATCGTTTGAAGTCCACAACCACCCTGTATTGTCTTTCACCGTTTGGTTTGGGTTTTTTCTCAACTATCCACAGGGGTGAATTGTATGGGCTTTTTGATGGTCTTATTACACCGTCTTCGAGCATTTGGTGCATTTGTTTTTCTATTTCGGCTTTAAGGTGACTTGGGTAAGGGTATTGTTTGGAATAAATAGTCTCGTTTGTTGAGGTTCTTATTTCTGCGCGGACCGACGTTCCAATGAGACCACTATCGGAGACCGGACCGAATAGTGTGCTGTATTCGTCTACTAGACTTTGGATATCTTTCCCAAAATTTTGAGTCGCTTGAATATTATTTACCTGTTTGGATATTTTGGCCTTTAGATCAATTTTAGTGCCGTTTTTCAACTGTAATGTATTATTTTTCCGATCGATTATAGCCTCAAGTTCCCTAAGAGTGTCGTCGCCTATAATACCATCAAATGAGCGAAGTCCAGGGAGGACAAAGAAATCAAAGTAGTTTTCTATATTTAAACTTTTAAAGAATTTTCCCCGAACCTTACGTGTAATGAGAATTTCGCCAGCGGCTGATCGAATTTTGAAATATGAGTTGACGGGTTTGGAATTAAATGACATAGTTTCAGAAATAAAATTTTTATTTGCACCCGTGTCTACTAAAAACTTTAGGATTTTTTCATCTCTTATGCGTAATTCTAAGTATGGTACGCTAGAGAGGCTTCCCTCATAAAATTTAGTTCGTCCTGTTCGTAGTCTAGGTCCGACTCATTTTCATCAATCTCCTGATAATCTTCATATTGGGTATCATCATCTTGGGTTGGATCCTGTTCATGAGTTTCAACAGTCTCAGTATTAAAAATGCGCTGTTGTTTCCTAGGGATATTAGAGGAACTATTACCGAAATTTGGTAAAGGGGATTTTTGTGGCCTGTTCATGTAATTAATACGATGTGATTTCATTGAGGGGTCTACTTCCATTGGAACAGGTGGTTTTGGTTGAATAGGCCTAGGTGGTGGAGCGTTTTGTGTATATTGACGGTTCTGTTTATTATACGGGGTCGTTGCATTATAAATACAAATTTGTTCCCCAGTGTTTAAGTTCCTGTATGGTACATTAGGTTTGCCATGGTTTCCTAAGCTGTGCATCTGATTGTTCGGTGTGGTGATAGTATTATTCTTATTATAGCGTGGGTGAATAGAATTATTTCGGAAGTTCAGGTTCTGAAATTCGAGGCAAGAAGTATAGGCTTCGGGAAGTGTTTCAGGCTTCTGAATTGCCAACATTTTTGATACGTCGCCGTGAATTCCACGGATAAACACATCTAATGCCCTATTCCTATAGCTTGATATCAAAGCTTCTACTGTCTCTGTCGAATAGTTGTCTGTTTTGACATTGTTTATTATCAATGATAGTTGGTGATTAATTTTTGCGTAAAATTCATCTATTGTATTGTTGCGTTGTGACATAGCACTAAGCTCGTATTCTAATGTTCGAATATCTCGTTTGTCTGCGTAGTGTAAAGATAGACAATTTTTAATTTTATCCCAGCTTTCGTCGAAGATATAATAGGATATCAAGGCTGTATCGGCAGGTCCTCTTACCTTTTGTCTTAAATTGGTTTATCTCTAACTATCGCATAATCTCGCAATATAGATTCTACACTATGAATCCAGGAAATATACTGGACGGGGTTACCGTCAAATACTTGGAGATCCCTAACACAGTCCGGTAGTTTACTAATTGCAACAAGATCCGCTTCTGTCCTAGGAGCGGGAAGTGCTGCGTCTCTAGGGGCAGTAGGAGTGGGATTTCTCTCTAAATTAGTTATTCTATTATTGAGGATTTTAATCTGTTCTATTTGAGCATTGAGGGCTCCAGTTAATTGAGTAACTGCTTCTTGAATCCGCTCCATTATTTTAATAGAATTTTATGTCAGTCTCGCGGTGTAGTAAAATAAAATTTGTCGAATTATGACCTCCCCGGTTTTAAGTGTGTATTTGTCTAATTAGTGTGATCGTGTAGTGTTTTATATGTGTTGAGTAAATTTATCTTTATAATTTTTGTTTGAATAAGTATATTATTTGTAAAAAAAAAAAATTTTTTTTAATTAGAGTTAGAAATTAACTGTGATTTTTAATTGTTAATTTATGACAGCAATTTTTCTTTTTTGTAAAATTTTTCAATAAAGGTTTTTACCTTTTAGTTTTACAATATTAGCAATTTATAATTTCACTGTAAAAAATTTTCTACTGTAATTTTACTTTATGACTTAAAAACATAAATTTTTCTTTTCTAGCAAATAGTAAAAAAGAATTTCTAATTTTTCTTTTCAATAAATAGCATAAAATTTTTCTAAGTTTTCGTAATTTGTAAAAAAATGTTGCTTACATAAATGATATGAGGATCAGCATGCTGGATGGTCCGTTGATTTGATTCAGCATCTGCAGACTATGTGATATCCTTTTATTGCTGGACGGTCCGTTGTTTACTTTTTGGGCACGGGTATCGTCACTATATGGTGTATTTTAATGATGGACGGTCCGTTGATTCCTTTTTGATTGTTCTACTTGGGCACGGATTTTCGTCACTATGTGGTATATTTTTTAAAGATGGACGGTCCGTTGTTTCCTGTTTGATTAATCTACTTGGGTACGGATTTTCGTCACTATTTGAATTCAATTTTCAAACCGTTGAAGTTTTTTTTTCTTCCTTTTTTAAGGGTTTGTGTGGAACTGGTACTTAGTTTTAAACGGGTTAATTAATTGTTCACAAAAGTTTTTTTATTTATGAAATTCACTTAGTTTCAAAGTCACTCGATTTATCCACTTGAAATTATTGTTATCACTTTTTTAAATTTACTTGAAAGTGATTTACCGGGGTTGAAGCTTTCTCGGGCGCCAGTTAACGAACAACGGTTTTGAGGTGAAAATATGAACTGAAGTTTTTATTAAATTCTTCTTTCTTTAATACAAATATTTTACTTACGTTTTAAAATTACAATTTGTTTATTTCTTAATTCTAGCTTATTCATATTTTGCTTATTTGCTAAATGTTCTGTTGTGTCTGTTGTTGTGTTGTGTTGTTGTTATGTTGTGTTGTTGTTTATGTTGGTGTCAATAAGTTTTGCTTATTTGCTAAATATTATGTTGTGTTGTTATTGTGTGATTGTGTCAGCAATGAATTTTAATGGTGTCGGTGAATGAACTCTTATGTTTGTTACCAATTGCACTTATTAGGTGCAATATATTTAGTGTATTCACTGATCACGTTAACTTACATATGGATATAGATTATTTTTTTTTAAATTTATTTATTTAAAGTCCATGGAATTACAAATGTCCTTACATTTATTTAGTGTATAAAATACATATAACAAATAAAATAATGGTGATTTAATTATTTAGATATAGAATAACAAATTCAGGTTAGCAAAAGTTAGGTCGATTCTGAGAGTGAGGGGTGAAAATAGACTCTAAAGAAGACTCATATCGCGGCGTTTGTTTATGTTAGTTCGAGTTTTTTTTTTAATCGACCTTCGAACTGCAGTCAAATGCCGATTTTCAGCATATTGTTTATATGGTTTTTTTTTGGCTATAACTCGTCGAGTAATTGATATTTTTCAAATTTGTAAAATCCAAATTATTGATAGAGACCTGTGCAACAATTAAAATTTTTTTTTAAAATTGATTTAGAAAATTTTTGTTGTGCTTATGAAGCAAAATGTTGGAAAAATTATTTTTTTTTCATGCTTTTTGAAAATATTTTCCACAAAACTTAGTCTTTGCTTTCTGTTTGATCTATAATATGCTTCTCAGTTTCTTCAATAAATTTCATTTGAAAAGAAAATGGTCTTAGTCGATAATTTGCGTTAAAAATCCCAAAACCATTAAATAAATAGCGATTTAGGTAGAAGTAATTAAAAAGGGAAGTTCCAAGAATTAGGAATTAGTAAAACAACTTTTTTATTTCGTATAAGCGAACTAATTTCAAAAATGAAGATTCAGTTAGACTCGAAACTCAGCCGAAGTTGATGTCATTTAATTTTCGCTCGGTCGTGATAAAATTCGCTATTAATTTTTTTGGAACTTATCTCATTTTGTGAGTGATTTAAGTTAAGTGCATCGGTATCAATTTTTTTAAGTTTTGTGGACGTTTCATAGCAAGCGATGAAAAATGTGGCAATGCGAGGGATTTTTTTTTTTGGAAGCCTATAAACAATATTTCTCGCAAGAGTTTATCACTGACGTAAACTATGCCCCTAAAAAAGTTTGCTTTAATTGCTATTCAACTGTTATGCAATGGAAAAGTGAAAAGAAGAAGGCTATGCCTGTTGGTATACCAATGATGTGGTTAGACAACAGCCCGCATCAAAAAGAAAATTGCTATGGATGTATGTATTATGATTGTTTTCTTTTCAAATGAAATTTATTGAAGAAACTGAGAATCATATTATAGATCAAACAGAAAGCAAAAAAGACTTAGTTTTGTGGAAAATATTTTCAAAAAGCATGAAAAAAAAATAATTTTTCCAACATTTTGCTTCATAAGTACCATAAAAATTTTCTGTATCAATATTTTAAAAAATTTTGATTGTTGCGCAGGTCTCTAGCAATAATTTGGCTTTTACAGATTGAAAAAATATCAATTAGTCGACGAGTTATAAGCAAAAAACCATATAAACAATATACTGAAAATCGGTATTTGACTGCAAAGTTCGAAAGTCGATTAAAAAAAAATTCGAACTAATATAAACAAACGCCGCGATACGGGTCTTCTAATTTAGCCTCTATTTTCACCCCTCACTCTCAGAATCGACCTAACTTTTGCTAACCTGAATTTGTTCCACAGTGTAATTTTACGTTTCAGAGATTCTTTATTTTCGAAAAAACCAATGATGTGGTAAATTTCATTAAATTGCCCGCACAACTGGCGAAATGGATTATTATTAACATAGTTAAATCGAAAATAATTAATATTTAAGAGCTTAAGGTTTCATGCAGGTCTCGATGAATTCTACTTAACAAGTAATTGGAGTCAATGTCACCATTTAATAAACTGAGTAGAAAGGAAATACAAAGCATTGTTCTACGACTTTTAAGTGTCGGTAACTTGATTAGAGCAAGTCTGGATTCATAAGAGGGTAAGGCACGGGAGTTCCAACCAAGTCCACGTAGACAGAATAAAAGAAATTGTTTCTGGACAGATTCGACGAAATTTATATGAATAATGTAACACGGATCCCGTATTATAGAACCATATTCCAGGATGGGACGAACCAGGGATGTATATAGCTATTTAGTTACATATGGATCAGAAAATTCTTTACTCCATCGCTTCATAAATCCAAGAACGCCATAAGCTTTGTTTATTGCTGAAGATATATGAGAATGAAAGTTTAATCTATGATCTAATAAAATGCCAAGATCTGAGAATGTATCAACGGATTCCAATTCACTTTCATTCACAAAATAAGTAGTATGTAGGTTATTACATCTGTAAAAGGACATATACTTGCATTTTTTATATTGAGCTCCATAAGGTTTACATTGCACCATCCACAAAAATTATTTGAATCGGATTGTAGCGAAAAATGTTGAAAGTAATTTTGAAGAGAGGAAAATAGTTCGACATCATCAGCGTATAAGAAAATTTTAGAGTGTTGAATAACAGAAGGAAGATCATTGATAAATAAAGTAAAAAGTACTGGACCAAGATGACTTCCTTGTGGAACACCAGAAAACACTTCGATATTTTTAGAGACAGCGTTTCTAAATTGAACCCGCTGAAATCTGTTCGTTAAATAACATTTTAACCAGAAAACTAAAGAATTACTGAAACCCATAGAATTCAGCTTGTATAAACATAAATCATTATTCACCTTAGCAAAGGCTTTACTAAAGTCGGTGTAAATTACATCAGTTTGCATACGATCTCTAAATCCGTCATTTATAATTGTAGTGAGTTCCAGAACGTTGGTGATTGTAGAACGAGATTTACGAAAGCCGTGTTGATATGGAGAAAGTATGGATGACACTTGATGAGATAACGAATCTGTTATAATTTTTTCTAAAAGTTTGGGGATTGCACTCAATTTTGCGATGTCGATGCCTTATTTATATAAAGCGATGATATAAGATTCCTTCCATAGAGATGGTAAATATGCTGTACGCAAGGACAGATTAAAAAGTATTGTTAGTGGATAGGACAGTGAGTCAGCACAGTGCTTAAGAATATTATTTGGTATTCCATCAGGACCAGGATCAAAAGAATTTTTCAGTGTTTTCATGTTACTCAAAACAGTGATGTTGTTAAGAAAATTTACATTTATTATCGAAGAAGCTTTGGAAATTTTAAAAGGATATTGTACAGATTGATCAAAATTTTTTATTGAGTATGTTGTTGTAAAAAAAATCAACAAAAACATTACTGATTGATATATCATCATCGGCTGAAATTGATCCAAATTTCAAAGAATTAGGATATTCACGTGATCGACGTTAATAATTAACAAAATTGTAAAATAATTTTGGATACCTCTTTAAATTATGTTTCATACGAGTTAAGTAGTTATTGTAAGCCCTTTTGTTTTCAATATTGTATTCTGATCTAGCAATTAAATACTTGGTAAAATCAGAGGGGGAATCAGACTTTTTGAATTTTTTATACACTTTATTCTTTCTATTTTTGAATTTAGCCAAATAATTATTATTCCATCTTTTTACGGGTTGAAATCATACGAACCGTTACAGATATACATGCGTTCAACGTGTTGTAAAAGCTTGTGATCATCTCATCATAATCAATAGATGAAATGATATCATTCCAGTCAATATCGGATAGTAGAGCATTTAATTTTGGATAATCAGTTTTCGAAAAGCAATGAACATTTTCCTTCTGATTATGCACAGGATTCTAAATAGGCAAATTGGATGGAAGCAAAATAAGTAAATTTACTGTAGGATGATAACGGTCTTCAGGTAAAGTAATTGGATTAGATGGATGCAGCGATACTTCAGATGGTTCATTAATAAAAATTAAATCCAAAAGTTTTCCATACGCGTTGATAATATGATTTACTTGAAAGAGACCATAATCAAATAACGATTCGATGAATTCATTTACACAGCCATTCATAACAACAGGAACCAAATAATTGGTGTTATAAGAATTTGACCACGAAATAGATGGTAAGTTGAAATCGCCAAAAAAGAATATGATGTTTTGGAATTTAAGAATGAATTTTTCATAGCTGACATACGTTTAATGTAAATAAAAAAACATTGAAAGAAGAAAATTGAATGAAAAAACAAAATTTTCTAGAATTTGCAGTCGAATTTCGAGTGCTGAGCTCTGTAAGTAAAAGTAATTACGTAGAAGTTTTCAAATGATTTGTCTTATGCCTTAATTCAGCAAGAAGTTATTGAACGATTTCCGTCTATAATTTTATTGACGGGTGTTTTTAATTCTTTACGTCGCACTGTGGTCAATATTTTGAGATAGCGGCCAAAACTCCTTTTGGTTTTTGTTCTCCGATTTTAAAGTTATTAGACTCATATGAAAGTAGACAGTAGTAAACCTCGGGAGCCAAAAAATTAGAACTCTATTTCAACTATTTCACTGAGAACAGGGTGGTCCAAAATGGGCTTTTTCAGAATTTAGTAAATTTATGATATTTTTAGTTAATTTTTAAAGTTTAAATGATCATAACTTTTTTTTTTTCAAGATTTTTGGACGAAATAAATTTTGTGTTGTAACTTAACTTATTTCCTATTAGTGGTAAAATTGAAGCTCTACTGTTTTCAGAACAATTTAAATTTTTTTTTTTAAAAAAGGTCAAATTTCTCGGAAGTTTCCTACTTCATAGAGCACAACTCCTGTGAGTCAAGCTGAGTCAAAACACAAATTAACTATTTTGTAGTCCTAACTCTCCCCTACATTCATATATATACATGTCCATGCATCGGGACTGTACTTTTTGAGCTACAGCAATTTTTCTGACCCAAGGTAAGATATTCGGTACAAATGCACGTCATATTTTTTGAGAAGTTATTTGTATGTGAAAGTGGCTATTATGCATATATTTTGATGAAATTTTGTACAAGAGTTCTTATTGACCCAAAAAATAATTCTGTTGAAATTAGGAGAAGTTGGCCCATATTTGGACCTAGTCCACATAGAAGGGTGTATCAAAATTTTGACAAAAATGACAATAGAACTCTCAAATTATATGGTATCTGGCAATTCATTTGGAAAAGGTAAAAAAGATTTTATTGCCATCTAATATTACACAACTTAAATACGTGAAAATTGCAAATAAATTTAAAACCAATGGAAATAACTGGTAAAACCAAGTACCTTTTATATTATTGCCAGTACCTGTTAACTCTCAAATTATGTGGTATCTAACAATTCATTTGGAAAAGGTAAAAAAGATTTTATTGCCATCTAATATTACACAACTTAAATATGTGAAAATTGCAAATAAATTTAAAACCAATGGAAATAACTGGTAAAACCAACTACCTGTTATATTATGTTTCAAAGAGGTAAAAAAAGATCATGTTGAAACTTCGAGCAATAGTATATTAATACATGCATTCATTTTTTTTCTTCATTATTGTTTAAACAATGGCTAAATTCAGTTATAGTGTTCTATCTGATATATATTTTGAACGGAAAGATGAAAACGACATTATTTTACATATAATGAATAATCCATTCTTCAAAATATGCGAAAAACAAGAAATTAAAATTCATAACTTAAAAATAAAAAACTTTTTAAATACTTTAAGAAAACGGTACAATCAATGTTCCAGAAACAAGAAATTGTTTTACTCACGCAACCAAGAATGGCTAAGAAATAAACTTATTTTTAAAAAGCCATCAGTAACTACCACGGAAACTGCAAAAGGTGGTCGACCATCAAAGCCAATTGATAAGTGTAGTGAAAGATCACGAAGACGCAAGCTTAAACATATCAATGAAGAAGTTTCTTGTAGCATCATAAAGGATTCATTTCTGCATCAAATTCAACCATCGAAAACTAAAAAGGGTAAAATTGCTATCATTGAAAAAATAGTGGAAGCAAGCCCCAGACGCACAAAAAGGATTTTAGAAAGTATGCCGACACCAACTGAAGAAAATAAATTTACTCCAGAAGAAGCATTTGCACTATTTTTGGATTTGAAAATGACTAAAAACCAATATACAGAATTGCGGAAGCGAACCAATGAAAAAAATTGTGGAATTTTTCCATCATATCGAGATATAGTTTCTGCCAAAAAAGATTGCTTACCTTCACCAACTGCTATTAGTGTAACTTCAAGTTCAGCAGAAATAAAATTGCAGGATCTTCTTAAACACACTGCAGAACGATTATTAAAGACATTTGATGCTGACTATTTAAAGAAGTTTAAAAATTGCAGCATGACTTAAATTTCTAAATGGGGATGTGATGGGGTCCTCTGGCCAGAAACAATACAAATAATGTAATGCGGAAAATTCATCAGATGCCAATTTATTCATGATTTCTTTCGTTCCATTTCGTTTAACAAAAACTTATATTGGTTCAGAGCCGTCAACTAGTAGAGCTGCAGAGATAGATGTATGGAAGAATGAAATTCCCTCGTCAACAAAATTTTGTAGACCAATAAAGTTTGCTTACAAAAAGGAGACTCAAGATGTCATAGATGAAGAAGTTCGAAAAATAAATGATCAAATTAAAGAACTTCAACCAGTAACATTTAAATTTGATGACCAAGACATTGAAGTAAATTTTAAAGTGTGTCTCACAATGATTGATGGAAAAGTTGCACAAGCTTTAACCAAAACAAAGTCATCGTCAAGCTGCACCATATGCCAAAAAACATCAAGTCAATTGAGCCAACCACCAACACAAGACGATAGTTTTAATGAAGCATATGAATTTGGAATGACACCTCTTCATGGTAGAATTCGTTTTATGGAGCATATTCTTAAATTGGGATACGATTTGGAATTTGGCCCGTTAGGCGAAACAGTGAGAAACAACAAAGAAAATTTGGAAAAAAGAAAGCAAAAAAAAAGATATTCAAGAAAAATACCGTGAGATAGGCCTTATAATTGACCAGCCAAAGCATGGAGAAGGAAATTCTAATGATGGAAACACAGCAAGGAGATTTTTTTCCGATCCAGAAACTGCAGTTTATATAACTGGAGTAGATTATGATTTAATACGACGATTCCAAATCATATTACAAGTTATAGCATGTAGCAAAAAGATAGATGCAAAAAAATTTGGTCAGTATGCTAATGAGACAGCAACCCTTTATAACCAAAAATATTCTTGGAGACATATGCCAACCACAGTTCACAAAATATGCTTCCAATTGGAGATCTCTCAGAAGAAGCCCAAGAAAAAAGGAACAAAGACTACAGATTCTTTCGCGAGCACAATACAAGAAAAATTTCCAGATATTGTACTAATGAAGATCTTATTAATATTTTGTTGTGCACATCAGACCCATATATGTCCAGTATTCGACAAAAATGGAAATCAACCTCATTAGAGTTAGATGAAGAAGCTAAACAACTACTGCAAAATGAAAATCAAAGCTATTTGGAAGAAATTTTTACTAATATTGTTTAATTAATACTAGTTTAAAGATTATAATTTGTTTCTAATTTTAGTATAAATTTTTATTAATACATTTAAATAAAATATATGTGCACTTTAAATCAATAGTAAAAGTTTACTTAAAATTTTATCGATGTTGTGTTCTGTATATAATATATCCAAATGGTATTGATATTGTTGGGAATTTCAGTGTTATTTTTCAGTTTAATCCTCACAAGAATTAGCTTTCTTCCAAAAAAACCAACCTTTGGCCCCCGTGAATATTGAGACTAAATAAATGTCAGGGGCCAAATGTTGGCATTTTCTGACCAAAATTAAGTTTAGGAATAACAAATAAGTATTGGTTGTAAAATACGATTGAAGAAAATAAGAAATTATAAAAAAATACCTATTTAAAATGTCAAAATATTCAACTTTTACATGGAAACTCAACAAAAAATTTAAATACATTTTTAACTCCAAATTACTTACGTTCCTATCAGTCGATTTTTACGTTTGAACACGCAAATTGAAGCTTAAAGTCCCTCCTATTGAACAAAACAAATTGCGTAAAAAAATACCAATCCGGTCAAAAGTTATAGAGTTTTGACCGCTATCTCGCGAAATTGACCACTGTGCGTCGTTTCGTTTTCGTTTGTTATTATATTTAGAAAATATTTTAGAATGTTAGATCCGATCTTAGAAATATTAAGTTTTTACCGCAGAAGCTTCAGCCATTATCAGCGCTATATATATTACTAGGGATCGGAATTATATGCACAGACAATATGCAAAAAATATGCAAAATATATGCAAAATATGTGCAAAACATATGCAAACATCCCTATTATTATTATTTGTTTTTTTTAGAGCTAGAAGACTGAAAATATTTCCATGTAGGTATAGTATTGACGATGGGGAAGACTTATTTGTTACAAGTGGTTAGTTTAAAAAATACTTCTAGGTATTTGACGAAACACAAACATCTTTAGACTCCAAAGCTACCAGGTGTTCAGGAGTTTATAAAAAAATAATACTCTTTCGGATCCCGAGCAACGCAGGGTACGAATAAGCTAGTATGCACTATACATGCAAAAAATTCTAATAATATGCACCTTATTAAAACAACAGAATATTATTTGGTGTAATAAAAAAAAGTTCTTTTTTTATTTATATATTGCAATAAGTGACCATAATAACCTCTAAACTCTTCAAAGATAATCTGCACCTTTTGTCACTCAATATATTCTTGTAAGCAGAAAATGACCTTTCCACATCGCAAGAAATAATTGGCGCAAAAGTGTATTTTGATATATACTCAGCTTTTACTTCATTTTCTGAAATATTGTGAGCATGTGGATTTTGGAAAACGTCCGAAATCTTTTTTAGCATGCCGAATGATGGGTTTTTTTCTAAAACCATACTGAACTTTTCTCTAACTATTTATGACCGAAGGTTTGTCAACCATAGTCTTGGCAGTTCTAATTGCTTCGGCTTCCGAATCGTCAAGAAGATTAAGCACCTGTAATCTAGTTAAAAAAAGTCTATATAGGGATAGATCTAAGCAAACTGGGCGTAGTCCAACTCATTTTTGGTTAAATTATAATACATCTTACCCTTTTAATATTGTTGACGTTTTCTGCATAAAAAAGGGCCGCCTCAATCCAAGTACCCCATCTCGTTATAATCGGATTTGGTGGAAGCGGGCAATCGATCATTATGTCCTTATATAAGCAAATCCGAGATGGAGCCTTCAAAAATACTTTTTTAATAGAGAAAATTAAACTGTTGACTTCTGGGAAGATTTCTCGAATTTTTTCAGCTACACTATGCACGGCATGTGCTAAACATGTTACGTGCTTCATGTTGGGGTAAAAAATTGTCAAATGTTTGCCTGCTTTAACCATGTAAGGTGCAGCGTCGGTCACCAATAATAACACTTTGTCTGTGCTGTCCCCGTTAGGCCACAACTTTAAGAGGGACGTGTTGACGAATCGCGCAATAGAAGCATGATCAGTTTTTTCTAATTCCTGACATGTCAATAAGTAAGATTTTGTAGGCTCGTATTAGCTCATTTTTCCAACTATTAGATTTGCTATATAGCGCCCGATTGTGTCTGTTGTTTCATCAATAGATACCCAGACGTAATCATTAGATAAGCCGGCTCGAATTTTGTTTAAACTATCTTCATGACACTTATCTAAATAAGTTTTTCGCAAAGTTGATTCGTCTGGTATCTGCTGATTCATATGTTTCTCCAGAAACGAACGCCATGTGCTGTTATTTAAAGAGTTCCATGGAATATTTGCAGCTATCATGGCTTTGCATAAATCATAAGAAAAGTTTCTATTTCCCATTTGAATTGTTTTCGGACTGATTTGCCAGTCGGTTTTTGTGGGTTTTTGTACTTATATTCTGTTGTATTAAAAACATTTTATCTGAACAAAGCTACAGACAAACATTTTTAGTATAAGCATTTTGTAGGCTTTTTTTTCTCAAATGTGCTTACCTTTTTTTTGCATATGTTCCAGAATATGCATTCATTTTCAATTATTAATGAATTGTCGCCAAAGCCTTTAATCCATTTTTTTAACAAGCTAGTTACCGACATTTTGCTTTTAACAAATTTATAAAGGTCTTTTTGCTGTGAAAATTTTATTGCACTATATCGCTTTAATAAGGTTTTAACACAAAACAAACAGTGAACTATGTTCAGAAAAGTCAAATAAAACAATGTTTCCGATTCCAGCACAGTGTAATTAAAATGAAGACATTTATGGAAAGAAATATGCAAATCTGCAAAAAAAATATGGAAATATGCACCAAAATATGCAAATATGCAAAACATATGCAAATATGCAATGCATATGTTATGCAATTCCTTTTATTTTTTGATGAAACAAATTTGTGTCTTGGTCCCGCACAAAACAGTTATTTGCAGTGATAGTTTATCGGTTATCAAATCAATTATTAACCCACTCTCCAAAAGATGGGACAAAATTAATCTCATTCGGGATGATTTAATAAAAAATCTAGAAACATTAAAAATTCTATGGGTTCCAGGCCACACCAGCATTACAGCAAGCGTAAACGCAGATGAAGCTGCCAAATTTGCTTGCAAAGCACCTATTGAATCGGAATATAATCCTGAAAAAATTTATATTCAGAACTATATAAAAACATATATCCAGCAAAAAACAATCGAACTGGTCCGAATACAATCTCCATTACAATGAACTAAACATAAACTGCACCCCACCTAAATATCCTATCAACGTTAGCAGATCTCAAAGCCAATGTTTCTCCAGATTACGGTTAGGACACACGTTTTCAAGCCATAGTCACATCATGAAGAAAGAACCAAAACAACTTTGCACCTTATGCGGATGGACAATATTTTGATTTTAATCTTTAATGGATAAAATTGAAATCATCATTATCATACAACTACATATCCATAGCATTAACCATAGCCGGGGATTGTAATAGTAATCTTCTAAGTGAATCTACTCTCTCAGATCCAATGCAAACACTTGGCCTATTGCTAGTAAACGCAAAAATGCCAACTCATTTTCCAAATGGTTCCAATAGTCTCCTAGATGTTTTCTTTGTAAGTCAAAATTTGAACATTGTACACAATATCTGCATCTGTATTTTTTAGACATGATTTAATTTTGTACATTCCGAGATTACCAAAATATTGATGATATGCTCTAATCATAAACTTGATATTATCAAATGGGGTTTAATATACAACTAGTATAGCCCAGCACTCGAAATTCGAGTGCAAAATCTAAGAAATATTATTTATTTTTCAATTTTTGTCTTCCAATATATTTTTAATCTATATAAAAATTTATGAATATTTAAATGACCCTGAAGGTATGTTAATCAATTTTAGTAATTCACAATTCAACCCAGACCATATGATATATAATTTAAATCATTCGGATTTACAGGGTGTAACGAATTATTATATATTTCATTAGAAAAATATATTCATGATCTTAAACCGAACAATATATGACTAATTATTCCAATACAGATCAACAATACATAATAACATACAACACATGAGGTACAATGCATTTGTGTAATCTGTTAAGATTTCACATGCCATAACAGTTCCATCTAGAGGACAATGGCAAAAACAAAGAGCTGTTCACATTACAAGACTTGTAATTGATCTGGCTATGTTAATGTAGAGAAAGCTAAAAATTAGAAAAGCTCAGCTTGTTCATACAAACTCTCGTATATAAAAAAAAGAAAAAAAAAAACATTTCTCATGTTCTTTTCTTTCAAAATGTTGAGTTAAATAGTTGATTAAGCATGAGTTGAAGTAATAGGCAGAAGGATGCTGACGATGAACAAGTCGCTTTGTTCGAAAGTAGCTACTCCATCTAGCGCTGTCTTCAATTTTTTTCTAATATTTCTCTTGCATTACAAAAATTATTATCTTTCTTTCATTAGAAAAATATATTCATGATCTTAAACCGAACAATAAATGACTAATTTTACTTTATTTAATTTAATATATTTTTTAGACAGATTAAAAATAAATTTTATCATTCTCAGCTTCTCCTCCATATGAACTATAACTATGTCAATTTTCACACTCCTCCATGCCCGCATATTGCTTAAAAAGGGAAATAAAAATTTACCTTCACGTATTAATATATAGACATGGAAAACGTAACCATCAAGTAGTTTTCATGCAAAGCAACATTCGTGATATTTTTAATGCTTGTGTACTACAAAAGCAATAAAGCGTCACATTGATGAGCGTGATGTATCCTATAAAAGATGGAAAAGACTTCAACATTAGAGCTACATTCTTCGTTTAAATGTTTAAGAAATAGAGTAGTGAATAGCATTAATGAAGCAAAATCAACATACTACAATCATAATTTCTCGTGCCATAGGTATAAGAATAAAAAAATTATGCTAGTCCAATTACAGGGGAGATGTGTAAACATCTAGTAATTAAAAATTTTTTTTATGTCACTTTTTTAAAATCAAACAGAAAGCGTCATCTATGTATCACTTATAGCAATCAATTGCAGTTGCTCTGTTAATATAAAAATATTTATTATTATTTATTTCAACCGGTTAATTTTTAATTTTTCGTTTTTAATTATTCATATTTTATTTTTTATTTATTTTTTTTCATTTTTTATTTCTCATTTTTCATTTTTTATTTTTTTTTTTCCTATTTTATTTTTCATTTTTTATTTCTCATTTTTCATTTTTTATTTTTAATTTTTTTTATTTTTTTTTTCTAATTTTTTATTTTTCATTTTTTATTTTTCATTTTAATTTTTTATTTTTTATTTTTAATTTTTCATTTTTCATTTTTTATTTTTCATTTTTCGTTTTTCATTTTGCATTTTTCATTTTCCATTTTTCATTTTTAATTGTTAATTTTTCATTTTTTTTTTCATTTTAAATTTTTTTTTTTTAATTTTTTATTTTTCATTTTTCATTTTTTTTTTCATTTCTATTTTTAATTTTTTGTTTTTAATTTTTCATTTTTTCTTTTTCATTTTTCATTTTCAAACAAACAACCAGCTCTCAAAATTGAAGTTTCAATATTTACAATTTGCACGTCATCACGAATATAATTCACAAAATTAATGGAATAACAAACATTTTTCCAACTGCAATTTTGTTCAACAGCAAGTGCCATCTATGTATCACTTATAGCAAACAACTGGAGGGGCTGTTGAATTATGTATATGTTATACGTTTATATTGTGAAATTTTTAACGTTTTACAGCAAAGGGTTGTTGAATTAGCTGAAACAATTTTATATCATAATTTTTTCACCAATACAATGATAAGTCACACCGATTTGTCTTACGGCTCACATCCCTATAAGCAAATCGGTAGTCGACTATGATAAAAATACACTTTTAGTTAACTTTTATGAACTAACTATAAGCTAACTACAATGTAATACATAACGTTCCCAAAAGTTATATTGTATGTTGACATTTGTTGACACGTGTTTTTGATATTTTCTTATCTGTTTGTTTTGGATTAGTTTTACATATTTTTCATTGCTAAAATCAGTACTCGTGCGTCCAATTAAGTGAGTTTAGTGTAAAATATTGTGAATTCTTGTAACTTTGAATTATATAAACTAAATTAATTTTATTATTTAAACTCAAATAATAATAATAAACTATGAAATATAGATATCACTTCCAAATGTCAATCGTTTCATTTACGTTTCCAAGCAGTTCCTCAATGTAAGTATGTATTAACTAAAAATTTACATAACTTGGTCTAATAAATAATGATTTTACAGATAACAAGAAAGCAAGTCACTATCAACGTTGTTCCAACCACAAATAACTTTTCGAAGAAAGATTTAAAGAGGTAAACAGTAAGATATTCAAATTGTAACAAATAAGCAAAGCTTAAATTAATTAATATATCTGTGGTCACAAGCGATAACCGCCTAAGTCGACTTAAGAACGATATGAGTTATTTATGCCAGTGTTCCGCAAAGCGTGTGCCGCGGCACACTGGTGTGCCGTGGTCATCAGTTGGTGTGCCGCGGAAAAAAGTCAATTTGCATTTTAATTTGATATTTTTTTTTATATTAATTTATTATTAATAGTACAATAACATAAAATGCACAATGAAAAAGTGTGACTTTTTCTACATGTTATGATATTTTTAATTTACTTTGTTTCTAATAGCACAATAACATAAAATCAGTGCTGGACATACCTGCTCCAGGGTGCCGAATTCTAATAGGATTCTTATATGTATACAGCCGAATGAAAACAAAATACTCACCAAAGACTAAAAGTACACAACAATTTCATTCAGTCTTATGAAAGGTTTTCAGCAAAGCGGGTGTAAGTCGCATTGTATTTTGAAATACTTACATTGTTTTTTTAATATATACACAGAGAATACACGTACAAGTTTTTTGTTTTTTACGCTTATATTATAAATATAATAGAATACTCGTAGATTTCTTATCGGCCAATAAGTCTATTATCATCTTTAAGGCCTGTATGCAGCTTGCTAAGGAATCAAAAACTTCATATAACAAAACGCTTCAGAAATGCTTACGGAATTTTTCTGTCAAAAAATTTCTGTTGATAGTCTGCAGCTTTTTAAAAAAGTAGTATTGTTTTTACTACTTTTTTTTTGATGTAAATTAAGTTAGGCAACCCAGGCTTTGAGCAGGAATATAAATTTTTTAGTTCCTTCTGAACGGAATTTTGACAGGAATATTACAGAATGTAATATGCTAAAAAAATTAAAAGTTATTTTTCAGTTGCAAACATGGAAAAAACGGACAAAATTCAGCAAAGAAAAACAAGAAGCGGATGGGTAATTTTGATACTGCTCTTAAAAAGCGTTTAGCAGGCCAAATAAAGCAAAACCGAAGAATTGATTTGTTTTCAATTTCACAATTCATAATAATTGACAGAAAACAGCTGACTGCTAGCGTTGCACTGAAAGGTACGTTTGTGCTTTTTTTCTTTAAGAAATATATCAAAATTTTCTATTAAGATTCCTTAACAAGCTGCGTACAGCTCTTTAAGCAAGATACTTGAAAAAGTGATTAAGATTTTATTGATTCAGAAAATATTCTACCTATACAACAATTTGGTTTCCGTAAGGATCATAATACTACCTACCCACTTGTTAGAATTCGTAAAATAGTAAATTCAAATTTTAATACTGGGACATTTAAATAACAAATAAATAGCACATAATACGTGTATATAATGGATAAATTCGTTAAACGTACCGCAAGTTTGTCAAGTGAAACTAATGATTTCCAAGAAGAAGCAGAGTCAACGAAGAAAAAACCTAAGATTGTTTGGCGAAAATATGATGAGAGCTATGTAAGTTATGGCTTTATATATTGCGGAGACGAATTATGCCCAATTCCAAAATTTTTTGTTTGTGGACAATAATTCGATGGTGCCCAGTAAACTTTTACGACATTTAACTACTTAACACCCATCGATAGCTAAAAAAGACAAAGCCTTCTTTCAACGTTTGAAAAACCAGTTTTTGCGGTAAAAGTCGACGAGTCTGCTGATATCAGTGGTCATGCGCATCTTATCTCAAATGTGAGATACACTGACGGATGAGGAAAAAAGAGGACTTTTTATTTTGTCTGCCACTACCTGGTTATACCACAGAAGAAGAAATATTCAAAGTAACAGACCAGTACATCAGTGACTATAATTTGGAATGGCACAACTGCATAAGCATTTGTACAGACGGAGCAGCAGCTATGACGGGAAAAATTAGGAGTTTTGTAACCAAGGCTTCTGAAAAAACCTTAATATTAAAAATGTACATTGTTTTTTACACAAGGAAGCACTAATGACAAAGTCTCTGCCTGATAAATTGTTGTCTATCCTACAAGAAGTTGTTAAAATTGTCAATTACATCAAGTCGCGACCGCTAAACTTTCGTCTGTTTAATGCAGGGTGTCAGAAAATGGGATTAGATCATCAATCACTTCTGTTTCATACAGAAGTAGGATGGCTTTCTCGCGGAAAAGTGCTATCTTGGATTTACGAGCAAAAAAATGAGACCCAGAAGTTTTTAGATGCCCAGGGTTCAGGTTTGGCTTCTGCGTTTAAAAAAGAATGGGTAGTAAAACTTGCATATCTGGCAGACATATTCACTCATTTAAATGAGCTTATTAGAAAACTGGAAGGCAGGAATGCTAATATTCTAACATCTTTCGACAAAATATAAAATTTTCGCGCTAAGTTGGTGTTTCCAAATGTCATGACTGCTGATTCAGAAAAAAAAGTGCAGGCTTTGATAGTGAAACACTTGGAGCTATTAGCAGAAAAAGTTAACTGTTATTTTCCTAAGTCTGACCTGCAATCTATCGACTGGGTACAAAATCCATTCTCGGATAACATTTTCCTTGGACACTTAACGAGCAGGAAGCATTCATAGAGTTAAAAACTTTTCGGACATTAAAAATAAAATTTTCCGAAGTAGCGCTGACACATTTTTGGCTGCATATATGCATATAAAAAATGAGCTTCCACTGCTTTCAAAGCCTGTTGTTGAAAATCTATTACCATTTGCCACAACCTACTTATGCGAATCGGGATTTTCAACTCTCACTACTATTAAATCGAAAAAAAGAGAACGCCTGAGCACGATCAATGAAGAGATGAGAGCAGCCTTATCAGCGATTACTCCAAATTTTGATCGCCTGTGCTCAGTTAAACAGGGTCACATTTCTTACTAAACATCTTTTCATATTAGGTATATTGATTTTAGTAATAAATAAATATTAAATAAACATTGCTTCTTCTTTGGCGTACCTCTAAAATTTCTTGATTTGATAGGTGTACCTTGAACACAAAGAGTTTGCGGAACACTTATTTATGCTATCATATTCTACTAAAAACGCTTTATATTTACGTGAAAACCTCATTTCTCTAACACTGTTTAATTAAAAGTCATTAATGAAAACATACTGACCTAAGTCGTAATGAAGCCCCATTACATTTATATAAAAAGTCATTTTTCTCAAAAGCATGGTATTCGACGATTTGGGTTATCTTTGCTATCATGTTCTACTAAAAACGCTTTATAATTACATGACATCCCCATTTCTCTAACACTGCTTATTAAAAAGTTATTAATGAAAACATTCTGATCTAAGTCATAATGAAGCCCCATTACATTTATATAAAAAGTTGTTTTTCACAAAAGCCTGATTTTCGACTTAGGCGGTTAATGCTTGTGACCACAGACATATATGTAATTTTCAGATACTAAACAAAACCTTTAAGGTAACTTAATATTTGTAACATATTTTCCTTTCACATTAAGGAGGAGATCCTGATTTAGAACCTTCAGGGGAATCGAAAAGGTGGAAGAAGACATGCTCTGAGAATTATAAAATAATGCAATATCCATTCGAAATGCATTAGACACAGAAAAATTGAATCTTTAATATCTTTAATATCTGGACTTATTTTACTATTTATAACAAATGTTCACAAAATATTTGAAAAATTAAACAATTTGATAAACTTAATATTACACCCAGAGAAAAACAACCGGAAATCAACAATTTCCATCTAAGATCAACAAAAAACAGCCATGAAAGTCAGCCAAGGTGGAAAATTGTAATATTAACAACGTGCAACTTAAAAACAACTTTAATCCAAAATCTATGTAGTTACAACATTGATTTAAAATTGCTCGTCCTTGTTTCAACATCGGTTGAATCAAAACAAAATTTTGCCATTTTTAAATCAAATATGTGCAATATTAAATTAAGTATGTTTTACATTGTTTCAAAGTCGAAATATTTTTAAATCAAAGTTGAAAAACTTTGAATCAACTGTGCACCACTTCATTTTGAGAATGTAGCGTCTTTAAATTGAAAACTATCAACGTTGGTTTAAAGTTATTACCTGTACAACTACAGTAGCATAGTTGGATTGTTTTTTTTTTTTTTTAAATTTATACTTACGTTTTTAATCGAAAACACAATTGTTATATTTTTATACATTTTTTACATTTTATTAAAAACCAATTTATAATAATGTTTTTGGGCGGATATAAGTTTTTCCATTGTTAATAGAATACGAATGCATTGGAGCACAATCAAAATACGTTATATATAATACATAAATTTCATCAATTTCTTTAATTAGTTCATATGATTGAAAATTATGACAAAACTGTTTTAAAGCAATTGGATAACACAAAACATACATACATATAAGTTCTTATTTTGATAAATAAATAAAAATATTTTAAATGACTTAAAATACGGTTCTTGTGATGCTATATAGTAATTTGTTTTGTATTTTGTACCTTTGTATTTATATTACTTCTTTTAATATTATTGCTTTTGTAAAATCAATGTCTTTGTTAAATACAATTTTTGAAAAATAAGTTTCTTTAGTTATATCTGAAGTTGGACATTTTTCAAAATTTTGAAATAAGTCATAGGAAAATTCATGTTATAATAAAAAGTTCGCAAATTTTATACCCGATTTAGTGGCTAAAGAGTGTGGTCGATTTACTGTTGATGTAATATTTGTCAAGTAGCTGTTGGCTTCCTTGTGTTTTCCTTTCAAAGGCAATGCCCAAAGATACTTTAATGGACCACATTTTTTAATTACCGTTACGTAATTTAGAAGAAAATTATGCTTTGGTTTTAATGGACCATAATGTTCAATATATATCTTATGATGTTTTTCTATTAGACTTTGCAATGAATTCAAATCTTCAACAGTATATGTTGATTTCAATACAAAATCTATTATTTGCAGCAGTATTGTTAAAAGCTGCCAGTACTTATTTGAAGCAGGAATAATGTCACCTATCATTAAAGGCAAGAAATGTGTAAAACGCCAAACCTCAATAGCTGTCATTTTCAAGTTGAATGATCTCATTCTTGCGATACTTAAAGGAGAAGAATTATTTCCAATTTCTATTTCACCAAATTGAAAAAATTGTTTTCTACAGTTTATGTCCCTTGTAAAATATTGCAAACGTCATAAACGCATATTCCTTCAAATAAATCATGCTTTATATCAAAACAAAAATTGTCCGTAACATTAAAACAATTTAAATTGTTGAAAACACATTCACTTTTCACCCCAGTTTCTTGAAAGTTGTCAAGTCATTTTCATAATTTATTGAGTTTCTTAAATTGCTATCATACTCAGAAGTATCAGTTCCCATGTCCTCTTTTGATCTGGTGCAAGCACGAGTATTTTTTTGAATTAAAAGATTGAACGAATCCCAAAATACTATTCATTCCTAAATTATCTCCCACTCTGTGTCGGGAATTTTGAGTAACAATTTCAATGCCTTCTTCTTTTAACAATTTACGCTCTTCCACCAAATGATAGAACGATTTTTCATTTCCATAATCTTTTAAATTTTTAGTGGATGTGAAAGCGCTATGAAATATATAATCTAATTTTGATAGTAAGTACAGGGTGGCCCAGAAAGACCGAAGTGGTGTGAATTCCTTATAACTTTTTATTTAAGACATATTTTTTTAATTTTTTGTTTTTTAAATACAGTAAATTTATAGGGAATATTTTTAGATTAGTTATTAAAAATGATATCCCGCAAGTGGTGGCCATTTTCTGCTTCGCACAAATGTGCTCTTTCCAACACATTTTCCATGACCTTTCGCAAAACTTCCGGTGTTATGTTGATAATTTCGTCTCGAATATTGGTTTTTAATTCCTCAATAGTCCTAGGCTTATTAACATAAACTTTCCCTTTTAAATAACCTCAAAGGAAACAGTCTGGAGCGGTTAAATCCGGAACGCGGAGGTCAATTAAAATTGCTTCTACGCGAAATTATTCTTTCACCAAAGATGTCGCGTAAAAGAGCCATTGTGGCCCTCGCAGTGTGCGCTGTGGCTCCATCCTGTTGGAACCATATTTGCGGATGGTTTTCCACGGCTGGCCTAACAAAATTTTTCAACATGGCCCGATATGGATCACCATTGATGGAAATGGCGACACCTCGTTCATTTTCAAAAAAAATATGGGCCAATGATCCTTTCTGAAGAAACACCGCACCAAACAGTACACTTAACTGGGTGTAATTGTCGTTGATGAAGTACTCCCGGGTTTTCCGTAGCCCATATCCTACAGTTTTGCTTGTTAACGAACCCATTGAATTGGAAATGGGCTTTGTCACTCATAACTAAGTTATGAATAAAATTAGGATTCTCTTGTGCTTTTTGCTGGTAATAAATTGCATAGTCAAGTCGTTGCTGGTAATCTGTCGGTTTCAATTCTTGGAAAAGTTGAATTTTGTATGGAAACATTCTTATGGTATGCAAAATTCGCTGCAGCGACCCTCTTGAGAGGCCAAGTTGTGTCGAACGTCTCCTGGTTGATGTTTCTGGATCCTCCCGAATACTCTCCTGTACCACTTGAATATTGTCAAACGTGTGGACAGTTCGTAGTCTGCCGGAACCAGGAAGGTTCCTTACTGCTCCTTGTTGTCGAAAATTTGCAACCAGACGGTTTATTTTTGACTGAGAGGGTGCAACCCGCACATTAAATTGACGACGGTATGCACGCTGAGTCAATACAATGGACCGTTGATTTGAAAAGTAAATTTCAACGGTTTGGGCACGTTGTTCAGTTGTGTATTGCTCCATTATAAATTGTCCAAGTCTTCTTTACAAAATACTTAAAAGAAAAGAAAAAAAAAATTATAATAAAAAAGTTATAAGGAATTCACACCACTTCGGTCTCTCTGAGCCACCCTGTATGTGGGTATAGTAGGAAAGTTGAAATAACAGCCACACATTGAATATGTATGAATACCAAGGGGGTTGTTAATTTGAAAATTGCCAAAAAAAAAAAAATGTATACGGAATAACTAAATCAGATTTAAAAAGTTGTCTTTTATTTTTAAAAATTTTTCCACTTGCAAAGTTAGACAAATGAAATGTTTCATAATGAAACAAAAATAGTTCTTCTACATAAATAATATAACCAATAAAAACAAAGTTTTTATTAAAACTCATTCTTTGCTTATGCATATTAGTTTTGAATCTCTCCGTGACTGTGCGTGACTTTGCGTGACTATTTTAGAATTAATCTTTGGCCACAAAAAGTCTATGGACAAAGTTTCAGATCGATCGGATGAGGGGAAATGGGGTTTAAATCCCTCCGTGACTGTGCGTGACTATGCCTGACTGCGCGTAACTATGTCAAAGTCAATCTTTTTTATAGCAAGTGTATGTTTCCAAGGGGAAATGACATTTACATCGCTTCGTGACTGTGCATGACTACCCCAAAATTAATCTGTAGTCACAACAAGACTATGGGCCAAGTTTCAGATCAATTGGATAAGGGGGAATGGGGTTGCCCCACGACAGACAGACAGACAGACAGACAGAGAGTACAAGTTAAAAGAAAGAGTTTAAAAATAAACATTTTCCAAAACAATTTCTTACTCAATTGCTGTGTGTAGTATTATCGATATTTGTTAGCTGACAATTTTTAGTATTTTAAAAAAACTATAAAAAAAAATTTCAATTATTTTCACTTTAATTGAATTTATTACAAAATTCTACGCAAAAAAAACTAAGGTCCAAGTTCGTGATCGCTTCAAATGAATGTCAATCAAAAATGACGAGGGTCGTATGATAACTATCTATCCTCTAAACAAAACTTATTTTAGTTCAACTTTGACTTCTTTAAGTCAATTTTTTAATTTTCGTAACACTTCTAATTAATACGCTTTCTCCAATCCACGAAAAAAAGATATAATTTTAATAGATCGAAATATTTAGATATTAGAGCCAAATCTTTTTCCGCCGAGTCATTTCATAAAAAGTATAGACTTTTTATGTAAAAATAAATGGCAGTCTAAGGGAAGTTGGTGCAAATTATAGGAACCCAAAATAAAAAGCGTTCATGATCACTACAAACGAAAATCAATCAAAAAGTATATCATGACCACAAAGGAAGACACGCCACTCTATTCACATATTTTATTGTTGAGCTCAGCAAAAACAGAAACAAAATTGTCATTCGAGCATCCATAACACACATACCACAACTTGGAACACACTAAAAGCTGAGTTAACAATCATCTAAATTGAGACAATTACGAGTGTATATTAATAAAAACAAAAGAAAATTATACCTTTTTTTTTGAGCATTCGCGTACTCAAACACGTACGTATAATAAATTTATAACATGCGAGCACATTTAAATTAAAAAATAAAACTATATTAAAATTCCAATGTATTAACACAAAAAAAAGTTTCAAAAAATATCTCTTTATATTTGATACCAGTTACACAATCAACAAGATAAAGTAATAATTAGGCAAAACATATACAACCCAATTCTACTTTCAGCAGGGTATCCCAGTCTACTTTCAGCATGGTAGACTGGGCTAACGATACGGCGAAATATTTCCCAAGACCAGTCTGATACTCAACTTCGGCAAAAAAAAAAAAACGCAAGCATCCACTAAGATTGAGAGTGCGCTGTCAGCACTTCTAATAAATAACGAAAAGCCGGTTTAACATTTTTGAAATCTATAATAAAAAAATTACAAATTTCAATTCAGTGAAAATAAGTTTTATATTTACAATGATTGTGGCAACTCAAGTGGGTTCGACCCATCACGCAATTGCCTTCTAATAATCCTTTCATTTCTTATTTGTTCCTCTTCTACAGTAGAGCTAAAGTATTTGCTATATTCATACTTAAAAAATCCATTAAATACTCTTAGTGACCATTTTTTAACAAGGAAGTTAACACAAGGGAACAAGGTTTTCGTTGATTAAGAAACAAATCGTTATTTCACTTTTGTGATTGCGGTGCCTTAATTTTGGACAAAACGGTATATCGACAAGAGCAGATTTGGATTCAGCGTCCCAAATAACCTTAAAAACAACATTCAGTTCTTAATCAACAAAAACTTATTACATACATAAACAGAACAGCAGCAAATACACACATATTAAATAAATGTTATTTTTGCGATTTTTATCAATTCAGTTTTCTGAGTAAATTGTGAACAAAATTAAAAGTTGTTCACCGATTACAATTAGATAAAGCTAATTTCATTCGACATATGTGTATCTAAATGTTTTTAGACCAAAACTGTGATTTTTGTCGCAGTTTTATTTTTTATGATTTAAAAAAAAAAATCGTTTTTTTTTTCAAAACTTCAACGATATCTCTGAAACTACCGGGAAAATTTAAAACCAATGTAAGCACGCCTTAAAGATAATATTGTTAGCGAATTTTGGATTTTTTTAAACTGAATATGGTGAACCGTTTTCAAGTTATTCCAATATTTGTAGTGGAAGTGCCTTAATTTTGTTCATAACGGTATATCACCAAAAGTCGAGCTGATACAAAAAAAACCAAATGCAGATTTGAAATCAGCGACCTCAAAATAGTAAAAAAAATTATACCAATCAACACAAAAAAAATTTTTTCCCGTATAGGAAAAGGGTATAATAATCTAACCCATAAAAAAAGGTTTTTATAAAAACTCTTTTTTAACTTATACATATGAGTTTTGAATCTCTCCGTGACTGTGCGTGACTTTGCATGACTATTTTAAAATCAATCTTTGGTCACAACATGTCTATGGACAAAGTTTCAAATCGATAGGATGAGGTGAAATGAGGTTTTAATCTCTCCGTGACTATGCGTGACTGTGTGTGACTATCTTAAAATTAATCTTTGGCCACAGCAAGTCTATGGACAAAGTTTCAGATTGATTGGATGAGGAGAAATCCGTTTTAAATCTCTCCGTGATTGTGCGTGACCATGCGTGACTCAGTCAAAGTTAATCTTTTTTCACAGCAAGTGAACGGACCAAATTTCAGGTCTATCGGATGAGGGGAAATGACATTGAGGTCACTCCGTGACTCTGCGTGACTACCCCAAAATTAGTTTTGGCAATGTCGCAAGTTCATTATTCCATAGCGATGCTTTTCAATGCGCAACATCTGTCAAATTTATGCATTGTTTATACCCTCCACGCCAGTGTGCAAAGGGTATATATAAGTTTGTCATTCCGTTTGTAATAATTAGAAAAAAAATTTTGGACCCCATAAAATATATATATTTGTGATCCTTATAACAACCGGAGTTGATATATAACAACCGGAGTTGATATATGATGTATACGATGTCCGTCTGTCCGTCTGTACGTCTGTGGAAATCACAATGGCGGCATCAATCGGGCAGCTAGGGTGCTCGTTGACATAAAAAATGATTCTTTAACATCCTGAGAAGTTTGCTATTTAAAACCGTCCAAATCGGTCGATTCGGGCCAGAGATTTGAATGAAGAAAAAAAAAAGTCTTGAAAAAATATAATTTTCTATGTTGTTCTTGTCGCGATCACGCCCTCAATAGTGCAGCTACAGTGATCATTTTTATTGAGAATGATTCACCAAATTCATGGGAAGATTTCTGTTTCAAAAATCATTAAAATCGGTGGAACAGGTCCAGGGAAATCTCTGAAAAATTAAAAAAAAAAAAATGAAATATATGATGTTTGTTGTTGTTGTTGTTCTTGTTGTTATTCTAAATGTTGTATTGTTGCCATAGCTGTTGTTTTTGAGGTCGTTGTGGTAATAATATTATAAAACCTAACCCTTTGTACATTTTTTTATAAACTCTGGTAGAAAAATTTTAAAGCTTCCATTGTTTTGGCAGCACTAAAAAAATTTGTTAAATCATTTTTGTCATTGGCACGAGTCTGCCTGCAAAGTTTCAGATCGATTGGGTCACGGGAAAAGGGTTACAAATCAATCCAAAATTTTTTCGAGAAGCAGACACTACGAGTTAATATAAAGGGAGTAAAAATTCACCAACATCTAAAGCAAATAATGCTAAAATACCTAGTTGTTAATAAAAAAAAAACAATGTAAATATAGCAAAAAAAAATTTTATGTATAAATTTATTTATAAATTTATATAAACATATTAAATAATACAAATAATATACTTATATTCTATATATATTCTATATATGTATTCTATATATGTATATCCATAATAACTGCATGTTAGAAATAAATCGGTATATTACTTTATTTACATAAAATTCTGCAATATTTTGTTGTGGGGAAAATACATTTCTTTGGCATTAACAGTGTCACTTCATTTTGCTCAGCGTGACTATGCCACAGAAGATGGCGCCACAATTTTTGTTCTAATTAGCTTTGAAATAGTTATTTCTATTTTAACATGAATGTTAATATTTTCAACTGGATATCATACAGAACAATGTTAAGAGTATACACGGGCTGATTTTT
Organism: Cordilura impudica; assembly: GCA_963682025.1. Taxonomy (NCBI): domain Eukaryota; kingdom Metazoa; phylum Arthropoda; class Insecta; order Diptera; family Scathophagidae; genus Cordilura; species Cordilura impudica. Next base: position 186,410,812 of record OY821519.1, read on the forward strand.
TATTTCATACGTTTTTTCATTATTCTTTTACAAATATGAACATAAGTTTGGCATATTAACTTTTTGTTGTCTTTACAAAATAGAGTTACCGAGTTCATCAATGAGTTTTTTGCTTTCAAAGCAGTTATTGTTATTATTCTGCTTTACCTACAAAATATCTGATTGCGATTACATATAATTTTTAAAAATTGTTTATAATTACTAAAGCATTATTATTCACATAAATACAAAATTGCACTTTATAAATTTTCCATTCAAATTTAAGAAAATATCAATTCTAAAAACTGGAATTAAAAATTTCCAATTATAAATTAAAAATATTAATTGAATTTCAGAAAATCATATCAAAACGTCGGAAATAATAATTTTAAATTTAGAAGACATCAATTGCATCTTTAATATATAAATTTTATTCGTTAAACACAAATTGAAATTCCAAAAAAAACACCAAATATGTTTACATTTAAAAAAAATATTGCCATTCAGGAGAAATTAATAGTTTTTCAGTACCGCGATTCAGTAACTTCTTTTAACGATAGTCGAATCGTTAAAAAAAATAAAATAGCAAAATTATCAGTAAAATTTTTAAAAGATATTCGCTATTGTTAAAGTCAGCTGTTGTTGTTATCTAAACGACAACCATTTTTGTGTTGTTTATTCAATCGATAAAAACTTAAATTTTTAAGTTGAAATGTCGTCATTCATAAATAAAAATCATAAAATAGTGAAAATATTTTGCTTTTATTAAAATATAAAAATATAAATAAAAAAATTAAATAGCATATTCAATTCATTATTTCATTTTAAAATAAATACACAGAAATATTAGTACAAAAATAAAGATATTAAACATAAACATAAAATCATCCTGAAAAACACGAAGTAATTTATTTTTTTCTATTCTTCTTTGTGTTTTTCGCTTATTTTGACAGAGATGCCACTCGTTTACAATTTAAATAAATAGAAAAATAGATTTGTCGACCGTCGTTAAGATGTATGTACTTAGTGAATCACTTAATCCTTAGTGCAAACAACAATAGCTGTCGATATATTTTGCGATTGTCTGATTGTTGAAATTTACAGAATCGGACTACAGAAAACATTAATTTAAATTCAATGAATTTTAGAAAACGTTAAAAGATATTTAAGAATTGCGAACATAAAAATTGTTACACAAATAAACGCAATTTGATGAGAATGTTGTTTTTTATATATAAATTTTCACAATTTTTTTGGATGAAAATTTGAAGATTTTCAGAAAATAAAGATTACAAATTATTTTATTTAAAATGTTTGGGACATTTGGTTTTTTGCGTTTGGCAGCCCTAATTTAATTATTTATTATTATAAATTTATTCTCTGTTTTCCAAATATGGCAATATTTTAATAAAAAAGTTGAGAGAGCTTTTTTTTTTGGTTATTATTTTGTTACTCCATCCGACCTATATGGCCGCAATGAAGAAATATTTGGTCAGTTAAAAGAAACTATACAACCATCTCCAATTAGCACGATTTAATGCATATAGCCCCCCTACACAACCATTACCTTTGCAATGGAGGTTAGGGCGAGCTATTTAATTAGCAAAAACTAAATTAAACGAGAAGTTATGTCATATAACCGGAAACGCATGCATATACGTATATAACCTAAATGCATGCCGATCAGCAACCACGATGACCAAAAAGCAAACACCGAAATAAATCCGAAATAATAGAAAAGACGAAAACCAACCGAAAGAATTTGCTGAAATAATTTGGTATTAAGTATAACAAATTGTTTACTTTTTCATTTACATTTATTATCAAGACTCAAACCGAGGTGGAGGGTATCAAAGATTCGGTACAGCCGAATTTAACACTCTTACTTGTTAACTTATACATATGCGTTTTGAATCTCTCCGTGACTGTGCGTGACTTTGCACGACTATTTTAAAATCAATCTTCGGTCACAACATGTCTATGGACAAAGTTTTAGATCGATCGGATGAGGTGAAATGAGGTTTTAATCTCTCCGTGACTGTGCGTGACTATGCGTGACTGTTTGTGACTATCTTAAAATTAATCTTTGGCCACAACAAGTCTATGGACAAAGTTTCAGATCAATCGGATGAGGGGAAGTGATGTTTTAATCTCTCCGTGACTGTGCATGACTATGCGTGTGTGTGCGGGACTGTGTCAAAGTTAACCTTTTTTCACAGTAAGTCTATCAACCAAGTTTCAGATCGATCGAATAAGTGGAAATGGGTTTTAAATGACTCCGCGACTGTGCGTGATTATTTCGAAGTTAATCTTTCTATACAGCAAGTGTATCGACCAAGTTTCAGATTGATTGGATGAGGAGAAATCCGTTTTAAATCTCTCCGTGATTGTGCGTGACCATGCGTGACTGTGCGTGACTCAGTCAAAGTTAATCTTTTTTCACAGCAAGTGAACGGACCAAATTTCAGATCGATCGGATGAGGGGAAATGACATTGAGGTCACTCCGTGACTGTGCGTGACTACCCCAAAATTAGTTTTGGCAATGTCGCAAGTTCATTATTCCATAGCGATGCTTTTCAATGCGAAACATCTGTCAAATTTATGCATTGTTTTTATTTGTGATTCTTTGGCGCTTGTTATATATTTGCAAAACTAAAAATACATAAAAAATTTCAATTTGTGGTAGAAATGGCGGATTTATGGTAAGTTGAACTTTTCTTCATTAAAAATTAGCAATTTTACGATTATTTATATTTTTGTATATTTATACATAGTGTAAAAAACTAAATCACGAAAGGAAGAAGCTACTGACAGAAGTTCGTTTGCTGAGTTTCCAAATTGTAATTTCTAAAGTTTTTGTAACGTAATTTCAATACTTCCAATTGTAGTGAATGCCACCACACCAGGGTTTAATCGCAATCCGCAACTTCTTAAAATTGAAAGTATCAATTAGTTTTATCAAATTGTAACATTTCGTAATAAATACCTGAAATGTACTTTTTTCATTCGAAAATAAGAATAAGACGCAGGACGATATGATAATTTTACAAAACTTTAAATTTTTGAAAATTTCTCCTTGAATTTTGGCTATTTAATAATGCTGTACGACGACGCTTTATTTCTATAATATTTTTGATCAAAGTGCTGCTTGAATTTTTACAATCAGCCTATTTCTTAAAATCAATTGATGTTTTCTGAGATATATTGATACTTTCTGTAAATCAATTGATGTTTTCTGTAATACAATTGAAAAAGGTGTAGATCTAAGGAGCTTACTTCAAAGAAAAAGATGTTAATCTACGGCAACCACCAGAATACTCTGCGTCTACCTCAGTCCCAGATTCTGGCATTGTTTCTAGAGAAAAACAGTCTCAGATTTTAAAATTTTGTATAAAAAAACTGTTTTAGATTCTGAGAGTTTTCTGTAGAAAAACATTTCTGAAAATTTTTCTATTGTACATTTTTATTTTTAATTATTCTTAATTTTATTCAAATAATTAAATCTGTAATGGTATTTAGTATTTTTTCTTTATAGGTTTTTATTGACTAATTCATTGGCAAACATTCTTAGCTCCTCGAACCGCATGGGTACCTTTCCCTCGTGTTGGAAGATTGCCAATGTTCAGTCAATCCCAAAAAAGGTACAGGTAACAACCCTGTATTATCATCTTATGAACTATCTAGAGACCAATTTATTGCTTAACGACAGACAATATAACTTTCGTCAAAGTAGTTCTGCGATGTTCTGGATAACTTAAGGAGAGTCACGCAAAATTAGCACCACTAGAAAAGGAATGCATTTTACTCCTCGACAAGATGTCAATAAGAAGGCATTTGGTTTATAACAAATCAAACGATCGCATTGATGGTGTTGCAGATCTCTCACATTACCAAAAATCAACGGAAGTGGCTACAAAGGCATTGGTTTTCGTTCTAAAATGTCTTTTTAGTAAATGGAAATATGTGCTCAGCTATTACGCTACTTCCGATTAGCTTAAAAGCCACAACTTAAAGGAACTTGTATTGGTGAACATACAAAAAATGGTAGAAATCGGACTGAATGTTACATGTGTCGTGATGGATCAGTGTCAGACAAACCAAGGATTGGTTGAACTGTTAGGAGTGACATTTGAAAATCCTCATTTCGAAACTGTGAAGGACCAGAAAGTATTTATGATGTACGATTATTGTCATTCGCTAAAGTCAATGCGGAACACATTGCTAAGCCATGAGATCAAAACAAGAAATGGTCCAGCAAGCATAGAAGCGGATGCTAAACCCGAACAACTTCGAAATGATGAAAGTTTCGAGAGCAGCTTTATTCTGGAGTTTATTGATTATTTCCACAAATTTGGATTTGACGGTCGATGGAGAAACAAATGTATTAATGGTTTAATTGTTTAATTGTTATATTAAAATGTTTCCTTAAGTTATGTTAGCATATGTTCCCAAAATATGACGAAATAAATTGCAATGTGTTCGGTAAATTCAATCAAGACGCGCTGGAATTTTTTTTTCAAAATACGATCGTAGGGTGGTTCAAACGATCACCCTTCGATCAATGAACTAAAATACATTCTAGCGCGACTGATTTCGATGAAAGTTATAGCTTTTAAGTACAATTCAGCCAATACAAATTGTGAAGATGACGAAGGGATAATGCTGGAATGGGCAACAGCAAATGAAGAGTCAAAGGATTTTCTGAACAAAAGTCAATATCAAGAAACAATATTAATATTGTAATATCAACGGAAGAAGCGGACATAACAGCACAATAAAAACAATGAACAAAAAAAAAAAAAAAAAACTACAGCACTTTGGAAGTTGCGTTTGTTTTTCTTATTTAATATATATCTGGGAAATAAAAAAGAAGTTACAAAAATTGCGTTGTCAATTCAAAAATAGTTGGGCAATTCACAACGGGTGTTGTATGTTGTATTTTGTATTAAAATACACAATACAATCATTTGCTGTGAACAGTCAGTTGTATTTTCATAATGTAAAACGTTTTCTTTAGTAATTATCGACCCAACGAGGAAAGGTCGCTTCGTCACTTCTGTTATTTCGTACAAGAGAAAGCACGTGTCGGTGTTTGCTTTTTGGTCATAAGATATACCCTGGCGTTTTAGTTACGTTCCTCTTCCATTTTAATTTAGAATACAAAAAAAAAAAGTTAAAATGTTTTGGTTGAGACTGAAAGAGAAAATACATACTAATAATATAAACATTAATTTTTATATAAATAAATTTTTCGTTATTTGCATTATTTGTCATTTTATATTTTATAATTATTTATGCTGTTAAAATTGTATGTATTTGTTTTTTCTTTTTCATAAAAGCCGGCATTCACTTGGGACTGATATGTTATGATACAATATACAACATTTACTATACATAGCAAATGAAGTTGTATCGCTGTATCAGATTTTTCAATGAAAATTACCAATAACAATTTTACACTATTGTAAAGTAATACACGATACAACAGATACAACGATACAACACCTGTTGTGAATTGCCCAAGTTTGTTTTATAAATATTTTCATTAATTAAAATTAACAACAAAAATTAACTTTTACGAAAATACAGTACTTTTACTTATTTTCTAATAACTGTCATGAAGTACTTAGTATGTTCTCATAACAAAATAACTACAATTACACTGTGGAACAAATTCAGGTTAGCAAAAGTTAGGTCGATTCTGAGAGTGAGGGGTGAAAATAGAGGCTAAATTAGAAGACCCGTATCGCGGCGTTTGTTTATGTTAGTTCGAATTTTTTTTAATCGACCTTCGAACCTTGCAGTCAAATTCCGATTTTCAGCATATTGTTTATATGGTTTTTTGGCTATAACTCGTCGACTAATTGATATTTTTTCTATCTGTAAAAGCCAAATTATTGCTAGAGACCTGTGCAACAATTAAAATTTTTAAAAAAAATTGATTTAGAAAATTTTTGTGGTGCTTATGAAGCAAAATGTTGGAAAAATTATTTTTTTTTCATGCTTTTTGAAAATATTTTCCACAAAACTAAGTCTTTTTTGCTTTCTGTTTGATCTATAATTTGCTTCTCAGTTTCTTCAATAAATTTCATTTGAAAAGAAAATGGTCTTAGTCGATAATTTGCGTTGAAAATCCCAAAACCATTAAATAAATACCGATTTAGGTAGAAGTAATTAAAAAGGGAATTTCCAAGAATTAGGAATTAGTAAAACACAGAATTGGGAATTAGTAAAGAACACAAAGACAACTACAGGCAATCTGTTGCAAACATGTTGGCAGCTTTCGATGAAATTGGGGTTAATATGTCGTACAAAATTCATCTCTTGCATCAGCATCTTGATCAACTGGTTGCCAACTGAATCTGATGAGCAAGGCGAACGTTATCACCAAACTGCGCTTCCATTTGAAATAAGGTAACTATAGAGTGTGCATATTTTGAATTCCTAGATTTTTCTAATATCTTTGTCAGAGTGCACAATTTAAACATGTTAACGATTGAAAACTATTTTCGTTTCAGGTACAGAGGAAAGAAATCTCCAGATGGAAAGAAATCTCCAGGTGGTATAAAAACTCTTTTGCAGAAGAGGAAGACGAGGAAAAAAGAGGAAGAAGGGGAAGACGAAGATGAAATTCCAGAGTATCTGTTGGACGAAATTATTGACCTTTCTGATGATGATGACGATGACCAAGATATTAGAGAGAGCAGTGATGTTGATCCACAGCCGCCTGCTAAACAGCAACTGGCCAAATCATTAATTTAATTTATTTAATTTTTTTTACTTAAAACTTTTCATAACTAACATTTCAAAAATAAATTTGTTTTCCATATTTTTATAATTTCTTTTTCAATGTTTCTTCAAAACCAACACTGAACAAAATTGGTACATAAAAAATGAGAAGTAAATTAATATTAAGCTGGAAAACGCAAGTTTTGTATTATGATTGTTTTCTTTTCAAATGAAATTTGTTGAAGAAACTGAGAAGCATATTATAGATCAAACAGAAATCAAAAAAGACTTAGTTTTGTGGAAAATATTTTCAAAAAGCATGAAAAAAAATAATTTTTCCAACATTTTGCTTCATAAGCACCACAAAAATTTTCTAAATCAATTTTTTTAAAAATTTTAACTGTTGCACAAGTCTCTAGCAATAATTTGGCTTTTACAGTTTGAAAAAATATCAATTAGTCGACGAGTTATAGCCGAAAAACCATATAAACAATAAAATCGGCATTTGACTGCAAAGTTCGAAGGTCGATTAAAAAAAAAATCGAACTAACATAAACAAACGCCGCGATACCGGTCTTCTAATTTAGCCTCTATTTTCACCCCTCACTCTCAGAATCGACCTAACTTTGGCTAACCTGAATTTGTTCCACAGTGTTACAGTAAAAATTAACTATTACTGTACACTACACGAATGGCGTACAGTCGTTACAGTAAAAATTTTTCGGAGTATATTTTTAAAAAATAAATACAAAAAATAATACTTCTAAGATAAATCACAAAAAAAATGTATTTAATTGCAGTTTATCTATCCTCTTTCATTTAATATCGATATGAAATTGACATAACAGGTAAAAGTTTATAAATAATTTTTTGGACACTTAAAGTGGACAAAAAATTAGAAAATAGAAAAACTGGCCTCCAGTTTTGGACTGAACACCAAAACGTTGAATGGTTTTATGAATCAATCAATTAATCAACCGGATCAACCAACCAATCAATCAACCGGATATCGAAAACGACAATTGCCATTCCAAGTTTCCTCCGAGGGTAAGTCACTAAATTGAAGTTATCTGACTGATTAAAAACATTTGATTTTTTTCCAGATGAAGACAGATCCTCATCCGTTACAGACTCTGAACAAGTAGGCGAACCACCACGCAAGAAAGTAAAGGGAGCAAACAAACGAAAATAAATTTATGCGTTCATCGATTTTTTTGATCTATATATCTATGTAGTAACCTGATATTTTTAATTTTACGTGTTAATAATAAATAATATATAATAAATATTCTCCAAATTCATTGAAACATAAAATCAATATTCTTGTCAAAATGAGATACCTTTACTTAATTGTGAATAAAAGCGAATCGCGTACATCGATTTTCATGATCTATGTCTCATTTTCTTCAGAGGTTATGTGACTTTACGTGAAAGCAATAGGACTTGACACTTTTTTCCGTTTTGGATTTTTTATGAACTAAAAAAAAAATTTTTTTTTAATTTTTTAGGCAAAAAAAAATTTGTTTTCTTCATACATTTATTTATAACTGCGAAACTGTTATATGAACAGATTAATTCTTAGTTTTTCTAAATTTGTTTCAGCAAAATCGGACTAGTGGTTCTCGAGTTATGTCAAACAAAAGAGCCCAAAACGTGACAAATTCCCCTATACGATACTCACTAAGTTCAAATCGATATATCTCGATTCCTAGACGTGACTGGAACACGTATAACTTTTTTGACCGATATAACTTTTCCCGGTGGTTTCATCCCATCCCTATTTTGGCTGTCGCACAGTTTATTGGCAAAAAAAAAAGAAAAGAAAGTAATTACTAAACAGGATCGATATTTCGACTTTAATACATATAATACCTAATTATTTTGTAAAAACATATAATTTTATGTATTCTAACACATTATTATATGTTAAATCATTCAGATTTTAGTAACTCGTACTCAATCTACATATAAAAAAGAGACAAGTATGTCTTTGTTTGACTTATACTTATTTGGTGATAAATTTCGAAAGGATTACACATTTGAAATTTGCTGTTGACATAAGAAATATGATTCCAACACACTTAACTGTTATTTTTTTTATAAAGTTAAGTAGATATTGAAGACAATATAACTATGTATATAAAAGTCTGAAAGGCGCTTATGTGTTTATCTTTTATTCATTATTTGTTTTTCAGTTTGGTGAGAGAAACTTTAGAAGCAGAGTTTCTAAATTTAAACTAACATATTATTGCTATGACAATTTTATGATTATATAATTATATTTTTCAGCGATTTTTTTCATTTTTATTTATGAACATAATTCTGTCTGTATTTACGTAAATAGACAAATGGTATGGAAACCATTTTGCAGATGATAAGATAGAATGTAGAATGATTGTATTGATGTATGAAATCTCATTTCGAAAGAACAAGTTTATACCGGTTTTAAATTATAACTTAAGTATAGAACAAATCTAATAAAAAAGATTATCTTTGATCAGTGTATATACAGTCCGTCAAGGAAGTATTATGACTTAATAAAAATTTTATTGCTTTCACTTTTGAGTTTACAAATATAGTTCTCTTTATTTATTTCATATTATCTATGATTTATCAAATAACAGTAATAAAAGTGAAGAAAATTAAGAGTAAGTGTGAATAAGCTAGAACAAAAAAAAAAAAACTCAATTCAATTTCAATTAAATATTCTTCCCTTATTTACATATTTTAACAAATTTTGATATTTACATATGAGATCTTATCTTTACATATAGATATTGCAACAAATAATACATAGGATCTAGAGATATTAAATAGTTTTTATATTATTTTTAATGATTTTTAAAGGAAAATGGGAGGAAAAAACCTTTATATGATTTAATAAATTCAAATACTATCTGAAAATATTTATATGCTTATAGAAGTTTTATTAGAAATAATAGACCTCTATAAGCATATAATTTTCAATTTGGTGATTTCTTTTTAATTTTACGTTATTTCTCTACATTCTCTTATCAGTGGGTAAGAGGAATTTTCAATTTTGGCAAAGTAATTATTGTTAATCCTTGTTATGAAATCGATAATTTTTTCATAACCTGTTTCTTCATGAAGAAGATTTGTAGGATACCTCCAGGGCTTTTTATTTATCATTTTAAGACATTTGTTTTGTATAATTTGTAAGCGTTTTAGGTGGCAGTTGGCAGCGTCACTCCAAATAGGACACGCGTATGTTAATATTGGCCTTATAACACTTTTGAAGAGTAGATTTTTGTTTTGGTGGTTTAGAAATGACCTTCTATTTAGTAGTGGCCATAATGCACGTAGCCATAATATGTTGTTTAAATGTAAGCTTCTTGTCCAAGACAACTCCGAGATATTTGACATCGTTAAGTACATTTATGGTATTATTTCCAATAAGAAGATGACGTCTTGGCAGTCTTTTGGGAGATTTGTTGAATGGAAAAATTATTGCTTGGGTCTTATTTGGATTAATTTTGATTTTCCATTTGTGGAAATATTTACTGCAATTTACAAGTTCTTTATCCATTTTCTTCAGGAGTGCACTTGTAAGTTTGTTTGAAGAAATTAACGCAGTATCATCTGCGTAATAAGCAATTTTCATATATTTTGGGACTTTAAAATCGGATGTATATATCGAGTAAAGCAATGGCGACAAGACTGATCCTTGAGGTAACCCTGAGGTAATGGTTTTTGGAGTTGATGTTTCATTATTAATCGCAACTTTAAAGCTTCTGTCGTGAATGAAATCTGAAATAATTTTACATAGATATTTTGGTATATTTGCATCAATAAGTTTAAATAAGAGGCCATTATGCCAAACGGTGTCAAACGCTTTTTCAATATCTAACTATATTACACCCGTTGAACGTTTATTGTTTTTATTGGTGATTATTTGATTTTTAATTCTGTTTATTTGGTCAGTAGTGCTATGTCCTTTTTTAAATCCAAATTGTTCTTTAGCAACAATAGAATTGGTCGTTGCAAATTCACTAAGACGAGAATGTAGAATTTTTTCAAATATTTTACCAAAGTTACTTAATAGACTGATAGGTCTGTAGCTGTTTGGGTTATTTTTTGGCTTGCTAGGTTTTTTGATAGCTATAACCTTAGCATTTTTGAAATGGTTTGGGAAATAGTTGAGTTTGATGCAGCTGTTAAATATTATAACCAGTAATTTTAGAGCTTTGAGTGGTAGTTTCTTTAAGAGCAGGTTGGGAACATTGTCAAAACCAGGGGATTTTGAGGGTTTTATTGATGAGACAATATTCATACTTCTTCAAGAGATGTATAAATTGCAGATTCAGAACTGGGGTTTTCCTTCTTAAAATTATTTACTGTTGTATTTATTAGTGTATCTGCCGAGTGGTTATAGTTCGAAGTGAGGTTATTTGCTTGGACAAATGTATTTGCCAGGACTTCAGCCTTGTCCTTATCAGATGCTATTTTTGTATTTCCAACTTTAAAGTGAGCGATTTGATTTTTTCCTTTTCCTCGCAAGTTCCTGCTTATTTTCCAAAATGATTTATCACCTGGTTTTAAATTGGATAATAATTGAGACCATTTCTTATTGCGCTCCGAATTAATACTTTTATCAATCATGTTACTTAGAAACTTAGTACATTGATTATAAAAAGTTTGCTCGGCTATATTTGAAGATCGTTGGCTTTTTCTTTTAAAGCTTCTTCTTAGTTTAATATATTTCACAGTACTTTCTGGTAATGTGTAATTATTTTGTTGAGTTATTTTAGGTGTGGACACATCCCTTGCTTCGAAAACTACATTTATAAATTTTTGGATTTCCTGATCAATAACTACCTTGGTATTGTATATATCCGAATATAACGTGATTTTATTGTCTAAAAAATTCATAAAAATGTTCCAGTTGGTTGCACTATAATCATAGTAATTGAGGTCAACCTGCAAGACCGTAGATCTTTTAATTGTACATATAATGGGGCGATGGTCTGATGGTATTTCCTAATCCATTGTTTTTACGTCTATATCTAAAGCGGAATTGCTTAAAATAATATTGACTGTGGATGCTTCGCGATTGTGTTCATGGGGGAATAGGGTTGGACTATTAGGATAGTGAATAAAAAAATTGCTTGATTGCTGTAGGTTGTTAAGTGCGATTCCTGCAGTATTATTTGAACGACAATTTCATGAACAATGTTTGGCATTTAGGTCACCAAAAACTATATATTCTTTGGTGGAAGGTGTTAGGTTCAAGATATCAGCACAGAAGTTATGAGTATATCTTGGTGAATATAACGAAGATACAACAATAGGTCTATTATTTATAATAACTTCAATTGAGATGTTTTCGATTGATGATGTGTTTGATATAAAGAGGTTGTTATGAGCGACAGATTTATGAATTAACAGAGCTACTCCTCCTCCTCTTGCATCTGTTCTGTCACTTCTATATAAATAATAATTTTTGAAATAGGGTCTATGATTTCTGAAAAAAATGTTTCATTCAAAGACGCTATTTTAATATTTTCTCGTTCAGTTAGTATCTCAAATTGTTTCAATTTAGAAAAGTTTGAAATGCCATTAGCATTCAAGTGAAGCATTTTGAATTCGTTTAAATTATTAGTATAATCCATGGGCGTATTTTACCATTGACATAACAACTTTAATTTGTTGTACTTTTGAAGTGCACCTATGCAAATCATCCATAGCTGTAGTGAAAATATCAAAAAGCTCATCAATGCTAAATAAATCGTTGTTTGTTTTCAGCTGGTTAGCATATGTAGCTTTGCTGTTATTTTTGATGTTATTGTTACAATTTGTGTTGTTGTTTCTTAAGTTAGGAAAATCTCCCACATTAAATTGAAATGAGTTATTTTGTTGTTGTCTGCTTTTATTCGGACTTTTAGAAGTAACTCTTGTTCTAGTTTCCAAATAGAGAGAACGTAACGGACAGTTGATATCGTTTGCAGAGTGATCAGTTCTCTCTTTTCCTTGTTTTTTGCAATTAAAGCATGTAAAAACAGCTGGTCTTTTTTCATTTGTGTTTAACGGACACACACTTGTATGATGTTGTTCCACACATATCATACAAGCAGCACTACGATGACAATGTTCACCGCCATGGCCATACATTAAGCAGTTCCAGCATTGAGTTGGTTTATTTCTGGATCTTGATTTGTATTTTTTCCAGGAAATTATTATATTTGAAATTGTTCTTACGTTTCTTAAGGCAGTTGGGTTAAAATTTTTTCGTACAAATTGAACTTTGTAAACTGCATTGTTGTTCGAACTGAATTTGGTGACTATTTCAGCTACAGAAGAAGGGGACAGGTTGTAGTTTTTTAGCTCTGCGGTGATGTCCTCAGTTTTTATGCGGGGTAAACCGTGTAAAAAAGTGGTGTATAACCTATTATCTTTGGAGCCATAAGAGTGAAACTCCAACTTACTCTCTTTAAGAATTTGCATTCGAACATTTCTTTACTTGGAGCAAAAATTTTTGTACCAATTGAAGTACGTTTGAAAATACAATCTTTACCAAGTAGTTTTTGTATTTCTGTAAATGAGGCGTTAGCTTCAACGACAATAGGTGGAGGTTTGTGTTGTTTAACCTCGTTAATATTTGATACAGGAGTTACGTCCATATCATTGAGGCCAGCAAGCAGGCTAAATCTGTTGCTTGAAGTTGACGGGATATTTGGGTTAAAACCCGGAGGAAGTTTTGTCATCTTCTTGTTGGCAAGGAGCTTTCTTTTCGATGAAGATTTGGCCCCTCTGGCCATCGCTAGATTTTTTATTCCTGTTATAGGCTGAATTGACTATCACGTGAGTTCAAATGAGATCAAGAATAGGCAATTGCAAAAACAAAAATATACACTTGTTATTAATCTTAAATAGTTGTACTCTAAGCGCTTTAATTATTTACACGACCGTTCGTAAAGAGAATTAGATTCGAACTCACAAAAAAAAAAAAAAAAAACTAAACTTATCTTGATTTTGTAAAAATATTTAAAACCTCTCGGAGCCGCTCATAAAAAATTGAATGTGGAAGAGGCAATCACTGTTTATACCAACAATTTTTCGTTATGCAGCTAGAGTTGGACTGCTACAAGTAGGCGTTGAAATATTATTTTCACCTCGATAAAAGAGGATTTGGCTGAAAAATTCTAGTTTTATTTGTATTTGAATATGTATATTTTTTTAACAGTTTTTGCTTGTTTATTTATTTAAATTTATTTAAATGATTAATTAAATAATTAATATTTGAATTTCAATTATAATTTAATTTATTAAAAATATTTAAAGTTTATTTTCATTACATTATTTTCATTTAATATTTCTTATATAATAATTAGACCTCGGAATTTGCATCTTAGCACAGTTGTTTAGAATGAAGATATGAAACTTTTGATTGGACCAAAAATTCGTTTCCAGGAAATAGAATCGAAAGAAGTGTGCATATTAATTTTTTTTTTTTGCATATTTGCATAAAAAGAATATGTTAAAAATATGCAAAAAAATATTCAGAATATGCCAAAAATATGCAAAAAAAATATGCAAAATATACTAAACATATGCAAAATATGTAAAAAATATGAAAAATATGTTAACGCATGCTAGGAGCATGCTATTTTAATTTTGAATAATAAATCTTATAATCTGACGTCTATTTTACAAATATAAATATTAATTGATTCAGTTGTACTCTTAGCACCGTTGTGTGAGGTTGATAAGTGAAGTGATAGTTTAGGTAAATTGAAAAAATTCGGATATGGCGACACGCAAAAGGTAAGACTAATTATTAAGTGTGTTTAACAATATTTTAAACAAAATATTTTTGTGTAAAATGATAAAGAAGTAATCAAAGGCCGATACTAAATTGAAAAAAAAAATATTCACTGGCTTCATGGTAATTTAGGAAGTGGACAATTAAGGCGTTACTTATATATAACACTGGGCTATACTCAATACTTTTTGTCCCACTTTGCACATATAGCAAATATAAAGCAGGGATGAACTTTTAAGTTATTTTTTTAAGTTAGTTGTAAGAAAATGTAATTTTCTATTTCAGATATGGATACTTGACATTAGAGGAAGCCACTAACTTCCTTGAGGAACTGATGTCCGATGACAGTCAAGATAATTTTATTGATCAAGTGGTTATTGAACCGCCCAGTGGTCAAAACTTTCAATCTGATGAAGATTCTGGAAATGAAGATGGTAGTGAACTCCCTGAAAATTTACCTAAGACACCACTAACACAGCCCTATGAAGTTATTGTTCGCACATATGGATCAAACTACACAGAAGAGGTTGATGAAGAAGACAAGATGTTAGAGCAAGCGCTGGAACATGTAATGAAGACATCTATTACAAATTTGGATATAGATGATATCGGATCAACAGCTCCAACACCATCAAATTTAAGCTCGTCATTCAACTCGCGGGAACAGGAAATTTTAGATTCGCCTGCTGAAAAAAGGATTCATAAAACGCAATCTAAGGTTCCTCGTGCTAAATCTCTTGAAACATCAACATCAAATTCGACACAAATTCCAAAAAAAAAGGCAAAACGCATGATATGTAGAAAAAGTGGATACACGAAATCTCAATCTGATCCCTTTATCCAGTGGATGGATGATGATGATGTAGGGTGTCAGAGTATATTCCCTGAGCCTGATTATTCTGATTGCATCGACTTGCCCCCTCACGAGCAGTTTGAAAAATTTTTCGATGATGAATTACAAATGATATGTGATGAAAGTAACAACTATGCGGTACATTGTGAACAAGTTAATCCAATGATAACCGTACAGTAGATGCGTGTTTTCATTGGAATCTTAATAGTTACCGATTACTTCTTTGTTCCTTCAAAGAGAGGTTATTGTTCAAATGAAATAGATCTCCAGAATGCAATGCTATGCGATGCTATGCGGCAAAATCGTTTTGACATAATATATCGCAGCATACATTTTATTGATACAAAACAGCAAGCCGATGAAAAATCTGGAAGCTACGGCCATATACTGATGCACTAACAATTCGTTTTTTAAAACGTTTTCATCCTGAAAGATGTTTGTCATATGATGAATCGATGGTTGAATATTATGGGCGACATAGATGCAAACAGTTCATAAGAGGCAAACCACTTGGCTGCGGGTATAAAATGAGGAGCCTAAATACTCCTTTAGGATCCTTAAAAATTTTGAAATGTATGAAGGATTAAATCCACGTATGAAAGCTAAATATTATATCAAATATAGAAAAAATATAACACCATTGTTTTGCATGGTGGACGAATTCAACGAAACAATCAAACATCTGGAGTTTTCATTCCATTTCGATAACTTATTTACGACTCCTGCTGCCTTAGTGAGTTTAAAAACAACGCAGTTACCATGGAACCGGTACAATCCGCGAAAATTTTATTCCAAAATCGTTATCTTTACTATCAAAAGAGGAATTAAAAAACAAATAACGTGGTCATATTGAAAGCGCAAAAATGAAAGATACTGGAATAAAAATCACTAAGTGTGCGGACAATGCGGTGGTAAGTGTAGCTTCTACCATACATGGTAAATTGCCTAGTGAAAGAAAAAGAATTATGGTTCCTTTACCATATTCAGTATCAGAGTATAACCAACTTATGGGAGGAACTTATAGAATGGATCAAAATGTAAATGCATATAGAATTGGCGCTCGTGGAAAAAATAGTGGTTTCCTATATTTACGTGGCTGATAGACGTTTCTATACAAAATGCATGGATTTTACACAGCAAAGGTGGAGGCAGCATGTCCCAATTAGATTTCCATAGAGCGATTGCCACTCGTTACTGTAAAACATATGGCGAAAGAAGACCTCCTCAAAGTTATCGCCGATTAACTGCAGATGAATCTGAATACTCAAGTAGATATGATGGTGTAAATCACTTTGTGGTGGAAACAAAACAAAAGAAATGACGACGATGCGCTGGTCTCAATTGCCAAGCCCGTCCAACTTCGATGTGCAAAAAATGTAATGTCGACTTATGCATCAAATGCTTCGAAAGATATCATTATTTTGGCAATAATTAAGTAAATTTCTAAATATTTATTTTGTTTATATGTAAACTTTGTAGATCGCTGTGGGCATTAATGGGTTAAGTAAATATATCCTCAAAATAAATAAAAACGATTTAAATGCTAATAAACATGGAAATAATTCCATGAACTATTTATATTATTATTGTTGTTCTAATTATATTTGCCGGGTATTAAAAATTGACAAAAATAAAAAGTTAATAACTATAAAGATAATTTAGTATTATCATTATAAAAAAGATCAAATAATTAGTTGTACAATATATAATGATAATTTTTTCCAAATTTGTTATTGTTAGGATTTGATGCTTTTCACTAAAAATCGTCTTGTATGCTGAGAAGCTTCATTCTACATAACACGATGTGATGGGTTCGTATTTATATTTTTGAATATTTTCATATTCAACTGGTTCAAAAGACGATACACCTTCTGTTCTCAATATTAATTATACTATTTAATTTTAAAATAAAATAATAATAAAACAAATTATAGCAATGCCACGCCAAAAGTCATGTACTCCTGATTTCCGTAAAAGAATTATTTTGAAGTACTTATATGAAAATAAAACTGTTCGTGATATAATCGTAGTTGAGGAATTTGTTTGCTGTTCAAGATTACAGACAAAACAAACTCCACGTCTTGATTGCCTAATTGACAAAGCAAGCAACCTTTTATCAGCTCGAGACAAACTAAGAACTCAACCCTCGCTATACTTTAAAAACTATAAAGCATGGTGGAGGCAACATTATGGCTTGGGCGGCATTTTCATGGTACGGTGCTGGTCCCATTTGTCACAGAAATGAACGTACGGCCGAAAATTATATTTTTATGCAGGACAATGATCAAAAACATACGGCCAGGACTATAAAACAAGAGTTTTTTCAGAAAATATTGGTGTTTCAGATTGGTCTGCACAGAGTCCGGACATGAACCCAATTGAAAATCTTTGGGTAGATTTAAAACAACAGGTATACATATGAGTTATTTCAAAATGTTGAAAATATTTGTAATAATATTTCTATCGAAAGATGTAGCAAGTTAGTTGAAAACCTTTCAAGAAGATGCAGTGCAATCATTAAATCCAAAGTTTTCCAACGAAATATTAGCTTTTGAACCCTCTAGAAACAATTTATTTAATTTTCTAAAAAAAACATTTTTTTTTCAACTTAAAGATATTTATATCAAATTACTTCTATTCATTGGGGGATACATTTGGCTACCTCAAATCAACATTACGGTGGACCTCATTTATCCGTTGTGTGAAATATAGGATAATATTGGAGACTTCGATTTTTCAACTCAAATCGAATTAGACGCCGAATTTTTTTAATAATTAAAAAACAATTTTTTTTTTAATTTTGGGATACTTAGTTGGAATAGTAATCTTTCGTTTCAGATACAAAATGTATCAGTACACTGCGAAAAAGAAATGGCTAAAAGAATTATGTGCAAATAGCAAAATCATTACTTTATATTTCATATTGCACAAAAATGACTAAAGGCTTTTATGCAAAAATTACTCTACCTAATTTGGAACTTCAATATCTAAAATTCCTTCGTTCCGTTTTACGTTAAAATATTTTGTTCGGACACAAATTGAAAAAATCTAAAAAAATCCGAAAAAATCCAAAATTCATAGTTTTTTTTTTGACATTCGGCTAGCATATCTCAGAAACTAAGCATTGCTATGTTAAAGGGAACGGAGAAATTAGATATTGACGTTCTTGACCGGTGTGCAAAGTTTCAAACAAAACTCTTCAAAAACAAGCGAACCTATTTGTGGCATTTTTCGTTTTTTCACCTGAATGAGCCACATTGAACCACTTAAACACGTGAGTAGTAGCGAGTCGGATCATCATGTGTTCAAGGAAACT
The DNA here is from genome assembly GCA_963682025.1 of Cordilura impudica. NCBI lineage: Eukaryota > Metazoa > Arthropoda > Insecta > Diptera > Scathophagidae > Cordilura > Cordilura impudica. The sequence continues at coordinate 186,429,470 of OY821519.1, forward strand.
ATATATGATTTTTTTAGTTAAACAAATTTTATATTTAATCCTAATTTTGTTAACAGTGACTAATTTTTCGAAATACACTGCACATATACACACATATATAAAATTGAATAACGTTGAATAAAGTGGTTTGATATTAATAAACTTAATTAGAAAGAACAACAGATTCGGATACCTCTTCTGAAAGGTTTTGAAATTATCTCTTTCTCGTTTCAGCAATTGTTGCAAAAAGTAGCCACAAGGTGGCGGTAATGACATTTTTCTTATAAATTAAAAAAAAACCTTTTATTTGGATTCTTTTCGGTGTTGGTTTTAAGGGTCAAAAAGGCAATTTTCGTGAGTAACATAGAAATAATGGTAATTTTTTCAAAAAATTCAGAAATGAAAAAGTCGTAGAACAAACTTTGTTTCTGATACCCCAGAGCTTAATTTCCAAGAATAAAAAAATTCTTTTTCGCAAAAGTCGATTTTGAGATATTGCTATATATAAGTGCACTTGTCCTTATTTATTTATACCCTCCACTCCAGTGTGCAGAGGGAATATATAAGTTTGTCATTCCGTTTGTAATAGTTAGAAAAAAAAAATTTGGACCCCATAAAATATATATATTTGTGATCCTTATAACAACCGGAGTTGATATAGCGATGTCCGTCTGTCCGTCTGTCCATCTGTGGAAATCACGATGACGGCATCAATCGGGCAGCTAGGGTGCTCGTTGATATAAAAAATGATTCACTAACATCCTGAAAAGTTTGCTATTTAAAATCATCCAAATCGGTCGCTTAGGGCCCGAGATTTAAATGAAGAACTAAAAAAAGTCTTGAAAAAATATAATTTTCTATGTTGTTCTTGTCACGATCACGCACTGAATAGTGCAGCTACCGTGATCATTTTTAATGGGAATGATTCACCAAATTCATGGGAAGATTTCTGTTTTAAAAATCATTAAAATCGGTGGATCAGGTCCAGGGAAATCTCTGAAAAATTAAAAAAAAAATGAAAAATATGATGTTTCTATATTGTTCTTGTTGTTATTCTAAGTGTTGTGTTGTTGTCATAGCTGGACTTATTGTTTTTGTGGTCGTTGTGGTAATAATATAATAAAAACTAACCCTTTGTACATTTTTTTATTAACTCTGGTAGAAAAATTTAAAAGTTTCCATTGTTTTGGCATCACTCTAAAAATTTGTTAGATCATTTCTGTTCTTACCACGAGCCTGCCTGCAAAATTTCAGATCGAATGGCTCACGGGAAATTGGTTAAAATCGATCCAAAATTTTTTCGACAAGCAGACACTACGAGTTAATATAAAGGGAGTAAAAATTCACCGACATCTAAAGCAAATAATGCTAAAATACCTAGTTGTTCAAAAAAACAATGTAAAAAAAATTTTATGAATAAATTTATTTATACATTTATATAAACATATTAAATAATACAAATAATATATGTACATATATTATATATGTATATCCATAACAACTACATGTTAGAAATAAGTCGGTATATTATTTTATTTACATAAAATTCTGCAATATTTTGTTGTGGGGAAAAAACATTTCTTTTGCATTAACAGACTGTCACTTCATTTTGCTCAGCGTGACTATGCCACAGTAGATGGCGCTACAATTTTTGTTTGTTCTAATTAGCTTTGCAATAGTTATTTCTATTTTAACATGAATGTTAATATTTTCACCTGGATATCATACAGAACAATGTTAAGAGTATACACGGGCTAGTCTTTTATTTCATACGTATTTTCATTATTCTTTTACAAATATGAACATAAGTTTGGCATATTAACTTTTTGTTGTATTTACAAAATAGAGTTACCGAGTTCATCAATGAGTTTTTTGCTTTCAAAACAATTCTACATAGTTATTAGAATTATTATTCTGCTTTACCTACACAATATCTGATTGCGATTACATCTAATTTTTAAAAATTGTTTATAATTAATAAAGCATTATTATTCACATAAATACAAAATTGCACTTTTTAAATTTTCCATTCAAATTTAAGAAAATATCAATTCTTATAAAAACTGAAATTAAAATTTCCAATTATAAATTAGAAAATATTAATTGAATTTCAGAAAATCATATCAAAACGTCGGAAATAATAATTTTAAATTTAGAAGACATCAATTGCATCTTTAATATATAAATTTTATTCGTTAAACACAAATTGAAATTCCAAAAAAAACACCAAATATGTTTACATTTAAAAATGTTTACATTAAAAAAAAAAAATATTGCCATTCAGGAGATATTAATAACTTTTCAGTACCGCGATTCAGTAACTTCTTTTAACGATAGTCGAATCGTTAAAAATAGAAAATTGCAAAATTATCATTAAAATTTTTAAACGATATTCGCTATTGTTAAAGTCAGCTGTTGTTGTTATCTAAACGACAACCATTTTTGTGTTGTTTATTCAATCGATAAAAACTTAAATTTTTAAGTTGTGACGACATTGCAACTTAAAAATTTAAGTTTTTATAAATAAAATCATAAAATAAAAATCATAAAATAGTGAAAATATTTTGCTTTAATTAAAAATTTTTTTATATAAAAATAAAAAAATTAAATAGCATATTCAATTCATTATTTCATTTTCAAATAAATACACAGAAATATTAGTAAAAAAATAAAGATATTAAACATAAACATAAAATCATCCTGTTAAACACGAAGTTATTTGTTTTTTTCTATTCTTCTTTGTGTTTTTCGCTTATTTTGACAGAGATGTGACTCGTTTACAATTTAAATAAATAGAAAAATAGATTTGTCGACTGTCGTTAAGATGTATGTACTTAGTGAATCACTTAATCCTTAGTGCAAACAACAATAGCTGTCGATATATTTTGCGATTGTCAAATTGTTTAAATTTACAGAATCACACTACAGAAAACATTAATTTAAATTCAATGAATTTTAGAAAACGTCAAATGATATTTAAGAATTGCGAACATAAAAACTGTTACATAAATAAACGCAATTTGATGAGAATGTTATTTTTTATATGTAAATTTTCACAATTTTTTTGGATGAAAATTTGAAGTTTTTCAGAAAATAAAGAGAACAAATTATTTTATTTAAAATGTTTGGGACATTTGGTTTTTTGCGTTTAGCATCCCAAATTTGAATATTTATTATTATAAATTTATTCTCTATGTTTTCCAAATATGGAAATATTTTAATAAAAAAATTGAGAAAGTTTTTTTTTTTTGGTTATTATTTTGTTACTCCATCCTAATATTTGGCCAGTTAAAAGAAACTATACAGCCATCTCCAATTAGCACGATTTAATGCATAAATCCACCCTACACAACCATTACCTTTGCAATGGAGATTAGGGCGAGCTATTTAATTAGCAAAAACTAAATTAAACGAGAAGTTATGTCATATAACTGGAAACGCATGCATATAGGTATATAACCCAAATGCATGCCGATCAGCAACCACGATGACCAAAAAGCAAACACCGAAATAAATCCGAAATAATAGAAAAGACGAAAACCAACCCAAAGAATTTGCTTAAATAATTTGGTATTAAGTTTAACAAATTGTTTACTTTTTCATTTACATTTATTATCAAGATTCAAACCGAGGTGGAGGGTATCAAAGATTCGGCACAGCCGTATTTAACACTCTTACTTGTTTTTGATTAGAATCATTGGAAGAAGTTTGTTATTTTGTCATATCTTTTTTCACAAGTAAATATGTTTTCTATGAAGAATTTAATTTGTGTTTTAGTTTTTAAAAACGATTTATAATTTGGCTGAAAAATTGGCCTCAACACACAAACTTGTCCCTAAATAGCTAACCACTACTATATACATACATATATTTATATAATAAAAAACACATTCAACATTTAATAATTTATAAATGATTAATAATAATCCTTCACAATAATTAAAAGTTGATTTTTTTTAATTGTATTGCGTTGCTAATATTTTGTATATTATTGGTTAATTGGTTCCAGAGACGGATTGTACAAATAAAAAATTGGCACTCTGAGGACAAATATTGGTGACGAAATTGGATTATGGTTTTTCCTTTAGTGGATCGTGCAAAGAACAATTTTTTGAACAAATAAGTAGTTTGGTTGTCTTGTTTAAACAATTTTGTTTAAACAATGTTATTCCAAAAAGTTTTTTTTTTTTTAGAAAAGTGAGATATATCTTGTAATATTATTGTACGTAGTTGTTAGTTTACGTCTATCAGATGAGTCACAACCAGAAAATAATTTACAACCATATAAAAGCGTAGGTATCAAATACGTTTTGGCTAAATGCATCCTGATCTTTAGTGGTGTAAAATATTGATTTATTCATAACGTCCTTAGTATACCATACGTTATTTCTGTTGCAATATTAATTTGGTCTGACCACTAAAGTTTTTCACTAAAAAAGAAGTAACAGCGTTAAATTCGGCTGTGCCGAATCTTTGATACCCTCCACCTCGGTTTGAGTATTGATAATAAATGTAAACAAAATATTTGAAAAAGTAAACAATATGTTAAACTTAATACCAAATTATTTCAGCAAATTCTTTGGTTTGATCCTGATTTTTGTTTATTCGAAGAGTTGGTATATAGAGCTCTCTCACATTAGTAATTCACGTTCCAGCGAGGAAAGACCGTTTTCGTCATTTATATTATTTTGGATAAAAGAAAACACGTTTCGGTGTTGCTTTTTGGTCATCGTGGTTGCTGATCGGCATGCATTTAGGTTATATACCTATATGCATGCGTTTCCGGTTATATGACATAATTAGTTAATTAATTTAGTTTAAATTTTTGCAAATTAAATAGCTCACCCTAACCTCCATTGCAAAGGTAATGGTTGTGTAGGGGGGCTATACGCATTAAATCGTGCTAATTGGAGATGGCTCTATAGTTTCTTTTAACTGGCCAAATAATTATTCATTGCGGCCGTATAGGTCGGATCGAGTAATAAAATAATAACCAAAAAAAAGTTCTCTCAATTTTTGTTGTTAAAATATTGCCATATTTGGAAAACAATTTTTTTTTTACATACTAAAAGGAAGTTTTCACTATTTACACAATACAATACAAAATCTAACCCAATGATGCCAACTTTTGATTTTGAGTTAAATTATGTTAATAAAATATATTTTCATTTATTGACTCTAAATACTACTACGTGGGAATTATTATTGAACTTCAATGTTTTGGGTTTTACCTTGCCTACCATGAAGTCAAATTTTGAAGTCAAATTTTGAACACAAATTAGGGATGCCAAGCACAAAAAACCAAATGTTCCAAAAATTTTAAATAAAATAATTTTTTATCTTTATCTTCTGAAAAACTTAAAATTTTCATCCAAAAAAATTGTGAAAAATAATATATAAAAAATAACATTCTCATCAAATTGCGCTTTATTTATGTAACAATTTTTGTGTTCGCAATTCTTAAATATCATTTGAGGTTTTCTAAACTTCATTGAATTTAAATTAATATTTTCTTATCCTGAAATGCTATTAGTGTCTCCTCAATCGCAATATTTTTTTTTGTAATTTCATTTGATTTTTTAAATGTAAACATATTTGGTGTTTTCTGAATTTCAATTTGTATTTAAAGAATAAAATTTATATTTTAAAAATTCAATTTATGTCTTCTAAATGTCAAGTTATTATTTCCGACGTTTTAATATGATTTTCTGAAATTCAATTGATATTTTCTAATTTATAATTGGAAATCTGAATTCCAATTTTTAGAATTGATATTTTCTTAAATTGGAATGGAAAATTTAAAAGGTGCAATTTTGTATATATGTCAATAGTAATGCTTTAGTAATTATAAAATTATATGTGATCGCAATCAGCTATTTTGTAGGTAAAGCAGAATAATAATTTTATATATCTATGTAACTCATTGATGAACTCGGTAACTCTATTTTGTAAACACAACAAAAAGTTAATATGGTCATATATGTAAAAAAAATAATGGAAAACGTATGAAATAAAAGATCAGCCCTGTGTATACTTTTAACATTGTTGTGTTTGATATCTAATTGAAAATGTTGACATTCATGTTAAAATAGAAATAACGATTGCAAAGCAAATTAGAACAAAAATATACCGATTTATTTCTAACATGCGGTTATTATGAATATACATGTATAGAATATATGTATATTATTTTGTTATTTAATATATGTATGTTTGTACATATATGTAAATATTACACACAAAAAATACATCAAAAGTTATTTTCGTGTTTTTCTTTAAATAATCCTACTATTGCCATAAAATTGTCATCAGCTCAGGAGAAAAATTATATTTTGAAGCAAGCTGCTGTTTTTCGTCGTAACTCTGAAGACCTTCTGCGCCTTTGTCATGCTGGTTTTGATTCTAATGAACCATTCTATGTAAATGAAGCTCTAACCAGATTTAACCACAATCTTCTTAAGGAAGCAATTAAGTTAAAACGGAAAAAACTACTCTCATCAGTTTACACTCGCCGTGGCCGTATTTATGCCAAACGCTCTAAGTCCGATAGTGCGTTTTGTGTGGAGAATGGGCATTTTCTGGAAAATATTGAAACATCGAAAAACACACGTGACAACTTTCCAGTTTCTGTAGTAGAAGGGTTTCGCCAGTAATATTTTAAAATTTAAAACTGTCGTAATTATTTCCATAACCTATTTTTATTTTTGTATTTTTTTTATATCTTTCCTTTTGATCAGGTCAAAATTTATTATATGATTTATTTCGAGCTGATAGGAATACTGGTAAACATGCTGGAGGCGTTGCAATGTATGTCAAGAAACAATTACGTTCTCGATTTGTTTGCAAATCTATCGATGAAGAATATGATTTTGTATTTATTGAACTTCCTTGTGACGTAAGCAAATGTCTCATAGGTGTTTTATATAGGCCTAATGATTCACTAGATATTTCTCCGGTTGTTAATATGTTAGATGAAAACTGTTTATCTTATAGTGACATTATTCTTTCTGGAGACCTAAATGGAAATTTTCTCATTGATTCTGATCTATTTTCACTTTTCCAACCGATTGGGCTTATAGCTGTAAACACAACTATCCCCACTCACTTCACTTCAATGAGTAGCACCCTTATTGACGTGTTCTTTGTCTCAGATATTGGAAAAGTTCTTTTGCATGACCAGTTTTCTTCTCCTAACTTCTCAAAACATGACGTCATTTATATGACCTTTAACCTTCCTTATTTTAAACATGAAAAACCACAGCATATTACTTTCCGTGATTACAAGAATATTAACTATGATGCTCTTTTAAATGAAATTAATATAATCAATTGGACCAGTATCTACAGTAATCCTGATTTAAACCAACAGATATCCTTTTTTTATGAAGCTACCACATACCTATACGACAAATACGTACCGGTTAGAAAGAAAACTGTTAAATCTTCTACTAATCCTTGGTTTAATCAAAATATTTGTGATTTAATAGTTAAAAGAAATTCTGCTTACGATAAGTGGAAAAGATATAAAACTACACAGTCAAATGAAATTTTTAAATCACTACGTAGATCTGTTACTAGGGAAGTAAAGTTAGCTAAGCAACGCTATTATAGTCGTGTATTTTCAGAGGCTATGGATACTAAAAATATGTGGAAAGAGATAAAGAAAATTGGTTATAAAGATGAAAGTGAATCGGTAAATATTTCCACTTTTGAACTAAATGAATTGAATGGACAATTTACTTCAAATGACTCAACTCCTCTTCGTTCTGACTCTTATGCAAATCTACCAGATGGCAATCTGGATTCTTTATTTAGCTTTTCCTGCGTTAACCAGGAGGATGTTCTGGAAGCTTTACTTTCCATAAAGTCAAAATCTATTGGTCTAGACGGTATGAATCCAATATTTATTAAAGCTATTTTACCACAGGTTTTACCCTATATCACTCATATTTTTAACACTATTTTTACAAAATCTATTTTCCCTGATTTGTGGAAATGGGCAAAAGTAATTCCCTTGCAGAAATCTAATATAGAATACAGGCCAATTTTCGTACTTCCTTTTCTTTCGAAAGTTTTCGAAAAAATTATGAGCAAACAAATGAATGAACATATATCCAATAATAATCTTTTATCATCTAAGCAATCTGGTTTTCGCTCGAAAAGAGGGTGTATCACTACTTTAATTGATGTATCGGAAGATCTTCGTTATATCGTTGACAGTGGTAATATTGCTTTTTTTACTTTATTGGACCACTCTAAAGCTTTTGACTTAGTAGACCATGATATTCTTGTTAAAAAGCTTAAACATATTTTTGGTTATTCTGAAACCTCCTTTAAATTGATTAGCTCTTACTTTCGGAATAGAGAGCAAGTAGTTGTCTCTATACACAAGTCGTCTACCTCTGCGTCTTTAAGTAGGGGTGTTCCGCAGGGGTCATTTTCTATTTACATAAATGATCTACCACGCGTAATTAATTCATGCCAAATGCACATGTACGCTGATGACATTCAGTTATGCACATCATATAACGTACGAGATGTGGAAAATTGTGTACAGAACCTGAATACTGAATTGAACCACGTATTTGAATGGGCTAGGTTGAATTGTCTTACCTTAAATCCGAAAAAATCTCAGTGCCTTGTTATTTTTAAAAAGATATATGATACCACTTGTCTTCCGAAAGTTAGTATTAATGGAGTGGATATTCCCTACGTTGCGAATGCTAAAAACCTTGGAATGATTTTTAATAATATCCTAACGTGGAACGATCAAATTAACAAAGCTTCTGGAAAAGTTTATAGCATTCTCCGTAGTCTTTGGTCTTCTCAGTACTTCACACCGCAGAAAATTAGATTTGTTCTTGCAAAATCGTTTATCTTACCTACGCTTTTATATGGTTGTGAATTGTTGTCACGTTGTGATAGTGCAAACATGGGTAAACTTACACGCGTCTTTAAAAGTGTAGTTAGATATGTTTATGGTTTACGCAAATATGATAGTATCTCCGCTTTTCTAAATAAAATTTATGGCATTTCATTAGAAGACTATCTTAAATTTAGAACTTTACTTATGGTTCATAAAATTATTTTCACTAAAGAACCCGTTTACCTTTTCGAGCGATTACTATTTACAAGATCTAACCGTAATAACTGTCTTGTACCAATATTGTACAACAGACTAATATCCGAAAGACACTTTTGTAAATGGCATACGTCTTTGGAACTCGTTACATACTTTAAATAATCAACTTCACAAAATATCAAATACAACATCATTTAAGAAAGAACTTTTTAAACTTTTTCTCAATTGATTTTTAATACTTCATTTTAATTTTTTTAGTTAATTTAATTTTAATTTCTATATAATTTTTACCTGCTGTGCAGGATATTTTTACACTTTATTTTTACATTTTTATTTTATTTTTTATATATTTTATATTATATTTTATTTTATATTATTCTTCTAATTTTAATTAAAAATTAATTTGTTATGACTAATGTTGTTTTATAAGATTTTAAATCTTGTTACATTTGGATTTTCATTAATAAAAAATTAATAATAATAATTTAAATTAATACATACAATTTTGTTTTTTTTTTTTTTTTATTAAAAACTAGGTGGTTTAACATTATTTACATTAGATGTTGGTGAATTTTTACTCCCTTTATATTAACTCGCAGTGTCTGCTTCTCGAAAAAATTTTGGATTTATTTTTAACCCCTTTCCCGTGAGCCAATCGATCTGAAACTTTGCAGGCAGACTCGTGCCTATGGCAAAAATGATCTAACAAATTTCTTAGTGATGCCAAAACAATAGAAACTTTAAAATTTTTCTACCAGAGTTTATAAAAAAATGTACAAAGGGTTAGTTTTTATAATATTATTACCACAGCGACCACAAAAACAACAAGTATTGCTATGACAACAATACAACATTTAGAATAACAACAAGAACAAGAACAACAACAACAAGAAACATCATGTTTTTCATATTTTTTTTTACTTTTTGGAGATTTCCCTGGACCTGTTCCACCGATTTTAATGATTTTTGAAACAGAAAACTTTCCATGATCTTGGTGAATCATTCTCATTGATCGCCATAGCTGTCCTATTGAGGCCGTGATCGCGACAAGAACAACATAGAAAATCATATTTTTTCAAGACTTTTTTTGGTTCTTTATTCAGATCTCGGACATCGCCATATCAATTCCGCTTGCTATAAGGATCACAAATATATATATATTTTATGGGGTCCAGAATTTTTTTTTCTAATTATTACAAACGGAGTGACAAACTTATATATGCATACCCTCTGCACACTGGGGTGGATGGTATAATAATGCCCAAGTTTTTTGTCAGAAGATACAATTTGTATACTTAAAATATTTATGGATTCTACATTTCAAAAAAAGTTAATTATACCAAATGTTTGTCTACATTAGCTAGTAAAATGTTAATTTAATTAAAAATTTTATTAAATCCAATTCATAAGATATTCGTCAAATAATTGAATGTATCACTAACAATAACATGAGAGTGAAAATAGTGTTGCCAATCTAAAAACGAAAAACCAAAATAAACGTTTTTCTTCCGAATCACAAGTGTAATTAACAATTGAATTATAAAAAAACCGAGTTAAATTAGTCTATGTAGTTCATTTTGTTGGTGTAAAATTCTGACAGAAATCCTAATTACATTAGAAAGAAGTGTCAACCATATCAAAATTATAATAAGCTATTATTAAAACAAAGAAAATTTCAATACCTATTAACATTCTTTTGCTTTCAGTTACGATTAATAATATTTCCGTTTTCCTTAGATACAGTTTAAAGAATAGATTCTTATATTAATGATGTAATTACAATCAAATTATTTTTCATTTAAACTAATTATTAATACTTATTGGATGGATATTGATTACAAACAACACATGGTTTTAAAAAATCGCATGTTTTACAGTAACTCTGTTTTCAATAGTAGCCTGATCGAATTAATGATAAACAATATTATTATAACCTTGCACAGGTGGATGGTATATTTCGTGAATGAGCGTGATTTAAACAGACAGACGGACATCTCAATATCGACTCGATTTGTTATAAGGATCAAGAATATATATACCTTACAGGGTCACAATGCATTTTTCGATGCGTTGCAAACGGAATGACGAACTGATGTGGACCTAAGACCAATTTCAAAACGCATTGTATAGGGAATCGCCTAGTCGATCTAGTTCGACTAAAATTTTCTTACTTGTTTTTTTTTTGTTTTAATTCTGTTTCAACATCTAAAAAACACCATTTTATACCCTCAGCATGGTTACAGCGTGTAGTAAAAACCAATTTTATTACACCCATTAGCGAAACCATTTCCACAAGAAACTAGAAACAATTTGTGGTAAACCTACTCAGTTTTTCATTTCCTGCTCTTGTTTCTTATTTAAAAGACTTCAAAATTTTAAGATATAAATGTTTAAAAATATAAGTTCTACATTTAAATTTTGCTATAAATAAAAACTCAACATTTTTATACCCTCCACACCACAGTGGCAGAGGGTACATTCCGTTTGTAACGCATCGAAAAACTATATTCTTGATCCTTATCACAGCTCGAGTCGATATGTCCGTCTGTCCGTGTGTCACGCTCATTCACAAAAAAAAAAAACCATTTACCTGGGTCGGGTTACGAAAAAATTATTTGCCATTATTCCCACCAGGTTGCTAACTAAAATTGTGTAAATCGGGCCTGATTGTTCTCAAATATGAGCAAAAATTTGTATACACCTCCAACAACAACAGTGTGTTTGTTGTAATAGTTTAGTGGTTGAACATAATAGTTGTACAACAACATAAAAAAATGCCACAAAAAAAATGATGCATATACATAAGTATATTAACACTACCAACAAACACAACTACCATGAACTAGGTAAGTAGCAGTGCCACATATTTTTATCGTTATCACGATATAAACGCCAATATAAAAGAAAATATATAATCCCTAAAAAAGTCTAAATGAAAAATGAAAAATGAAAAAAGAAAAAGTGAGAAATGAAAAATGGAAAATGAGAAATGAAAAATTACAAATGGAAAATTTAAAATGAAAAAGGAAAAATGGAAAATGGAAATTGAAAAATGAAAAACGAAAAACGAAAAATAAATAATGGAAAATGAAAAATGAAAAATGCAAAATGAAAAAGAAAAAATGGAAAATGAAAAATTAAATATGGAAAATGAAAAATTAAAAATTAAAAATGAAAAAGAAAAAAGGCAAATGGAAAATGAAAGATGGAAAATGAAAAACCGAAAATGAAAAATGGAAAATGAAAAATTAAACATGGAAAATGGAAAATGAAAATTGAAAAATGGGAAGTGGATAATGGAAAATTGAAAAATGGAAAGTGGAAAATGGAAAATGAAAAAATAAAATTAAAATTAAAATTAAAATTAAAATTAAAATTAAAATTAAAATTAAAATAAAAATTAAAATTAAAATTAAAATTAAAATTAAAATTAAAATTAAAAATTAAAAATCAAAAATTAAAAATTAAAAATTAAAAATTAAAAATTAAAATTTAAAAATTAAAAATTAAAAATTTAAAATTAAAAATTAAAAACTAAAAATTAAAAATTAAAAATTAAAAATTAAAAATTAAAAATTAAAAATTAAAAATTAAAAATTAAAAATTAAAAATTAAAAATTAAAAATTAAAAATTAAAAATTAAAAATTAAAAATTAAAAATTAAAAATTAAAAATTAAAAATTAAAAATTAAAAATTAAAAATTAAAAATTAAAAATTAAAAATTAAAAATTAAAAATTAAAAATTAAAAATTTAAAATTAAAAATTAAAAATTAAAAATTAAAAATTAAAAATAAAAATTAAAAAATTAAAAATTAAAAATTAAAAATTAAAAATTAAAAATTAAAAATTAAAAATTAAAAGTTAAAAATTAAAAATTAAAAATTAAAAATTAAAAATTAAAAATTAAAAATTAAAAATTAAAAATTAAAAATTAAAAATTAAAAATTAAAAATTAAAAATTAAAAATTAAAAATTAAAAATTAAAAATTAAAAATTAAAAATTAAAAATTAAAAATTAAAAATTAAAAATTAAAAATTAAAAATTAAAAATTAATAACTAAAAATTAAAAATTAAAAATTAAAAATTAAAAATTAAAAATTAAAAATTAAAAATTAAAAATTAAAAATTAAAAATTAAAAATTAAAAATTAAAAATTAAAAATTAAAAATTAAAAATTAAAAATTAAAAATTAAAAATTAAAAATTATATATTAAAAATTAAAAATTAAAAATTAAGCATTAAAAATTAAAAATTAAAAATTGAAAATTAAAAAATAAAAATTAAAAATTAAAAATTAAAAATTACAAATTAAAAATTAAAAATTAAAAATTAAAAACTAAAAATTAAATATTAAAAATTAAAAATTAAAAATTAAAAATTAAAAAATGAAAATTAAAAACTAAAAATTAAAAACTAAAAATTAAAAATTAAAAATCTTATATATTAAAAGAATTTATGAATAAACTTTGCATTCAAGATTTTTTTCAATATTTTTCTTCTCTCAAACCTCTATAACTAGAGTTCTAATTAACGTAGGCTGTTGACATAGATCTAAGAACACTCAGTGGATCAAGCTCCTTCTTTTGAGCTATTAACAGCTTAAATTCGTTGGGTTTGAGGAAAGTTATGCGTGGGGAATCAACTTTACTTTTACTGTACGTTAACTTATCTTGGCATATTTTGGCATTACTGTACGTTAACTTCTCTTGGCAAATTCGTTGGGTTTGAGGAAAGTTATGCTTGGACACTCAACTTTACTTTTACTGTACGTTAACTTCTCTTGGCATATTTTGGCATTACTGTACGTTAACTTCTCTTGGCAAATTTTGGTATTATATTATAAAAATTAATATAGAATAATATAATGCTTTGGATCAGCAGGGGTCCTCTAGTTAAAAGTTAAAAGTTAAAAGTTAAAAATTAAAAATTAAAAATAAAAAATTAAAAATTAAAAATTAAAGAATTAAAAATTAAAAATAAAATTAAAAATTAAAAATAAAAAATTTAAAATTTGAAATTAAAAATTAAAAATACATAATTAAAAATTACTAGCTAATTCAGATAAATATATTTTAAAATTGGTTTTTTTGAATATTAATATCTGGAAATTTTTAGCCAAGAGTTGAATTTTTTTTTTTTTTTTTTTTTTTGAATTATCATGAATTATCTCAAAACTTTCTTATAGGGATCAAACTTCGGGTGTTATAACGCTGGCTGCGTTAAGTCCGAGTTCACACAAGGCAACTTTTGTTGCGCAATTCTTGAGTTTGTAGATGTTTGCGGTGAGGGGAATAAAAAGGGAAAAATAATTGCCGGTTCTCGGCTATTTCAAGCAATTCTCTCATTAGCTTTTTTTTTTTTTTGTTGAATATTTGACATTTCTTTTCATTCGGTGTTTCGCTTCTTGGTGTAAATAATTCGTAATTATTGTTTACTTTATTAAAATGGCCTTTAAATGGAATCGGGACTTAATTTTTTTCTTTTGAATTCATTTTTCAACAAAACCAATTAAATTAATTTATGTATGTATGTATTTAATTTTATTATTGTTCTTTACGACTAGAGCACAAATGTCAAATTATAAGAAAATAAAAACAAAACAAAACAGTAAAATTGCCGAAGAAATTGTCTTGTGTGGACATAAAAGCAATTTCAAAAGAGAATTGCCAAAAAGTTGCGCAATAAAAATTGCCTTGTGTGACCGCCGACTAAGTAATGAATTTCATTAGGGTATTCTATTCTAGAAAGAGAAAAATAATAGCATTTTTCAAATAATAACTAATTCTTTCTATAGAAGACACGATCATTGTTTTTTATACCAAGAAATTATAATAGAAATGGGCCAACAAGAAAAGCAATCAACTTTACATTTAGTTGGTATTCGAAATTAAAATTTCGGTACCGACAACAATTTTAAGTGGTAGCCATACCCAATATTGGTTGTAATATTGAGTTTAAGATGCAGGTGGAGGGTATCAAAGATTCGACACAGCCGAATTTAACACTCTTGTTTTTTTCCATTTTGGCTTTCTCTTTTTTGTTAGAGGTTAGGTGAAGATTATCAATAAAAAATAAAAAACCGATAGGATTCAACTTTTAAACATTGCATTTAACTTAAAGGAATAAATGAAATGAAAAGTAAAGAAAGGCTTTAGAGGCTATTTTTAAGAAACTCATTAGAAAATAATTCAATATTACAAGCTCGGTCTGAGTTGACCTTTTCTGCAAGTACATTTTTATACCCTATACCACTATGTGGTTTGGGTATAATGACTTTGTGCTGCTGTTTGTAACAACCAAAAATATTTGACCTAGACCCATCTTTAATTATACCGATCGAATCAGAATCACTTTCTGAGTTGATTTAACAATGTCCGTCCGTCTGTGTGTCCATGTAAAGCTTGTAAGCAAACTGCAGGTCGCAAATATGAATATATTTTGATGAAATTTGGTATATAAGCTTTTATCGGCCATGGGATGAACGCTATTGAAATTGGTGAGAATCGGTCCATGTTCAGACCTAGCCCCCATAAAAATTACCCATATGAAATCGACATAAATTGCCATAAGATCCAAATTGTCATATAGATCTTACTCAAATTGGGTTTGTATGCGTTCATTACATCTACTAATGATTAGTCCAAAAATGATCCCTTTGACCCCATATAGAGCTGCTTCTCGATCTTCACTTAAATCTATTAAAAAACAAAAATATTGCACTGATTCTTCTCAAATTTTGTTTGTACATATCTTTGCAAAATACAAGAGACTTTACCAAACATGATCAGGATCGGTCCATTTTTGGACCTAGTCCCTTTATAGATATAGCATCCGATATGAACTTTTTCATATCTGCAGCCAAAAAAATTAATAAAAATCCCACTCAAATTTGGTTTTTGCTTATTTTCAATGTCCAGTTAGTTGGGCCTAAGAGATAGGGTTTCTAAACGCATGGTATAGGGTATCGTATAGTCGGTCTAGACCGACTATAATTTTCTTACTTGTTTCTTATACTGTTCGTTAGTTAATATATTTTTGACGACTGAACGATCAATACCAAAAAATTGGATCATAAATTAAATATTAACATAGAAGAGCTTAATCAGAAAAAAATAACAAATTTTAAAGGTATTAATTTCTATGCTGGAAACATTGGAAACCTTTATTATACAATTTGGTTTCAATATATTGTTGGGCATCCATTAAATTTAATACTGCTTCCCAACGCTGAGGCATGGAGTCAATTAAATTGTTGATGATATGCACTGAAAATTTTTAACACTCTGAATTAACTGCCTCTGTGAGATCTGTCTTGTATGTCCGCATTTTTCGACCTACAATTTCCCATAGATTTGTGATTGGGCTGGCCATTCCAAAACACTAACTGTAAAACTTTGGAGGCAATTTTTGGGTCATTGTCATGTTGGAACTTCCAGTCCTTTTCACTTTGGTCGTCGTACAGATGATCTTCCATCATGGCCTCCTAAATTAAACTTGGACGCATCTGAAAAGAGAACAGTATTCCAATTCCGTCTTGGCCATTACATTTGTTCTTAAGAAAAATTTTCTCTGATATCAGTGGTTTCTTCATAGGACG
This sequence comes from Cordilura impudica, assembly GCA_963682025.1. Classification (NCBI taxonomy): domain Eukaryota; kingdom Metazoa; phylum Arthropoda; class Insecta; order Diptera; family Scathophagidae; genus Cordilura; species Cordilura impudica. Next base: position 186,446,131 of record OY821519.1, read on the forward strand.
ATAACAACCAAGATCAATAGCTCAATAGCTCGTCGGAAAATAGTTCGAGCATATATTTATACCCTATACCACTATGTGGTTTGGGTATAATGACTTTGTGCTGCTGTTTGTAACAACCATAAATATTTGACCTACACCCATCTTTAATTATACCGATCGAATCAGAATCACAATCTGATTCGATTTAACGATGTCCGACCGTCCGTCCGTCCGTCTGTGTGTCCATGTAAAGCTTGTAATCAAACTGCAGGTCGCAAATATGAATATATTTTGATGAAATTTGGTATTTAATCTTTTATCGGCCATGGGATGAACGCTATTGAAATTGGTGAGAATCGGTCCATGTTCAGACCTAGCCCCCATACAAATGACCCCTATGAAATCAACATATATTGCCATAAGATCCAAATTATCATACAAATCTTAGTCAAATTAGGTTTATATGTATATATTACATCCATTAATCACTAGTCCAAAAATGATCCCTATTGGACAACTCTTAGTCATAGGCCCCATATAGAGCTGCTTACCGATCTTCACTTAAATCTATCAAAAAAACAAAAATATTGCACTGATTCTTCTCAAATTTTGTTTGTATATATTCTTGCAAAATACAAGAGACTCTACCAGACATGGTCAGGATCGGTCCATTTTTGGGCCTAGTCCCCATATAGATATAGCATCCGATATGAACTTTTTCATATCTGCAGCCGAAAAAATTAATAAAAATCCCACTCCAATTTGGTTTATGCTTATTTTCTATATCCAGTTAGTTGGGCCTGAGAGATAGGGTCTCTAAACGCATGGTATAGGGTATCGTATATAATTATACCCTATACCACTATATGGTTTGGGTATAATGACTTTGTGCTGCTGTTTGTAACAACCAAAAATATTCGTCCTAGACCCATCTCTAATTATACCGATCGACTCAGAATCACTTTTTGAGTCGAAATAGCAATGTCCGTTCGTCCGTCTGTGTGTTCATGCAAACTTTGTAATCAAACTACAGGTCGTAAATATGAACATATTTTGATGAAATTTGTTATATAAGCTTTCATCGGCCATGGGATGAACGCTATTGAAATTGGTGAGAATCGGTCCATGTTCCGACCTAGCCCCCATACAAATGACCCCTATGAAATCGACATAAATTGCCATAAGATCCAAATTATCACATAGATCTCATTCAAATTGGGTTTGTATGTGTTTATTACATCCATTAATGAGTAGTCCAAAAATTATACCTATAGGAAATTCTTAGTCATAGGCCCCATATAGAGCTGCTTCCCGATCTTCACTTAAATCTATCAAAAAAACAAAAATATTGCACAGATTTTTCTCAAATTTGGTTTGTATATATTTTTTCAAAGTGTAAGTGACTTTACCAAATATGGTCAGGATCGGTCATTTTTTGGACCTAGTCCCCATATAGACATATCATCCGATATGAACTTTTTCATATCTGCAGCCATAAAAATTAATAAAAATGCCACTCAAATTTGGTTTATGCTTATTTGCTATATCCAATTAGTTGGACCGAAGAGATAGGGTCTCTAAACCATGGTGTAGGGTATCGTATAGTCGGTCTAGACCGACTATAATTTTCTTCCTTGTTTTAGTTTCCGATTGTTAACGATCACTTAAATAGCATTTTTGGAAATTTTTTAAACTCCCTTTCAATGAATTATCCTGTATTTGACTTGATAATTTTTGAAATTATTGATTTATTCATAGAATATTTCTCACAAATTTTCTTTTGCTTAAGACCATTTTTTTGCCATTATTTTATAATAATTATTTATATATATAGTAAAACATTGAAAAATACAATTGTGTTTAAAAAACAGTTGAAAGCAGACGTCCGAAATTATAAATATTTAATTAGCGGTTAGGATTATATACATGTTCTTTAAAGTTTAAAGTTTTAAAAGTTTCCATTGATTTGGCATCGCTAAAAAACAAGTTTTTTTTGTTTATTTAGTTTTTTTAAATTTTATTTTTTGTAACAAATTTTTAATCTTTCGATAGAGAACACACCAAATAGTGATTTCATAAAAAAAGAAAGAAAATTTTAGGACTTAACGCGAAATTATTAAAAAAAAAATGGCAATTTCAGAATGTATTGTCACCCACTGTATGTTAAAATGGAAATAAACTTTATTTGTGTGAAAAAGTGTTTACGAAGAAGCACGTTGTCACAAAATGTATGTATGCATACATACATATGTACATACATTTGTATGTCCTTGATGAAGGACATATGTATTAAGAGAGATGCTATACCACGAAAATGTGCTGTAAAGGATGCTGCGTTAGAATACAAAGAGAGGAAATGTCTTAAAAAAAGAATAACATTTTCATTTTAAAACAATGTGAATGGAAAATATTAAATGTAAAAATAAAAAATTTTAAACAAAACATATTTGTTGTAGGTATTTAATTATAAAAAACAGCATTATAAAAAATTCAAAACAAATTAGCTCTCATCTGCTACTCCCAATAACAGTGCTGGAGAAAATATACGCGTACGAAATGAAACGAAAGAAAGAAAGAAATATTTATATAAAATGTAAGAATGTTGGCATAGTATTCAAACAAACGAACTAAACGAATGAACCGACCAAATCAGTTGGATTGTGTTGTTGTTGTTCAGTTACTTCAATCAGTTCTGATTATTATTGTTGATTGTATTGTTGAGAGTACTAATAACTGACTGCTGAGTGTTGTTTTATATTCTGATAGTGGTTGTTGTCTTTGACGTTGCCGTTGTGTTCGTACTGGTGCTGCTGCTCTAAACTACATCGCCCGCTATATCACAACCTTATGAACAGTCTTTGATACGAATTCGTGACGCGCGGTCCAATTTAAAAAAGGTGGTCTTTAGTGTCCAGAAAAACTTGTTGAAATTTTTCTAAGAACGCAATAAAAGCTTTTCTAAAAAAATAAGGACTTTTATACAATTAAAAAAAAACTTTTCTTTAAAAATACAAAAATTAAAAATTTCTAAATAAAATTATTGATATTTTTATTGTGTTTCCAAAAATAAATTGTGTTTTTCGCGCTTTTTTTTAGATAATTGTTTTTACTTACCATTTGGTTATTGTTGTTTTTGTCCTTTGTTGTGTTGTTTAAGGTTCAAAATTTCATCACAAAATTACGTTCATTTTTTTTTTTTTTTAATTTTACCAACAACTAAAGGGTAAGTATTTTAAAACTGTTTAATACGTTTCTAAATTCTGTAGCTAATTTAATGTAACGGTTTATTGCAAAAAAAATTTTATTTATTATAGTTTCATCATAAACAACCTTTTGTAGTTAATTAGAAATTTTATTTAATATATGTAAAACATACTGTAAAGGTGTTTTTCTGCTAATATGGAAATTCTGGATTTCTTAGAAAACGCAATTCCAATAGAATTTTAAGAATAATAAAATTCCCATAACTACCTATATTTATTTCATTGCAATACTTAATATTTATACAACTTTGTATCATGAAAAGTCATGTAACTTTTTCATATCTAAATTAAAATACCGAAAGGTGCATAGATTTCACTGGTGCCCATACATAAATTTTATTTATTTATTTATTTTGACACCCTACTTAAGTGATAAATGTTATAAGATTAATTCCAATAACTAAAAGAAATGTAATAAACTTTATAAAATATACCGTTTGAAAACATTTGTAATTTCTTTAAATTTTTTGAGTTTTTTTTTGTGTTTTTGTAATTGGTAAGAATTTACCGTATTACGGTTGAAGCAACAATTGCTTTGTTGTACCCTACATCACTCACTATGTGATCAGGGTATAAAGACTGCTTTATTAACCATCAAAAGTATGTGATCCATATTCACTTTTATTTTTAACGGTCCACTCTGAGTTGATTTAATGAATTTCATCTGTCTACATGTCCTTGCTACCCTTGTGCTCAAAATACAGATCACAAATGAAAATATAGTTTAATGAGATTTGATCTTTGTGATCGAATTACATTTACGAATTTGATGTTTTAGTACAACGGATGATTATTCTAGTAATACAACGGATATTCAATGAACGATTTCAATTTTTATTTTATGTAAAGTTATGCATATGAGTTATTTTTCCAATAAGCCCCATATACAAATCAAATCCGATATTAACATGTAGACAGTTTTCTAACAAATCACTGTAATGAGGTGTATGTTATTTGTTATATTACGGTTGGATCTAAGACCCTTTTCCGAACCTTGTGGTATATGGTATCGAACAATCAGCCTATACCGACTTTAACTTTCATGATTGTTTAAATCATTAAAAGATAATATAGGTAATATTGTTCAATTCCGGGTCCTCTTTTAAAGTTGAGACTATCTTTGACAATATATCCGAAATAACTGATCAGAGTAGAACATGAATGATTTTTCGATTTTAAGTGCATTTAATCAACAAAAATCTCAAAAAACAATCGATTTATACATGTCTATTACCTATCCCTCGATTTACACGAGACATTTTTGAATGGAAAATCGTGTAGATCGAAAACAAGAGCAAAATACTCACAAATATTTTTTTTTAATTGAAAATTTTTCTTAGATTTAACACCGGTCTATCCATAAGAAAACTATTTAGTATTTGGTAATATTTGGTAATATAAAAAAGTTAAAATATTAAAAAACAAAATCTATGAGAAATGAAAAAAATCTTGGATAAATCATGGTAATCTCCGTATCCCTCGAAAACCCCCCAAAAAATCGCTTGAAGTGAAATCGCGCAAAAAATTTATCATATAAGTCAAGGGATAGGTGTACGATAATAAATTGAGAAAAGTCCATTTGTATTTAAGGTGACCAGCATAAATGACGTCATACAAGTGGGCTCGTCTTTTTTCATAAAATTGATGTTATCTTATACACGTTAATAATTCATAGTAATAAATTGGTATAAAATTATTTTGAAAGTCCACTTTTGAAATAAAATTAGTTAGTTGTTATTCTACTGAGATATATGTACCATATTATCTTTTTATATTTTTAATCAGACGTTCAATGGAAAATCTTTTATTTATAAACTAATCAGAGTATACATAAGTTTGTTATTCCGTTTATAATAATTATAAAAAATCTGGTCCCCATAAGCGGAGTTTATATAGCGATGTCCGTCTGTCCGTCTGTCCGTCTGTGGAAATCACGATCATGCCCTCAATAAATCAGCTCGGTTACTTATTTTTAGTGAAAATGATTCGTTGATATCCTGAGCAGGTTACTATTTAAAATCGTTAAAACCGTTTTAATAGGTCCCGATATTTGAATGAAAATGTAAAGAAGAACTCTTGAAAAAATATGATATTTCTGTTGTTCTTTTTAAAGTTCTTATTCTGAATTTTATTTCTTGTGTATTATAACTGCTACAGTTGTTTTTGTTATGGTTGTTGAGTGTGTATGTATAGTTATACTCCACGTGTCCAAAGGTCCAAGTAGTGCAGTTTAAAACCGGCTTAGATTCGCTACCGAAGTAGGAGGCAGAGTTCGTCTAATATTTACTTGCCGAATTAACCATCTTTGTCAACTTTTCAGTTTATATATTAGTATAATAATCTAGCCCATAAAAACAAAGTTTTTATTAAAACTCTTTCTTTCTTTTCTTATGCATATGAGTTTTGAATATCTCCGTGACTGTGCGTGACTGTGTGTGACTATCTTAAAATTAATATTTGGTCACAACAAGTCTACGGACAAAGTTTCAGATCGATCGGATGAGGAGAAGTGAGGTTTTAATCTCTCCGTGCCTGTGCGTGACTATGCGTGACTGTGCGTGTCTATGTCCAAGTTAATATTTCTTTACAGCAAGCATACCAACCAAGTTTCAGAATGATTGGATAAGTTGAAATCCATTTTAAGTCTCTACGTGACTGTGCGTGACCATGCGTGACTGTGCGTGAATAAGTCAAAGGTAATCTTTTTCATAGCAAGTGTATGGACCAAGTTTCAGATCTAATAATAGAATAATAATACAATAACAACAAAAAAAAAAAAGTAAATATTGGGCAAAAAAGAAAGAGTGTAAACTATAAATATATGTATATGGTATTAGAACTTAAAGGCTAAGTTACTATATTAAAGTGATTAGTTATAATATTAAGTTTAAGGCACAGGTGGACACAGAGCCGGCACAGCTGAAATAAACTGTCTTGTCTTAAAGTGCAACAGATCCACTTAATATAATATATCTGACATGTGTACCGGACATAACGGAATCATAGAGGTTCATTGAGCTGACAATACTTTACCGGGTCATTCATTTCTCCTAAACGGCAGAGATTGTGGAGTCGTGAAAGCGGCACTAAGAAAAAGTTCAATTTATATATTTCTCAAGACAATTATAAGTTTTAAATGAATTGAAATGAAAAGATTTTGTCTCAGCTCAATTTCTAGAGGAGGTAATTTCAATGCTGAATGAAATTTAAAAGGGATCAACCGCATAAAATATTCGGTGCAACTTATATGTAAGAAAATGTGCAATTTAATGTAGTTTTCATATTTGGAAAGAGGAAGGCCTAAATATTTCAGGAAAACTACTATGTTGTCGCTGTATGAAACTTCAAGACATACAAAAAATGCCTTACATAACGCCTCTTTACTAAGCTTATTACTAAGTAATTTATATCTTACATTTGTTTATTTATATTTATTTTATAATATAACAAAATTTATTTCCTAATTATTAATTTGTACTTTAAAACCCATTTCGGAGAAACCAACTTCTATAAAAATTTACATACTCGCAGATTTAAATTTGCCTCCGTTGTTATTTTTCATAATTTGTTATTATTGAAAGTCCAGTTGAAACTAAAATAAATCTTGTATTTTCGACAACAATTTTAACATTTTTTATTAATCTATAGCGGTGAAAACATCAACTGAAGTGATTTAATAGTAATATTTTATTATACCGATAATCACTTTCTGAGTCGATTCAGCAATGTTCGTCTGTCTGTCCGTCTATCTGTTTGTCTGTGTTTCCATGTAAACCTTTCAACTAAATTATAGGTAGCAAGTTAAAAAAAAAAATGAACTTGGAGAAAATTGATACATGTTCAGAATTAGGCTTCACATAAATGTTGCCTACAACTACATCTAAAATTACTCTAAGATCCATATTCTCACGTATATTTTGGAGAAATATGGTTTAAAATTTTTCATTACCACTATAACATATCATATCAAAAATTAAATTACGATGGGACATTTTTAGCTACAGTCTCCATATAAAGCTGCTACCCGATATTAACTCAAATCTCTCAAAAGCCAAAAAAAAAAAAGAAATACCATAAATATAGAGGTGACTTTAAACAAAAACTTTTTCCCGAAATTTATGGTATAGGATATTGTAGAGGCGCTCTAGGCCGACTTTTACTTTCATACTTGTTTAAAATTGATTTAAACCTAAAAATATATCAAAAATTGATTTTTCCATTTCCAAAAAAAAAAAAATAAAGTAAGAAAATTATAGTCGACTATCGATACCCTATACCATGCGTTTAGAGACCCTATCTCATAGGCCCAACTAACTGGATATAGAAAATAAGCATAAACAAAATTTGTTGGGATTTTTATTAATTTTTTTGGCTGCAGATATGAAAAAGTTCATATCGGATGCTATATTTATGTATATGGGGACTATACCCAAAAATGGACCGATCCTGACCATGTTTGGTAAAGTCTCTTGTATTTTGCAAAAATGTATACAAACAAAATTTGAAAAGAATCCGTGCAATATTTTTGTTTTTTGATAGATTTAAGTGAAGATCGGGAAGTAGCTCTATATGGGGCCTATGACTAAGAGTTGTCCCACAGGGATCATTTTTGGACTACTGATTAACGGATGTAATAAACACATACAAACCCAATTTGACTAAAATTTAAATGATAATTGAGATCTTATGGCAATTTATGTTGATTTCATAGGTGTCATTTGTAGGGGGGCTAGGTCTGAACATGGACCGATTCCCATCAATTTCATCCCATGGCCGATGGAAGCTTATATACAAAATTTCATCAAAAATATTCATATTTGCGACCTGTAGTTTGATTACAAGCTTTACATGGACACACAGAAGGACGGACGGACGGACGGGCGGACGGACGGGCGGACGGACGGACATCGTTAAATCGAATCAGATAGTGATTCTGATTCGATCAGTATAATAAAAGGTGGGTCTAGGTCAAATATTTTTGGTAGTTACAAACAGCAGCACAAAGTCATTATACCCAAACCACATAGTGGTATAGGGTATAAAAATGAAGATAAAAGTAAGAGTGTTAAAATCGGCTATGCCGAATCTGTGATACCAATCAACTCTGTTTTACATTTATATTAAGATCTGCACTATTCATAACAAATGAAAACAAAATAGTTGAAAAAGTAAACAATTTGATAAACTTTAATACTAAATTTCTAATAACATACTGAATTTTTAGCATTAGTTAGAGGTATCTACCCAGGTAAAGGGTTTATTTTCTAATGAACGTGGTTTCAACATACAGACAGACGGACATACGGATGGACGGACAGACGGGCATCGCTATATTGACTCGAGTTGTTATAAGGATCAAGAATATATATATATATATGTATATATATATTTCATGGAATATATATATATATATTTCATGGGGTCGCAATTCATAGACACGTTACAAACGTCCTGCACAGAGGTGAGTAGGGTATAAAAAAAGGTATATTTTATACAGTACAGTCATACTAACCGAATTTAGCACTCTTACTTATTTTATATAAATTTTTTACTTCAATTTACTTTATATAAACATCCTTGTAAATTGTTTATACATTCAAAGATATTCTCTGTTTGAAAGAAATGAGTATGTGAGTGCTTTAGACTGAGTGAGTGCTTTAGACTGACTTCACCTTTCGTTTTTGTTGGGATACAATATCCCAATAAACAAATGTTTAGACGCTCAAAAATTATAACTATTCCAACAATCATATTTAATATGAATAGCAGATTCCAGCGCTCGAAATTCGAGTGCAATTTCTAGGCAGCTTTATTTTTCAACTTAGCCAATTCACAACCCAACACTTTTTTGGTATATTATTATTGTGAATGAAGATAACAAACTCATTAACAAACATATTAATTAATTTAATAAACACACACATAGCACATGTATATTTTTATGTAGGTGTTAGTAGCAACTTTAAATGCAATTTACTCAAAATAAAGGACAAAATTTTAAAATCTGTAAATCTGAAAAACAGCTAAAAAGAAATATCTTTCAAATAATATACGCTTGGTCAAAATCGGGATAAAACGGTAGAACAAAACATCGGTCACAAGAAATCGCCTAGCCTATTAATATTATAGATATTTTGTAAGCGTTATTATATTAATTAATATTAATTAATAAAGATTGTTTGAATGTTATTTATAATATTTTTAAAAATTATGCCTGTAAAATATATTTTATGGATCGATCAAAATATATTTTATGGATCGATCAAAGTAAATGGAAAATCTTTGTCTCTTATACCACTTTGTTGTAAGGATGTGTTAATGTTTTTAATACCGATGGGACAAGAATTTACAAAGTATTAATCTGTAGAACAGTTAAATGATGTCTAATATTAAGCCCAAAAATTATGTATTCTAGTATTTATATCATATTTTGGCGAAGTTTTTTTCTTTGTTTATTATTGCTTTGTTGGTAGGTTCCCGATTGGTGTCGGAAATCGGATCAGCGATTCTGTGCGAGTCCAATTTTTTTTTTAATTATAAAAAAATCATTGGTATTAAGCGAATCCCTTCTTAGGAAGTTTGCTGTTCTAAGATCAAAATATATATACACAATTGGAAAACCAAAAGTCAAAAGAGAAATAATAAATGAACCATAATATTCCTAAAACAACATTATAGCAGATGCCTGCAAAATGCAAAACAAACAAGTTATTTCAAAATACCAGCTGAACAGTCCACGATAAAAATTATTTGTTTGACTTTATAACTTATTTGATAAGTTGGACCCCACCAAACCAATACGAATTTCTCTTTATCAAAATCTTTTTCATTATTAATCTTACACTTAAAATTTGACAAAATTTAATAAACTCTTATTTGATAAGCTCTTATTGAACAAAAACAAATATTTATGAATAACCCAAAATCAATAACAACGATTAATAAAAGTAAACATTAAAAGAATTTATCAAGAAACTACAAATTAATTACGAAAATTTCAATTCAGATAAGAAAAGAATGTGTTAATATTTAAATGTGAATTATCGTATAAATTTCAGAATTTATCCGCCGTTAATTTAAAGAAGGTACCCCTGCAGACCAAAAGGAAATTTCTTTAAAAAAATGTTTTGCTAAAACTAAAAATAATACAAAAACATTTTAATACCATTTAAAGATTTCAACTAAAATTTTTCATTTTACGTTTCGCTCTCTTAATATACTTTGATTTTCCATAAGCTGTTTTTAGATGATGTTCTAATGAAGCCATTACCATTGTGGTTACACAAATCCCCACTTTTAAGTTGAGTTATTATAACGCAAACGTGGCTTTAGTTTATATTTCCGGTATTTTCAACACGGATGCACGTGGTAACATCGGTGTAAAAACTCTTGCTTACTTCTCACCTTTTTACAACAGATATTAATTCATTTCATTATCTCGGAATGCTTCAGCTATTTCATGGCCAATTTTTTACGATTAGGAAATGTTTTTTTGCCAGGTTCCTTATTATTCCATTAAATCTTACTATCATCTTATTTCGTGTTTTTAATAAATGATTAGATTTGAAAAATATATTTCGTGTATTTTATTGTTTTCCATTTTGACTGTTGATAAATTTTTTCCGAAAACTATTTTATCTTAAAACAAATAGTTCAAAGCAAATATTTGAGATTTTTTTAAATATGAAAAATTGTATTGATGCTAAAAGTTGTGGCCATCTCTTTGACCACGATACCAATTGCCACAATATGTAAATAATTGTTATAACAGTATACAATAATCACTCAAATCAAAATAAAATAATAAGAATTTTGATTTATAATATTGTATAATAACATTATGTATTAATATTTGATAAATTTGAAACAGATTCAAAAATACATTTGATACGGGGTATCTTAAAAAATCAACCATTTATCATCTATTTTTAAAAAATGTCTTTAAATAAATACGTCTTATTTCATGCTTGACTAAATTTATTCTTTTTATTTTAAAATTCTATAGTTTTTTCATAAACAAAATCCCACGCATTTTAAAATTTTAGTAAATTTGAAAACAATGAATATTTGTTTTCTAAACATTTTAAAAAATACAAGAGGAAATGTTTGATATGTAGAATGTCAAGTTTAAAAGATTATTAAGGCCTTAAGCTGGTATCAGATGACACGTACATATTTGTTACATAAAATGTTACTTTTGACAACCATATGAAATCCCACCTGTTTTTTAAAATTGGCGTGTTACAGATGACCCATAATTATAACTTTTGCGCCGTACATATATAAATAAACCTGCTTTTCCAATGTCGAAATAGAGCATTGAAAAATTACACATAGTGTTCTTCATGTAATTTACTCAAGCAATTTTTGAAAGGGATCACATGTCGCAATTTGTATAAATTTTGCAATATTAAAAACATAACGAAAACACGTCGTCTGATACCAGCTTAAGGGGCGATTACTTAATGCCAATTTTATTAGTGTTCATGAAAACAAATGCTTTTTAAAATAAAAAAAATGTTAATTAAGTCTACACTTTCTCGGTATATTATCAATGTGCATGGAAAGCATTTAGGTATGGACAGTCAGTTTTAAATATCAAAGAAGTGCATTGACATTTTTGTAACATATTATAAATTAATATACAGTGGGTGTCAATACATTGGAAACTTTTATTAAATTGTGAATTTGAAAATTTAGTTTTTCAATTATTTCGCATTAAGTTGTAACATCATGTATTTTTTGCGAAATCACAAGCGCCCCGGTAGGTGAGTAGGTAGCTTGCTCGCCTATCATGCGGGGGTCGTGGGTTCGATTCCCACCAGAGGCTTTGGTATGTCGCTGCAAAAACCAGCCAAATGGTATTTGTCACCCGGCTTATCCCTGGACCCAAATTAGAATACAAATTTATTATTTGCAAAATCACTCTTTGGTGAGTTTTATATCGAAAGATAACAAATTTGTTACAAAAAATACAATTAAAAAAAAATAAATAAACGAAAAAAAAGTATTTTTTAGTGATGCCAAAACAATGGAAACTTTGAATACTTTAAACTTTAAAGAAAATATATAAAACCTTAACTGTAATTGAAGTATTTATAGTTTCGAACGTTTTCTTTCAATTTTATTTTTCAATGTTTCAATCTTATAATTAATTATTATAAAATAATGGCATGAATGGTCTTAAGCAACAGAAAATTTGTTAGAAATATTCTATGAATAAATCAATAGTTTCAAAAATGATCAAGTCAGATACAGGATAATTCAATAGGAAGAGAGTTTAACAATCTGAAACTAAAAATATGTGCTCGAACTGCTGCGAGCAATGGAGCCTGATCGTGGCTGTTATCGTCCTGTGAAGAAACCACTGATATCAGAAAAATTTTTTTAAAGAACACATGAACTGGTCACGACAGAAATGGAATACTGTTCTCTTTACATATGCGTCCAAGTTTAATTTAAGAGGCCATGATGGAAGATCTTTTATACGACGACCAAAGTGAAAAAGACTAGACCCAAAATATACAAATAAAACTGTAAGGCTTGGTGGTGACAACATTATGGCATGGGGTAGCTTTTCGGGCCAAGGAATGGGAACAGAATTGAATACAGGCAAATTATAAATGACGTAATGTATCCATAAGCGGAAAAATATGCCCCTGGTGTGGAAGTTCAAATATTTAGTATTTTGGAATGGCCAGCCCAATCACCAGATCTCAATCCCATAGAAAATCTATGGAAAATTATAGATCGGAAAATACGGACACAAACAAGACAAATCTCATAGAGGCAGTTAATACAGAATAGCTTACAATTTTAATGGATATCATCAACAATTTAATAGACCCCATGTTTCAGCGTTGTGAAGCAGTATTAAAAAATAATGGATACCAAACAAAATATTGAAACAAAAAGTAGAGGCACAGCTTTTAATTATTGTATAGTAAATGTTTCCACCATAGAAATTAATAGTTTTATTTTTTTTGTTATTTTTTTCTGAAGATAAGCTACGAGTATTTTATGTTAATATTTTTTCTTTTTTTTTTAATAAATGAAAAATAAAATTTTTTAAAGTAATTAAAGGTGTTTTAATTGTATGATCCAATATTTTGGTATATATATTGTTAAAAGCTTCTATTTGTTGTCACTCACTGTATATTTTATTTCATATGATACCCTACAACACATATTAACTTCAAACAAATGTTAGTAATAATTGGAGAAGGATATTCATTCGGGGATAAGAATTTATGAATTTTAACCTTACGGATTGTTAGTTCTCATATGTTGTATATTTCCATTATCTATCTGGACTAGAGAAAATGGCTCGAGATTTCCTATCGATTCGAGAAAAACTGTATTTATGAACTTGTTACGAATTGTTTTTTTTTTAATAATCTCAATGTCATTATTACTACATACATATATTTATTTAAATTTATTTTGAACGCAAGTAATAAACATTTTTCTATTTGATTTAACCCCAAGAGAAAAGTTGAACATATCTTTAAACAGTTCTATTCCTTATGAATTATTTTCATTACAATAAAACAAAATCTCAATGTTTCTTGGACAATTTTTTTTCTTTTAAAGAATACCTCAAAATATGTTGAAAATAAAATAATCTCAAGGTTAGAAAAATATGTAAAAATTTTCACATAAGAAACCAGCTGTGCTTTTCAGATAGAGAAAATTCTAAATCCGAAACACAAGACATTCAGCAATGTTTAAATTAGAAAATTTAAATTTTTCTTAAAGGTTTAAAAATGCTGTTTGTTGGAATATTTTAAAATTCGTCATTTATTGTTCGGTTTAAGATCATGTATATATTTTTCTAATGAAAGAAAGATAATAATTTTTGTAATGTAAGAGAAATATTGGAAAAAATTGAAGACAGCGCTAGATGGAGTAGCTACTTTCGAACAAAGCGACTTGTTCATCTTCAGCATCCTTCTGCCTATTACTTCAACTCGTGCTTAATCAACTATTTAACTCAACATTTGAAAGAAAAGAACATGAGAAATGTTTTTTCTTTTTATATACGAGAGTTTGTACGAACAAGCTGAGCTTTTCCAATTTTTAGCTTTCTCTACATTAACAAAGCCAGATCAATTACAAGTGTTGTAATGTGAACAGCTCTTTGTTTTTGTCATTGTCCTCTAGATGGAACTGTAATGGCATGTGAAATCTTAACAGATTACACAAATGCATTGTACCTCATGTATTGTATGTTATTGTTATGTATTGTTGATCTGTATTGGAATAATTAGTCATTTATTGTTTGGTTATCTTTCTTTCATTAGAAAAATATATACATGATCTTAAACCGAACAATAAATGACTAATTATTCCAATACCGATCAACAATACATAACAATAACATTTTAAAATTCTCTACGCAAACAATAACACTGCGGAACAAAAGAAATAAAATAATCTGCGGCATTTGTTCTGTAAACACTTGTATTAGACTACACAGTATGCATTTACTTTTATTGGATTGATTCTGGTTCTCGCGATAAACCGCTGTTTTAAAAATTGAAGGAGGCTTCACCACTTATTTTAACATAACTCAAGAACGGTTTGTCCAATTTGGTTAAATAAAAAATATGAACATCCACAGCTTAATGACCACCAAGTTATATCTAAAATATTTTTTAATTAGGGCAATAGTTACGGAAATATTCATAAAGTTTTTCCGAATAAATATTTTTTTGATGTAAAATTTAAATATTTTTGTTGTTTTAAAATTCATAAAAAATCAAAAACATGAAAATTGCTCTTTCTTAATTTTAGGTTAAAAACATAGATATATTGCAAATAAAACAAGCCATATATAATTAAAATCGATTAACAAGTTTTGATTTAATTTACAATTTAGTGATGGTATCTCATTTTTATAAAAAATTTCTAAATGAAATTTTGTATGGGATTTCCATCAAGAACAAACATTACTGCAGAAAAAGTTAATAATATTGAACAAAATTTATTCTAGAAATTTTTATTATTCTGAAATTGCAAAATCAAAAATCCATAAAAAAACATCTGTTGTTTGCGATGCACAGTGGGTTCAAAGACACTAAAAATGAGGATTAATTCAAACAAATGTACTTTATTTCTCATGCCAATGTTTAGTACTGGGTGAAAGTAGGTAAAATGTTACATCGTTAATTGCCAAAAAAATTTGCATCCTCTAATATATAAAAAGTGCAATGTGTAGAATGTACAAACTATACGTTACATATGGCAACTCTTACGATACTGAATAGTGGAAATTAGAAGTTAAATGTATAAATAATATTAAAAATTATAAAATTTTGTACAAAATTTGTGTCTTGTAAGATTAATACGAAGTACAAGCTGTATTGTAAAGAACTGCTTCTTAACCATACATACGAGTATATGTGGGATAGATGCTCATTCGAACCTCACGGGCGCCCTAAGTAGAAAAATTTCATGTAGAACCAATATAATCAATTATAACATAACAATTATTACAATGTTTAATATAATCACTGATGAAGGCTGAAATGCCAGAAACCGGTCTGAATAAGAATACCGAGTAGTTGTGATTTTTAGAAATCACACCATTTAAAATAAAATTTTTAACTTGCTTATCTCATTTTCCCAAGTGCTGTCAAAGCTAAAAAGTCTTAATTTCTTCGAAATTAAAAATAGAGTTATTTTAAGTGATTTTTTATTGTGAACTAAAAGTGATAATATCATATTGGAATTCAATATGAGTAGGTATATAGATTATTAATATATACTAGCAGATTCCAGCTCTCGAAATTCGAGCGCAATTTCTAGGCAGCTTTATTTTTTAATTTAGCCAATTCACAAAACAACACTTGAATGGTTTATTATTATGTTTTGTGAATGAAGATAACGAACTCATTAACAAACACATTAACAAATTTAATAAAACATACATAGCATATGTATAATTTTATGTATGTGTTAGTAGCAACTTTAAATTCAATTTACTGAAAATAAAGGAAAAAATTTGAAAAATCTGTAAATCTCTAAAATGGCTAAAAACAAATACCTTTCAAATAATATACGTTTGGTCAAAATCGGGATAAAACGGTAGAACAAAACATCGGTCACAAGAAATCGCCTAGCCTATCAATATTATATATATATATATGTATATTTTTTGGTTTGGAGAAATATTTATTGTTTGAAAAATGGGGCATTTTGGGTTTTTATATTGAGTATCAAAAAAGGGCATAATAGTAAAGAAAAATAAAAACCTTAATATATAAAAATTTTTTTATTCTTTTTCGTTTTTAATTTCGTTATTATAGTTATTATTGTTACTGTCTTTGGTTTCTATTAAGATGGGTGCGTGAGTTATGTATGATTTTGATGTCTACATGAAATGTATAATAATACAAAATTAATGATGAAATTAATTTAAAAAAAAAATTAATTTAAAAAAATGACTTTTTAGGTGTGTTATTCAAATAAAATAAAAACAAGTAAGAAAATTATAGTCGGTCTAGACCGACTATACGATACCCTATACCATGCGTTTAGAGACCCTATCTCTCAGGCCCAACTAACTGGATATAGAAAATAAGCATAAACCAAATTGAGTGGGATTTTTATTAATTTTTTCGGCTGCACATATGAAAAAGTAAATATCGGATGTTATATCTATATGGGGACTAGGCCCAAAAATGGACCGATCCTGACCATGTTTGGTAAAGTCTCTTGTATTTTGCAAAAATATATACAAACAAAAATTTGAGAAGAATCAGTGCAATATTTTTGTTATACCCTATACCACTATGTGGTTTGGGTATAATGACTTTGTGCTGCTGTTTGTAACTACCAAAAATATTTGACCTAGATCCATCTTTAATTATACCGATCGAATCAGAATCACTATCTGATTCGATTTAACGATGTCTGTCCGTCCGTCCGTCCGTCTGTGTGTCCATGTAAAGCTTGTAATCAAACTGCAGGTCGCAAATATCAATACATTTTGATGAAATTTGGTGTATAAGCTTTCATCGGTCATGGGATGAATGCTATTGAAATTGGTGAGAATCGGTCCATGTTCAGACCTAGCCCCCATACAAATTACCCCTATGAAATCGACATAAATTGCCATAAGATCCAAATTGTCATATAGATCTTACTCAAATTGGGTTTTGTATGCGTTCATTACGTCCATTAATGAGTAGTCCAAAAATGATCCCTTTGGCCCCATATAGAGCTGCTTCCCGATCTTCGCTTAAATCTATTAAAAAACAAAAATATTGCACTGATTCTTCTTAGATTTTGTTTGTATATATTTTTGCAAAATACAAGAGACTTTACCAAACATGATCAGGATCGGTCCATTTTTGGAGCTAGTCCCCATATAGATATAGCATCCGATATGAACTTTTTCATATCTGCAGCCAAAAAAATTAATAAAAATCCCACTCAAATTTGGTTTTTGCTTATTTTCTATGTCCAGTTAGTTGGGCCTAAGAGATAGGGTCTCTGAACGCATGGTATAGGGTATCGTATAGTCGGTCTAGACCGACTATCATTTTCTTACTTGTTTTTTGATAGATTTAAGTGAAGATCGGGAAGCAGCTCTATATGGGGCCTATGACTAAGAGTTGTCCCATAGGGATCATTTTTAGACTACTGATTAACGGATGTAATATATACATACAAACCCAATTTGACTAAGATTTGTATGATAATTTGGATCTTACGGCAATATATGTTGATTTCATACGGGTGATTTGTATGGGGGCTAGGTCTCAACATGGACCGATTCTCACCAATTTCTATACCGTTCATCCCATGGCCGATAAAAGATCAAATACCAAATTTCGTCAAAACAGATTCATATTTGCGACCTGCAGTTTGATTACAAGCTTTACATGGACACACAGACGGACGGACGGACGGACGGACATCGTTAAATCGAATCAGATAGTGATTCTGATTCGATCGGTATAATTAAAGATGGGTGTATGTCAAATATTTTTGGTTGTTACAAACAGCAGCACAAAGTCATTATACCCAAACCACATAGTGGTATAGGGTATAAATATCCAGTAACGAAATTTGAGAGAGTATGCAAGTAAATGATTTTAAAACAAAATAGTTACAAAAAAGTAATCAAATAGAAAATTTAAGTAAAATGTAAATGTAAAATGTAAGTAAATAACTGAATGTTAGAAATAATAAAATAAAAACGAAGCAGAAACAGTCAGAAAGTTATAGGTGGTATAGGCCGCCTGTCCGAATGAGCTTCGAAAAAGGGTCTTCTCCAACCGTACTTAACAGAAATAATGAATATTTTTAAGTTCATATCGAATTTTTTTATTTATTGCCCAAAACTGGTGTGATCAAATGAGGTCACTTATCTGTCCTAAAGAAATATACATACAAAATTTGAGCACTATGCCAAAAATTAGTTCTAAAATCTTCATTTTTGAATTGACAATTTATGAAAATAATAAAAATATAAAAAAGTAAATTTTATCATGATATATAAATAGTCTGGATCGGTACAATAGAATACATTTGTGTCGGGGCTAGCTCTGAACATGCGCCGATTTTCATAATTTTCTAAAATTTTCACAATTTTTTTGGTACCAAATTTGTTCAAAATGTTTTGTCATTTGCGACCTGTTGTTTCCTTACAAAGTTACAAAGTTAAAACGAACCAGAAAAATGATTCTGAGCCTATCGGTATAATAAAAAGTCAAGGTCAAGTATTATTCGTAGTTACAAATATCAACATAAACTCATTGTACCCTCTCCACATAGCGAAGTACCCAGAAATCCCGAAAAACTCAATATTCTAACTTGCAAAATTCCGGGATCTAAAAATGTTAATTACGATAGGCTTCCCTAAAGAGTTTATATTAAATATATATTGAAACATTTGATGATTTTTGATAAAGCTTACTTGGTACCTTTTAAAAAATTAAAACAAATTATTTTTGTTTCTTTCTTTTGTTTTAATTTTTTAAAAAGGTGACCAAGTAAGCTTTATCAAAAATCAAATATCAAATATAATACACCACTTGTCTTTAGGCAACATAATAAAAAATATTGAAATACTTGGTTCGAAATTCAAAATATGACTAAAAATATGATGAGCAAAACTACCATAATAATGACACTCACAATTAAGTAAAAATTGGATAAATGACACGAAATTAAAACAAGTAAGAAAATTATAGTCGGTCTAGACCGACTATACGATACCCTATACCATGCATTTAGAAACCCTATCTCTTAGGCCCAGCTAACTGGACATTGAAAATAAGCAAAACCCAAATTTGAGTGGGATTTTTATTAATTTTTTTGGCTGCAGATACGAAAAAGTTCATATCGGATGCTATATCTATAAAGGGACTAGGTCCAAAAATGGACCGATCCTGATCATGTTTGGTAAAGTCTCTTGTATTTTGCAAAAATATGTACAAACAAAATTTGAGAAGAATCAGTGCAATATTTTTGTTTTTTAATAGATTTAAGTGAAGATCGGGAAGCAGCTCTATATGGGGTCAAATGGATCATTTTTGGACTACTCATTAGTGGATGTAATGAACGCATACAAACCCAATTTGAGTAAGATCTATATGACAATTTGGATCTTATGGCAATTTATGTCGATTTCATATGGGTAATTTGTATGGGGGCTAGGTCTGAACATGGACCGATTCTCATCAATAGCGTTCATCCCATGGCCGATAAAAGCTTATATACCAAATTTCGTCAAAATATATTCATATTTGCGACCTGCAGTTTGATTACAAGCTTTACATGGACACACAGACGGACGGACGGACGGACATTGTTAAATCAACTCAGAAAGTGATTCTGATTCGATCGGTATAATTAAAGATGGGTCTAGGTCAAATATTTTTGGTTGTTACAAAAAGCAGCATAAAGTCATTATACCCAAACCACATAGTGGTATAGGGTATAATGATTCAATACACGAATCGTGAAAAAGTAAATGTTTATCAGTTGAAATACGAATTATTTAAATAAAATTAAGAAGATATGATCATTTTTTTTTTTTGGAAATTTGTCTGTTTTATGAAATTATTTATAAGTGTCTAATTAAATATATACAATTGTTTATCTGTGGCTTCCCTGACAAATTTCAGAAGAAGTTTGCAAATTATGGAAATTGGTGAAAAACTAAAATCGCATTTGAAGGTTTTACTTATATAAAAACATATTTGCTTTTATTAATTAGACTTTTCAATAGCGTATTAGTGTATATTCCATAATTACTATTATTTATCAATAAAAAATAATAATATTTTAAAATTTCAGCTTCCCTGAACTAATCAGCACTGTGAACGCATTGTATACTTCATCATTATACAAATTCTATAATACATATGTATATATGTATATAAATTGAAAACAAATGATTGTGGTAATTTTTTTGGAAATAGAAAACAAAAAACGAACAAAACAAACATAAACAAATAATACCATTAAATACAGCAGTTTGTTTTAATTAATTGTCAAATGTTATTAACAATTGAATTTTATTTTAAAATACTGAAAATTATTTAACTACTATTGTGTAACGAAAATGGGTTGAAAGTGTGATGAAATCTCTACAAAAAAAAAAAAACTCAAAAAACATTAGAAGGTGTTAAATTTAGTTACTTTAAATATATTGAAGCAGCCTTTATTAATTATTTATTTTTTTTTTTGCTGGAACAAAACGTTTTTTTAACAAAACATGTAACAAAATATTCTAATTTGGCCGTTTCGCTCTAGGGTACAACAAAAGAGGGGAAAATGTGAAAAAAGTACTAAAAAACAAAAAAAAAAAAAAAACAGTTTATAAAAATCTTTATAAAAAAACTTTTTTTTTAGTTTTCTTAGTCCAAAACATTATTATTAGAAAAACTGATACAATCCACAATCATGTGTGCTTTTACGTTTTCTTCGTCCATTTTTCAAAAAGAAAAAAAAAA
The DNA here is from genome assembly GCA_963682025.1 of Cordilura impudica. Taxonomy (NCBI): domain Eukaryota; kingdom Metazoa; phylum Arthropoda; class Insecta; order Diptera; family Scathophagidae; genus Cordilura; species Cordilura impudica. The sequence goes on from OY821519.1 coordinate 186,467,345, forward strand.
TATAGAAGGAACAATTTCTTGCAGCCAATTTGGAATCAAATTTCATTTGATGAGAGACTTTTAACATATTCATCATTTAATTTTGCGTCTATTTCGGGAATAATGTTTATATCTAAAAATTGTTAATATCTTAGACAACAGAGACCTTATTTTGGTATGATAAATTGAGTAGTAATTAAAGATAGCATAAAAGAATTCCATTTATTACTGAGGTGTAATTAAAAATGAATATATAAAAATAAGTTGACCAAAAAATAATAATTTTATAGCTCAAAAGTCGAGAAAAGGCAAAAAAGCTGATAAAAAAAAGCACAATAGAGTGAAATGGCAAAAAAGCATATATAAGCTAAAAGTATGTAAATAAAAAAAAAATATATATATATAATATTAATAGGCTAGGCGATTTCTTGTGACCGATGTTTTGTTTTACCGTTTTATCCCGATTTTGATCAAACGTATATTACTTGAATGGTACTTATTTTAAGCCGTTTTGCAGATTTACAGATTTTTAAATTTTTTCTTTTATTTTCAGTAAATTTCTTTTAAAGTTGCTACTAACACATACATAAATTTATACAATGCTATGTATGTGTTTATTAAATTTGTTAATGTGTTTGTAAAGAGTGTTTGTTATCTTCATTCACAATAATAACAATAATAAGAGTACAAGGTTTTTTTGTTGATTAAGAACTGACTATTGTTTTTAAGGTTAGTTGGGACGCTGAATCCAAATCTGCACTTGTTTTTTTTTTCTATCAGCTCGACATTTCGCGATATACCGTTATTTTCAAAATTAAGGCACTTCCTCTACATATATTGGAATAACTTGAAAAATTGATACAAACTTCCAATCAACACAAAAAAAGTTTAATTTTATTCCCTTGTGTAATAAACCAAAAAAGTGTTGTTTGGTGAATTGGCAAAGTTGAGAAATAAATTTGGCTAAAAATTGCACTCGAATTTCGAGTACTGGATTTTTCTAGTGTATATACATACATATTGAAGATATGGCTAAGGGGTGAGATGCAGTTACACTTAATACACAGCACTAAATACACAGCATTTTTATGCCATATTTCAAATTGACTTTCACAAAATAAAAAAAAACTATTCAAGTAGCGCTTCGCGGTGACCATCGGAACATTTTACTGAATCATCTTAAATCAACAAAGCTGAAAATTCTTCGATCAAAGACCAGTTTTTAAATATTAATAAGCTTTAAAAATTTAATCAAATTCCATGTGGTTTTTAAATTATAGTAGTCGCCGACTTGAAGAACATTGTTTCGAGAAAAACGCATTAAGGTTTTTCGTAGATACGATATATTCTCGTAGATTCGATATATTCTCGTTAAACTCGAGTTCGATTTATGATGCATGAAACACATAGACGACAGCGGCTACACGACTACATGACTTCATTTGCTGCTGGCTGCAATTGTAGTCGTGTAGTCAGCTTCTTATTTTTTTGAAAATGACAGCAACATATAACAACAATATAAACAGCTGTTTTTCTACAAATGAAGTTTTATTTCAGTAGTGCCAATTATATTTTCTTTACTTTATTAAAATAGAAAAGCATGCATGATTTTATACAAACTTGACTTAAATATACAATTACTTATTTATAATGCATTATTATAACGTAAAATTAAATAAATAAATTTATTTAACCCTTTTTGATTATTAATGTAATTATAGCATTTTATTCTGCGATTTTTTTTTACAAAATAAAATATTTCATAGCACTAATTTCTTTTACATATTTTGTTATATTGTTTACACTATTTATGTTTTGTGGTCAACAAAAATAGAAATTATCCTAAGTTGACTACCGCGACAAAAATTGTCGTGTTGCCGTGTAGCTGTGTTGGTGGCAAAATAATCGTTTTCATATAAACGTGTGTATTTTTTTTTTGACTGGCTGTAGTCGTGTAGCCGCTGTCGTCTATGTGTTTCATGCATGCAGTTAAACTTTTTTCTAATATATTTTGAGACTCTTCATATAATATAATAGCTGAGTCAAAACAGGTTGCTTGCAGCTACCGTGCGCTTCCTGTCATTAGGATCCGAGAACCCTTCAGTTAGTGTAAGGTATCTCGAAAACCATTCATCGGATTGATTTGAAATTTTCAGAGAATATTTTCGAAGCATCAAAAAACTGATTCTCACCCCTTAAGATATGCTTTCAGGTTAATGGCGACAAAAAATTATCAAATCATTTGGAAACTGATAAAATAATGTATTTTCATCCACTTTAGCTAAATGCTTAAAGTTTCAGAGCTCTATCTACACGGGAAGTTGGTAAAAATTCAGTTTAAACAAGTAAAAGTGTTAAATTCGGGTATTTCGGATCTTTGATACATTCCATATGGGTTTTACGTTCCCTTAATTATCTGGACTTATTTAATATTTAAATAAAAAGGGAAACAAATTTGATTAACTTAATACTAAATTATTACAACTAAAATGTGTTCATATTATTGGACATATCTTGTCACAATGATGCCCGATTTACTCCATTTTCTATACCAATAATAATATACTAATAATAGAAAACAATATTAGCACAAACATAACCCAGGTAATTAGCTTATTTTGTGATTTGATATTGCTACATCAAGACGAGGATCAAGGACCAAGAATATATAGACTTTATGGGGTCGCAAATGAATTATTCAATGCTTTACAAATGGAATGACAAACTTATATATACCCTCTGCACAGTGGTGTGGAGAGTATAGAAATAAGTATAAAAATAAATTAAAACAATAATTAAGTAATACTAACAAAATTCCCGTAATAGTTTTTTTTTTTTTTTCAAATAAAGTAATTTCTACAAACAAAAAATCCCTGGTTCGATTTAAACTGTTTGCAAAATAAAATTGTATATCTCAACTAACCAACCTAATAAGTGACAATGCAAACTTCTGGAAGTAATTGCAAATGCAAAAAGTGCTCCTTCTTGCCGCTTTTATATCGAATACAATTAAATTGTATTTTAGGTATGTAAATTGTACATATATGAGACTGGTTGCCAATAATTATTTTTGATTTTATTGAAACTAAAAGGTTGAATTTATGTATTTTTAATTTGTCAAGTTATTTAATCTATTGTGCACCTGACGTGGTTTAACTTTAGAATAATCAGAAGTATAGTAGATTTTAGGTTACTACTAACAAAAAAAAAACAGTAACAGTAAGAGTAATAAAATTTTTTCAATGATTAAATCATAGGAAGACAACATTAAATGTTGTGTGTCAGCTTGGCATTATAAAATATTTTAATTTATAATCAGAATAATAATTACAAAATTTGTATTATCTAGTATTGAGATTCCTTTAGCTATGGAAATTCAGAAATAATTAATTTTCTATATTTTAAACAATTTTACATAAATTTGTATAAGAGCATGTAATTCAATATATTCAACATATTCAAAACTTCATCATTCATAAGAAATCTTTTTCCAAAAGAGGAAAAAGATTTTGGCCATCTGCCTATTTTTGAGTTTTCCCCTTCGTTATTGACTGGAATTTGGAAGTCGGACAACAGTTTCAGAACATCAGGTGAAAAAATACAATAATCAATCATCGAACTTGTCTTTACCCTCAGCATCCCCCGCCATATGACCATTAAAGCGAGACTACTAGTCATATTGTTGAAATAACATATTGTATAAAGAAATAACAATCATCCGTTTTTTTCTTTTAGCATGTATTTTATATTTTAAATTATTTTAATTAAAGTCTTACTAATAAGTACAAAATTAAAAACAAAATGTTAAATTTTTTATTACTTTAATAAACTCACGGCATATATAAATATTAAATTTCCAGTTTGTTTTTTACTATACTATACTATTTTGTGATCATGATTTAGTGCTTTTATTTGTAACCACAAAAAAAAACCTGACTGAGACTGAGAATAACTTTTTGATTCTATTTCGTCCGTCCACTTACTTGTGTGTATATCCCCCTTCCCTAAGGTTTATTGAGCGCACTGAATCCAAATCTGATCTCATTATTGCGCAATCACATATGTATAACAAAAAATGTGTTTCTTTTGCATTTTTAAGGCATTTTTAAGATCAATTCTGAGGTTAGTTCCGATTCCCCTTATGAAGTTAAACTTTGGCCTCAGAGTTATGAGTTTTTATCTCTTTTTGCCAAATATGTGTCGTACAAGTAATTTCAAAGGACGTTTTGACCGAGAAGAAACAAGATATATGAAAAAATTCAAAAAGTGCTTTTAGGGGAAGAGCAGCGCTTTTAGACCAGTGTCGGCCATATCGGCACCAGCGAGCCGAACGGTGTACACCGAACGCAAAAAAATACTCACCAAAAAGCAAAAGTAAACAACAATTTCATTCAGTCTTATGAAAGCTTTTGAACAAAGCAGGTCTATGTCGCATTGCCTTTTTAAATTCTTATATTGTTTTTTACTAGGTACACAAAGCTTTGTTTTATTAAAGCTTATATTTTATAAATGGATTTTTAATAAAAATAAACTAATGCAGTTTTCTTTTCTGACAAAAAATGTCCCACTTTATTTGCACTTTTTTCGAAAAATGTATTTTTCTTTACATTCTGAATTAAGAGCAACATTATCTTATACATCAATTAAAAGGTCTCAAAGTCGAGCACTCGTAAATCGCAAAAAATTGCAGCCATAGACTTCTTTCAGATAATTGTGTGTCAAGGTTTCCCCATTGTTCCCTTTTTTGAATATTTTCACCCTATGACTTCAAAGACTTCAAAGACTATGACTTTTTTGGCATTTTATGAACACAGCTCTTTGAGATCTTTGGATTGATGTATAAGATAAGGTTGCTCTAAGTTTAGAATATATAAAAAAATATACTTTTCGAAACAAGTGCAAATAAAATGCGACATTTTTTGTCAGAAAAGAAAACGGCATAAATTACGCAAAGCAATTGAATCTCCTATAAATTAAACATTTTCTATAAATTGCATACGTCGCCTACATTTGACAACATCATGGCTATCTTTTATGATTTTTATACCCTATACCACTATGTGGTTTGGGTATAATGATTTTGTGCTGCTGTTTGTAACTACCAAAAATATTTGACCTAGACCCATCTTTTATTATACCAATCGACTCAGAATCACTTCCTGAGTCGATTTAGTGATGTCCTTCCGTCCGTCTGTCCATCTGTGTGTCCATGTAAACCTTGTAATCAAACTACATGTCGCAAATATGAATATATTTTAATGCAATTTGATACATAAGCTTTTATCGGCCACAGTATGAACGCTATTGGTGAAACTCGGTCCATGTTCAGACCTAGTCCCCATACAAATGACCCCTATGAAATCGACTTAAATTGCCATAAGATCCAAATTATCATATAGATCTTGGTCAAATTGGGTTTGCGTGGGTTTATTACATCTATTTATCATTTGTCCAAAAATAAACCCCATATGGCAGTTCTTTGTCATAGCATCTATATAAAGCTGCTTCCCGATTTTCACTTAAATCTATCAAAAAACAAAAATATTGCACAGATTTTTCTCAAATTTGGTTTGTATATATTTTTTCAAAATATAAGTGACTTTATCAAATATGGTCAGGAGTGGTCCATTTTTCGACCTAGTCCACATATAAATATAGCATCCGATACGAACTTTTTCATATCTGCAGCAAATTAAATTAATAACAATGCCACTCAAATTTGGTTTGTGCTTATTATCTATATCCAATTAGTTGGACCGAAGAGATAGCGTCTTTAAACCATGGTATAGGGTATCGTATAGTTAGTCTAGACCGACTATAATTTTCTCACTTGTTTGTTTTTATTTAAAAAAATATTCAGTTAATGCAATCTTTGGAATCTTTTTAAGTTTTGATAGTTTTGTTTTTGTTCTTTAAAGAAATGAATTACTACTTATTGATTTAATAAATTTTAAACTTATAGATAAAAAAGATTAAATTTTCTTTAAATTTTGTTTTAAATTTTTAAAATATAAGATTTAAAATGTTGAAACAACAAAATATATATCAAAATTTTTCCATATTCATCGTGAACTCAACTATTTTCCCTTTAAGTCATTTATATTAACATTCATACAAAACTTACTCAAACCATTTCAATTCGGCATTGTGTTGCGTGCATGGTTTTCGATCAGTGTAATACAACTGCTCATAAACACTACTAGTAACTCATTTCTCTTGATGGCCATCACTTTTATAGACGCGTTACCAAGTTTTATGAAAAATTTATTCGCGATGTTGTTGAGACCCAAATATGAAAAAAAATATATTTTTTGTATTTTTAGGTTATGATGAAATATTCTAAGGTCAGTTTCGGATTCAGAGCATCAAAAAGTATACTTTTCACCCTATATTATTACAATATATATCTTATTGGAATTTAATTTATGTGTGTTTATTATGTCCATAAATCATCAGTCCAGAATAAAAAGTGAAGTGAAGTTTAGTTAGTTAAATTAAAAATATCTAAAGACTTATGTATAAAACACATAGACGACTGCGGCTACACGAACACATGACTGCAAATGCTGATGGCTGCAATTGTAGTCGTGTAGTCTGCTACTTAATTTTTTTGAAAACGACAGCAACATATAACAACAATATAAACAGCTTTTTTATACAAATGCATTTTTATTTCAGTAGTGCCAGTTTTATTTTTTTAACTTATTAAAATAGAAAAACATGCATGATTGTATATAAACTTGACTTAAATATATAATAACTTATTTATAATGCATTATTTTAACGTAAAAATAAATAAATGAATTTAGTTAACCCCTTTTTATTGTTAATCGAATTATAGCATTTCATTTTGCGATGTTTTATTTTTAAACAAAATAAATTAACTTATTTCTTTTACATATTTTGTTATATTGTCAACACTATTTTTGTTTTGCAGCCAACAAAAATAGAAATTATCCTAAGTTGACTACAGCGACAAAAGTAGTCGTGTAGCAGTGCAGCTGTGTTGGTGTCAAAATAATCGTTTTCATATGAACGTGTGTATTTTATTTTTGACAGGCTGTAGTCGTGTAGCCGGTGTCGTCTATGTGTTTCATGCATTACAAATATGGCATATTGCTGTATATTTTTTAGTACATGTACATATGTAGGTGATCTCACAAAATTTGGTTATGATGGGACCACTTCCCCATATAATAATCATATCCGATTGGAATATTAACAAGATTTGTGGTAAAATATACATGACAATCTTACTCAGAACTGATTTATGCTTATTTTTAATATCAATGTGGCCAATTATCCAGTATAAAAACGGTTTTCTGAAACTTATGGTATAAGGTATCGTATAGTCTGCCTAAACCGACTATTACTTTATTACTTGTTTTTTTTTTAACATTATTAAAAAATTGTTTCCTTTTGGTCTGTAATGTAGTTTTTATACTTTTAACATTATCATTTGAAAGTTGAAAAACTTGAGATCTTTAATTTATTTACTCGATTTATTAAATCTAAATATTTATTAATGAGGAACGTTTATGATAAAGTAACATACTATATTCCATGAATTAGACAGTATCAAGTTTTTATTACAAACATATTAAATTTTTAATTTATTTTTATAAACAACATCTTCATTCCGGTGACTTATAATAAGCAAATATATACCTATGTAGTACATACTATGTACGTACACTTGCTATAAAAATAATTTTTAACAAAATAACAAATAGCTTATTTATTAGTTTTTTTTTAAGGTATATAGTGCAAAAACGAAAAAAAGGAAAAATCATTACAAAAAGTATTCGTACATATGAAATATTAATACAAAAAAAAACTAAATTTCCATTAAATAGTAATTTCCATTAGTGAGTAACTTGTAGGATAGCCTTTGCTCTTAATTTATTTTACTCCACTCATCCAAAATGACGCTTTATAACATTTCCTTTGAGGTCATTTTATGCTGGCGGATACTGTGCTACAGTATAGGATTAAGATCGGGTGATTTGGGTGGTGATTTAAATTGATTTTTAGTGTCATAGAACAACCGCAGCTTGAGATTATGTGCCGTATGTTTTGGATCATTATCCTTGGGCCACATCACCGCATTCGATAGCGAATAAAATCAATCGAAATTCAATATTTTGGTTTATTATTTAGATAAGACGGACAAACATCAGCCCTTGTTTCGGTTTTACTCTTAACTAGGGACCATAGTTCGTTAACTGTGACAGAGTAAAATTATTCTTAGTATTTTATTTTGGAAAATAAAAAATAATTTCGATCGAAAAATTTCGATAGCGAATGCAGTGATTTGGCGCTTGATTTCTACGCTTAACGATAATTTTCCTCTCGTTAACACCGATTTCTTTAGTTTTAGAACTCATCTCAAAATATAGTTTCCAAAAGATATATAATTACGTCATAAAAACGATATACAAATAATTTTGTATTCTACTAAATAAATCGAAATAAAAATCGTGCGTCGCTGTATAATTCATGGGATTCCCTTAATGTACGAATACTTTTTCTGGCACTTATAGTTGCCATATTCCGTTTTTGCGTTGTAAACAAAAAAAAAATTAAGGAGAAACGTTCCGAATGTGTCAGAGGTGAACAGTTCGTAATGTAAAATATTTTATTATATCTTGTATTTACATATAAAATTTTCATATTCAAGAGTACGGATACTTTTTCAACCAAGTGTATATAGGTATATTGAAAGTTTTAAAAACAGACGTGACTCTAGATAATGTGCAAACGGGTTTTACAAAATGCCTCAAGGGGATGTCCCTTTTACTTTAATTTGATTATTTGTTTTTTTTTTTAATATATTGCATGATCAGTTTACTAATCACGGAATTCAAAATTTGTTTATTTTTCTAGGAGATTTATTATATGCCAACTTTATATAGAAATCGGTAAATTTAATTTAAATGTAATATAACGACTTAGGATAGAGAAAATCAAATAGATGCCATAACTGTTTAAAATTTCCTTAATCAACTGACCGGTTTACTGCAGTAAGTGATTTACACTAATAACATGTGAATGACAAATGAAAGGTATTTCCATTCTACTGCTGTTTTTTCTATTTATTTATTAAATAAATTCTTACAACTTGATAATTTTTTAAACATTTATTTGTAATAATTTATGGCTAAGTTTATTTATTTTCTAAAAAAAAATAATCATAAAATAACTCATATAAATTATAAATAAACACAATATGAATAGTTTGATATTTCTACATGTTGTATTTCACAACAAATAGAAAATTAATACATAAAAAAATAAAACGAAATGTATTGAATTGGAAAATCAGTCATCTATCAAATTATCGGCATGAAATCGCAAACAAATAACGAAAGTATAATTTAATTGTTAGTGCAATTCAATTTAAACCCGATTTTATGCAATTCTCTAATATTTCGTGATACTCGTAATAAGAATTGAATGATAATAAAAAAAATAATGAAAATTAACTTTTACAGTAAAAGGAGTTACCTTACGGGCTATAGATGGTAAAATTTAATATGTATTGTAAATAAAAATCAATTTGTTTTAATTCTTCAGTAAATGTTTTGTTTGCTTTTTAAACTCTTTCTTTTAACTCATACTCTCTGTCTGTCTGTCGTGGGTCAACCCCATTCTCCTTATCCAATTGATTTGAAACTTGGCCCATAGTCTTGATGTGAAAAAAGATTAATTTTGGGATAGTCACGCACAGTCACGGAGTGATCTAAATGTCATTTCCCCTAATTCGATCGGTCTGAAACTTGGTCCATACACTGTGAAAAAAGATTAACTTTGGCTCAGTCACGCACAGTCACGCATGGTCACGCACAGTCCCGGAGAGATTTAAAACGGATTTCCCCTCATCCAATCAATCTGAAACTTGGTCGATATACTTGCTGTAAAGAAAGATTAACTTCGACATAGTCACGCACAGTCACGCATAGTCGCGCACAGTCACGGAGTGATTTAAAACCCATTTCCCCTTATACGATCTGAAATTTGGTCGATAGACTTGCTGTAAAAAAAAGATTAACTTTGACGTAGTCACGCACAGTCACGCATAGTCACGCACAGTCACGGAGAGATTAAAACCCCACTTTCCATCAACTGATCGATCTAAAACTTTGTCCATAGACTTGTGACCAAAGGTTAATTTTAAAATAGTCACGCAAAGTCATGAACAGTCACGGAGAGATTCAAAACTCATACACATAAGGAAAGAAAAACTTTGTTTTTATAGGTTAGATTATTTAGACTTCTTTAGGATTGTTAAAAATTTTAAAATCTGGCGACAAATCGGTCACAAATACGCAATACGGTAAATATTATAGCCTCAAAGTAGATTAAACTATTAAGTTCCATTCAGAGGGGCATCACTTTGTCATTTCTTTTGGCCCTTTCCGGTCAACATGCCATTAATGCGTGGTTTAAATTAATCATTTGTTGGCGGTAGCGCTTGAAGAGTTCATATTGCACAATACCGCTCTGGTCCCACCAGACAAAGAACATGTTCTTCTTGTCGAAGTGACTTGGCCTTGGTGTTGAAGGCCACGATTATTTTCTATTCGGGTTTTCAAAAAAAAAATCAATTTTTCGTAACCCGTCACAATTCGATACAAAAATGATTTCATTTCGTGACGTTTTAGCAGCATTTCACAAATGACTTTGACCCATTTACGGAGTTTATTGATCTTCTCCATTATTCGTACATGTCTGCTGATTTTTTCTTGTAACACATGTAATCTATAATATTAATAAGCAAGGCGATTTCTTGTGACTGATGTAAGTTTCACAGTTTTACCCCGATTTTTACAAAAATTATTATATATCATTTTTTGGAGTTATGATCGTTTAAAGTTGTGTGTGTTTATTAAATTTGTTAATGTATTTGTATTAATATGTTGAGTTTGTTTTCTTCATTTAAAATGAGTTGAATTGTGAAGAATATCTTTAGGGTCTTTATTAAATGAAAAATAAAATTTCCTAGAATTTGCACTCGAATTTCGAGTGCTGGAATCTGCTGGTATTTCTGTTAATTGCTGTTTAGTTTGAGTTGGGTCATCGTCTAATAATTCCTGCAATTGCTCGCCTTTGCATTTTTGTAGTTTACTAGAGCGCTCACTGTCTTTCACCACTTTTAAATTATCGAAACTAAGTCTCCACATTTTCTAATCGATGGCGCATGTTCTCCATATGTATGTTATACATCTACCAGCAAAAGATGACTCTCAACAGCTTTTTTCTTTTGATTAAATAAAAAAAGCAGTGCGTTCTGCAAATGTTCTTTTTCAGGCACAAAACTCAACATGAACACTGAACGGTGAAGCAAAGAAGCTATTTATACCCTACTACCAGGTTACAGTGCTCGAAATTCGAGTGCAATTTCTAGGCAGCTTTATTTTTCAACTTAGCCAATTCACAAACCGACAGTTTTATGGTTTATTATTATTGTGAATGAAGATAACAAACTCATTAACAAACACATTAACAAATTTAAGAAAACTCACATAGCATATGTATAATTTTATGTATGTGTTAGTAGCAACTTTAAGTGCAATTTACTCAAAATAAAGGAAAACATTTTAAAATCTGTAAATCTGTAAACCGGCTAAAAATAAATACCTATCAAATAATGTACACTCGATCAAAATCGGTATAAAATGGTAGAACAAAACATCGGTCACAAGGAATGGCCTAGCCTATTAATATTATAGATATCACTATGTGATTAGGGTATAACGACTTTATGTTGGTGTTTTATTATACCGATCGACTCAAAATCACTTTCTGAGTCTCGATTTAGCGATGACCGTCCATCCGCCGCCCACCGGTCGGACTGTGTGTCCATGTAAACCTTGTAATCAAACTACAGCTCCCAAATGTGCATATATTTTGATGAATAGTCCCCATATGAGATCGGCATAAATTGCAATAACATCCAAATTATAATATAGATCTCGTTCAACTTGGGTTTATGTGTGTTTATTACATCCAAAAATAAACTATAGGACAATTCTTAGTCGTAGCCCTCATATGAAGCTGCCTGCCGATCTTCATTTAAACCTATCAAAAAGAAAAATATTGCCCAGATTTTTCTCAAATTTGGCTTGTAGATGTTTTTCCAAAAAAATGTGACTATATCAATTATGGTCAGGATCGACCTATTAGTTGGACCTTAAGACCAATTCTCTAAACGCATGGTATAGGTATCGCATAGCCGGTCCAGACCGACTATAATTTTCTTACTTATTTTTTGGTTGATTCAATTTGTGTGTGTTTCTAATTTAAATGTCAGACGGACAAAATGACGTATGTGTTAAATTATTCTGCCGCGTACTTTTCGCTGGTGCCATCTTTTAGTTAAACCGGAAAAAAGTTATGCATTCGCGTGGTATATGGGAGCAATGAAGTCTTACCTGTGTGAAGTCCCAAATTTGTGTCCACACAAAATGTTGGGGAAATATTCCCAATTTAATATGTTCCTTGTTAAATGTCAAGTGAAAATTTCAGTTAAAACAACTGCAATTTCAGTTGGAAACTGAACTACATAAAGTCAATAATAACTGAAACTGGCGATTTATCGACATTAATTATCTCTTAATAATGCTAGTACGATTTAGTACACTTATTTTATGTACATATATGTGTTAGTGCTAAGTACGAAATTAGTTGTTGGTTAAAAATTCAACTATTTGTCTTGTTATCACATGTTGTTTATAAACAAAAATTAATTACATTATCAGATATATTTTATTTTGCAATTTACCTTATTGTTACAAGATATTAGTATGCATTATATTTTGGATGATGTAAGCTCGAAAATGTTTACTAATGCTGAAATAAATGCATGATGAGTCATATACACTATCCAATTATAAAAAGTGCAGAAACGTAGTTTACTGAATTTTATATGTGGGTGGGTGGGTAGTGTTGTTTATAGGTTTCCTTTTTAGTACTCCATTGAAAGAAAATGTAGTGTCAAATTTATTTTACACCCTATTTATTTATTTTATTTATTTATTTATTTATTTATTTATTTTGTAACTTCTACAACAAAACATTTGTCTTAAAAAGTAGAAATCTTATGGTGTTATAATGTAAATTAACAAGTAAAATAATTACATACAAAATAAATTTTTTTTTAAATTTTTAACTATTTTGCAAAAATCTAATATAAACAAATAATCTATTATAATAAAACATATTCTATTGAAAAAAAGTTATCTACGAATAAAATTCATATAATTTTTTTTAAATTCTAACGCGTTGCTGGTTTCTTTAATTGTTGGAGGAATAATATTCCAAAGACATATTGCAGATATAAAAAATTGCCATTCGGATATCAATGTACGATGACTAAATCGAAGTAAATTTCCATTTCTTCTGAGTTGGCTTAATCTCAAACGATGACAAAGATGGCATGGCTCTCGGGTTATTATAATTTTGTGAAGAAATATTAAAGTTCTTATTTTTAGCAGGTCTTCGAACAACACACCAAATATTCTCTTAGAGTAAGGAGTTATATTTAGGTAATCTCCATTAGTTCTATAATTACTGAGACCATAAACGTATCTTGCAATGTTTGTTATAAATAAGTAACATTTAATTTTGATTCACTAGCGCCATCACAACTTGCAAAAATCTAACATCCGTAGGTAAGAGTAGGAATCAGATACGTTTTAGCAAGCAGCAACCTTATTTTTATTGGTGTGTAATATTGCGTAGGCGCATTCCGTATGTTTTGCCACAGGCAGCTATTACGTGATCTGACCAGGTGAGAGTGTTATTAAATATGATACCAAGATTTTTTGCTTTATTAACCATTTCAATTTGTTGGTTGTTAATACAAACAATGGGACTTTCAATAATTTTCTTTGTCCTTTTATGTATAACGATACATTTGGAATTTTTAGGATTTCACACCCGCCCAGAGAGAAACAAGCTGCAGGTCATCATTTAATCTCGCAATACATTGTTCAATGTGTTTGTTTATTGCTTATGTACAATTGGACGTCATCAGCATACATTCTAATGTTGCAGTGGAGCAACTGTTCAGGAAGATGATTTGCATAGATGGTAAAGAGGAGAGGACCGAGAATGGAACCCTGTGGAACACCCCTGATAACGGGAAGAAAGGTTGAGGTTGTTAATTGTTTTATTTCAACACACTGCACTCGATCCTTTAGATATGACTCAATTAATTTGGTAGATGTTGAGGAAAATTCATGATGTTTTCTAATTTTTGAATCAATATGGTGTGGTCAACGGTATCAAAAGCCTTTGAATGAACCAACAACACCAACATTGAAACAAAGCCATCGTCAATTTCCTTTCTGAGATCTTCGGCTACATCGGTAAGAGCAGTAATGCAACTATGTTTGACCCGAAATCCAGATTGTTTATCGGTCAAAAAATTATGATGATTAATGCAATTAGTTATCTGTAAATGTAGAAGTTTTTCAAATGCTTTTGATAGATATGGCAATATTGCTATGGGCCATTTAGCCTGTTTCCATCTTAGTGGATAAGTGCTTGTCATAATTATTTTATTAAATATATTTGTAATTATTGGTAGTAGTGACGGGAGAATAATTTTTATAAAAGCGGGCTGGATACCATCAATACCTGTAGCGTTTGATTTTATGGATAGACAGCTTTTGAGTACATCTAACGGACTTACACTTTCGAAATTGAATAGGCTATGCGGAAGATTGGCAGCATGGTAGTTAATATAATAACTATGGTCCTCTTGAGACATGGGTATATTAACAAATTTTTTATTTATAACATCTGATCTGATATGATATTAACATGATTATTTTTACTATTAACTATTCCAATTTCTTTAATGGTTTTCCATTTATTTTTTGTAGAAATTGAAAAATTCTGAAAAATTGTTGGCATAGTAAATATTTTGACTTTACGTTTCTTATGGTTTTGGTAACAAACTCTTCTTCAAGAGTGAGATAGTTTATACGTTTCAAGTTACGAAAATGGATTTTTTCAGTAGAAGTTTCAAGTGGAATGTCAGAAATTACGAATATCAGATCGTGCCTAGAAAAACACGATGCGGACAACTGGTCATATAATAAGATTTTTTCTTCATTGGAGACAAAAAATAGGTCGAGCAAAGTATTATTGGATGATGTAAAATGTGTTGCAGGGTAAATAGAATTTGTTTGTTATACCGATCGGCTCAGAATCTGAGTCGAAAAGTCTGTCTGCGTTTCCAAATAATTATTGTACTCAATTGGAATACGTGTGCATAAGCCAGACAAAAGATATTAATAAAGCCCGTTTTCGATGTGTAGGCTTAGATCTGAAATTTGGCATACTACAGTAACAGGCCACGAGACAGATTCTGTAATTGCCCGATAAAAGTGAGAGGGGGTGGCAAATTAGTTTTTTAGTATTGTCTTTGTTATTTTTAAAGCCCCCAGATGGGCACGCATGGTAAAGACCATATTTGGGCTATCACTTTGTAGGCAGAGAGGCGTGTCAAATTTTGTTTTTTAATATTTTTCCATATAATTTCCTACTGATATCATAGAAAGCTTAAATTTTGGCACATTGATAATACTTTTTACAAAGCAGATCCTAATGAAACCGTGTGAGGGTTTTATTGGCACCAGATCTTTTCGAAAATTTCTGATGGACTAGAATGTTGAGATTTAGCACATAAGTATATAGCAGCAGCTCCTCTCTTTAATTTGTTTCATAAGCGTAAGTCTCGAAATACTAGGTCAAGTGTTGGAAATAGTGGTCTTTAGTCATGTGATCTTTTTGTCATGGTCTTTAGTATTGTGCCTTTTTAACAGCGAGAGTCGATGATAAAGTCAGGTTATTTGTGAAGATGGGAAGCGGGTTATGCTTCGTAAGATCAGTTCTCCTATATTGTTTCACTGTATTTGAGCTTATTTGTTAACTTACTGTTTGTTTATTTAATTGTTCGTATTTATTTTTATTCAAAAACAAACTAGTTGAAGAAATTAAGTTTGTGCCTCTTAATTAATCACAAAAATTGTTTATTAATTAAAAGCGTTTTAGATTTTTTAAACTTTGATGATTTGTTTAGCATAGTTAGGATTTCCAGCTAGTATATATCGCACCGGTTGCTCTAAAGTGGGTCAACTCAAAATGTAAAAATTTTGAGTAGAGGCAAAAAATTGTTTTTTTTTATTTACTATAAAATTTAAAAACAGTTGTTTCATTGTAAAGAAATGCGAATAATAAGTACACAACAATAGTTGTTTTTGCAATTTTTTCAACAAATTTTTTGGGGGCAACTCAACTCTAAAGAAGCTATTCTTATATCTCAAAAAGGGATACAACTGTATTTTTTTTTGGCGACAGAGTAGAGAAACTGATGCAAGATTTTTACACCGGGTAGCTATGACCACTGTATATCGTTTTCTTGCTAAAAGTGAAAACTTCAACATTTTGAGTTGACTCCCTTTAGAAGAACCGGTGCGATATGTTGAAAGATTTGTAAAGGGTGTTCCCAAATTCACTCACGCAAGATTTGACCTAAACAGAAAACACCGTTTTTTTACATTGTTATTTTTTTTAAATCTTTCTTTTAACTCAATCTCTCTGTCTGTTTGTCGTGGGGCAACCCCATTCCCCCTTATCCAATTGATCTGAAACTTGGCCAATAGTCTTGTTGTGACTACAGATTAATTTTGGGGTAGTCACGCACAGTCACACACTGTCACGGAGTGATTTAAAACTCATTTCCCCTTATCCGATCGATCTGAAACTTGGTCGATAGACTTGCTGTGAAAAAAGATTAACTTTGACATAGTCACGCACAGTCACGCATAGTCACGCACAGTCACGGAGAGATTAAAACCCCATTTCCCCTCAACCGATGGATCTTAAACTTTGTCCATAGACTTCTTGTTCCCAAAAAAGTTAGTTTAAGATAGTCACACACAGTCACGAAGATATTCAAAACTCAAATGCATAAGGAAAGAAAGAGTTTTAATAAAAACTTTGTTTTCGTTGGTTAGATTATTATTGAATCATAAAGTATCGGGTAAATGGCCCTCCACAGCTTTGCTAGCACATACGCCCCCTTTAATCGAAATTTTCCATGACCATTTTGGTCAAATAATAACATAAAAAGAAATCCAATAGTGTTAAATCACACAATCTAGGGGTCAATTCTGATAACCACGACCAGGAAATGGCATATGGTGATGTGTTGTGGAAACCACATTTCGTCCACATCAATATCTCCAATTTCGGCAGAAAGAACTCTTTTATCATGTCGCAATATCGAGCACCAGCTGCTACTTGATCAGCCTCATTTTCGAAGAAGTATGGTCCAATGATGCCTAAAATGCGCACCAAATAGTGACACGTTATGGATACGTTTCTTTTTTTTTCGATAAACTCATGAGGGTTCTCTGAACCATAAATGCGTCAATTTTGACAATTAACGAAACCCTCAGGTGAAAATTAGTTTCACGGTTTAGCATTATTTTGTTCAAAAAATCAGATGTCACTTGATGATGTTCATAATAATTCATTCAACGAAGCCTTATCGATGTGCATGGTCATTGGGCTTCAGTTTTTCTATCAATTAAACTTTATATACGTGGAACTCAAATCTTCAGAGAGGATACGCTGTATCTTATCCGAATTGGTTTTCCTGAACTTTCACCAATTATCTTACATTTCAACGTCTTGTTTTTGAATGAATTTTGCTTGAATTTTTCAATTACTCGCTTCGCAGTTGACCGACTATATTTTATACGAAATTTTCGAACTGTTTTCGCCAAACTTTCATTATTTTTTAAGTATTGCAACAATGAAAACGCGTTGTTCTATCATAACATGTCCATTTTTACTGTCTGCTGTCAAACTGACAAACTTTTTCTTTTGGTTGCCTAAAGTGATAGCAAGTTAAAATCTTAGTTGAGTTTTGGAACACCCTTTATACAGTTATTCTTTATATAAAATTGACATTCACTAACAAAATTTACAATTTACAAGTATAGATATATCGTAAAGTGTGTGCGAATTTGCTTGCAATGCTGTTTTTAAAGTAGATTTTTATAACAAGTAGCTGTAGTATACGAAATTTATATGCAGTGATAAGTCAATAACTGAAAAATGTGTTATAAAAACATTCTTGCTTAATACGAAGTGGTTACCACAATACGCAATTCAATATGAATTCAGAAATTAGGTAGTGCCGTGACTATAAATTGTGATAATAAATTAGAATATACCACAGTGTATTAATGGGAAACACAACGCAGTTGAAAAACAAACTGATAGGGTCTGTTCTACATATTTACAAATCTGAACCGATTCATTTTTTACCATTATATAATAAGTACGCAATTTACAATATTTAGGTTGCTTCTAACTGGAACTTTAAGTTCGACATTTGACAGAAGTTTTAGGAAAAGTTAAGTTAATATAATTTTAGCAAATTCTGATAACTATCAGTTAACAAAACGCTTTGTATAATTTATTCAATTGAACATAGATAAATATTTAAATGTTGTCATTAATCACATTAATTAATCGTATTATAGAATTGAAACCGCTTGTAAATTTACAAAACTTTAATCGCTTTAGTTATTACGCGTATTGTTATTGTTGTGAATGCTTTGGCACAACAATAACAATTAACACGTATTAACGTCTCACGTGTATAAACTGCTAACTAATGATTTCTGAAAACATATTATTTTGTTTTATAAAAACAAAATTTTTTACAAATTTTATCACAAAATGAAATACGGAAGAATTTTTTTTTTTTTTTTTTTTGTAAAAATGTAAATGTTATTTTTAATTATTATTTTGGAAAAACAACAACAAAAATAGAAAAATAAACACAGTGTCGAGGTTAATGAAAAAATGTGGTGAGTGTGTAAATAATTTTAAAACGCATTGGTTTTTTTTTCTATGTCATACACGTTTTAAAAATATTCTTAATCAGAAGTTATTATTACTATACTATATACTTTGAGCTATAGAGTAAATACAAGAAAATATTAATATATTGTTAAATAATTATCACAATTCATATACTAGAATGATTTGTATTACAAAATGACTTTTTTAATTTTGTGTTGATAATCAATCAACTATTATTCTTTTACTAAGAAGTTTTTTTTTTTTTGCTTAAATAGATTAATTTCGAAACTGTATTCAAATTAATTTAAGAGATCAATCTTTTTTATAAATGAATCAATTCGCGGTATTTCTCAGATTATATTGTATATTGTATTTTAATAAAGACAATACAAGCTCGATAACCGCTCCCCGCTAATTATTTGGTAATCCAAACTTTACCTACTCTATAATCCGGATTTATTGTAACTCTATATTGATTGAATACAAGCAGTTATTTTTTATTCAAATCACAGTGGGAGGGTATTTCTTATTTTATTGAATTGATTTGTTGAGTGTACAGATTAAATTTTATGTTTTTATTTTTATAATAAATTAGTATTTTAATAAATTAATATTTTTTTAATTAACAAGGCGAAAACGTCGATAATCCGGATGAATCTACCTGCTAATTTATATAATTTCTCTAAATAATCTCTAATAATCCGGATTATAGAATTTTTTGGATTATCGAGGTTTTCTCCCCTTTACTTTGTGTACCCCATAATGAGACCCATCTTTTATTATACCGGTAGACCGAGTCCTGATCTTAACTTAAATCTATCAAAGACAAGTAAGTTTTCTAAACACAATGTCATAGCCAGGTGTTCAGCACTTATAGATTTTAAAAATCCTAGATTTAACATTATATCGGTTTGACCAACAAAAATGTTAGGACAACACTAGATCGACTTATTAAGAACATTTATTTAAAAAAAGAAAATTTTTGAAAGAAAATGTAACATTTTATAAAAGGTACTTAGTCCAGCACAAAGCAGTTATTTATAATTTATATCTTTTAAAATTTTTAATGTTTAACTTTTAATTTTTATTATTTTTATTTTTGAATTTCTTAATTTAATTTTTCTTTTTTCATTTTCATTTTTAATTCTTCAGTTTTTATTTGTAATTTTTAATTTTTAGTTTTTTTTTAATTTTTAATTTTGTTTGATAACGATAAAAAAAAAATATGGTAGTTGTGTTTATTGGTATGGTTAATATGTTTGCATATTTTTTGTGTCTTTTTTGTAACTGCGAATGTTGTTGTACAACAATTATATTCGACCACTAAAATATTAAAATATTTTTTTAGAGGTGTATACAAATTTCAAGACATATCTAAGCACAATGACGCCCGATTTAATCCATTTTAAATTCCATACTGCTAAAAATAAAGGCAAATTATATTATCGTAACTTTACCAAAGTAAATAATGTATTTTGTGAATGGGCGTGTTTTCAACAGACAGGCAGACAGACGGACATCGCTAGATCGACTTCTCCTTTTATATAGATCAAGAATATATATGGTTCAAGGGGTTTCCGGAAATTATTTCGATGAGTGACAAACGAATTGACAAACTGATATATACCCTCTGCAAAGTGGTGTGGAGGGTATAAAAGATTTTTCTCAAATGTTGTCTGTATATGTTTTTGAGAAAAGTAATTAACTTTACTAAATATGGTCATAATTGGTCCTTTTTTAAATCATTTTTCGAACTTTTCATATCTACACGCCACAAATTAATAACAATAGCACTAAAATTTGGTTTATGCTTATTTTACATATCCACTTATTGCCTCAGTAGAGTTGGATTCAAACCCCTTTCTTGAAACGCATGATATAGGGTTTTGTATGGTCGGTCTAGACCAACTATAATTTTCTTACTTGTTTTAATTAAAACGGATTTAAATATATTCGTTATTATGTACATATTTACTTATTAAAACTAAAGTTTAACTCCACTGACGACTCTATTAAGTTCTTCAACAATTTTAAGCTGAATAATTAGCTTTCTTATTCTTCTATTTCTATCATCTTATCCCTTTCTTCAACTCTACTCTGTCTACCATTTTTTTAAAATTATTTAATAAATCAATTGTTATCTACTTTCTTAATGACCATTATGTATTTAATGTTTTTATATGTTTTTTTAAACTCATTAATTGTAACTTTAATTATGATTTGTTATATGACATTGAAATTGAACTATAAAAGAATTATATTCTTATTGTTCTAACCTGAAATTAATTAATAAATTAAAGTAAATTAAATTAAAACTAGTATGAAAATTATAGCCGGTCTAGACCGACTATACGATACCCTATACCATGCGTTTAGAGACCCTATCTCTTAGGACCAACAAATTCGATATAGAAAATAAGCATGTATGGCATTGTTATTAATTTTGTTGCTTTTGAATCTGATAAAGTTCATATCGTATGCTATATTTATATGGGGACTGGTCGAAAAATGGATCGATCCTGACCATATTTGGTAAGGTCACTTATTTTCTGCAAAAATATATAAATACCAAATTTGAGAAAAATCTGTGCAATATTTTTGTTGTTTTTTGATAGATTTAAGTGAAGATCGGGAAGTAGCTTTATATGGGGGCTATGGCTAAGAATTGTCCTATAGGGTTAATTTTTGGACTACTCATTAATGGGTGTAATAAACACATACAAACCCAATTTGACCGAGATCTATATGATAATTTGGATCATATGGCAATTTAAGTCTATTTCATAAGTGTCACCGATTTTCGCCAATTTCAATAGCGTTCATGCTATAGCTGATAGAAGCTAACATACTAAATTACATCAAAATATGTTCACATTTGCGACCTGTATTTTGATTAAAAGGTTTTCATGGACACGCAGACGGAGAGACGAACGGACGGGCATCGCTAAATAGACTCAGAAAGTAATTCTGAGTCGATCGGTATAATAAACGGTGGGTCTAGGTCAAATATTTTTGGTAGTTACAAACATAAGCACAAAATCATTAAACCCCGACCACATGGGGTATAAATAGAAAAAGTATTGTATGTTATCCTTACTGAAGGCTTCTTGTACCAATAATAAACTCAAAATGTTGGTGCAAAAATCAAACAACAATAAAAAAATGCATAGCGCATAATTCTAACTCTATTTTTCAAAGCATACTACTAATGATTTGATTAGAAAATAACTATTTGTGTTCAATTCGGTTTATAGAATACTCCATGAGTTGGGAAACGCAGTCCGGATTATCGAATAGTGCGGAATATTCAGGCATGTCACAGAATAAAATCGAAATCGATTTGATTCCGTATTACCAAATTGATCGATTTTTTTAGCTTCTTCAGAAATTTGTCGTTTTCAGTAAATCGAAAAAAATGAAAAAGTTATTTTTGTGCATTAAATATGGCAACGTAACGAAAAACACACGGCTGATTGTTGTAAAGAAAAAGAAAATAAAGAGAAATTTGAAGATTGTTTTGTGTAAAATAAATAAAATAATAAATAAATAAAAAGTATAAAAATGCCCGACATGTCCATTGTTGCAGCAATAGAGGAACTAAACCAACATTCCGTTCGATTCCTCAATATCGCTCTAAATGTATTGATTGTACCCACCTCCACCAGTTTTTGGGTTTCTTCTGTGTTGTGGCTCATCTTTTTTCTAACATGGCAATCGGCCCAGGATTTCTTCCAACAATTAATATCTTTAGATGGTGGGCCAGAAGAATTTTATTTACCTGCCAAGTCTGCCCAATGGCTTTCCACAACAGCCCGATCTACTTTCACAAAACCCTTTGCTATATTTTGATGGCACTCCATGAATTCAAGAAAAATTCGCTCTTGTGCTGAACTTCGATGTTTTCCCCTTTAATAATAAAAAAAATTAAATCAAATTTTAAATTTAAATCTAATGTTTTGTTTCGCCTTTATTGCTGTCAGTGTTGTATTTTGTTAGAAAAAACTAATATTTTGCACTAAACAAAAAGTGGTTTGTATGAAATAAAAAGGTGACAATCAAGTTTACGATGTTTTGATATTTCGTCACCTAAAAATGATGTTCTCTTAAATTGGTAATAATATTTATTTTAAAGATTGAACTGTTTATATTTTGCTAAAATAAATAAATCAATAGTATTTTTTATTAATTCTAAGTTGTTCTGGATAATTTTTTTTGGCATCTATGCCTTAAAATATCAATTCTACGTAAGAAATTAAAATAAGAAATTGATAACATTTTCTAGGTTTACGGTTTCTGAAGAAGCTAAATACGGTTTCAATTCCACTTTCGATCGGAATTTGTTTCTGTGACATGCCTGATTGGTATCCAGATTCTCAAGTTTTTATAATGAGTTCATATTGAATTTATATTGAGTTCAAGTCAGGTTTTAATATCTTTTAATCAAATAAAGGATTCCGAACTGATTTCAAGTTAATGGCAAATAATTAAAAACCTTAAATTATTTCTCGACCCGGTTAATAAGCTTAAATTGGTTTTATTAGTTATTGATTTGAATTGTCTAAATATTTTCATCGCCATACGGAAAATACTAAATGATCCCTTTATTTAGGTCATATTCTAGAACTTATCTCTTGACTGCATGTATTTTTTAACGTGAAATAGTTCTACTTAAATTAATAACGTCTTGGCATTACAGATTTGTTTTTAATGCCTTGTATTGCCTCTTACCCAATGTTACTTCAAGCTTCTTCTAGTCGTGTATGGGTCCGGCTTTACGTTGAAGATATAACTGGTGCATCCGTCTGCTTAATAGCTGCTGGCAGAGTATCTATGCTGAAGGTTTCAATTTTTGGTGCATCCATATGAATCCATGTTTATCATATGCGTGTGAGGTGTACCTTCGAGTTAACGCCGTTTGAAGTTTATTATACTGATATACTCAGAAATCGGTAAATGTTCAGAATAATTCCCATAAAAATGTCAAATATAAATTCGCCTAATTTTTTGCTTGTTATTACAATCTAAGACTACGTTATGTCATAGCCCCCATGTAAACCAGCTTTCCGATATTCCCTTAAATCTATCTAAGGACATTAAAATAACTTATAAAGGGTCCGCCATCTAACGTTTTTTTCAACTAGTGCTTATTTCGTGAATGGTAACACTTAGCTGATGTCTGATTTGACAGATAATTAGTTTTATCCTTCCGCTGAACGAATATGGTTGTGTATACGCTTGAACAACGCTGGGAAATATTGCGACATTACTTTGAAAATCATGGCAATGTTGCAGAATGTGTGCGAAAATTGCGTACGGATTTTGGAAGAAGAGAAGCACCGTCAGCTCCGTATGTTCGTTATCTTGTGAAAAAAAAGTGAAGGAAACTGGCATCCTCATCGATAAACCAAAGCGTGAATAGCCAAAAACAGTGCGTACACCCGAGAATATTGGTGCTGTGGCAGAAAGCGTGCATGAAGCGCCATCAACATCAATTCACCGTCGTTCTCAAGAATTGAACATTTCGGAGGCATCATTGAGACGAATTTTGCATAAAGACCTTGGTATGACGCCATACAAAGTCCAATTGGTTCAGGAGTTGAAGCCAACTGACCATCAAATGCGTTTTCGTTTCGCTAAGTGGGCCTGCGATCGACTTACAGAAGATGCCGATTTTGCCAAAAAAAAATCATCTTTTCAGATGAAGCTCATTTTGATCTTGGCGGGTATGTAAACAAGCAAAATTGCCGCATTTGGGGCACAGAAAACCACGCATACATTGAATAGCCGATACACCCAAAACGAGTCACTGTTTGGTGCGGATTTTAGTCCAGAGGCATAATTGGGCCATTTTTCTTCGAAAATGAGCAAGAAGTGGCCGTTATAGTCAATGGCGATCGTTATCAGGCCATGTTGAACGAATTTTTGTTCACAAAAATTGAAGAGGAGGATATTG
Organism: Cordilura impudica; assembly: GCA_963682025.1. NCBI lineage: Eukaryota > Metazoa > Arthropoda > Insecta > Diptera > Scathophagidae > Cordilura > Cordilura impudica. The sequence goes on from OY821519.1 coordinate 186,492,171, forward strand.
GTAACATTTGGTTTCAACAGGATGGCGCTACGTGCCACACAGTCGATGTTTTGCGCCCTGTTTTTGAAGATCGCATTATCAGCCGCAGAGCTGAGGTCGTTTGGCCACCTCGGAGCTGCGATTTGACACCGTTAGACTATTATTTGTGGGGTGCCCTCAAAGATAAGTGTTACGCCAACAAGCCAGAGACAATTGACACTTTAAAAGACAATATTCGTGAAGCCATTGGTGAAATACAGCTGCACACAGTCGATAATGTGCTTAAAAATTTGACCGATGGCTGCCGAGGCAGCCATTTGAATGAAATTATTTTCCAATATTAACCGGAAGGATTGTACTTTCAAATAAAAAAATAAATTTGAGATAATATTCAGTAGTTTTTTTTTATAGCATTTTCAAAAAAAAAAAAAAGTTATTTGGCGGACCCTTTATTTAATGCAAAAGTTATTTAACTAAATTTGGTCATTATCGGACCATTTTATATGTAGCCCTAATATAATAATCACATCCGACACATACATATAGTACAATCTCACTTAAATTTGATTTGAATTCATTGTCCATGTCCATTGATGACTTCACCATGTATGGCTTGCATCTGACTATTTTTGAACCTAAGACTATTTCCGAAATTGACGGCATAAGGTACCGTGTAGTTGGCATATAACTTGCTTACTTGTTCACTAGCTGGAAGGTAAAATTTACCCACGAAAATCATTAAAGTCTAAAGCAAATCAAATTTTATCTTTAAAATACAAAAACTGATATATGTATATTAGGGCGGGTCGATTTGTAGGGAGGAAAAAAAATCGCTCAAGTGACAAGGAAAATCATAGGGATCAAAATAAGAAACTTTGCCCAGGGAACCATACCTCCAAAACGAATTCTGATGTCCCGGCTTTTGACCTATCTGTCTGCCATGGGGCAACCCCATTCCCCGTCATGCAATTGATCTGAAACTTGGCCCATAGTCTTGTTGTGACTACAGATTAATTTTGGGGTAGTCACGCAGAGTCACGCATAGCCACGGAGTGATCTAAAAGTTATTTACCCTCATCCGATCGATCTGAAACTTGGTACATACACTTGCTGTGAAAAAAGATTAACTTTGATATAGTCACGCACAGTAACGCATAGTCACGGAGTGATCTAAAAGTTATTTACGCTCATCCGATCGATCTGAAACTTGGTACATACACTTGCTGTGAAAAAGATTAACTTTGATATAGTCACGCACAGTCACGGAGAGATGAAAAACCAACTTCCCTGAAGAACATGTTGGTGATTGCACAAGTAGTTTTTTTTATATATTTTTAAAAATATCGTTGGAATGTTTTTCAATAATATTATTGCTGCAACAGTCAAATTTTTGAACATAAAAAGGATGTTTATTTGGTATAGTAACCAAATGCGGTTTAATTTACATCATAAGCGATGCACCTATTGAATAATTTAACTAATGAAATAATAGTTCGGGTATATACAAGTCTTTTCAAAATTATGACCAATTTTAAAAAATCAAATGCATCAGGTATATTTTATACAATTGATTTTTCTTTCTTAAAATTCGTTAGGGATTTCCCCCTTAAGAATGAATAACAATTTTTCACTAATTTTATTTCTGCATCAGACAAATTTAAAAAAATCAATACCCGCTTAATAAGCAGTGCTTATTCAATTACGGATTTTAAAGTAACATAATTTCGTTTTTACTTTTGTTTGTCACTGTTATTTTTCAAGTGATAGCGAAAAGTTCTTAAGTGTGTTATTTAAAAACAGTGAAAATAAGAAAACAGTGAAAAATAAGAGAAAAACTACGTGTAAGTTTTTATGTATTACTTTCAATATTTATGGCGACGACATTAGAGAGCCGTGCGAAATTGCCCAGACTTGAAAGCAAACAAGGCTTCAAACAATAAGTTTTTTTAGTTTCTTTTCTATTACTAAGTTAAATTAAATTTTTCATTTATATATTTCTAACTAAATAAATTTCTAAAGAGAAAAATAAACTCCAAAAAGAAAAAAAACATACCCATTTCGCTGATTTTTTTCATGTAAAGTGCCAAAAATTGTGATTTTTGATGTGTAAACATCTATACGCGCATGGGGGTAAATTTCTATTTCACAATACAATCATAAAAACAGTGTAACACGTAATAGGTGAGAGCTGTCACATAACGCTGTGCGACTTATGATCGTATTGGTGAAAAAATTATGATATAACTTTTTTAAAAGCGTCATCTATGTATCACTTATATACGTTTATATTGGGGTGTGCCACTGGCATGGGTGGGTCGGCCCTCCAAAGTTAGCGGAGGTCGATCATACATTTGGACTCGATTGGGGCACTCTAAATGGGTCAAAGTGAGACAGACAGACAGACAGACAGGTCAAGAGTCGGGACATCAGAATTCGTTTTAGAGGTATGGTTCCTCGGGCAAAGTTTCTTATTTTGATAGCTAGAATACGATTTTCTTTGTCACTTGGGCGATTTTTAAATCGACCCGCCCTAATGTATATAGTACTGAAACGTTTAATTTACCCTCACTTTTATGTCCACGAAAATCCGAAACTTGGCTTTGATAGGATCTGTCGGTACTATACGTATGCCAATCCAGTTTTCTATGTTTTTAAGTGGGTTAAAAACTTAATATAATACTAAAATAAGCAAATTTGTCATGCCCCATAGCTTCTATGCCTATAGACCAAAAATTGAAAATCGGCTATCATTAAAATCAACTGTCTTCGTTTGGACCTGTCTTGTGGCCAGTACTATACGTATATCAAATATCAGCTTTTTATGTAATCAGGGGCTGAAGAATATAGAAGTACGATCTTATATTGATTAGAAAAGATTTTAAAAATTGTTCTTACAGTTCAGTCAAATCAGAAATCTGCAATTGCACAGATATAAATTCAAATGTTCTCAATTTTTAATTAAACATTTGAAGGTCAAACTTCTAATAAATACAATTTTTAATATTTATAACGCAAAAACTTCAAGGACAACCCTGTACAAATAAACGACCATCAACTTGGATTGAAATTAAACTATGTGAATTTTTACTACAAAAAAAAACAACAATACGCTTGAACTTCAATTTTTTGTGTGAAGCAAAAAACATAACATTATTCATTGAATTGAACATTTGTGGTTTAATGGATTTTAATTTATATTCTGAAATAATGATCAGTCATTATCAAAAAATGCATAAAAAACTTCCGCAGGAGCATAAAGACCAGTACAGAACAGAATAGAACAAAAGAGAATATTAATAATAAAATTTATTTGAGATGAGAGTTGTTTAAAAATCAACACGCAATAAGACAATACCGTCAATTATTTGTGTTTTTTGATCGCTTATCAAAATTTACGATTGTATTTTTTGGACAATTGGGAATGAATGTTAAATGTCATCTGTACTTTCATTTATTGTATAAATAATTGTTTTTCTGGAATTCCACAGTTCATTGCTATAAGGTCAGAATCAAATTTCATAAATAACAATTGTTCTAATGCATGAATACAGTTAAGGGCAAAAAAATACTACTGTTTAAAAAATTTTATATTAAATCTGAAAGAACGAGTTTTTGGGATTTGAATTAACTTAGGTTAAAATTAAGTTTGAATTAAGTTTAATCCAGTAAGCTACAAATTGTCAAAATATGCATAAAAAAACAAATGCGTTTTTTTTTTGTTTGTAATCACTAGTATAATATTGTATTTAATTTCAAAAACAAAAATATTTTATGAATACGAGTTTTTGTTTTAAAGCTTCTTGTTTTGATTGAGATTTTTATATTTGTAATAATTTGCAAACATTGTCAAATATTCAACGCTGCTCCTAATTTTTCTATATAGAGTATGACAGTATTATCTACATAAATATGTATTTATTAATTTAGCAATTAAACACAGCATGATTGCTTAATGCCTTATTCAAATTTGTTTTCAGACAAACTTATCAGATAGTTAATCTAGGTATACGTCACATATAATGCACTAGCACTTAAAATATTGTTATTAAGAGATTTTAATGTCTCGCCTCTCTGTCCTGTTCTTTTTTCTATCATATTTTTCTAATGAAAACAAAATTTCTTATCCATATAACTCGGATCTTTACCCCGTAAAGATTAAAGACAAAAGTCAAGGAGGAAATGTATGCATATATGTATAATACGAGGGCGGATAAATAAGTCTGTGACTTTTCGAACTTCCCACGTAGTTATATGAAATGCAATACTGCTCCCATCAAGTACCACCTGTTGATAGACTACTGTAAAATTTTGAGCAAGTTCCGTCATTTACTTTGCGTTTAACAGCTGTTAAAAACATACAACCTCGTGTTTTTTTAAATGGAAAAAGTGAATTTCGAGTGCTTACTAAACATTATTTTTTGCGAAAAAAACCGTCAATCAAATAAAGGAAAAGCTTGATAATTCTATGGGGACTCTGCACCATTGATTTCATTGGTAAAAAAGTGGTTTACTGACTTTCGTTGTGATCGCACAAATACAAATGACGCTGAACGTTCTGGACGGCCAATTGAGGTCAATACACCCGAAAATGTCGATTGGCCGATCGAAGAGTAAAAGTGCGCGAGATTGTTGATGCCATAGGCATTTCATATGGCAGTGTGGTTTCGATTTTAAATGATCAGTTGGGTTTAAGAAAGCTGTCTGCAAGATGGGTGCCGCGTTTGCTCTCAACGTAAATCGTTGTGACAACTTCAAAGGATTGTTTGGAGTTGTTTAACCGCAATTCGAATGAGTTTTTGCGGCGTTTTGCAACTGTGGATGAAACATGGAACTATTACAATACTCCGCAGTCTAAACAATGGGTTTCTCCGGGTGAACCGGCTCCGAATAAGGTCAAGGTGAGTTTGTCGGCCAATAAGGTGATGGCAGCAGTTTTTTGGGATGCACGCGGGATAATCCACATCGATTACCTTCAAAAGGGAAAAACAATAAACGGCGAATATTATGCCAACTTATTGGACCGATTTAACGAGGATTAAAAAAACGACCTCATATCGCCAAGAAAAAATTATTTTTTATCAAGGGTGCACACGAGCGCAGTCTCAATGGCAATATTCCATGAATTGAGCTACGAATTGGTACCTCATCTGCCATATTCTGCGCATTTAGCCCCCAGTGACTATTTCCTATTTCCAAACCTAAAGAAATGGCTTAGTGGAAAGAGATTTAGCTCCAACGATGAAATTATTGATCAAACAAATGGACCTCGAAAAATCCTATTTTTTGGAAAGGGTTACAAAAATTGGAGAAACGTTGGACTAAGTGTGTGGAGATTTTGTTGAAAAATAATTTTTTTTTTTCAAAAAAAAATCTGTGTTTCATTCTAAAAGTCACGGAATTATTGATCCGCCCTCGTAAGTATGTGTATAAAATTTATTTGTTAAAGTGTTACTTTTATACCACAACTGTACATAATAAACCACTTCAAATTACTATAATTTTTTTCATGCTGATGCTCGAGCCAGTTAAATAATACAAACAATGTATTATCAAATGACAACATTTGCACACCATAATTTAATTTAATTTGATACAAAAACGCGCTAATGGAACAAAATAGTTTGCTAAAATTTTGATAACACATGTGCAAAACGACCTGTAATTTATACTCGTATTTACACTTTGCATTTTTAGACCATCTTTTATAACCACTTATTAAGCGAGGAGACTTTCCTTGTCATACATACATAATTATTAAGAGAATATTTCAAGAATTGGAATTTTTAAAATTAAACACTTGAGTATATAAATAAAATGCACATGTTTCTTTTTATGCATAATTTTTGTTCTAATTAAGGCAAGGGTACGAAACATCTTTATTGTTCTTTATTTATATAAAAATAAAATTTCTTTTATGTTGACATTTAACAATTAATTTTATTCACGCTTGTTTTAGTTTGCAAATTGGATGAGAAATTTTGATAAGGACACAACAATCTTATTAATCAATAAATAATCTGATTAATCAATAATTTAACAAAAATTTGCGATTTAATGTATTTAAATTTTCTTATAATGACAGACTGTTCAGCTTTAAAAGCGAACAATAAATAATGTTATCAAATCGTTTAGTATATGCAATATAGACGTTACAGGTTGTGTATATTACCGTTACTGTCTTCCTACTATATCCAATGGTTTAAGAGAATATAGAGTTCATCCGAAGAGCTCCAGTAAAACATATAGAAGCAATTATTTGTGCCATTGAGAGGAATTTGAAGTTGATAACTCCATACAAAAGAACTTTTTTTAGATTGGATATTCGATATGCGATTCGATATGCGATTTCATCGTTTTTCAATGTCCTTTTTGCAATAACAAACATCAACACAACTCACCTATACTAATATAATAAAGAAGTAATGTCTGTTTGTTAGTTTGTAGGAGGTAATCTTCGTAACTACTTATCTGATTTTAAAAGTGTTGATTCCATTATTTAGAATGGTCCTTAAGATAAGCATAGGCTATAAATTTTTTTTGATATTTTTAGTGGGTGTGGCACCTCCCTCATAAAGTGAACTTTTAATATTATATATATACCAGAGAGAGGTTTGCAAATTTGTGCGATGTCACCTATTATTTAAGTTAGTAGCCATGCCGAAAAAGGGCAGGATCGGATAAGTGGGCGTGGCACCTCCCATACAAAGCAATAATTCAATATTATATATGTCGAGTACTATGAGAGAGACAGCTTTGCAAATTTGTCTGAAGTCATCTATTATTAATTTGAGTAGTCGGACAAAATATGGGCGGTATCGGACCAATGGGCGTGGCAAAAAATGGGCGGTATCGGACCAATGGGCGTAGCACTCCCCATACAAAGTAATTATTAAATGTCATATATCTGGAGTACTGTAAAAGTGAGAGCCTTGTGGCTTCTCGTGAGCCCATAAGTTATTTATGTAATTAGTCGGTAAAAATTGGGCTGGATAAGATTAGTGGGCGTGGCATCTCCTATACAAAAAATATGAAGCGACAGTCTTGAAACTTTTGACAAGTACATTAATTATAAATGTCAGTAGTCGTGAAAAATATGGGCGGAATCGCCCAATTCAAAAATCGCCAAAACTAAATATCGCTAAAAACCGGAAATCGCGAAAAATAAAAATCAAGGCCAGTAGTTAAGTGTTGCCAGATTTAATTTGGAAAATCCATGTTCTTCTCATGGGCACATTGCTCCAGAGTAGGAACGCCGAAAAATTTGATATTTGTTGCACCGATTGAAAAACAAAAAATACTGTATATCAGCAAGCATTGATATAAACAAATATAAAATATATTTAATTAAATATTTTAATTGCACAGTACAAAGTTCGTAGGAAAAACTGATTATGAAATAAATATAGAATATAGAAATAGGGTATAGAAAAGTAAACATAATACTGCTATTCACAATCAGATTTTTATACCCTATACCACTATGTGGTATAATGACTTTGTGCTGATGTTTGTAACTACCAAAAATATTTGACCAAGACCTATCTTTTATTATACCGATTGACTCGGAAATACTTTTTGAGACGATTTAGCGGTGTCCGTCCATGTAAGCCTTGTAATCAAACTACAGGTTACAAATATATATATAGTATTGATGAAATTTGGTATATAAGCTTTTATCAGCTATAAAAAATTGGTGCATATTCAGAACTAGTCCCATACAAATGACTCTTATGAGATCGGCTTAAATTTCCATAAGATCCAAATTATCATATAGATCTTGGTAAAATTTGAATTGTTTGTGTTTATTACACCGATATTTGGTTTGTGTATATATTTTTGCAAAAAATAAGTGATTACGAAATATGGTCCGATATGAAAAAGGTCATATCTTTATATATATATATAAAAAAGGTCATATCTTTTTCATTTCTGCATGCAAAAAAAATAATAACAATGCCACTTTAATTTGGTTTCTATTTTCTATATCTTATTAGTTGGACCTGAGAACCCCCTCTTTAATCGCATGGTATAGGGTATCGTATATCGTATAGACCGACTATAATTTTCTTACTTGTTTGATATGGTAATCTAAATTAAATGTTAAAAAAATAATATTTATGTATTTAAGAAAAACACCAGAATCAATTTAATTAATAATGTCAAATAGTAAATGAAAAATAAGAATTGCCGGCTTATCACTATGTCATAAAACAAAATTGCCTCAACTGACACCTCGTCTGCTCTCTATCAATTAAGTTTTCATTACATCAGATGGACAAAAAAAAATTCAGTCGTCAAATGAAAACAAATTGACAATGCCTGGTTTTCACTATGTTATATAAGCTGACAACAAACAATTGCCTCAACTGACATCTCGTAATTTTCTATTCATTACGTATTCATTACATCTTATAAACGAACAAAAAATCCGGCTGTCAAGCACAAACAAATTGCCAACATGCTGGCAATTTCATTTCAGATGTCAAATGTTTCCAGGGGTTGATAAGACATTAAAATTCGTTTTCATACAACTGACAATAATTGACAACAATTGCCATTGAAAATGACATAATGAAAACCAGGCACAACAATTGGCAGTTTCCTTTCAGATGTCAAATGTTGCCATGTGGTGCAAATGACACCATATTAAAACCGGTTTTCATACAATTGACATTTGAAATGAAATAGTGAAAACCAAACTTTACGACTTTATAAAACTGTCTTGAAAAGAAATTCAGTTTTTAAAAATTAATATATTACTTAGTAAATATAATAAACAAAGGAATGTTCCATACATTTAAATAATCTACAATTAGGGCTTGACGTCAATTAAACCAAAACAACATGATGTTATGCTTTTCAAAACAATTTTTAGTTATCTTTATAGGTTCGTATGCATGTATAGTGCATCTCATAGCTACAACGTCACTTTGGCGAAAATAGTTATAAAACTTCGGTGAAATCGGTACGGTACGATGCGTTTTCACGCTGTGTGAAAAGGCTTGCTTTCGTGTTTTTAGGCGAACGGGGTAGAGAAACAAGCAGGGTAGAAAAAAGTCTCATTTTCTGTTTGTGAAGATTTTTTCGACATTTCTTTCTACACTCTTACGTTTTCTTGACAACTTGTTTTATTCGTATTCTAGTTTTAACAAAGTGACAAGTGATTTTAAAAAATACCATTGAAAAAAAAAATACGTTTGAAGTGATTTTATTAAGCGTCATTTAAATTTAAAAATTAATAATTAATAATAAATTAATAATAATAATAATAATAATAATAATAATAACAATAATTTTTTCATGTATATAAAAAACACAAAATGGTTTTAAGCTGTTTATTTGTTACGAATGAACAAATGAAAAAGATTGAGAGAATAAACGTAAAAAAAAATCAAATGTAGTTGCAACCAAAAACCGACAATGTAAATGCACGGAGATTTCAAAAGAAATTGAAGAAAAAGCCTGTCTAAAAAGCCCTCATCTAAATACCCTCTTAGTCTTAACATGACGTAAAAAAATTAACAGACCTTGGTAGAGGTAAAATTTTCCCATTTAACGCCAAAAATTTTGCTTTAGTTCAAAATTTTTCAACAAATCCAGACAAATCAGAAATCGTATATTGCACACCTGGCGAGCACTTCATCCTCCATTTAAACATACTAGCATATTCCAGCCCTCGAAATTCGAGTGCAAATTCTAGGAAACTTTATTTTTTCATTTAATAAATATGGACCCTAAAGGTTGTCCAGAATAATTTTTCAATTCAACACAATTATTATTGTGAATGAAGAAAAGAAACTATTTTTTTTGCAAACACAATAAAAAATTTAATAAATACACACATGGCATTGTATAATTTTATGTATGTGTTAAGGTCAGTTTACACTATCACACTTTGTAATACCACCTGTCAAAAATTCGAGTATTATGAAAAAGTCATATCCTGTAAAAACCTTATGTATGAAATTGACAGTCTGTATGATTTTAGTTTCGAAGTCCGATGGTTTTTTCTTTTTTAGAAGCATTTCTAAAAACTTGTCATTTTCATCGGACCAGAGTTGTTTTTTTTTTTTGTAGTATTAAAAATAAGGTACACAAAAACAAAGAAAGTGGAAATTAAATATAAAAAAAATGTTTGTTATTCTAAACAGCTGTTTTCATAAGATTTGAGAATGGCATAAGTATGCAGAAATGATGTCGGTATGGGCTTATGACAGTCCGATGAATTTCATCGGATTTTTATGTCGAAAAATACTACGACTGAATGGTACCATATAAATCGGCTTTTAGTAGCCGAATGAGCATAACTCCAATTTCGATTCCACTGAAGTTCTATTACTCACAGATAGTTTATGCCTATTTTTGCCATAATGACGTTATAGTTATGAAACAAGAAAAACGTCAAATTTAAAAAATAATCTATACAAAAAGTGTCGTTATAGCTTTGAGATGCACTATATTTATGAATGTTTTATTTGGCTGAGTAAGATGTGCCCTTTTTCCAAGCATGTTTTTGCTGTAAATTCATTTTGACTTAATTTACAAATAGGTTAGATTGAGTACTGATATGATATTTTATCGATCATTTATTTTGAACTAGTTCAAGATCAATAGGCCTGATTGATTTAAATTATTTTTAAATTGATTTGCTTTAATACATATGGGCGTTTCTTGCACACACACACACACATAAATAACATATACGACATTATGATATATACCCGTAATCGAAATAAATGTAATAAAATAAAAAAAGAACTTTTGAATAAATTACGCATTTTTAAATATTTATGTAGATTTTATTTTGGTTTTGTTTTTGTACGGGCATCTTGACTTATAAATAACTTTTATAACCTGAAAAGTTAACGAAAATATAAATAATTATATCTACAAAGTGTGGTAATGGTAACAATTTAAATATTTCAGCTCTGACCTGTGATTTACTGTCAAATTATTAATAACCTAAGGTTTTTCAATTATTGTTTCTAGAATATGAATCTAAAATAAATCCATAAATACCAATGTGTACTCGTATACATAAAAACTAAATCTTAATATTAATAATTTTTATGCCCGTTGCCTTTTTAAATCGTAACCGTGTATATATGACACGTTCGTAGACCCACTATTCCGCGCAACAGTTTAGTCTGTCACAAATTGAGTAGGAACATTACGTGAAATAATTCGAAAAGAGGTATAAATATTCGGAAATTTTAGTGTTAAATCTGTTTTAGGAAAAATTCAGAATTTTTTGATTTTTCAGGAAAATTTTCCCGAAAATTATATAAAGCATAAAGCACAGTTTTAATTTAAAACAAAGATTATAAAATAATAGAAAAATACTCAGATATTATTCGATAGCAATCACTGAAATGTTAAAAATCCTATCGAAGATCAATGGTTTGTTAATTAATTCTTAAAATATTTTCGATAGTTTTTAGTTTGATATAAAATATAAACAAATCCGTCAGCGGTACTTCTTCCCGCTGACATTTTAATAATATAAATATACCCAATTCTGTTTTTCACACTGTTTAATTAAAATAAATATTTTATTTAACGTTTTTTTTTTTTTTTAACAGATTAAAAAAGCTATTATTTAAATTCAGAAAATAATATAAATAAATTATGTATATAAATCAGAGACATCTGGAATTTGCGTATGCTGTGCTGATATTCTAATCTTGCAGTTAACATGATGTACAATTAACTTTGGGTAATATTGATAATTCTTATCTTTTGGAAGAAACCATAGAATAAACCTCACTGTTAGAATATGATAATATATAGAATATTTGCAGTGATGTTAGTGATTTTGAACCAGGGTTACACAAGAGAATGTGGTGTATGATTTTCGTTGATCAGGTTATAAAGGGTATCCCAAAATGAACGCAAGATTTACATTGTTACATTTTTATTGACTGATAAATTACACAGGATGGCACATACGCACTCCTTTTATCGAAATTTTCCATGAACATTTTGCATAAATTTGACTGAATTTCGTTGATGCAGTGTTGAATTTCCTTCCTCAATGTGTGGATGGTTGTTGATTTGTAGCCATAGACCTTTGACTTCAAACAACCCCATAAGAAGAAATCCATTGAGCCAATTCTGATCACCGAAACGAGAGAGTATTTGACCAGGAAATGGAATGTGGCACCGACTTGTGGAAGCCACAAGTAACGGCTTCATTTTCGAAGAAGTATGGCCCAATGATGCCTCCAAAATCCACACCAAACAATGATACGATGTGGATACATTTGTTTTTTGATGAACACATGTAGATTCTCGAATCTCCAAATGTGTCAATTTTGACGATTAACGAAGCCAACAAGGTGAAAATGTGTTTAAGATACTTTTATTCGAAAAATATATTCAACAAACTCTCTTCGCTATTCATGGTCATTGGGCACCAGTTCTTGTGTCAATTGTACTTTATAAGCGTGGAAACTCAGATATCAGTGATTTCCACGACGCAGAATGGACATTCCTGCACTTTCAACAACCTTCTTACGCATTTCTTCGATATTGACATTTGAACGGCTTACTTTTGGATGACCAGTGCATCATTTATTGATGCAGTTTGCCTGAATTTTTCAATTACTCTTTTCCCAGTTGATAAAGTTAGATCAATAGTTCGATTATATTTTGTACGAAACTTTCGAACTGTACTCGTCAAACTTTCATTATTTTTGGAATTTTGTTCAACAATGAAAACGCGTTCTTCTATCGTGTAATGTTCTATTTTTACTGTCAGCTGTTAAACTCACAAACTTTTTATTTGGGTTGCCAACATTTTACTGGTAGCAAATTAAAATTTTGGAACACCCTTTATTAATTTTACTACAGTCACTGTTTAGTTCCTGAATTTGTGAAATATTATAATTTCTGTTAATTTGTTAAGAGCATATTTTTATTAATTTGAAATACACAAATTAGGTGTTTTATAATGTTTCTTAATAGAATTTATTGCACATTATTCCATTGTTTTAATGCGGGTGGGTACTATAAGAAGCGAAAAGTGATAATCTTTGAACAGCTAAACAAAAGAATTTTAAATATTTATATAGTTTTTTTTTTTTTTTTTTTTTTTGATAGATTCAATGTTATCGTATTGTCCACTACATTCGTCAGTATTTAAAACGATCATTTTCTAGTCTAAATGAATATTAAATTATGAAGTCCCCTTGCTGGCTACGTTTTTAATGCTTTGACTTGTTTAGAAAAATATGTCAGAAATTTCACGAAAGCACCAAGTTTTGTATTCCATAAAAAAACTGTTGAATTCTGTCGACGAAGAGGACTTAATCGACTACTTACAATATAAAAAACCGGACAGAAAACGGTAATGTAATTTTGGCTGCATCGTGGCACTCGATTTGAAAACAAGGTTTCGAGTAAAACATATTTAAATTTAACAGTTAATGGATAGAGGAGTATTTTAGCAAACTAGGATTGCACAACAAGCTGTAATTTGAAAGTTGTTTATATTTTAGTTAGTTATATTGGCAAAGCTTAAATAGTCCAATTCTTTGCTTAGATTCTCATTCGGTTGGTTTCAGCAACGGTATATATTAATTTAATTTTTTACTAAACATACTATCTATTGGTTTTGAAATAGCTGTTTAATATGTCGTGCGGAACGTAAAGCAATTTTTGAAAGAAATGTGACAAAGTATTTGCTTTAGTAAAAGAAAAAAGATTTGATCTTGAATCTGATTAATTTCTAACTCAATCATTTTTATATTTGTAAAAATAGATTATAATGAATTGGCAACTGTTTTATTTAATAAAAAAGGAAAATAGAAAAAATAAACATACTATCACCAAATATAAATTATTTATATACTTAGTACCCACCTCCCCGAAGCTATATGTACTTAAATGGTTTAAGTCGCATTTTTTGCACATTTTTGCACATTTTTTCTGAACGTATTTACCGTGTAAAAATCTAATTGATTAAAAAGAAAAGTAAGATTGTTAGCTTTGGCTATACCGAATCCTTGATACCCTTCAAATGGGGTGTGACAAAGTAAACAATTTGATAAACTAAATTATAACAATAAACACACTGAATTTTTAAAATTTTTTTAGCGGTATCTAGGGATGACAAAAAATAATTTAATTATTCATATGATTAATTGCACAAGTAAAATAACTGATTGCAATTAATTGCAATTATTAAGTAATAATCGATTAATTGTCGATTTATAAGTTATACCAAGGCATCAAAAAATATGCATTAATAAATTTTTTGATCTAAGTAATACATTCTTTTTAAAATTTTAAATATTTATTCAATGAATTTTAAATTTAAAGTTGTAAATTGTCATAAATTCATTGAATAAATGTATAAAATTTTTAAAAAGAATCTTTTAGATCAAAAAATTTATAAATGCATATTTTTGGTTGCCCTAGTTATAATATTATTATCTACAATTGAAACTTGTATTTTGCATTTGAGTATATATAGTATATGTATTTATGTAACTATAATAAAATATTTAAAAAAAATCTTAAAATAAAAATGAAATTGAACATTTACTTCAAAAAAATTACCTTATATTAATCAATCCACATTTGTAAAAATAATAATTTGTATGGGGGCTAGGTCTGAACATGGACCGATTCTGACCAATTTCAATAGCGCTCATCCTATGGCCAATGAAAGCTTACATACCAAATTTCATCAAAATATATTCATATTTGCGACCTGCAGTTTGATTACAAGGTTTACATGGACACACAGACGGACGGACACACGGACGGACATTGTTAAATCGAATTAGCTAGTGATTCTGATTCGATCGGTATAATTAAAGATGGGTCTAGGTCAAATATTTTTGGTTGTTACAAACAGCAGCACAAAGTCATTATACCCAAACCACATAGTGGTATAGGGTATAACAATAAATATATTAGAACGTGAGGTTCCTTTAGTAATAATAAGGCATACACTATCTAGGTCATTGAGGTTTGATTACGGTAAATATTTGATAGGCGATCCTGTGATTTTCGACGAACGTTTAAAGTAATCGTGATTTATAAATCACCGTTATTTTAAACAGACAACGTGATCACTATTTTTCAATTTCAACCAAATATAACATTTTGTAAAATAATCATCAATGGGCTCGATATACATTTCGCTTGTTTTATTTTGTTTTTAATCAAAAGTCGTCTTTGCAAGGAATATAAATTTTCAAAATTTAAAATTATATAAATTAATTATTTTATACTTTTCTTTACACTAGCCAATAATGGGGATGTACAAAACTATTTTTGAAAATATAGCTACGAACCTTTACTTCAACGATTCCATCACTGTATACCGGTATGAAAATATCGCTTATCTCCACGGTGCATACAAACTCATTGTGCGCCGTAATATAGAGTGACACACAAAATAAATGACGGCTATAAAGTTCCTTGTATTTAAACTCGTTTATCAGTCTGTACTTAAATATACTAAATAAATAGTTACTATATATAAAATAAAAAATAAAATATAATCCATGATGAAGACATAACGCCACCCCGATTTAAAATATTCACAAAGTAATTATAATTTCTTAAATGTATTTATTTCCCCTTTTTAATTTTTTACTATTATAGTTTAAACTGTCTAACAAATAGCAATAACAAAAAATTTATGGTCGAATATACGATACCCTAAATCATCGATTTTTAGAAATGGTCTCAAAGCAACAAATGGTCAGATCCTAAACATACAGATCCAGGATTAAAAGATTTCCGATTCAATTATTGAAATAGCATTAAGTAGATACTAGCAGATTCCAGCACTCGAAATTCGAGTGCAATTTCTAGGCAACTTTACTTATCAACTTAGCCAATTCACAAACCAACACTTTTTTGGTTTATTATTATTGTGAATGAAGATAACAAACCCATTAACAAACACATTAACAAATTTAATAAGCACACACATAGTATATGTATAATACTATGTATGTGTTAGTAGCAACTTTAAATGCAATTTACTCAAAATAAAGGAAAAATTTAAAAATCTGTAAATCTGATGAACAGCTAAAAAGAAATACCTTTCAAATAATATAAGTTGTTTGGTCAAAATCGGGATTAAAGGGTAGAACAAAACATTGGTCACAAGAAATCGCCTAGCCTATTAATATTATAGAAGATAAGTACTTCACTAAAAAATACAAAACTCTTCAAATAATTGTTACCAGAGACTTTCTTTATATTTACAACTAGAGGAAAGTTATTTTGCCCTAATAAATAATTAGTTTTTTATGTGAATTCAAAATATTTTGCTTACAATATAGTCTCCAGATAGATTATATTAAATATATACATTGTATGGGATACGCCACGCCCACTAATGCGATACCGCCCATTTTTGGTTCGACTTCGCACATTTATAACTAGATATGTAATGATAAACATTTATTTTTTATTGGAGGTGCCACGCCTCCTTGTCGAATCCCGCTCAATTTTGGATCGACTACTCAAATTTTTAACTAATAAATTCACACAAAGTCTCAAAACTCTTGTTATGAAAATAATCTGGATATGATATGATAAATATTTAGTTTGTATGATCGCATTTACTAATTCGCATTTTTAGGTCGAATGATTTTTTTCCATATTCATCGTTCGAATCGTGAGGTATTTATTGTCTTGAATTCAAATTCATTTATTTTTCCGGAATTTGGAAATTTTTCTTTCCATAAAATCTAATTTGGAATATTACGAAGATTTAAAAACAAATTTCCAAAACGCTCCGGCCGACCTCAAGTGATGTGCTCACCAATGAACAGCTTTAATTTTTATTTTTATAATAAACCGCAATCATTCCATTATTCGCAGCATAAAATCTCTTCCAAACACAAATGGAAACTTTATGATGTAGGATACGAAAAGCGAACCAAAAATACAATCCCAGTTATAAAGTTCCTGTACATTCGTTTATCAATACGAGTATGTGTTTAAAAACAATATTATTTCAAGTAAATAAAATATTAGCTCCGCTGACGAAATAATGCCTGCCACCCTGGTTAAGCCGGATTAAAATTTTCCCAAAATAATTAAAATAAGTTTTTTCAAAAAAAAAAAAAATTTATATCATAATAATATTAAACTGTCAAAAAATAACAATAGATAAAAAAAAATGTATAGAAAAACACATACTTATAACAATATTATAGGCGCTATAGGTCGCAACGTTACGATATGCGAAAGCATCAGTTTTGGTAAAATAATTTTTGTACAATGGCAATTTCACTGATTTTGTTGAAAATAGATTAATGTGCTTAATGGATGTGATCATTATAGATGGACTGGATTTAGAATAGATTTATAAGTAAAACAGAAATAGTTCATTTCGATTCATTTAATGATAGTACTGAGGCGCAACGCTTAAAAATTTGCTTAAAACGCATAAAAGGCCTTTCCAGCTCAAGGATTAAAGGATTTGAGATTTATTTATTTAAGTAAAATCATCGATTAACATTAAGAAAATAAAAGTTGTTTTTAACTTCATTAAAAAATAAAAACAAAATTAAAAAAATATTATTGTACCTACAGTTACCATTGACTCAGCTTTTATTTACAATAAAACACATGCATTCATAAAATTTCCAATTGCTCTTACTTAAATCGCTTCTAAGAAAAGTGGAAGTATAATAAAAATACATTAAGGATGCTCTTAATTTTTAACATTTGATATTAAAAAATGTCAAAACTGCAAACGGAAAACAATATCTCTAAAGAAAGAAAGAATACAGTCTGTCAAGAAAGCGTTTTATTTATTTATTTATTTAATTTAATAGTAGTATTTAAAATACTTTTCATTTCTCTGAAGATGTTTTACAAATATAAATATCCTAAGGATCTATTGCATATTATTTCTTACATATCTAACAATATTTCTTTTAAAAACATTAAAATTTCTCTCATTTTTAATATAAATTGGTAGGCTATTATATATTTGAAGTCCTTTGAAAAATTGGGATTTTTGTATCGCACTTGTTGTTACTCTCATCAGTCTGAAATTACCCGTATTTCTAAGGCCATATGGCTGTATTTCCCCAACGTATGTTAACTGCTCTATTAAATATTCCGGTGCATTTTCCAATTTCATTTTTTGTATAAAGTTTATCGTGTTTAATTCCAGTCTTTGTCGAATGTTGAGCCATTTTAATGTATCTAGCATGTGTTGTATTGGTGTATATTTGTTGCATCTTAATATCGTACGCATTGCTTTATTTTGTAACTTTTGTAATCTATCCATTTGTGTTTTATTGCAACATGTATATAAAATTGTTGATTCAAACTCAAAATGTGGTTTTATCACTGTGTTATATATATTTATAGCTGTTATTATTGAAACTTTGTTCCTTATTCTTTTAAAAAATCCAATTTTCTTGCCGATTTTTTTACATATAAATTCTATATGTTTTTTATTTTAATTCTTTATCTATTATAAACCCAAGATATTTTTGACATATTAAAATTTTGTTACTTTGACTTTCACGTTTAAAAATTTTTATTTATTCTTATCTATGGAGTGTACCTACTAACAGTAAGAAAATTAAGCTGTTAAGAAGCTAGAACAAAAACAGAAGAAACTTCAGAATACTGTGCCAAGGAAATGTTTAAAAAGAAAAAATAAACTAAAATAATTAGTACTTCGTATGGCCATCATTGGCATCAAATTCGGCTTGCAGTCACCTTGACAGTGTTTTTTTTTAAAGTAAACCGACAAGTTTTCTATTGGGCCTGGACTCTGGGCAGGTGTATCCAATACTTTGCCGAGACCTTAACTTATATGCCTTAAGTTTGGGGTCAGTTTCTTGATAAAATTTCAAATGCGTCTTTCTATCAGCAAAAAACTCAAAGTCATCCGTCCTGTTAATTTCGATGGCTCTTCAAAATAATTAAATATTGCTGCGTATCCAAGGTGTTCTTAGTAAACAATGTAAACAAATTTCACAGTTAGAATTATATTTCGACTTTACAAGGCTTTTAACGGCTTTCTCCGTACACTATTGGGCCCATCATTATAATAGAGCATATAGTAATTTTCTTTTCATCACAGAATATAACGTCATCCCAGTAATTTTAATTATAGTTGCATTTAATTTAGGCACGATCTTTCAATTTGTGACTAATAATGTGATTAAACTTTAAACAAAAATTATATTAGATTGTTTTATTTGAATTTTAATATGTCACTGTTTTAGTTATTAGACAAACGATAGAAAAGATAGATGAAAATTCAAAAAATTTTATAGAAACAATTTTCGGTATTGCAAATTATCATTTGTCTTGTCTATCGTTAGTGTTCCATAAATATATTTATACTTACAACTTCTTGTGATTACAATCACACACATAACTATAAAATATATTTATTTTGACATCACTAACAAATTTATTGCCTTAACCAAGTTTTCAACTTTTTTTATGATAAATAATAGAATAAATTTTATAAATATGTAAATAATTATAAAATCTGACAACTATAAGTGCTATACAAAATGGATATTAGAAATTATTTGAAAACGTTTAAAGATATTTTGATGTGTAAACATCTATACACGCAGGGGGGTAAATTTCTATTTCACAATACAATCATAAAACAAGTAAGAAAATTATAGTCGGTCTAGGCCGACCATACGATACCCTATACCATGCGTTTAGAAACCCTATCTCTCAGGCCCAACTAACTGGATATAGAAAATAAGCATAAACAAAATTTGAGTGGGATTTTTATTAATTTTTTTCGGCTGCAGATATGATAAAGTTCATATCGGATGCCATATCTATATGGGGACTAGGCCCAAACATGGACCGATCCTGACCATGTTTGGTATAGTCTCTTGTATTTTGCAAAAATATATACAAACTTAATTTGAGAAGAATCAGTGCAATATTTTTATTTTTTGATAGATTTAAGTGTAGATCGGGAAGCAGCTCTATAGAGGATCTATGACTAAGAGTTGTCCCATGGGGACCATTTTTGGACTACTCATTAATGGATGTAATAAACGCATATAAACCCAATTTGACTAAGATCTATATGACAATTTGGATCTTATGGCAGTTTATGTCGATTTCATAGGGGTCATTTGTATGGGGGCTAGGTCTGAACATGGACCAATTCTCACCAATTTCAATAGCGTTCATTCTATGGCCAATAGAAGCATATATGCCAAACTTCATCAAAATATATTCATATTTGCGACCTGCAGTTTGATTACAAAGTTTACATGGACACACAGACGGACGGACGGACAGACGGACAGACGGACATCGTTAATTCGAATCAGATAGTGATTCTGATTCGATCGGTAGAATTAAAGATGGGTGTAGGTCAAATATTTTTGGTTGTTACAAACAGCAGCACAAAGTCATTATACCCAACCCACATAGTGGTATAGGGTATAAAAATTTAAAAATAAAAAATGAATAAAGAAAAATGGAAAATGAAAAATGAAAAATGAAAAATGAAAAATGAAAAACGATAAATGGAAAATAAAAAATGAAAACTGAAAAATGAATAATGAAAAATAAAAAATTAAAAATGAAAAATTAAAAATGAAAAATGAAAAATAAAAAATGAAAAACGAAAAATGAAAAATAAAAAATGAAAAATGAGAAATAAAAAACGAAAAATTAAAAATAAAAATTGAAAAATGGAATATATAAAAATGAAAAATGAAAAACGAAAAATGAAAAATAAAAAATAAAAAACGAGAAATTAAAAATTAACCGGTTGAAATAATAAATAACAATAAATATTTTTATGTTAGCAGAGCCCCTGCAGTTGATTGCTATAAGTGATACATAGATGTCGCTTTCTGTTTGATTTTAAAAAATCGCCATAAAAAATCTTTAATTACTAGATGTTTACACATCTCTCCTGTGATCAGACTCACATGATTTTTTTTTTACTGATTAAGTATTACCTGCAAGAAAAAATGGATTTCGAAGTCTTTTCCGAACAATAGACTATTTGTTGCCTGGATAAACATTTTTGAAAAATTAATTTATAAATCTTAGATTATTTTGAGGATGGTTCCCTAAATATTTCAGTTCTAGCAAATTTACGATTTTCCTTAAATAATTACGCCATTTTCATTACAAGCCCCGTTAGAAAGGTGTTGAAAGCTACCCTTTATATCGTATTAAAAGATGTAACGGCAAACTTTTGGTCAAATTAAATTATAAAATATATGAAATGCAAAGATTTTTTAAATTTCTGCTTCAATATATTAGGATAATCTGAAGATATCCTCATTAAAATTAATTAAAACTTCACCCTTTTGAGCCCGATCTTCGTTTTTAAAACATAAATACAAATTGTTTTAAAAAAAAAATACGTAAAAAAATTACACAGAAACATTTTCTATAGGGAAGCCTAATAAATAAACCCTCTTGAAAAGGAACATCGAATTTATTTTAATCACTATCAAAATATCCTAAATTCAAGGTAATATTTGAGCCAATGAATTTTTGACTGGCCGGAACTGACATTAACCAATTCAAAAGTCCTTTGGACACCTTAGAATAATTTCTGTAAGGATTTGATAGACAATTGAAATTCATGTTAAAAAAATTATTTTATTGAACATAAAAATCCAATTAATAAGCACCTTAATATAATCATCAGACAATAAATCTTTCAATGTGCGTCTACGAAATGCAGTTATTGCCCAACAATAGCAAAATTCATTGATAACGCTATCATTTCTTATTATTAAAAATTTAGAGCAGTAGTTATTTTAGAGATCAACTGCAATAAAAGATAAGAATTTATAGGTTTTGAGAATATAAATTATTTTTATATTTTTTTACATACAATTTTTTAATCTTCTCATATAATGAGAAATTTTAATTAAGTAAAAGTTTGAATTATTATCTTTAATAAAATCATGCTGTAAAATCAGTTTCCGTTACTTGAGTTTGATGTCATGTGAATTTGTTAGCAATTTGTTTTAATTTTATTTATTTCTATTCTTTACAGATTTCTGTGTAAATAGTGAAGTTCCTGTTTCAAACAATTTGTAAGTAGTTATTATGCTTGCTTTGGTACTTAATTTAAGTATATTTCGATTAAAAGGAAAATAAATAAACCAAATTATTTTAATCTTCAAGTTCTATTGACACACATATGAACATTTTAATATATAACAACAACAATATTTTTGATAACACCATACGACGAGTACATTGAAGGTATAAGCAAACAATTATAAAATCATGTGAACCTCGACTATCCGTGATTCTATCAACCGGAAACATTAATTATACGGGAACGATAAAGAAATAAAAATGTTTCAAACATAATCGATTAACCTGATAACTAAATGCTCTTGAAACTTTGAATTGGTGAAATTGAAATTAGGAATTTATTTATATAGTTCATTTGTGGACTTTTGTTCAAACCACTAAGATACGAAAATTTTCTACGGTTTCTGGCATTAATATATTTTAATAAGACGGATACTTCGCTATTTTAATCAATTCTAGATCAGAAAATTAACTTATTCATAATTTTAACAACTTGTATTTACTGACAAAACAACTTAGCTCTACCTTATTTTTACAAAAGTTCTCTTCTCAAGCTAAGAACCAAAAATTTGAGAATCTTAAATAAAAACAAGTAAGAAAATTATAGTCGGTCTAGACCGACTACACGATACCCTATACCATGCGTTTAGAAACCCTTTCTCTTAGGCCCAACTAACTGGACATTGAAAATAAGCAAAAACCAAATTTGAGTGGGATTTTTATTAATTTTTTTTTTGGCTGCAGATATGAAAAAGTTCATATCGGATGCTATATCTATAAAGGGACTAGGTCCAAAAATGGACCGATCCTGATCATGTTTGGTAAAGTCTCTTGTATTTTGCAAAAATATGTACAAACAAAATTTGAGAAGAATCAGTGCAATATTTTTGTTTTTTAATAGATTTAAGTGAAGATCGGGAAGCAGCTCTATATGGGGTCAAAGGGATCATTTTTGGACTACTCATTAGTGGATGTAATGAACGCATACAAACCCAATTTGAGTAAGATCTATATGACAATTTGGATCTTTTGGCAATTTATGTCGATTTCATATGGGTAATTTGTATGGAGGCTAGGTCTGAACATGGACCGATTCTCACCAATTTCAATAGCGTTCATCCCATGGCCGATAAAAGCTTATATACCAAATTTCGTCAAAATATATTCATATTTGCGACCTGCAGTTTGATTACAAGCTTTACATGGACACACAGACGGACGGACGGACGGACGGACGGACGGACGGACGGACGGACATTGTTAAATCAACTCAGAAAATGGTTCTGATTCGATCGGTATAATTAAAGATGGGTCTAAGTCAAATATTTTTGGTTGTTACAAACAGCAGCACAAAGTCATTATACCCAAACCACATAGTGGTATAGGGTATAATAAGTGTGTGTGAATACACGCAGGTTCTCTTATTTCCAATTATTTTTTAATATCGCCAACAAATATTTCCACAAAAACATTTGTATAGTGTTGAAAGTGTTTGTTCAATGTAAAGTTGCTGTTTATGTTGTAAGGGTATAATGAGTTTGTGCTGATAACTACCAAAAATATTTGGCCTAGAACAACCTCTTATTATACTCATGGAATCAGAAGCACTTTTTGAGTTGATTTAGTGATGTTTGTCCATCCGATTGTCTGTCCGTCCATCCGTCATTGTAATCAAACTACAGGTCGTAAATATAAATATATCGCACCTGTACCTCTAAAGTGAGTCAACTCAAAATTTACAAATTTTCAGTAGAGACAAAAA
Source organism: Cordilura impudica (assembly GCA_963682025.1). Taxonomy (NCBI): domain Eukaryota; kingdom Metazoa; phylum Arthropoda; class Insecta; order Diptera; family Scathophagidae; genus Cordilura; species Cordilura impudica. The sequence goes on from OY821519.1 coordinate 186,515,971, forward strand.
ACGGTTTTTTGTAATATTTAGTATAAAATTTAAAAACAGTTGTTTCATTGTAAAGAATTGCGAATAATAATTATACAACAGTAGTTGTTTTTGCGATTTTTTTAGTGATCATCAAAAATAACAAATTTTTTGGGTGCAACTCAATATATGTCTTTTTAGTGGATTCAAAAGAAGCTACTCTTATAACACAAAGAGGGTTACAACAGTATTTTTTTGCGAAAGACTAGAAAAACCGATGTAAGATTTTTTCAGTGGATAGATATGATAAAAAAAAATGGGCTCAAAAATTTCGTAATGTTGAGCTTATTAAGGGAAATATATTTAAAATTTTTTCGTGGAGTAAAAACTAAAATTTTTAAATTTTTATTTTTTTATTTTTTATACCCTATACCACTCTGTGGTCAGGCTATAATGTATTTGTGCTGATGTTTGAAACAACCAAAAATATATTACACCGATCGACTTAAAATCATTTTCTGAGTCGATTTAGCGATGTCCGCTTCTCCATCCGTCTGTCTGCCCGCTTGTCTGTCTGTGGAAATCACAATGGCGGCATCAATCGGGCAGCTAGAGTGCTCGCTGACATAAAAAATGATTCATTAACATCCTGAAAAGTTTGCTATTTAAAATCGTTCAAATCGGTCGATTAGGGCCCGAGATTTGAATGAAGAACTAAAAAAAGTCTTGAAAAAATATAATTTTCTATGTTGTTCTTGTCACGATCACGCCCTCAATAGGATAGCTAAGGTGATCACTTTTAGTGAAGATGATTCTCCAAATTCATGGGAAGATTCCTATTTCAAAAATCATTAAAATCGGTGGAACAGGTCCAGGGAAATCTCTGAAAAAGTAAAAAAAAAATGAAAAATATGATATTTCTATATTGTTCTTGTTGTTATTCTAAATGTTGTATTGTTGTCATAGCTGGACTTGTCGTTTTTGTGGTCGTCGTGGTAATAATATAATAAAAACTAACCCTTTCTACATATTTTTTTATCAACTCTGGTAGAAAAATTCAAAAGTTTCCATTGTTTTGGCATCACTAAAAAAATTTACTAGATCATTTCTGTCATTGCCACGAGCCTGCCTGCAAAGTTTCAGATCGATTGGGTCACGGGAAAGGGGTTAAAATCGATCCAAAATTTTTTCGACAAGCAGACACTACGAGTTAATATAAAGGGAGTAAAAATTCACCAGCATCTAAAGCAAATAATGCTAAAATACCTAGTTGTTAATAAAAAAAACAATGTAAATTTAGCAAAAAAAATTTTTATGTATTAATTTATTTAAAAAGAAAAACACAAAAATAACGTTTGATGTTGTATTTTTTGTGTGTAAGATTTACATATACATAGATACGCATATTAAATAATAGGTACAAATAATATACATATATTCTATATATGTATATCCACAATAACTGCATGTTAGAAATAAATCGGTATATTATTTTATTTACATAAAATTCTGCAATATTTTGTTGTGGGGAAAATACATTTATTTTGCATTAACAGAGTGTCACTTCATTTTGCTCAGCGTGACTATGCCACAGTAGATGGCGCCACAATTTTTGTTTGTTCTAATTAGCTTTGCAATAGTTATTTCTATTTTAAAATGAATGCTAATATTTTCAACTGGATATCATACAGAACAATGTTAAGAGTATACACGGGCTGGTATTTTATTTCATACGTATTTTCATTATTCTTTTACAAATATGAACATATGTTTGGCATGTTAACTTTTTGTTGTCTTTACAAAGTAGAGTTACCGAGTTCATCAATGATTTTTTTGCTTTCAAAAAATTTCTACATAGTTATATAGAATTATTATTCCGCTTTACCTACAAAATATCTGATTGCGATTACATATAATTTTTAAAAATTGTTTATAATTACTAAAGCATTATTATTCACATAAGTACAAAATTGCAATTTTTAAATTTTACATTCAAATTTAAGAAAATATCAGTTCTAAAAAACTGGAATTAAAATTTTCCAATTATAAATTACAATAATTGAATTTCAGAAAAACATATGAAAACGTCGGAAATTATAATTTTATATTTAGAAGACATCAATTGCATCTGTAATATATAAATTTTATTCGTTAAACACAAATTGAAATTCCAAAAAAAAAACAGCAAATACCTATGTTTACATTTAAAAAATTTTTACATTTAAAAAAATTTTGACATTCAGGAGAAATTAATAGCTTTTCAGTACCGCGATTCAGTAAAAAAAGAAAATTGCAAAATTATCAGTAAAATTTTTAAACGATATTCGCTATTGTTAAAGTCAGCTGTTGTTGTTATCTAAACGACAACCATTTTTGTGTTGTTTATTCAATCGATAAAAACTTAAATTTTTAGGTTGAAATGTCGTCATACATAAATAAAAATCATAAAATAGTGAAAATATTTTGCTTTTATTAAAAAACTTTTTTATATAAATAAAAAAATTAAATAGCATATTCAATTCATAATTTCATTTTCAAATAAATAAACAGAAATATTAGTAAAAAAAAATAGAGATATTAAACACAAACATAAAATCATCCTGTCAAACACGAAGTAATTTGTTTTTTGTGTTTTTCGCTTATTTTAACAGAGATGCCACTCGTTTACAATTTAAATAAATAGAAAAATAGATTTGTAGACTGTCGTTAAGATGTGCGTACTTAGTGAATCATTTAATCCTCAGTGCAAACAACAATAGCTGTCGATATATTTTGCGATTGTCGGATCGTTGAAATTCTGTCGGATCGTTGAATTCGCACTACAGAAAACATTAATTTAAATTCAATGAAATTTAGTAAACCTCAAATGATACTTAAGAATTGCGAACATAAAAATTGTTACATAAATAAACGCAATTTGATGAGAATGTTATTTATACATATATTATTTTTCACAATTTTTTTTGGATGAATATTTGAAGTTTTTCAGAAAATAAAGATAACAAATTACACAAGGGAACAAAATTGAACTTTTTTTGTGTTGATTTGAAATTTATAGCAAATTTTTACTAATTTGAGGTCGCTGATTTCAAATCAGCACTTGATTTTTTTCTATCAGCTCGACTTTTCGAGATATACCGTTATGTTCAAAATTAAGGCACTTCCGCTACATATATTGGAATAACTTGAAAACGGTTCACCATATTAAATTAAAAAAAAAATCCGAAACTCGCAAACAGTATTCTCTTAAAGCCGTGCTTACTTTGTTTTTAAATTTTCCAAGTAGTTTTAGAGATATCGTTCAAGTTTTGAAAAAAAAATTAAAATTTAAAAAAAAAAACATTTTTTTTGTTCTTTAAAAATTCCTAAAAAATAAAAATGGGACAAAAATCACAGTTTTGGTCTACAAACAGTTAGTTAAATATATTTCGAATAAAATGAGCTTTATTTCATTGCAATCGGTGCACAACTTTTGATTTTGTTCACGATTTACTGAATTGATATAAATCGCGATTTCCATACAAAAATAACATTTTCTAATGTGTAAGTGTTTGTATGTAATAAGTTAGTTTTTTATGATTCTAAGAATTAAAAAAATTAAGTAATAAAAAAAGATTATTTCATTTTTATGGTCAGCTATACTTTTTAATTTAACACAAAAAGAGAATTTTAAAGAAAAATAAAAAATTTTAATACACAAATATTACAATGTAATTACAACTCATCGAAAAATTTTCTTTTATAAGATTTTCTTAAATAACCTTGTTTAGAGGGATTTGTTTTAATGCTCCAGCAATAGTCCGCCATCATATGCTTATCCCAGTGACCCTGGTACCGCTCCTCTATAGTGCGGATATCTTGATGGAAACGTTCACCTTGTTCTTCACTGAAGTCTCCAAGATTTTCAGGGAAACAATCCAAATGACTGTGTAGGTAGTGCACCTTAATGCTCATATTACAACCAAGCTGCTTGAAATGTGACAACATGTTATCCACGTGGTCCGAATAGTGCTCACCCTTTTTGTTTCCCAGGAAATTGCGCACTATCCAAACAAATTCATTCCAAGCATTTCTTTCAATATCTGTGATGGAATTACTAAAATTTTCATCATTGATTAATTTTTTGATTTGAGGGCCATCAAAAATGCCAGCTTTCAGTTTCTCCGAACTCAAATTGTTGAACTTTTTACTGATATATCTAAAACAATCACCGTCCTTGTTGAGAGCTTTGACAAATTGTTTCATAAGTCCTAGCTTGATATGGAGAGGTGGCAGTATTATGCGATCCCTGGGCACAAGTGGTTGATTAACTATATTGTGGTTTCCTGGAACCATAGCTTCCCTCAAAGGCCAGTCTTTCTTACTCCAGTGTTCAGATCTGGCTCTGCTATCCCATAAACAAATGAAACACGGATATTTTGTGTAGCCACCTTGTTGGCCTAGAAGAAAATTCACCATTTTTAGATCCACACAAATTAGCCAGCGGTGTTCGTTGTACTTTATTTTATTTATAACTGAGGCAATTGTAGAATATTCTTCTTTAGCTTTAGTTGAATGTGCAATGGGCAACGAACCCAATTTATTACCGTTATGCAGAAGTACACATTTTAGGCTGCGTTTAGAAGAATCTATAAATAGTCGCCAGTCATTTGGATCATACTCCTCTAATCCCATCGCTGTTACTAAACCAGGAACATCTGAACAATAAACAAATTCATCGTCTTCGGAAAAGAATGGAAGTAAGTTTTTTTCTCTGTTACGGTAGTATGAAATTGTTGTTCCTTGGGTTAACAGATTTTTTTGCTTTAATCGAGAAGCAAGAATTTCAGATGCTTTTTTAGAAAGTCCAAGGTCTCTCACTAAATCACTAAGCTCCTCCTGATTAAATTGCTCGCGTTCAGAAGAAATATCTAAATGCAAGTCATCTGATCCAAATTCAGAAATTGGTGAAGGAACATTTTGTCGTAAGTCGTGGAAATTGTGTGTAGATGTAGATGGTTGTGGTTCTGAATCCTCACTAGAGTACAGGACTGGTTGGGTAATAGACAACACGTTAGGATAAATCCATTTAGACCGGTTTGTTTTATTAATGCCTGTTATGTTGACAGCGCAAAAAATAACAATCATCATAATGATTCGAAGGTTCCCGCCAGATCATTGGTGTTTTATACTTGAAGTGGGTCCGTTGCTTGTTTGCCCATAACCTTAAATACTCTACACAGTTTTTACATACAGTATTAGGAATCCAGTACTTGTCACGGGTTTCCATGGTAAATCCGAAGTAGTCAAAATAAATTTTTTTAATAAAATCTGACACACTTTTTCTATTTTTTATAAACGTGTATTCGCCACATATGTTACAAAAATAGTTGGGATTGATTTTACAGGTGTTTCTTGACGTAGCCATTGCACAATTTTGAAGTATATATCAAAGTAACACAATTTTCAATAAATAACACACGGGAACAAAATTGAACTTTTTTGTGTTGACTGATTAAATGTTCAATGTAAAATGATTTATATTTTTTGTCGTTATACTTTTCGCTTTCGTAAACACTTGTTGAATGAGAAAAATTGGTTGAATGAACCCATATAAATACTTAGTAGTTTTTTACTGAAGTACCAAAAAAAATTATATCCACAATTTTATTGACAGTCACTTATGAATGAACACATGTGTTCAGGGGAATTCTTTTAAAAAATCATCCGTTACCAACGGTAAACCACACATCAATAAAAACAAGTGGACTTTTCTTTTTTCTCTTTAATTGACTGTGAACTGACTAGGTGTCATAAAGGGACAATAAAATTTATAGGCGTTATGAGTTTGCTACCGCAACCATAAAAATGAAATAATCTTCTTTTTATTACTTAATTTTTTTAATTCTTAGAATCATAAAAAACTAACTTATTACATACAAACACTTACACATTAGAAAATGTTATTTTTGTATGGAAATCGCGATTTATATCAATTCAGTAAATCGTGAACAAAATCAAAAGTTGTGCACCGATTGCAATGAAATAAAGCTCATTTTATTCGAAATATATTTAACTAACTGTTTGTAGACCAAAACTGTGATTTTTGTCCCATTTTTATTTTTTAGGAATTTTTAAAGAACAAAAAAAATGTTTTTTTTTAAAAAATTTTAATTTTTTTTTCAAAACTTGAACGATATCTCTAAAACTACTTGGAAAATTTAAAAACAAAGTAAGCACGGCTTTAAGAGAATATTGTTTGCGAGTTTCGGATTTTTTTTTAAATTTAATATGGTGAACCGTTTTCAAGTTATTCCAATATATGTAGCGGAAGTGCCTTAATTTTGAACATAACGGTATATCTCGAAAAGTCGAGCTGATAGAAAAAAAACAAGGGCAGATTTGGATTCAGCGTCCCAAATAACCTTAAAAACAATATTCAGTTCTTAATCAACAGAACCATTGTTCCCTTGTGTTATTTTATTTAAAATGTTTGGGACATTTGGTTTTTTGCGTTTGGCATTCCTAATTTGATTATTTATTATTATAAATTTATTCTCTATGTTTTCCAAATATGGCAATATTTTAATAAAAAAAGTTGAGAGAGCTTTTTTTGGTTATTTTGTTACTCCATCCGACCTAAATGGCCGCAATGAAAAAATATTTCGCCAGTTAAAAGAAACTATACAACCATCTCCAATTAGCACGATTTAATGCATATAGCCACCCTACACAACCATTACCTTTGCAATGGAGGTTAAGACGAGCTATTAAATTAGCAAAAACTAAATTAAACGAGAAGTTATGTCATATAACCGGAAACGCATGCATATAGGAAACGCATGCATATTTTTCCAATATTTTGTTTGCATTTATTATCAATACTCAAACCGAGGTGGAGGGTATCAAAGATTCGGCACAGCCGAATTTAACACTCTTACTTGTTTTATTTTACTTTTCCTATAGACAGCTCGTCAGCACACACAAAAAAGTATATTTTATTTTAATTAATTTATATCAGTAAATCAATCAACACGTGAAAATATTGCATTTTTTAATATTAGTTACAAAAATATATATTATTTTAAATAAATAATTTATATCAGTTAATCAATCAACACGGTAATTTAGCATATTTTGATAGTGGTCAGAATCGAATGTGAAGGAACCAAGTTAACTTAACAAAAATTTAGTTTCAATCTAAATACATTTTACTATTAATTTTTAACAAAATAGTTTCTTTTGACTTAAGCCAAATTACTTCTGGCGTTGTATTTTATACAAGTTTATAGATGACATTTTTGTGTGTCCTACCATCGGTATACGCTATTGTATATACATATAATGCGTTTTTTCACCGAACAATAGAAGTTAATTTCAAATTTCAATTTCGGTTTATGCCATCATTACCTATGAGCTTATCAGGGTTAATCGACGGATAATAACAATGGTTCTTCTCTTAATCATGCCGAGATAATTGCTGTCCCCGGTTGATCGATAATACATACAGTGAAGGAATTTGACAAATGGTTGAAACATTTAATAAATATCATAATTAAATGTTTCACATATTTGAACAAAATACTTTGTGATCAAACGGCTTCATCGTAGCAAGGAAACAATTATCATTAAATTGATGAAACTTTTCAGAAATAGGAAGAAATATGTGCAAATTAAATATTTATACAAACAAAATGAGAAGTTATTAAAAGATAAACAGTCATGCATCAAACAAAAAAAAACAAAAAACGATCTACTCATACTACTAAACAAAATTTAATTGTTTTCACAATTATGAAAAACACCTGTTAATTACTAAAAGCAAATTGTAACAAGATTGAAATTATTTTTTTCATTAGGAACTTCTATTTATAATCAACGAATGTTTTTCTTCATCACCGCCTTAGAATTTATTAGAAATCAGTATAAATGTTGCATCGTACTTAACTAAGAAATATTCAAAAACTTGGGCCTCTAGCTCTTCTATATCTTGAAATACTCGTATAATATGTATAATATTAACAGGCAAGGCGATTTCTTGTACATTTTTCAGTTTTATTCCTATTTTGACCAAATTCCCTCATTTGAAAGGTATTTCTTTTTAGCTGCCCACCAGATTTACAGATTTTTAAATTTTTACATTTTTGTTGGAGTAAAATGCGTTCATATTTGCTACTAACACATACATAAAATTATACAATGTTGTGTATTTGTTTATTAAATTTACTGATGTGTTTGCAAATAGCCCTGTGTTGAATAGCAAAATAATTTTTTACATATACCAATGAATTGTGAATTGGCTAAAATTGATTAGCATACCTTTAGGGTCATTCAAACATAATTTATTAAATGAAAAAATAAAATTTCCTGGAATTTGCACTTGAATTTCGAGGGCTGGGATCTGCTATTATATATTAATGCTGGATGAATATACTATTATTTAATTAGTGAGTTCTTATAGGTTCCTGAGTTATAAATAAAGATTCAAAGTCAAGAATAAATTTAAATTTTTTTAAATAAATGGTAATGTTGATCATTTAGAAAAATAGATGTTTATATACTTTTCTATTGTTAATTGCAAAATGAAATTATAAATCAAATACAACAAGTAAGAAAATTATAGTCGGTCTAGACCGACTATACGATACCCTATACCATGTGTTTAGAGACCTCTTAGGCCCAACTAATTGGATATAGAAAATAAGCATAAACCAAATTTGAGTGGTATTTTTATTAATTTTTTTGGCTGCTGATATGAAAAAGTTCATATCGGATGCTATATCTATATAGGGACTAGGTCCAAAAATGGACCGATCCTGACCATGGTTGATAAAGTCTCCTGTATTTTGCAAAAATATATACAGAGTATAAAAATATGAAATCAAATTTAAAACTCAATTTCATTTCACTTTTTTATTAAAAACTCAGGAACCATTCATTGACTTTTATTTTAAGTATGGAGGAGACATTCAGCAATAACGTATTTTAAAATAACAAATTTTATGAAATTCAAAGAAATTGAGGTCTTAAACACTCATTTTCATCGTTGATTCTATATATGTAATACATCATTAAACATGTTTAAAAAATGAAAATGATACTTTAAGTTAAAATGATTAATAAATAATTAAATTAAATAAGAAGCCAGAAATGTGTCAAAAGAACAAATAACTTTAATTAAAAACCTCATATCAATAAGAAAATATAAATAAAATTCTTTCCACTCGACTAAATTAATAAATCCAATTCCGAATGTGCAAAACAAAACATTGGAGTTTTGTATTTAATCGTTAAAAAGTTAAAAATGGTTATTTCGGATATCAACATTAATAAGTCTCCGGGACCGAATGGTACCAGCACTGGAGCTGAAAAAGTGCTCTTCGACGCTAGCCAGTCCATTGGCCAACCTTTTCAGCCTTTCGTACCGTGCGGGAGTCTTTACCTCTTGCTGGAAGGTTGCTAATGTCCAACCAATCCCTAAAAAGGGTGCGGCTAATAACCCTGAAAATTACCGTCCAATTGCAATCTGCTCTACGCTCTCAAAGGTGATGGAGAGCATGATCAATTTCCATCTTGTGAACTACCTAGAGGCCAATTCACTTCTTAATGATCGACAGTATGGCTTCCGACAGTATGGCTGGAATCGATCCATTCGCAATCTTGGCGAAAGTAAAGTGGTTACTCTATATATTTCCAAAGCATTCTATCGTGTGTGGTACGGTGCATTGATATCAAAGCTTATTGCATTTGGGGTCGGCAATGACTTCTCTAGATTTATAATGAGTTAACTCAGAGACTGAACAATACGTGTTGTTATTGATGGGGTCTCATCTAATGAGTTTCAGCTTAATTCGGGGGTACCCCAAGGTTCCGTTCTTTCTCCTTCTCTTTTCCTTATCTTTCTGAACGACCTTCTTGGTCAAACTTTTAACTCTATATACTCTTTCGCAGATGAAAGTAGCATTTGTCATTCATTTTCCTTTAATTGTAGGCCAAGCCTCTTGGAGGTAGGGGGCAAAAGGCACACAATGAATGTTACACTCAATCAAAACCTGTTAAGAATCTCCGAGTGGGGTAAAGCGAATAGGGTTGATTTTAATGCGCTGAAGACTCAATGTTGTATGTTGACACGTAGGGCCATGTCATCTGTATATATGGGTGGTATAGTAGAGTGGTCCTATGTTATATGGATATTACGATTTGTGGATTTTGGGGGTCCAGTTTACTACCCTTCAATATAAAACTAATAAATGTGAAGTTTGGGGACAAGCGGATAAAGAAAAGTTCCGCCGGAAATCGATTGAAAATTTCAAGTGTGTTTATATGTATGCGGAAATATGACTTTATTGAGATTTTACGAAAATTTCGTTCTATAGTTTAATTTTTCCGACAAATTGTTATATAATTCGGGATCAGTATTAAATTATCTTCTCAAAAAGCTATAAAAGTTCAAAATCGAATAAAAATTAGCGAACTTATTCAAAGTGCCCAGAGGTCTTTCTTGACAGTATAATCTAATAAAATTTAAGTCAGATATCCACAAATACTACTCCCTCTTTCCTCCTTCACATAACCTATTTTCCTGAGATCAAAACACAATGCACGGCATCAGTAGGGGGCATCCTCTGAGTGTTGATTAATAAATAAAAAAATCAGATACTTCAAACAAGTGAGAAAACAAAAGATTGTCAAGCCCGACTATACTCTGTGTTCAAATGAGCGCTCAGTGGGGGGGGTGAGTGGGAAGGTAAAATCCAATTTCACAATACAACCACAAAAACAGCGTAAGGGAAAAACGGGTTTGTGGTATATGTAAGTGTATTGGTGTATTTAGTAAGCAGAAATCCTTTTCGTTAATTTTAAATATTCAAGCTATTGACCGCTAGGCGTGCTGTGAGCTTAACATGTTCACAAACTTGTAAGCAGAAGTCTAAAATAAACTTAGGTGTTTTTTTTAATTACTACACCTTTTCCAATTGTATTACAGAAAACATCAATTGAATTTCAGAAAGTATCAATTGAATTTTAGAAAATATCAATTGATTTCAGAAAACATCAATTGATTTTCAGTAATAATCAATTGTATTTCAGCAATTATCAATTGAGTTTTAGAAATTATCAAATGTATTTCAGAAAATATCAAATGTATTTTCGAAATTATCAAATGTATTTCAGCAATTATCAAATGTATTTCAGAAAATTTTAACTGTATTTCAGAAAACAGCAATTATCTAATGTATTTCAGAAAACATAAAATGTATATCTGAAAACATAAAATGTATTTCTGAAATTATCAAATGTATTTCAGAAAATATCGAATGTATTTCAGGAAACATCAAATGTATTCCAGAAATTATTAAATTTACTTCAATAAATATGAATTGAATTTCAGAAAATATCAATTGAGTCTCAGAAGAATAGTCAGAATGCTATATAAAAACATATTTTTTTAAGTATTACACTGGATTTGTAATATTTCTTGAAAACTACATATCGTCACCTAAAATGCAAAAGGCCGTAACTAATATTTTTATTTTTTTTACAGGAGAAGCAAAAAACATCATAACACAAAAACTACTTTAAACCTAATACCCAAATTTTAGAATGAAGCTGAAAAATAAAGAAGGATTTGTATTTATGAAAACAAATTTATGGTAAACAAGTAAGAAAATTATAGTCGGTCTAGACCGACTATACGATACCCTATACCATGCGTTTAGAGACCCTATCTCTTAGACCCAACTAACCGGATATAGAAAATAAGCATAAACAAAATTTGAGTGGAATTTTTATTAATTTTTTTGGCTGCAGATATGAAAAAGTTCATATCGGATGCTATATCTATATGGGGACTAGGCTCAAAAATGGACCGATCCTGGCCATGTTTGGTAAAGTCTCTTGTATTTTGCAAAAATATATACAAACTTAATTTGAGAAGAATCAGTGCAATATTTTTATTTTTTGATAGATTTAAGTGTAGATCGGGAAGCAGCTCTATGGGGATCTATGACTAAGAGTTGTCCCATGGGGATCATTTTTGGACCACTCATTAATGGATGTAATAAACGCATATAAACCCAATTTGACTAAGATCTATATGACAATTTGGATCTTATGGCAATTTATGTCGATTTCATAGGGGTCATTTGTATGGGGGTAGGTCTGAACATGGACCAATTCTCACCAATGTCAATAGCGTACATTCTATAGCCAATAGAAGCATATATACCAAACTTCATCAAAATATATTCATATTTGCGACCTGCAGTTTGATTACAAAGTTTACATGGACACACAGACGGACGGACGGACGGACGGATATCGTTAAATCGAATCAGAGAGTGATTCTGATGGGCTATGTCAAATATTTTTGGTAGTTACAAACAGCAGTACAAAGTCATTATACCCACACCACATAGTGGTATAGGGTATAAATAGTAGTTTTTAAGTAAAAGGCCGTAATTACAATACAAAAAGTTAATTTTGACTTTTTTTTTGTTACGGCCTTTTGCATTTTAGGTGACGATATAAACGTGTTTTTTTTTTCAAAATTCTATCGTGGCGTTTATATTGCAGCTGATTAACAAATGAAGTCCTCATCTCCTTTCGATTAAAAGGCCGCCCTTAATATTTTATTTTCCAGTGCATAACAAATAAGTCCAAATATTGCTAAACATTTTCTGCGACTCCAAATCACTAATAGAAACAATAATAACTTTTCAGTATTGTAGGGTAAACTACTTTTTAATTCTGAATTTCAATAGATATTTTCTGAAATTCAATTGATATTTTCTGAAATACATTTGATAATTTCTAAAATATATTTGAAACTTTCTGAAATACATTTGAAAAACAAAATACATTTGATACTTTCTGAAATACAGTTGGAAAAGGTGTAGATGTTTACACATCTCCCCTGTGATCGGACTCACATTGATTTTTTTTACACAGCCTGGTCACCGAAGGCCTTCTGAAATAGCCCTAACGTTTCTGCAGCAGTAATATTATTCCGCAAAAAAATTTTATGGAACTTCTTTTCCTCAAGAAAATAAAGGAATGCTAAAATCGCCAATTTCAATTTAAATTGCTTACAAAAACGTTCGTCTCTATTGAAGATATTGACATGAAATTTTACACAGATATCAAACATAACACTACCAACCTGCCAGTAGTTAGTATGTTACCCTACGCAACTATCTCGACAAAAAATTAAATACGATGTTATAATATATCTCGTGATATGCGTAAATTAGGTTGTCTTAATCAAAATAGCACATTCGCTGACATGATCCAACCCCAGTTTTCATTATGGCGATTATAACTGAAATGTTTTGGATATTATGAATCATATTTATTTTGTTTTTATATTTTACGTCTTATATTGATACTTTTTAATGTTTTGAAATATTGACAGTTAAGTTCACCGTTAGTAATTTAATACTATGAAAACAACTTTGTTCTAAAATAATTTCTAATCAGTTGTGTTGGAAAACAAATTTAAGTCATGTGTATATAAAAAAAATCCTTATAGTATGATTTTACAATAAAAGTTGTGTGTTCAGTAATGGAAACAATTTTTGTTGTTTTTATGCAAATCTATTTGGTATATTGTACTGGGTATATGTAGGTTTCGTTGTTGCTTGCAGTAAAAAGGCAACAGGCGCGATTATTTAAAAAAAAAATTATGTTTTTCCTGATAAGTAAATTTATATGAATATATGTATATACTCATATACTTAAGTATATATCTATACTAATATTATAAAGAGGTAATGTGTGTTTGTCTGTTTGTTTGTTTGTAGGAGGTAATCTCCGTAACTACCCATCTGATATTCCTGAAATTTTCACAGAGTCTTACTGCGGATATGGGAAGTGCTATAGGCTATAATTTTTTAAAATATTTTTAGTGGCACCTCCCACGCAAAGTAAATTTTTAATATCATCTACATATATTAAGTATTATGATAGGGAGAGCTTTGCAAATTTGTATGAGGTCACCTATTGTTAATATTAGTAGCTACGCCGGAAATGGGCGGGATCGGACAAGTGGGTGTGGTACCTCCCATACAAGTAATAATTCAATATAATATATATATCGAGTACTGTGATAGAGAGAGCTTTTCAAATTTGTCTGGTGTCACCTATTATTAATGTGAGTAGTCGGAAAAAATGGGCACTATCGGGCCAATAGGTGTGGTACCTGCCATACAGATCTATACTAATATTATAAAGAGGTAATGTGTGTTTGTTTGTTTGTTTGTTTGTTTGTTTGTAGGAGGTAATCTCCGAAACTACCCATCTGATATTCCTGAAATTTTCACAGAGTCTTACTGGGGATATGGGAAGTGCTATAGGCTATAATTTTTTAAATTTAAATAATATGAAGTATTACGAAAGCAACAGTCTTTTGTTAAGTACATTAGTTATCAATGAGTTTGTCGTGGAAAATATAAAAATCAAAAATTCGCCAAAACCGAAAATTGCAATAAATAAAAATCGCCCAAAAAATCTTCAAAATCAAAAATCGCTAAAAAAGAAAAACTGCCAAATGATATTCTAAGTTCAATGCCAATAGTTAAGTGTTGCCAGATCTAATTTTGATAATCCTTCTTCTTCTCATGGGCAGCTACATGTACCTTGCTCCAGGGTAGGAACGCCGAAAAATCTGATAATTGTTGTACCGAATGAAAAAACAAACAAAATTGTATATCAGCAAGTATTCAAATAAAAAAATCTATGCTAATAATCTATACTAGCATGATAAAGTGATAATGTGTGTTTGTTTGTTTGTAAGGGGAAATCTCCGTAACTACTCCTCCGATCTTCCTGAAATTTTCACAGAGTCTTACTGCGGATATGGGAAGTGCTACAGGCTGTAGTATTTTTAATGGATGTGGCACCTCCCATACAAAGTAAATTTTTAATATCATATGTATTAAGTGCTATGATAGAGAAAGCTTTGCAAATTTGTCTCAGGTCATCTATTATTAACGTGAGTAGTCAGACAAAAAAATGGGCTTTGGGACTTTGAGCTTTGGGACTTTGCGTGAGCCCTCTCATAACGATTCGTGGAGGGGGGGGGGGTGTAGCGAAGCACACCGGGTTACATCTAGTATTTTATATAAAGGCAAAATTAAAAAATAAAAATTAATATTTGGATTTTACACAACTTGTTGCTAGAAAATTATTTATATTACGAATGGGCGTGATTTGAATACACAGACGGACAGACGGTCATCGCTATATCAACTCGAGTTGTTATAAGGATCAAGAATATATAAACGGATTGACAAACTGATATATACCCTCTGCACAGTGGTGTGGAGGGTATCAAAAATAGAAAACACTGACCACTGACTACTCATTACGGCGTGCGAAATTCAAATGGAGATTGAGCAAACATTTCTCTAAAAAAGTTGAACTGTTCATGGTTCATTAATAAGATGCATTTGGAATTACCCAGTATTGCTTTAAGAATATATTAGATTTTGTCCCACAATAACAAGAGAAAAGCCGAGTCATATAGAACAATCAGTTTATTTATCGAATATGTCAAAACTTTTCGAAAGTCTGCTAATAAACATCAGTAAATAAGTATGACGTTATAACAAATCATCAGTTTGGCTTTATGAAAAACACAGTGCCATTATGCAAGTCCATAGTCTAGTAGGGTCCATAGGGTCTATCAGGAAAAAACGAATTTCTCTGCTCTTTTTATTGATATTTCAGAAGCTTTCGACAAAGTACGATATTATGGTTTAATCTATTAATTTAATTAAACACTTGCTAACAACCAAACAGTCACAATCTTCTATAAACAGGTCGTAAGTTCCCAGATAAAGAAAATAGCCATCTAAATTCCCCACATGACATGCAGGCAGGAGTAACAAAGGTCATTATTCATATGGCCAAAAAGAAATCGACAATATTCCCATTAGAAACGGGCGTAATTCAAACTACCGAGCACCCATTGTTGTCATAAGCCCCATTTATGAAATTTGTTTATGTGTTTCAAAAAATAATGTCATCTACTTGAGTACAATTTTTAAAAAGTTCCGAAATTTAACTTACAAAAGCTCAGCTTGTTCATACAAACTCTCGTATAACTTTCAAATGTTGAGTTAAATAGTTGATTAAGCATGAGTTGAAGTAATAGGCAGAAGGATGCTGACGATGAACAAGTCGCTTTGTTCGAAAGTAGCTACTCCATCTAGCGCTGTCTTCAATTTTTTTCTAATATTTCTCTTACATTACAAAAATTATTATCCTTCTTTCATTAGAAAAATATATACATGATCTTAAACCGAACAATAAATGACTAATTAAACAAAATAATATTCATAAAAAAACTACATAAAAAAAATTGGTAAAAATTTTCTTTTTGCCTTCAATAAGTTTTTGCGCTCATTAATAAGGTTTATCAAATTGATTACCCCTATCCGCAGTGTGGTAAAGATTAGAAATGGAAATCTATTGTTGACATAATAATCGAAATTGTTGATAACAAATTAAGGCCTATTTACACGATACCATTCAGTCGTATGATTTTTCGAAATAAACATCCGATGAAATTAATCGGACTGTCATAAAGTCATACCGAATTTATTTATGCATACTTAGGCCATTTACAGCATCACACTCAAGTCTTATGAAAACAGCTGTTTAGAATAACAAGCAAATTTATTTTGAAATTTATATTTTATTTCCACTTTCTTTGTTATACCACTATGTGGTTTGGGTATAATGACTTTGTGTTGCTGTTTGTAACTACCAAAAATATTTGACCTAGACCCATCTTTTATTACACCGATCGAATTAGAATCACTTTTTGAGTCGATTTAAAAATGTCCGTCCGTCCGTCTGTGTGTCCATGTAAACCTCGTAATCAAACTGCAGGTCGCAAGTATGAATATATTTTGATGGAATTTGGTATGTAATCTTTCATCGGCCATGGGATGAACGCTATTGAAATTCGTGAGAATCGGTCCATGTTCAGACCTAGCCCCCATACAAATGACCCCTCTGAAATTGACATAAATTGCCATAATGAGTAGTCCAAAAACGATACCTATGTGACAACTCTTAGTCATAGGCCCCATATAGAGCTGCTTCCCTATATTCGCTTAAATTTATCGGTCTAGACCGACTATAATTTTCTTACTTGTTTTTGTTTACCTTTTTTTAATATAACCAAAAAAACAACTCTGGTCCGATAAAATGGCAAGTTTTTAGAAATGTTTCTAAAACCATCGGACTTCGAAAACTAAATCCTTTCAAACATAAGTTTTTTACATGATACGACTTTTTCATAATACTTGACTTTTTGACAGGTCGAATCACAAATTGTGATAGTGTAAACTGGCCCTTATATTGTACAATAGAGTGGCTCGATTTATATGGATAACCGCCAGTGAGCTAAACCATTTTGAAAAAGGCTCCAAAAATTCCATTTTTATGAGTAGAAAAATAGGTAATTTACCGTCTATCGAATATGTATCCGTCAAAATATTATAAGCTGGCTACATATTTGAGATGGCGCTGTTTCTGAATACGATTATCATGAAAATTTAAATAAATTTGTAATTTTTAATTTTCAAAACATCTTTGTAGAGATGTTGACAACTGCAAGTATTTTAGTTATTAATCAATCCTTAAAAATATGTATTGTACATGTATTTGTCATATCAAGAAACCACTATAATATTCCGAATAAATATAATTTTTAATAATTTTAATTGTCATTAAAATAAGGAGAGAAAAAATTACAGGACTTACATCAAAATTTAAAAAAAAAAAAAAATACCATCTGTGGATGCGTTTTCAAAACGCTTCAGCTCACGGGAGGTTATTGCTGTAACAGAATCATAATTTTTTGGTGCACTCTATTGTATAATCAACAATGTAGTCATAAAAACTCAATATAATTATATGTTTACTTTAGCTATCTGGGTGTGTCATTTAATTTCGTTCTATACCATATCCAACTAAATTTTGGAAAATATACTTCCACACCACTGTGCTGCAGAATAAAGCTAAGTTTTCGTTTACATACTTTGTTGTCTCAGCTGTGGCCGTAGAAAAATGTATATTTAATACTATTATATTAATGGTTTATTTATTCTTAAGATAAGTTACAACATTAAATGATTTAAATGATTATCAATAAAAAACCATAGTTTTGAAGATTGAAAACGTTAATGATGTAATTCAATTCTTAATTAATCTTTCTCACATTAATTGCTAGATAAAGTGCACAAAGAAGAAATAAAAACAAAACAAATTATTAATATTTTTATCAAACATTCATTTATATTGTAAATAATATTATGACCTGAATTTGTTTTGATTGTAAATTTAAGATGCTTTAATACTCAATCTTAAGATTAGATTAAAATTATTTATTTCCTTATTAAATTCAAAAAGAAAAAAGAATAAAAACTTAACTGCTCTTGAGTAAAATAAAATTTGTGTATGCTTCCATGAAATTGTTTATTATTTAATTTAATACACCAAACACTTAACTTCTTACACGCTACTCTTAATAAACACTTAAGCTATTAAATAATAAATAGTTCATTCACTCAATTTTCATTTTACTATTATTAAAACCTAAGCATTGTCTACATTCTGTGTTATTATTAAAATAAACACAACTGGTACTTAGTCACTTAACACCTAATTACGTTAGTGGCCCCTCCCATCATAGATTAAATCAGTGCTGTTATATTTTTTAATTAACTGCCTTTTAATTTATTTTAAACTATAAACAACGCAGTAAGTCTGCAACTGTTAAATTAATATAAAACTCGCATTTATGAGTTATTAAAGTTTGGAAGGCACTGCATTTGTGTAAAAAGCTTTTTTATGCAGAAAAGCTTTTATGAGAGATTAAATATAGAATGTTCCAAAATTTCAATACTAAAAAGCTTGGCAATATAGCACTGTGGTTATGGGGACAATAAAAAAATATTTTTAAATTTCACATTTATTTAATCAAAAGTTCCACTGGACGCTTTTAAAAATTCGACGCTATTAGAAATTCAACAGTATTTGCAAAATATTTGAATTTATAATTATGTGAACCCAATTGCAAAAGGGTTAATGGGGTCATATTATTTTTTTCCGATAAAATATACCATTAAAAAGAAGGGAACTGATCAATTTTTGAAATAAATAATTTAGAGGGATTACATATACAGAATATTTCACAAAAATCCCATTTTTCTCGAAATCCGCAAAAATAAAATCCTTGTCAAAAAAATTATGGCATAGGGATTTACCTAAAAATTCACACAGTTAATTTAACAATACCTTAAATTGCCAGATCCATTTTTTTTAAATTTTGTTCATATCTGAGTACTTATAAGTATAGAGACAAAACAAAAAAATATGGCTTTAATCAATTTCTCAAAGTTGAAAAAAATGGCATCAAATTTCATAATCTAGTTTTTTTGGCCCAAAAGTGGTCTGGGGCATTTCCTATTTCTTGGCGGGTTTTTATTCGATTTTGAAGTTTTATAGCTTTTTAATACTGATCCCGAATTAAACTATAGAATGAAATTTTAATAAAATCTGAAAAAAGGTTATATTTTCCCCATATAAGCTTGAAATTTTCAATCGATTTCCGGCGCGACATTTCTTTATACGATTATCCCCAAACTTCACATTTATTAGTCTTATATACAAAGGAAACAAACTGGACCCCGCCTCTTCCCAAAATCTCAATTTGAAAAATGTCCATATAACGTAGGACCACTCTAATGTACATATTAAACTAATTTTAAGAGTTGCGGAAAAATATGTGGGATCGGAGCAATTGGCGTGGCACCCACCATACAAAGTAAATATTTAATGTCATATATGTAGAGTACTGTAATAGATAAAGTCTTGGGACTTAGTGCGAGTTCATAAGTTATTAATGTAAGTAGTATGATAAAAAATGGGCGGGATCGGACCAGTGGCCATGACACGCCCCATACAAAGAAAATATGTAATGTCATATATCTGGAGTACTGTATAAAAAAGTCTTGGAACTTTGTCTGAGTTCATGAGTTATCAATGTGATTAGTCTGATAAAAAATGGGCGGGATCGTCCCAGTGGGCATGACACCCCATACAAAGTAAATATTGAATATCATATAACTGGAGTACTGTTATAGAAAAATCCTTGGACTTTGAGTTCATAAGTTAGTAATGTGAGTAGTTGCTCAAAAATGCAATGGTCGTGGCAATCAAAAATCGACAAAACAGGAAATCGCGACAACAAAAATCGCCAAAATCAGTAATCGCGAATTCAAAAATCGTAAAAAACAAAATCGACAAAATCAAAAATCGCAAAATCGCAAAATAATCAAAAATCGCCAACAACAAAAATTGCCAGAACGAAAATCGCAAAAAAAAAACAAAAATCGCGAATAACAAAAAATCGTCAAAATCAAAAATCTCAAAAAATAAAAATCGCTAAAGCAAAAGTCGCAAATATCAAAAATTTTTAAAATCAAAAATCGTAAAATCAAAAATCACGAAAAACAAACATCGCCAAAACCAAAAATAGCAACAAACAAAAAGCAAAAATCGCCAAGTCAAAAATCACCAAAACTGAAAACCGCGAATAACAAAAATCGCCAAAAATCAAAAATTGCCAAAACGGAAAATCGCGATTAACAAAAATTACAAAAAAAGCCAAAATCAAAATCAAGCCAAAATCAAAAATCGAAAAACAAATCGCCAAAATCAAAAATCGTAAAAAAAAAACAATAATCGCCGAAGTCAAAAGTTGCCAAAAATCTAAAATCGCAAAAACAAAAATCGCCAAATATGAATAAAACAGTTTTGTACTATTCCCATTCTTTTATTTCGTTACGATAGGTGTACCGAGGCGCATCGAGTAGCAGCTAGTATTTTATAAAATTGATTATTAAAAGTCGTTTAGTATGCCTTTGAATAAATCACATATGTATTAAACCAATATCATCACAATTCCGGTATATTTGTTATTATTATTATTTTAATTTTCAATATGAATATTAAGTGCTACTGATAACCTGTTTAATGTGCAGTAAATATTTTGATATTCTTTAATTTAAAGACATTTCTTGATTTTTAAACTGTTCTTTTTTTTCTAGACAAAGAATATAAAAATATTTTATATAAGAACTTGTATAAAATAGAGCGACAAAAGTATTTTTATTTATTTGAATGAAATATAACTATTTAAATTAACTTTTAAATAGTTTAAATTTGGGCAAACATTTTTCGTATTTCACATATCTTTGTAATCATATCTAATCAAAGATACTATTGAATGACTGTGCTAACATTTCCAGAAAGCATTTATAACCAAAATTCAATAAAGACGAGCCCCCTCGATTAAAATTTGTTTAATGTTGTTCAAAGTCTGAAAAAGAAAGCAATTACTTTTCTATTTCCGTTGTTGGTTATGAAATACTCATGTTTGCTGATAATTTCTAATCAAAATTTTGATTTAATGACTTGATAAAAATTCCTTAAATTTCACAGAACACTATGAGAATTGCTTATACAACAGGGATGGAGAGCATAATTTTTGAAGTGGTATTGAAACTTAATCAAATAAATAATTTTTTGAATAAATGATTGCATTAAAAAAAATAAGTGGAAGCAGCTTTATAGTGGCACTACGAATAATTGTTTTCCGCAGTTTATTTTTGGATTTATAGATAAAATAAACACTCATTTAGATGTTGGAACAATTTAAGTTAATTTCATTCCTATGGAGACTAGATGTTTAAACATTTCGAAGGGTCCCATTTAGTAATTGTTTGAATGTTCTCATATACATTTCAAACGTTCCGTTTAATGAAGTATTTACTCGTATGTTATTAACAAAACATTATGTTTTCTAAATTTTAAAGAACTTTGTTAAAAATTTAAAAGTTTATTTAAAATTGTTTTAACGTTTTGGAGTCGATTAGTTTCTTGATGTTTTGTATTGGAAGTGTTTGTGCTTAATTTTTAAACATTGGCAATAACAAAACGTCAATGTATCAAAATCGTTTTATGTATCAAAATCGTTTTATGAAGTTGAAATAACCATATACAAACCTCAAGTTAGAATTAATACTGAATCGGTGTGGGGGTACTGATGTGCTTTTGCTAGTGAAAAATTACTACAGTACTATGTTTTTCAACCCTGATATAAAACATATAAAGAGAAAGATATTGAGAGCATAGAAAGAGTGAGAGAGCGTGGTAAACAAATAATTTTTGTCGAGCCCCCATAAACCTTCAATGTCATTATAAATTGTAACAATAAAAAAAAGAAATATGGAAGAACGCAAACCAAATATTAATAACAATGACTTCTACATGACATTGCAATAAAACACACAAAATATTATAAAAGTTTTCATTATGAACTTATAACTTTTTTTTTATAACTTGGGCAGTTAATATAAGTTGCGTTATCGTAAGCTATACTAATATTATATTAAGTCAGTAAATTAGTTACATACATATATGTACATATATGTATATTTTATAAATTAAACAATATAGAAAAATTTAAGAAACTATTAACTATTAAATACACACATACATACATATGCACAAGAATACCAGTCAGTTTTGACCAACCTTCGTCTAGGTAACTCTCTTAAGTTTATTTTTTATTTATTTTTTATTTCATTATTTATGAAAAGAGTTAAAAAATTGTGTCTATTCGACATTAATATTTCAATGAACAAACATTTTAATTTATTTTTTAAATATCGCGTGATTTTGTTTATATTCAAGTACTTTTTTGTTATACGAAATATGGCTGACCTGACCAACTATCCAGAATTTGGTGGAATCACACCACTTTTTGATAGTTCATACCGCCTAATATTTTTTTACGGCTTTTTAATTAAAAATATAGAACTAACAAGGAAGGTCTCATGGGAAGCAACTGAAAATCGCGATGGAACTTAGATATGTTATAGAACACGACACGTTTTTTTTAGTTGCAAAATCTCATATTTACAGGGTAAAAAAACGGTATAAAAAACCCTCTTTTAGTTTTTTTTTTTTTTTTTGCAGATTTTTACTTTTGACCAAAGAAACATTGTTGAATTTGAACATCATCTGAAAGGCATTTGCAAGTCCTACACAATAGACCTGCTTAAATGCTCCTGTTATTTAATAAAACCTTAAAATGTTAGGAGGGTCATATGAATTTGAAAGCAAAACTCACATATATTACTCCTAGTTCCGTTTAAGTGAGTAAGTATATCACCATTTCAACCGATTTTTCCCGAAGAGACCTATTATATTCGATGGTGGTAACCCTGTGCATAAATTATAGGCAATATACATATCAATAATTTTGGTTTTACCAATATAGCCTATATTTTACATTACCGACATAGAAACTCCCATACTCCCATGCAAAAATGATCGAAATTTGTTTTTAAATACATTTTTGATTTTTAATAGGAACCTATACAGTTTATTGTACCCAAGTAAGGGGCGGCTTTTAAGCCCCGGATTGTTCCAACCAATTTTCATGGTTAGTATCTCATTTCAAAAGACACACAACAGTGGCCAAACCACCGCATTCGTTATCGAAATTTTTCGATCGAAATCATTTTTTTATTTCCCAAAATAAAATGTTAAGAATAATTTTTCTTTCTCACAGTTGAAGAATTATGGCCTCTGGTTATGAAGAAAAGCGAATCGTGGTCGAGCGTTTGTCCGTCTTCTTTAAATAATAAACCAAAATATGGAATTTCGATTGATTTTACTCGATATCGAATGCGGTTATTTGGCCCCAGGCCTCAATATTTACTTTTTTTAATGTTAACTATTTTCATAAAAAATGTCAAATTTTCACAACAATTTTTTTTTTATCAACTAAATACGAACTAATCATTATATCGTAAAAAAGAACTACGTGTAATATACGCGAGTTTTGATTTAAAATTCATATACGCCTCCATATAAAATCTCCCAGAAATTTTAAGGCTTTATTTAGTAACAGCAGCATTTAAGGATTTCTTATACTCTATTGTATAGCCCTTACAAGTACCTTTAATATGGGCTCCATTATGTTTATGGTTTTGGATCCAATATTTATTTTTATGCTTTAGAACAGTACCAAACACGAACTTAATTATGGAGCTTGCTTAAGATTTGAAAGTTGTCTGCTAACAGATGGCAGTTGATGGACGTTGATTTTTTAAATTTTCGTTCCAGGTTAAACGTCATTCAGAAGAAATATTTCTACCAGATTCAAATACCTTGCAAGGAATCAAAAGAATGTCCTAATACATGTTATGTAGCAAAAACGTTCTGAACCGTTTGGGAGAAAATTGAATTTATCGCTTGAGACCGAACTGTAGTCATATACTTCTTATTTATTTATTCTTATAATATACTTATATAAATTTTATAAAGAAAAATAAAACGTTAAAATATTTTCATATTCTTGAATATTATATAAAATATATATATAAATATAAATAAAGTTAATACATCAAAAAGTAAGTGCTCACTTAAAAGAAATCACTTAGTACACTAGCCTTAAGTTTACTTAGTTGTAAGTTTGATATGCTTTATTCTTAATTACAGCTTCTAATCTCCCGGGAAGAAATTTAACCAAATTTAGGGTCACTTCTGCTGGAAATTTGACCCATTCATCCTGCCGAGCATTTATTTCATCCATTTTGTTTCATAATTCCCTTTAACTTTTCCGTCCAAAAGATCCCAGAGATTTTTCTATAGGGTTTATTTCCGGAGATTGGGGAAGTGTTTTCATCCATTCGGGCGCTAGACAGGGGATTGCTCTTTAAAATATTAATATACATTTTATGGTGTAATATTCTATCAATAATATGTAAGTATCCGACACTATATGCACTCATACATTCTACGAGCACTCACCCACCGTGTTTAAAAGAGGACATCGATTTTTTTCCTAAAAATGCTTCATTGCTCTTTCTCCATACTTTACATATCCCATCATTAGCTTATAAATTTTATTTGTTTTCGCCGATTCCAGAACTCCATTGACTCATTTCGTATATTTGTAACCAAAATCCTGCTTATTGCATCAAAATCCCGCTTTTTACCTTTCAGATTCAGTTGGTCACGTTAGATATACTAAATACTAAAAGCTATGCCTTGTTGTTGTATTCATAGTTAGTCACACGATATATACGTAAAATATATTATTAAATTTTGTATACATTACATTTGTCGAATAAGTTTGTTTGTCAAAATTTTATAGACGCTTGTGACAGCTTGTTACTCCCCAAAATAATGAAAAAAACGTTTAGGCACCAGTTTTTAGAAACTTAACTTTATGTATTTAGTTACTTTCTCTCATAATCATGCCCATCCATGAGGTGCTGTAGTAGATGGTACTACTTAAATGCAGCGTTGTTTACTTAAGAAAATGTGTTTTTTTTTTTATTACTCTTCAATTTTCAGAAACCGGATGTTCAATAAGACAATAAGACCTTGCACTTATTTAGTTACCACCAATAAACTCGTATATTTGTTAATGAATCAGAGAATATCGTTGAATGAATTGGTTTCGATTAATCTATAAAATTATCAAATAATCATAAACCAACATTATGTTTTATCGACTTAAGTAAAAAGTTAAATATTTCAGGGATTTTAGAGAAATGTCAAAATTAATTAATTAAAGTCAAAATTTAATAAATTTGCATTCTTCTGGCAATAAGAAAAAATAATAAGTAAATAATAAGTAGATGAAGTAGTGTACCATCAAGAGGAATTTTTTTAATTAACTATCCCTTTAGGTAATCTGAAAAAGAAATTCATTTACCCTCCACACCACTGTGCAGAGGGTATATGTAAAGGGTCCGCCAAATAACTTTTTTTTTTTTGAAAATGCTATAAAAAAAAACTACTGAATATTATCTCAAATTTCTTTTTTTATTTGAAAGTACAATCCTTCCGGTTAATAATGGAAAATAATTTCATTCAAATGGGCTGCCTCGGCTGGCTATGCAGTAGCCTACATGATCGGTCCAATTTTTAAGCACATTATCGATTGTGTGCAGCTGTATTTCACCAATGGCTTCACGAATATTTTCCTTTAAATCGTCAGTTGTCTCTGGCTTGTTGGCGTAACACTTATCTTTGAGGGCACCCCACAAATAATAGTCCAACGGTGTCAAATCGCAGCTCCGAGGTGGCCAAACGACATCAGCTCTTCGGCTGATAATGCGATCTTCAAAAACAGGGCGCAAAACATCGAGTGTAGCTTCGGCTGTGTGGCACGTAGCGCCGTCCTGTAGAAACCAAATGTTGCCAATATCCTCCTCTTCAATTTTTGTGAACAAAAATTCTTTCAACATGGCCCGATAACGATCGCCATTGACTGTAACGGCCACTCCTTGCTCATTTTCGAAGAAAAATGGCCCAATTATGCCTCTGGACCAAAATCCGCACCAAACAGTGACTCGTTTTGGGTGTATCGGCTTTTCAATGTATGCGTGCGGGTTTTCTGTGCCCCAAATGCGACAATTTTGCTTGTTTACATACCCGCCAAGATCAAAATGAGCTTCATCTGAAAAGATGATTTTTTAGGCAAAATCGGCATCTTCTGTAAGTCGATCGCAGGCCCACTTAGCGAAGCGAAAACGCATTGGATGGTCAGTTGGCTCCAACTCTTGAACCAATTGGACTTTGTATGTCGTCATTCCAAGGTCTTTATGCAAAATTCGTCTCAATGATGCCTCCGAAATGTTCAATTCTTGAGAACGACGGTGAATTGATGTTGATGGCGCTTCACGCACACTTTCTGCCACAGCAGCAATATTCTCGGGTGTACGCACTATTTTTGGCTTTTCACGCTTTGGTTTATCGATGGGGATGCCAGTTTCTTTCACTTTTTTCACAAGATAACGAACATACGGAGCTGACGGTGCTTCTCTTCTTCCAAAATCCGTACGCAATTTTCGCACACATTCTGCAACATTACCATGATTTTCAAAGTAATGTCGCAATACTTCCCAGCGTTGTTCAAGCGTATACACAACCATATTCGTTCAACGGATGATGTACAGCTGCAATATAAACTATTTACAAATTTTGTTAATGCTGGTTAAACCCTGGATGCTTACTACCAACTTACCAAAACCAGTTTGGAACGATTGGATGGTATTCATAAATTAAATCATGCAAAGTCTTTGGACAAATTGGCGCAGTTGCCTACATATTTTAATAATGTGATTTTCTCGTTTTATAGCGTTTCATTTAGAGTCTTTTTTAATTTACATCAAAGTACAAGTGGCGGAGCACAAGATAATGAAGATTTAGATGAGAGTGGCATGCCCTGTAAAGGTTGCAATCAAGAATTGGAAAAGTGCCAATGCCTAACTCTATTGCAAACCATTAATGAAGTTAATCAGAAATTGTTGGATTTGGAATTATTAGATCGTCTGGCTGGACAATCTATGACGTTTTTGGTGCAAATAAGAATTAAAGAACATATCAAGAATACTTGTCTTGGCATTTTCGATAGATCTCATTTGAAAGCCTTATTAATGTGGTTGGACGCAGTGGTTATTAAATGGTTAATGCAAATATTTCATGCTAAAGAAGATGAAATGCATATGGAAGATGAATCAAATTCGAAGAATTCCGATGTTATACAAAGTTTGAAAGTGAAATTAACATTTTATGTGTATGAAAATTTTGGTCTAAGCGTAATTGATCAATTTTTTAGTATTATTATAGACTTTCCAGATTCTATACCGGCTATAGAAGATCTTAAAATATGCATGGACAAAATAAATTTAAGACGTCAAATCATTAATACATTAAAGACTTCGTTAGAGGCGCTTATATTACATCCAGGTGTCAATACTATGGATATTTTAATAGGCTATGTGGCTGCCATTAAAGCCATACGCTATTTGGACAATAGTGGTGTAATATTGGAAACTGTTACGGCTCCAATTAAAGAGTATTTAAGAAAACGTAGCGATACGGTAAGATGTGTGGTAAGCAGTCTAACCGAAGAAGGTCAAACTGACTTATCGGAAGAATTAGCCAAAGGTGATGCTATCAAAGAAGTCGCGGGCAGTAACGTTAATGATGAATTAAGTAACTGGGAAAATTGGTAGCCTGATCCTTTTGGTTTGGATTTATCGTCTTTACATATGCGTGCGGTTAAGACGACAAGATGTGCCGATATTAAATCAATGGTGGTGGATATATATGGTAGCAAAGAATTGTTTATGAGCGAATATCGCAATCTCTTGGCCGATCGTTTATTGACTCAATTAGAGTTCAATCCAGAGAAGGAAATTCGAAATTTAGAGTTATTGAAACTAAGATTTGGTGAATCTCTATTACATAACTGTGAAGTTATGCTTAAAGATATAGCCGATTCACAGTGATCCTAAATATGTAGACAATAAACAATTTGACATTTCTTATTTAATAATATCAGCCCAATTTTGGCCTTCATTTAACAAAGAAAGTGTGGAATTGCCCGAAGAAATTGCTAACGAATTCCAAAAATATACTAAATCCTATGAGGATTATAAAGGCAATCGTACTTTGAACTGGCGCACAGTAACTGGAAAGGTTAACATTTCAATTGAGTTGGGAGACAGGGTTATAGACATGACCGTGGCTCCTACTCAAGCCGTGATTATATATCATTTTCAAAACAAAAGTGAATGGTCGCTTGATGATTTAAGTTCTTTGGTTAAAATTCCTCCATCTGTTTTAAGACGTCGCATGGCTTTTTGGCAATCTCATGGCATTTTAGTTGAGTCTCAATCGGGTGTATTTAAATTGATTGAAGAAGATTTACCTAAATCACAGTTGGAAAAATTACCCATAAATGAAATTATAGCCGAGGATGAAGATAATGAATCAGCCATGGCCAGTGCCAGCGATCAAAGAGAAGAAGAGTTACAGGTCTTCTGGTCATATATTGTTGGTATGCTTACCAACTTGGACTCTCGACCGATTGAACGTATTCATCAAATGCTGAAACTATTTGCCTCCAATGGTTTAGGTATAGAATTTACACAAGACGATCTTAAAGATTTCTTGCAACGTAAAGTACGTGATCATAAGTTGATATATTCTGGCGGTGTATATCAATTAGCTAAATGATAAGTGGAAGTAATTTCTTGGCTATTAAAATTAATTCTTTTAAATCAACAAATATAACAAATGAGTTGGAAAAATTTTTTAGAATGAAATAAAAAGATATTCGCTACTAAAACTAATTATCTGTCAAATCAGACATGAGCTAAGTGTTACCATTCACGAAATATGCACTAGTTGAAAAAAAAAACGTTAGATGGCGGACCCTTTATATCAGTTTGTCATTATTTGTGATCCCAGCAAGTACATATTCTTGATCTTTATAGCAACTCTAGTCAATATATCGATATCCGTCTGTCCGTCTATCTGTTGGAATCACTCTCACATACAAAATAAACCATTTACCTGGTTAAAATTAAGATGCTATTGTTTGTCATTATTTCAAGCAGGTTGCCATTTCATTTGAAGCCTCGAGACGAAATAGATTAGGAATCGCATACGAAAATGTAAAGATACTCCGATAAAATTTCATATTTCGTATTAGCGATGCATACATATTTTTGTTTGCTTGTGTTTTTATTTTTTTGTTTTTGTACGTGTTTACAATCAAACAAACAAAAATGTAAATTTATGTATTTACATTTATGCTCAACACATTGTATTTAATAATTGTTTTCAATTAATAAGGGCACGAAAATACCTAAAATTTATGTTAATTATCTTAATCATTTCAAATATCATTTTAAGAAAACTTGCCATTATAATTTGAAATCTAGCCTTTTTTCTCTTTGTGTTGACAACCTTGGTTATAATATTGTGGTTAAATCACGGGTGGAATGTATCAAAGATTCGAAACAACCGAATTTAACACTCTTATTTGTTAATACTGATCTTGAATGCTAGTTTAAGAATACAGAAAAATTGAGGGCAGCATTAAAGTTTATGTAATTAAAAAAAATATACCTATAATAAAAACAACAAACGTGTTTGTTCTAATAAATAAAACAGTTGTTTGTTGAAATGCGGGGCTGGGTTTAGTGTTTTTATTTGTAATTATAACTCGAGCTTAATTCTTTAATCTTGATCAAGGTAAGCGCCACATCCGAAAAACGTAATTATACATAATTTAACAGACTTAACTAATATCCTAAAAAAAGAGTTTTTGAGATGTTAGCTATGCTCCAATTAATAATCAAATTAGTTAATCCGCAAATAATTGTAATCTCGCTATAAGCGGTTTTGTGTGTGGTTTAAAGATCTTTCAATTAGGTGGAATTGTGATACACGAAATAAGCACTATGTATAATTCAATGGAGTAAAAAAATTGTTTTGAAATTTTACTAAATTAATTTGTTGTTTACATATTCTGTTTACATATTATAATGACAGTTCTAATCAGAGTTTAAGCGGCAAACATTTATAGGTTAAACTAGCAAACATATTACCATAAACCATTGTTAAGTTATAATTAAAGTTAATCCAAATTGTCAAAAAAATATATATATGTATGTATGTATGTATGTATGTATATATAATTTGAACCTAAATAAAATACATTTATTTAATATATCTACATTTTACTCTTAAATATTTCGCAAAAAAATTTAAGTAAATTTACCGATTATTCAAATAAAGGTTAATCGTGTAAAACCCTAATAATAAGCGTACATAAAATAAAAACAACTGCAAATATTCTCGTACAACTTAAATAATTTATACTCTAAGCAGCTTATAAAAATGTATCTGCTGATGACTACAGTGGACGAGTATGACTTGTATTACTGTTTTATTTATATACATACATACGTATTTGAGTATCGCCCTCTCAAACACATACATACATACATATAAAATAAGAATAAAAATGGAAAAAATTAGCAAAAACACTTTGGAGGCCAATTCAGCAAAAAAAATCTCATTGGCTAAGGTTTTTGGGGCCTGTCGTTGTCATCGTGACGTCACATCGAAATATTTTAACAGAGAACAAAAAAGAGAGCTATTTAATGCTTACTATTGCACAAATGCCAGATTATGTATATGTACGTTTTAGCTGTAAAGGGTAAATAATGTTCTGCAACATATGACATGTCATTCAAACGAAATGTAAACAATTCACGTGTCAGTTTAAGTTGCGTTCTCTCTTCGTCTTGCTTAAATAAAACCAGCGTTACAAAGAGATTTAATTGTTTTGTTAATATGTCTCTCTCTTAAATATCAATATGCACTAATTCTAATTTTGGAAATTTCATCACAAAACCAATAATTTAAAGCATTGTTATTACGAGTATATCCGAATGTGTATACAAAGTATAATTTTGAAGGTGACTCTTATTGTAAAGAATCACCAACCATAAAACAAAAATAATATCGATATACGTATGTATGTACATACATATGTATCTATTTACATACACACATACATACTTATGTAGTATTTTGAGTCAAGCGTATTTTTTTTACGTTGTCTGCGATACACCAGTCACGTTTTTATAAATTTACTTCAATTATTATTTATGTAGTGCTAGGTTATATTTGTTTTTTTTTTTTAAACATATTTATTTCTTGTTTCCTAAATGAAAATTTTTAGTATTGGTTGAAATTATTATATAAAAAAAAAACAAATTTATATGAATACGTTTTCTTATTTTTATTTATTTTTTTTTTTTGGTTGCTCATGATGGTTAAACTGTTGCTATGCGTATTGACGCAAATACAGTGGGAAGCAATGGTATAAGTGCTACCCTTCATCTTAGAATGAAGTGGGATAGAGAGCCCTTTCAATTCGATACTGCTGGTCCAAACCAGTACATTTCATCTTCCACTCTCTAGGTCAGTGTAATCAGAAACTGTATTATGTTTGGATCGGCGACCAAAAGCATTTTAAATGAATAAAGTGTTCAGTCGATTTAGGAAGGGCAATATTTTAGGGCATTTTTTTGGGGCAACGAACGGGAAAAATAGTGTAATATAAACATCATCCCGAGTATGAGACACAGATCCTTAACTCACAGCATGTAAAATCACAATCTGGCGTATTTTTTGCAAAGAAAAAAAAAATTTCTTTTATTGAAACATGGCTGCATAATAACTCGTGATATAATTGTTATCAATAATAATTGTAAACCACTTTTGTAAACCACTTTTATATTAATTGCTCCACTGTTCGTTTATGTACACAAAAAGTATTCAAAGTAAACTTAGGGTGTGACGTCAAATGCGTTCATACACATACCACCACTAAAAAAAATATTTATTTATTGTTTGTCTGGTAAGGTACAAAATACGAGTACACAAAACAAGTTGAACCCAAAAAGTAAGAGGGGCAAAGCAAAAGTAAATAATTTTTGAGAGCAATTTTTTTAATAAACGGAAATTGGAGAGTAAAAATATTAAACAAGCGCCTGAATTTCCAGTTGTATACGTAGTTGTTGTAATGGTGCACTTTACTATTTTTTTGAAACAAAAAAAACACGCTAGGAAGTTTATCGGTATCAGTAATGCCAACTTTGTAAATAAAAAAACATAACCGAAAATTTTTGTTTAACAGATATTGGACTCATTTTAGAAAACGAAGCGTTAACAAATTTATACCTATGTATGGAAAAATTAAAAATTTTAAAAATCGCCACAAAATATTTCAAATACCTTTCAAATGTTTCCTTTTATAAAACGTACCCATTAAGAACTTTAATAAAAAACAAGAAAATTATAGTCGGTCTAGACCTATACCATGCGTTTAGAGACCCTATCTCTCAGGCCCAACTAACTGGATATAGAAAATAAGCATAAACCAAATTTGAGTGGGATTTTTATTAATTTTTTCGGCTGCAGATATGAAAAAGTTCATATCGGATGCTATATCTATACGGGGACTAGGCCCAAAAATGGACCGATCCTGACCATGTTTGGTAAAGTCTCTTGTATTTTGCAAAAATATATACAAACAAAATTTGAGAAGAATCAGTACAATATTTTTGTTTTTTTGATAGATTTAAGTGAAGATCGGGAAGCAGATCTATATGGGGCCTATGACTAAGAGTTGTCCAATAGGGATCATTTTTGGACTACTGATTAATGGATGTAATATATACATATAAACCTAATTTGACTAAAAGTTGTATGATAATTTGGATCTTATGGCAATATCTGTTGATTTCATAGGGGTCATTTGTATGGGGGCTAGGTCTGAACATGGACCGATTCTCACCAATTTCAATAGCGTTCATCCCATGGCCGATAAAAGATTAAATACCAAATTTCATCAAAATATATTCATATTTGCGACCTGCAGTTTGATTACAAGCTTTACATGGACACACAGACGGACGGACGGACATCGTTAAATCGAATCAGATAGTGATTCTGATTCGATCGGTATAATTAAAGATGGGTGTAGGTCAAATATTTTTGGTTGTTACAAACAGCAGTACAAAGTCATTATACCCAAACCACATAGTGGTATAGGGTATATGCAATAACTTTCTGGTTCGTTCTATCGGAGGAAGTCTTGTGTTATTAAAATTTAGCATAATTCAATACTTATACTTATTTCTAATGGTAGGTACGATACAATAGAACTCATTTCCAATTTTATCAAAACCATAGGCAACACTAAAATTTAGAAAGAACTATTTAACCATTCAAACCCTACACCATGAAATAATAATCTTCAGATCGATTTAAGTGATAATGGAAAGAGTCATTAAGTGGACGAGTAGGTAAATAAATAGAAAGGTCCAATAATAAAACTTTTGAACAGTAACTTACTGACTAAATTGAATTTAAATTCAATAAATTTGTATTGCTTTGATTCAATAAATTCTTATACATCATTCGACTCAGATAGTAAAGATGGGTCTTTGTACAGAGTATTTGGAAGCCACTAACAAAAACATATACATACTCATAATACCTGGACACTGGAGTGGTATACCTACCATATACTAAAATATGAATTTTTGTTTTCGAACAACCATATCAATTGCTAACAACACCATTGACATCATTGGCCACCTTACTGAAACCAAGAAAACAATGGGAGGCAAAAACAAAATGTAAATAATGGAACCAAATTTATAAGCAAAACAATTTTCTTATGGGGGCTTGATACAGTTCATGATGATGAAACTTTGAATAAAAATGCATAAATATAAGAGAGAGCATATTTAACACACACTCTGGGGGATTGTTTCTTTTTACGAATTTAGAGGAGAGAAGATTTTTTTGTACAGGAAAATAACTGAGTAAAGTATGTTTTTATTTGGCGCGTAAGGCATGAAACGACACATTAACAATCAAGTCGTGGCGCTGTTAAGAAAACACAAAAAACAACAAATTTTTTTTTTATAAAAAAAAACAACGAAAAACCAAACTGAAAAATACTGCTATTTTAAATATCCATAAGATATGTTAATTAATATTTTCGTTATTAAAAAAACCGGCTTATTTTAAATATCAATACTCACTTTTTAAAATATTTAATTTTAAATGATGCTCGAATAGTGTTCAATTTAATAAATAAATTAATACTCCACATAAAAACTCAGTTGAAATTTTTTAATAATTAAATGCAATAAAAAATTTTTATAAAAAAAAACAACAAAATTCTCTTTTTGCTATTGAATATCCAACAAAATTCTCTATTTGCTATTCAATATCTACCTATCAACATCATAAGAGCAGAGTTGTTTTCTTACTTTAACCTTTAAAAGAGTCTTCAATAACAAACAAGTAAACGCAGGCGCATCAATGCCCCATAGTTACGAAGTGTGGGCGTTAATTTATAATGAACAATTGTGCTTTGTAACCTTACTAAAAAGGACATATTCAAAAGGACATCATCATCTTAAAACGTAACCATTTTTTTTATTTTCCTCAAATACAAAGGAAAAATTAAGTGAAAATCAAAAATGATATGCATTTTTTTTTAAACTAAAATAAAAGACAACAAAATTATACTCCAAACATATCCCAAGTAGTATTTACATAGATATTCTATTAAGTGATAATTTTAAATCAAAAAATCTCATATTTACATAATTTATTTATTTGAAAAAAAAAAGAAAAAAAAACTTAAATAAAAACTCGCATTTCTACTCAAATATATAAAAAAAAATTGTTCAAAATGTCATCAACCTCATCGGAAACGAATCTGAAACATAATAGCGCCGCAATGGCCACCGAAGAAAGTTCACATTTATTGGAAAAAGCTGTAAATTCAAGCGAAAAATATGGCTCACAACAAGCGGTAATTTACGGTTTTTCTATATACTTATGCTTCTTTTTCTTTCATGTCTGGCTGTCTGTTATATTTTTCTACCAGAACTTTGAAGAATAATTTGTTGCATTGAATTTTCTTTTGTTCTAGAAGAAATTCCACGAAACTAGTTTATTTCTAAACGATGTTGTTAATATTTTTCATATCAACAAGTAATAAATAAAAAAAAATTGTTTTTAAACTTTATTCCAAATAAAATTAAGTTTAATTTCTTATTCAAGGGCAATTCAAAAATATTTCATACATTCAATACAAACGGATAATTCATAATTTTGTGGATTTCTAAAAATTTATAAATGTTTGAATTAAAGAATTAAAAACTAAAAAATGTTTTTCTTATCAACAACAACGTAAATACTTAATTTCGAGTATAAAAAAACAACATTTATTTTAAATAATTTTCCCTTGAGTAGAAATTCAAAAATATTACGTAGGTTCACTGCATATTAACAAAGTAGGTAGTTGTAGAATCTGTTATTCAGTATTTCAGGTTTAATTTTAATTCTCTACCTATTCCATCAGTATACATATTTCAGTAAACAAATTTCAATTTAATCGTTTTTCTTTCGACTAGAATATAAATACAATTAATTTATCTACATATACGACATAAGAACCAAATTTTTTGTTACTTATTAAAATAATTTGGGCTTTAAATACCATTAAATATTTAATAAATATTTATTGATTGAATTCTTTTCAAAGTCATGTCTATAAACAATAGTTTTGTGTTTATTTATTATTTCGTCTGTAACACTTCAAAGATGTTGTTTATTTTGCAATTCGCTATAATGGACGGTTTACACACACTCTATATACATACATATGTATGTATGTACATATACATACATACATTAAATGTTTATAAGTTTAATCAACAGAAAAGGAAAAATTCATATACATATTTTCTTGTATTTCATATCATATTTTGTACATCGTCTTTTGGTTTTATTAAACAGACAATAAATCTGTAACAATCAATTTTTAATAATGTTAGTGAATGTATACATACCCTATTATAGCATTCATGATATAATACGAAAGTACTGATACTTTTAACCGATCAACTCGGAATCATTTTATCAGTAGATTTAACAATGCCCGTCCGTCCGTTCGCCCGTCCACACAACAGAGATTAGTTAAATAAGCATTCATCGTTGCATGTTCTGGTTTAGCGCCCATACAAATTACCCTAATTGGACTTCAATTACCCTAATATCCAGATTATTATGTATGTATGTATATGTGTATATTTTAGTCAAATTTCAATTATATCATAAATCATCAGTATAAAACTAAACTGTGTAGGACCATTTACAGTCATAATCCTCATATAAAGCTATTTTCCGATATATGTAAGTACATCAGTGTAATACAACTAACACATGCTTATAGACACTACTACTAACTCATTTCTCTCGATGGCCACCACTGATGTACATAAAATCAATTTATGAACATTCACGTTTTATAGATTTTGCTAAAATTTGGTTTGACCGAGCCCCATGTTATAAGTATTCACATCCGATTTGAACTCTTTCATTTCTGCAGGCACTTTATACATGACAATCTGACACATACATACATACATAGATATATGATTTATAATTTTCTATGTCCAGTTTTGGCATGTTTGGACTGACTGGTATCGTATAGTCGTCCTAGCACGACTATAATTTTCTTGTTTGTTTTTTTTTTTAAATTGTTTATTTAACCGTTGATCTCGTTCACATAGTATAAAATATTTAATTTTTTTAATTTAATACGAAAATAAAGATTTTTTATATTTAAAACCGCTTTTATAGTGTTCTATCAAAATATTATTATCAGTTTATTATAACTTGCAACACAAAAGTTTATTCCCCATATATGGCCAAGTCGTTCGGTCTAAACTTAGCCCTAGAATGAGCCAATCATTATCTAATATTGAATTGCCTTTTATGACTTAATATATATTTAATTAGTTAGTTAGAAGGCGATTAAGTACCCCGTTGAAAGATGATGAAAATATTTTTTTAAAGAAAATTTACCTATTTTAAGGAAAGTTATTTTTTAAAAAGGTATTTATTTAATAAAAGGTACTTCTTTACGAAGTAAATTTAATTGTTGAAGGAAATGTTACTTTTGTAAAAATAATCACTTTGTTAAAAAATTTACTTTTATAAAAAATTAACTTTTTAGGATTATGTACTTTTTTAAGCGAAGTTCCTTTTTACGAACTGCTACTTTGAAATAATAGGTACTTTTTTAAGATAGCCTTTTCTTAAAATACTCATAGTACATTTTCTTTGAAACAATTTATCAAATTAAATGTATAATCAAGGTATCGTGTATAAAAGAATTGTTTTAATTTAACAAAAATGTTGTCACCTCAAATTAAATTAACAATCAACAGTGGGGGTATCAACGATTCTACACAACAACCGAATTAAACACTTTTATTTTTTGATATACACATATTCACAGTATAAATAATTTGCATCTAATTAGAATAGGTTTATGTTAAAACTTGTCTTAAAATTTGTTATTCAAATGTCTAAAGAATTTTATTCGTTATGAATTGTTTAATACAAATTAGCAAGAGCATTCAATGAATTTAAATAAATATTTATTAAAATAAATGCATGAATGAAATTCAATTCTAATTACTGTTAATAAATTAAATGTCATTTTCAAGGTTATTCAGTACTAAATAAGTTATTGAAAAACGCTAATTAAACGATCTTTGAAAAATAATATTTTATTTAAACATAAAATTTGACCATAATTGACTGATATGCCTTAACTGCTTATGAAAAATACTAGAAAAATAGTAAAAAGTTAATATTTATATATATTTAAATTATATTACACTTTTTATTGATATTTAAAGGTCTTTATACCCTATACCACTGTGTGGTTTGGGTATAATGACTTTGTGCTGCTATTTGTAACTACCAAAAATATTTGACCTAGACCCATCTTTTATTATACCGATCGAATCAGAATCAATATCTGATTCGATTTAACGATGTCCGTCCGCCCGTTCGTCCGTCTGTGTGTCCATGTAAAGTTTGTAATCAAACTGCACGTCGCAAATATGAATATAAAGGGTCCGCCAAATAACTTTTTTTTTTTTTTGAAAATGCTATAAAAAAAAACTGCTGAATATTATCTCAAATTTCTTTTTTTATTTGAAGGTACAATCCTTCCGGTTAATAGTGGAAAATAATTTCATTCAAATGGCTGCCTCGGCTGGCCATGTAGTAGCCTACACGATCGGTCCAATTTTTAAGCACATTATCGATTGTGTGCAGCTGTATTTCACCAATGGCTTCACGAATATTGTCAATATTTAAAGCGTCAATTGTCTCTGGCTTGTTGGCGTAACACTTATCTTTGAGGGCACCGCACAAATAATAGTCCAACGGTGTCAAATCGCAGCTCCGAGGTGGCCAAACGACATCAGCTCTGCGGCTGATAATGCGATCTTCAAAAACAGGGCGCAAAACATCGAGTGTATCTTTGGCTGTGTGGCACGTAGCGCCGTCCTGTTGAAACCAAATGTTGCCAATATCCTCCTCTTCAATTTTTGTGAACAAAAATTCGTTCAACATGGCCCGATAACGATCGCCATTGACTGTAACGGCCACTCCTTGCTCATTTTCGTAGAAAAATTGCCCAATTTTGCCTCTGGACCAAAATCCGCACCAAACAGTGACTCGTTTTGGGTGTTTCGGCTTTTCAATGTATGCGTGCGGGTTTTCTGTGCCCCAAATGCGACAATTTTGCTTGTTTACATACCCGCCAAGATCAAAATGGGCTTCATCTGAAAAGATGATTTTTTTTGGCAAAATCGGCATCTTCTGTAAGTCGATCGCAGGCCCACTTAGCGAAGCGAAAACGCATTGGATGGTCAGTTGGCTTCAATCCTGAACCAATTGGACTTTGTATGGCGTCATACCAAGGTCTTTATGCAAAATTCGTCTCAATGATGCCTCCGAAATGTTCAATTCTTGAGAACGACGGTTAATTGATGTTGATGGCGCTTCACGCACATTTCTGCCACAGCAGCAATATTCTCGGGTGTACGCACTGGTTTATCACGCTTTGGTTTATCGATGAGGATGCCAGTTTCTTTCACTTTTTTCACAAGATAACGAACATACGGAGCTGACGGTGCTTCTCTTCTTCCAAAATCCGTACGCAATTTTTGCACACATTCTGCAACATTACCATGATTTTCAAAGTAATGTCGCAATATTTTCCAGCGTTGTTCAAGCGTATACAC
The DNA here is from genome assembly GCA_963682025.1 of Cordilura impudica. Classification (NCBI taxonomy): domain Eukaryota; kingdom Metazoa; phylum Arthropoda; class Insecta; order Diptera; family Scathophagidae; genus Cordilura; species Cordilura impudica. Next base: position 186,555,516 of record OY821519.1, read on the forward strand.
AACCATATTCGTTCAGCGGAAGGATAAAACTAATCATCTGTCAAATCAGACATGAGCTAAGTGTTACGAAATAAGCACAAATTAAAAAAAAAAAACGTTAGATGGCGGACCCTTTATTTTGATGAAATTTCGCATATAAGCTTTTACCGACCATAGGATGAACGCTATTGAAATTGGTGAGAATCGGTCCATGTTCAGACCTAGCCCCCATACAAATGGCCCCTATAAAATCAACATATATTGCCATAAGATCCAAATTATCATACAAATCTTAGTCAAATTGGGTTTGTATGTGTTTATTACATCCATTAATCAGTAGTCCAAAAATGATCCCTATGGGAGAACTCTTAGTCATAGGCCCCATATAGAGCTGCTTCCCGATCTTCACTTAAATCTATCAAAAAACAAAAATATTGCACTGATTCTTCTCAAATTTTGTTTGTATATATTTTTGCAAAATACAAGAGACCTTACCAAACACGGTCAGTATCGATCCATTCTTGGGCCTAGTCCCCATATAGATGAATCATCCGATATGAACTTTTTCATATCTGCAGCCAAAAAAATTAATAAAAAATCCCACTCAAATTTGGTTTATGCTTATTTTCTATATCCAGTTAGTTGGGCCTGAGAGATAGGGTCTCTAAACGCATGGTATAGGGTATCGTATAGTTGGTCTAGACCAACTATAATTTTCTTGTTTTTATTTAAATATGAATAAATGTTGTTTGCCCGCTTATAGTTTTTAGAATAACCCTTCTCTGCCATGTCTTCTCGTGCGAAACAAAGCGATTTTGGTATCATACACACTTGATAAAAAGAATGAATTTGTTAAGATAAATAAAATCGTAATATTTTTTTATTTGTGGTTTTTATCTAAAATAAAATAACGTAACGGAAATGTTGTGATATGATACTATTCGTATTAGGAACAATGCTTTCAAATGACTAGTTTCTGTATTAATAATATTTAAAATATAATATTTCACCAAAAAGTTATCGGATTACAAGGTTAACATGTATTGTAGTAATTTCGTTTGTAGTTGCACAAAGTACCACAAAGGTCAAACGAATCTTAGCTATTTTAATCTTGTTTTTGAAGGCTTGTTCAAATGTAAATTTTTTTAATAAAAATTAAAATAAAATGGGCCGATATTTTGAATTAAGGATATTGACAAGCCGTCTCTAAAACTGTTTATCTACAGATATCCGATAAATTTGCTGGCGCACATTGGCTGAAAATTGTTTTCATTGGCCAAAATTCTGTAACTTTTGAAGCAATCAAAATATTTTAGTAATTCTTCTTCTTGTGGGTAGATATTTAGTTCAACTTGAGTCTCAATTTCATTAATTGAGCACTTTTTAACTTTTAGCGTGAAATATGGGTTTTTGTTTTTTTATTTATTAAAAAATGTCATATTTGGATTTTAATAATAATTTAAGCATTTTTTGTAATAATGGGATTTATTTTTTAATGTTTACACTCATGGCGGTTTAACGCAAGTTTTGTTAATGCTATAAATAAACAAGTAAGACAATTATAGTCGGTCTAAACCGACTATACGATACCCTATACCATGCGTTTAGAGACCCTATCTCTCAGGCCCAAGTAACTGGATATAGAAAATAAGCATAAGCCATATTTGAGTAAGATTTTTATTAATTTTTTCGGCTGTAGATATGAAAAAGTTCATATCGGATGCTATATCTATATGGGGACTAGGCCCAAAAATGGAGTGATCCTGACCATGTTTAGTAAAGTCTCTCTTATTTTGCAAAAATATATACAAACAAAATTTGAGAAGAATCAGTGCAATATTTCTGTTTTTTGATAGATTTAAGTGAAGATCGGAAAGCAGCTCTATATGGGGCCTATGACTAAGAGTTTTCCCATAGGGATCAACTACTGATTAATGGATGTAATATATACATACAAACCTAATTTGACTAAGATTTGTATGATAATTTGGATCTTATGGCAATATATGTTGATTTCATAGGGGTCATTTGTATGGGGGCTAGGTCTAAACATGGACCGATTTTCACCAATTTCAATAGCGTTCATCCCATGGCCGATAAAAGATTAAATGCCAAATTCCATCAAAATATATTCATATTTGCGACCTGCAGTTTGATTACAAGCTTTACATGGACACACAGACGGACGGACGGACATCGTTAAATCGAATCAGATAGTGATTCTGATTCGATCGGTATAATTAAAGATGGTTGTAGGTCAAATATTTTTGGTTGTTACAAACAGCAGCACAAAGTCATTATACCCAAACCACATAGTAGTATCGGGTATAAATAGTGGATAACATCTTGTTCTTATTTAATTGTCGTACACACATTTTTATACCCTATACCACTATGTGGTTTGGGTATAATGACTTTGTGCTGCTGTTTGTAACAACCAAAAATATTTGACCTAGACCCATCTTTAATTATACCGATCGAATCAGAATCACTTTCTGAGTTGATTTAACAATGTCCGTCCGTCCGTCCGTCCGTCCGTCTGTGTGTCCATGTAAAGTTTGTAATCAAACTGCAGGTCGCAAATATGAATATATTTTGATGAAATTTGGTATATAAACTTTTATCGGCCATGGGATGAACGCTATTGAAATTGGTGAGAATCGGTCCATGTTCAGACCTAGCCCCCATACAAATTACCCCTATGAAATCGACATAAATTGCCATAAGATCCAAATTTCATATAGATCTTACTTACATTGGGTTTTATATGCATTCATTACGTCCATTTATGAGTAGTCCAAAAATGATCCCTTTGGCCCCATATAGAGTTGCTTCCCGATCTTCACTTAAATCTATTAAAAAACAAAAATATTGCACTGATTCTTCTCAGATTTTGTTTGTATATATTTTTGCAAAATACAAGAGACTTTACCAAACATGATCAGGATCGGTCCATTTTTGGACCTAGTTCCCATATAGATATAGCATCCGATATGAACGTTTTCATATTTGCAGCCAAAAAAATTAATAAAAATCAGACTCAAATTTGGTTTTTGCTTATTTTCTATGTCCAGTTAGTTGGGCCTAAGAGATAGGGCACGGTATAGGGTATCATATAGTCGGTCTAGACCGACTATAATTTTCTTACTTGTTTTATTTCCTAGATGACTGCTATAAACAATTTTTTAATCGAAATATTAATTTGAGACTATTTATTTCTTAATACAACAATTATGTCAGTGGATTTAAATAGATCTATTAACATTTCTCAGGTAAAAAAGAGCTAAAGCTAAAGACACTGTTTAAGAAAAATGTATTTTTTTTAATAAAAATGTACTTTTGTAATAAAAAAGGTACTTTTTTTATAAAAGGTGATTTTTTAATAAAAGGTATTTTTTAATAAAAGGTCCTTTTTTAATAAGATGTAATTTTTTAATAAAAAATTTACTTTTTTAATTTTTTATAAAAACATACTTTTTTATTAAAATGATTTTTTATTAAAAAGTCTCTTTATTATTAAAAAGGTACTTTTCAAATAAATAGATACTTGTTTAATAAAAATATATTTTTTTTAATAAAAAGATGCTTTTTTAATAACAATATACTTTTTTAATAAAAAGGTACTACTTTAATAGAAAGCTACTTTTTTAATAAAAGGTACTTATTTAATAAAAATTCCTTTTTATTAAAAGGTATTTTTTTAATAAAAAGGTGTTTTATAAATATCACAGGGGAGATGTAAACATCTACGGCCGTATTTATAATGAAAACTTATGCAGTTTCTAGCAGGAGTATTATTTATAATGCACTTCCGCTGCTGCGTTTGCCAAACTCAGATCAACAACCTTTCAAACACTAAGTGTTAAAACAGCTGATGTGTGTCAAACTAAGCAAAACAAAATATATAAATTATTTTTAAGTGCAAACAAATATTTTTACTTTGGATCTTTTATACTTTTTTTTACATAATTTTCAAATTAAAATAATTTTGTAAGTATAAATTTAAAAAAATTAAGGAGTTAAATCAAACAAGTTGAAATGTAAACAGAGTTGATTTTAACTATATCAGGTGGCATTAATGCAAAAATATGGCGGCATTACAAATTTCAGAGTTGTTTTTAAAGCTCTTAGATGACAACAAAAAATTGATTATAAATAAATGTGCTAACTAAGAACTAAGGCTAATCGGTTGACTAGTAAGAACCTTGTTGAGCGCGACATGTAAACAGCAGCTAACTTTTCATTATGAATTCGTGTGGTAGTGATTAAAGATTTTTTTAGTATATTTTTTTCAATTTAGAGTTATACATTTAGCCTAGTTTAATTAGCTGTTATACTTCTATATTGGTGATTGTGTTATACTTTTGGGTTGTTGAATTAGCTGCAATAATCTTTACATCAATACTCTCATACCTCACACCGCACAGTGGTTCAAAACCAAAAAAAAGTGGTAATAAGTCTGGAACTTCTAAACTATTGGTTGGATTGGAATAGTATATTCTAGGAGATTGTAGTCAAGGATATAGGCTTTCAAAATATTTATTTTTGAGATACCCTGTTGTAACACAGGGTGAGCTACAGGGTGCCAAAGTCGACCACCTCGAGGTGGAAAATGCTTTCAAAGCTTTTAACTTTTATAAATATGAAGTGATTTTTACGTTTTTTAAATTTTTCCAATAACCATTAAATTATTAACAAAACACTTGCTTATACTACCTCGTTATCGCTTATGGTTTAAAAAATATTTGATTTTATAAATCAACATTTGAACTTTTCACCAAATTCTTTCTTGGTTTTTCGCAAATAACATTTTTACTAAAATAGACAAAAAAAATCTAAAAATATGTAGCGATAGCCAGTACCTTTTAAAAAAATACGTTGAAGTATTTTTTGAATTATTTCAAACCGTTTAGTGAGCACTAAAACTTAAAGTTGACTTTTTGAATCAGGTTCTAAAAATTGCAAATTTTTGCCAAAAAATACCCTTCATTCTTTCACTTTTTTCTCACAACCTTGGTAAAACATGTATATATTTTTCCACATACTTTAAATGAATATGCTTCAAGAATGGTTGTAAGCGAAATTTTTAATATTTTTGGACATGCACCCTACGTCCAGCATTGGACGAAATTGGGCAATTTTAAAAAAAAAACTAAGTTTTAAAAGTTAATACAAAAATATCCGCTCGATTTCTTCAAATATTTCACCGCAGTATTAAAGCTCCAAATATTTTTATTTATTTGCCGCAATAAAATTCACCGCCGTTACATAAACGTGGTCAGGAGGGCTTAAATGGTGAAAAAAGTCAAATTTTCATACGAATTTTTTTTGTTAACATAAAATACATATTAAGATTAGTTATTTTTATATTTTGTTTATTGATTCAGAACGGCATTTAAATTATCTAAAACACTTCAAAAATTCGTTTTGATAACGTTAATAGTTTTTGAGATATTTATATTCAAATTTCAGAAAAAAATATAGAAAAACTATGGTTTTCGTTTTTTTGGTTTTTTTGGTAAAGTGTTCCCAAAATTTTTGAATTTTACTTATTATTATATATATTGTTAAAGAAGACATATTTATCTATTCAACGATATATAACATGTCTATCAAATGTATTGCAACATGCTGAAATAATGACCCCAAACCACACTCCACAGGCAAAAATTTAGCTATTTCTCTATTTGTTCATATAAATGGTCATTTACATAGTGAATGACATATTTATACCCTATACCACTATGTGGTTTGGGTTAATTAATGACTTTGTGCTGCTGTTTGTAACAACCAAAAATATTTGACCTAGACCCATCTTTAATTATACCGATCGAATCAGAATCACTTTCTGAGTTGATTTAACAATGTCCGTCCGTCCGTCCGTCCGTCTGTGTGTCCATGTAAAGCTTGTAATCAAACTGCAGGTCGCAAATATGAATATATTTTGATGAAATTTGGTATATAAGCTTTTATCGGCCATGGGATGAACGCTATTGAAATTGGTGAGAATCGGTCCATGTTCAGACCTAGCCCCCATACAAATTACCCATATGAAATCGACATAAATTGCCATAAGATCCAAATTGTCATATAGATCTTACTCAAATTGGGTTTGTATGCGTTCATTACATCCACTAATGAGTAGTCCAAAAATGATCCCTTTGACCCCATATAGAGCTGCTTCCCGATCTTCACTTAAATCTATTAAAAAACAAAAATATTGCACTGATTCTTCTCAAATTTTGTTTGTACATATTTTTGCAAAATACAAGAGACTTTACCCAACATGATCAGGATCGGTCCATTTTTGGACCTAGTCCCTTTATATATATAGCATCCGATATGAACTTTTTCATATCTGCAGCCAAAAAAATTAATAAAAATCCCACTCAAATTTGGTTTATGCTTATTTTCTATATCGAAGTAGTTGGACCGAAAGATAGGGTCTCTAAACCATGGTATAGGGTATCATATAGTCGGTCTAGACCGACTATAATTTTCTTACTTGTTTTATTATAAGTTTGCTGTTTTTATACCCTATACCACTATGTGGTTTGGGTATAATGACTTTGTGCTGCTGTTTGTAACAACCAAAAATATTTGACCTAGACCCATCTTTAATTATACCGATCGAATCAGAATCACTTTCTGAGTTGATTTAACAATGTCCGTCCGTCCGTCCGTCCGTCCGTCTGTGTGTCCATGTAAAGCTTGTAATCAAACTGCAGGTCGCAAATATGAATATATTTTGATGAAATTTGGTATATAAGCTTTCATCGGCCATGGGATGAACGCTATTGAAATTGGTGAGAATCGGTCCATGTTCAGACCTAGCCCCCATACAAATTACCCATATGAAATCGACATAAATTGCCATAGGATCCAAATTGTCATATAGATCTTACTCAAATTGGGTTTGTATGCGTTCATTACATCCACTAATGAGTAGTCCAAAAATGATCCCTTTGACCCCATATAGAGCTGCTTCCCGATCTTCACTTAAATCTATTAAAAAACAAAAATATTGCACTGATTCTTCTCAAATTTTGTTTGTACATATTTTTGCAACATACAAGAGACTTTACCAAACATGATCAGGATCGGTCCATTTTTGGACCTAGTCCCTTTATAGATATAGCATCCGATACGAACTTTTTCATATCTGCAGCCAAAAAAATTAATAAAAATCCCACTCAAACTTGGTTTTTGCTTATTTTCAATGTCCAGTTAGTTGGGCCTAAGAGATAGGGTTTCTAAACGCATGGTATAGGGTATCGTATAGTCGGTCTAGACCGACTATAATTTTCTTACTTGTTTTTTATTGTTTTTTGGTAAAGGGTTACATACGTTTTTATTACTTCAAATAATTTTAATATATTTTCAAAAAACTAAAATTGAGAAAAAGGCATTTGGTCAATCTAAAAAGGACTACGAAAATGTTCAATCAAGGACAAAAAAGAAAAAATAAGAAGAAATCATTAGTAACCATTCGCCTAATGAAATTAAGGATTCTTTTAAATCAGCCTTGACACGCACGCAACTAAAGGAAGCTGCTAAAATTGTAGATGTGTTACCAACTGCATCTCCTAAGCGGTTGAAGCGTATGGTGCAAAGTATTTCAACGCCAAAATCGTCAACATCATTTACAGAAGAGGATGCGTTAGCTCCTATTTTAAATTTGGGATTGACAAGAAATAAATATGGTATTTTGAGAAAAGCTCTCAAAGAAAAAGATTTGATAAAGGAAACAAAAAATAAAATTCTACCATCTAATGTGAAATCCAATACTGAAAGTGCAAATGTTGGATTAGCTGAACTGCTTGAAAACACTGCATCTAGAATAATATCCACATTTAGCAAAGAAGAAATAGAAATATGCAACAATTCAGAAGTTACGTTAATATGTAAATGCGATATGTGGATGCGATGGAACATCTGGATTTTCTGAGTATAGACAACCAAGTGGAAGCAATTCAGAAATAGATTTTTCAAAAATTTTTATGACATCATTAGTACCATTAAAAATGAGCCTATATAATGAGACAAGTTCTTCTTCTAGTGAGATAGAATATCAGGACATTGGAGTAATTTAACACCCGGATCTAAGTTTCTATGTCGGCCAATCCGATTTGAGTACACAAAGGAAGACAAAATTACAACACAAAGCTTAGTAACAAAGAATGCATTGGGAGAACTGACTGAAGAAGCACAAGAAGCTAGAAACAGAGATGTCAAACACTTTAGACTTTTTTAATACAAGAAAATGTAGCAAAGAAGCCCAAAATTCCGATTTAATGGAATATTTATTGATATCATCAGATCCAGTAATATACTCCATAAGAACAAAATGGTTACCAAAAATAAGTCTTGAAATAGAAAATGATGATTCCGAAGCTATGGATATAAAACATCTTTTATCTTTTGATATTTCTGATTGTTTTGTAGAAAATAACTAGTAAAAAAGCAGACAATTGTTATGTAATTTTAAGCCTATTATAAAACAAATAAAAAAATACTCATTAAAAAAAATTTAGTTATATTTGTTATTTAATAATGAAAATATCTTAGACATGGGCTTTTTACCAGTTTTTTTTTTTTTTTGTATAAAATCAGCATCAGAGTTTCGGGCAATTTTATGATCAGTTGAAACTCATTAGGTAAATATTTCATACACCATTAACTTATAATTATACCTTCTTTGAAAAGATATTAAAATTATTTGAAGTAATAAAAACGTATGTAACCCTTTACCAAAAAAACAATAAAAAAAATATGTCATTCACTATGTAAATGACCATTTATATGAACAAATAGAGAAATAGCTAAATTTTTGCCTGTGGAGTGTGGTTTGGGGTCATTATTTCAGCATGTTGCAATATATTTGATAGACATGTTATATATCGTTGAATAGATAAATATGTCTTCTTTAACAATATATATAATAATAAGTAAAATTCAAAAATTTTGGGAACACTTTACCAAAAAATCCAAAAAAAACGAAAACCATAGTTTTTCTATATTTTTTTCTGAAATTTGAATATAAATATCTCAAAAACTATTAACGTTATCAAAACGAATTTTTGAAGTGTTTTAGATAATTTAAATGCCGTTCTGAATCAATAAACAAAATATAAAAATAACTAATCTTAATATGTTTTTTATGTTAACAAAAAAAATTCGTATGAAAATTTTATTTTTTTCACCATTTAAGCCCTCCTGACCACGTTTATGTAACGGCGGTGAATTTTATTGCGGCAAATAAATAAAAATATTTGGAGCTTTAATACTGCGGTGAAATATTTGAAGAAATCGAGCGGATATTTTTGTATTAACTTTTAAAACTTAGTTTTTTTTTTTTAAATTTCCCAATTTCGTCCAATGCTGGACGTAGGGTGCATGTCCAAAAATATTCATATTCATTCATTTAAAGTATGTGGAAAAATATATACATGTTTTACCAAGGTTGTGAGAAAAAAGTGAAAGAATGAAGGGTATTTTCTGGCAAAAATTTGCAATTTTTAGAACCTGATTCAAAAAGTCAACTTTAAGATTTTGTGCTCACTAAACGGTTTGAAATAATTCAAAAAATACTTCAACGTATTTTTTTAAAAGGTACTGGCTATCGCTACATATTTTTAGATTTTTTTTGTCTATTTTAATAACAATGTTATTTGCGAAAAACCAAGAAAGAATTTGGTGAAAAGTTCAAATGTTGATTTTTAAAATCAAATATTTTTTAAACCATAAGCGATAACGAGGTAGTATACACAAGTTTTTTGTTAATAATTTAATGGTTATTGGAAAAATTTAAAAAGCGTAAAAATCACTTCATATTTATAAAAGTTAAAAGCTTTGAAAGCATTTTCCACCTCGAGGTGGTCGATTTTGGCACCCTGTAGCTCACCCTGTGTTACAACAGGGTATCTCAAAAATAAATATTTTGAAAGCCTATATCCTTGGCTACAATCGCCTAGAATATACTATTCCAATCCAACCAATAGTTTAGAAGTTCCAGACTTATTACCACTTTTTTTTGGTTTTGAACCACTGTGCACCGTTTTTGTCTTGCTCTGTATTTGCGATTGTATTGTGAAATAGATTTTTGCGTCCTTGAACTTACAGATGTTTACACATCAAAAGGTACTTTTTTTTAATAAATGGTAAAACTCAACAAAGTAAGACCTTTCGCAATTTGCTTGACATTTAATAACAGCTTTAGATATACATAATATAATATAATATATAATATAATATGCTGCTTCCGAATCCGTTTTCGCCGTTGAATATTTTAGTAAACGTATTTACCGTATTCAAAAATTGGAATTAGTTCTTGAGTTATAGAGGAATATATTCATGCAGTCAAAAATTGGTAATGCTTAAAAAAAAGTAAAAGTAAAAGTTAAGTATAATGTAACATATCTCAAAATTTAGAGTCGGCACATTGACACTAATAACATTTTCGAAGTCAACGTACCTCATTAAGTTTAAAACGTGTTGACAAAGAAGCCGAAATGAAGCCGAAATGACAATTTTAAAAAAGACTTGCAGTTTCTGGACATAAGAGCAGTCTTGGTAAATAAGGATTCAGAAACACTTTGCAAATAGCCAATTTTCGGGTTTTTTTTACCGTACCCAATTATTAATAATCTGTTAATAAATTAATCAGTGATGATGCCCTGAATATGTTTAAAACGAAAACCGAAATTATGCGCGGACACAAGTTACAATAATTAATACCTCCTTATGACTTTTAAATTTTTTTATATTTTTACTGGCCATTCCTATTTTTAATCTGAAATGGCATTAATGTCATGTTCACATTAACGCATTTACGGGTTTAATAATTAAGACTGCTGATTTATTTCTGCATGCATAAATGAACAGCAAGAATTAAAACGAAAAATATATATGTATGTATGTACAAATGTATGTATAATCAATTGAATTTCTTTTCTTTTTTTAAACAAAAGACATCATTGTGAAAACAGAAATAAACGACTTTGATTTTTTTATCAAAACACAAAATCATTGTCATTTTGATATTTTCCTTTGTTATCCCTGATAAAAGTTTTCTTATTCATTTTGGCCAAAGGCCAATTTATTTCCAGAGCAAATTCAAATATTTTTTTTTTATATGCATATGTTCTCGTATATAGAAATAATGTATACATATTATTTACTGTTTTTTGTTGTAAACAAATTGTGCAGTTGAGATTGTTGTCTTAAATTAAACAAAAAAATTTTACCCTGCCAAATTAAGGAGTGCTGCTGCATGGCTTATAAAATGTAATGAAAATGAATAATTAACATAATTTTTTAATAACTTTTATGCTTATTATGAAATTGTCTAATAATTTCACCCCATTTCGATAATAATCGGTAATTGAAGATAAAAACATTAAAGAAAAAAACAAAAATAATATTCTTAAGTAGTGTAGAGCAATTTTCTGTAATTGACTTATCAGGATTTTTCAAAATCCTTTAAACATCACTTATGTTATTATTGAAGATTTAAAATATCTTAATGCATGCCCCATTTTATTTTAAAATAAAATTATTAAAATATTTACATACTCGTATATGTAAGTATGTACTTAAGTTGATCACTGTTTGCAAGAACATGTAGGCAATAACAAAAATAACTAGTTAACAAAGTTTTTCTATACTAGCTATAATTCTACAGAATATCCAGCAGTTTGAAAACAACCTTAACTGAATTCTGGGCACATAGGAATGATATTGTGGTACCAATAACCACGAAATGAAACCCATGAAACCCATGAAACCATAGAGGAATAAACAATGATTGGCAATTTTTTAAATCGCTTAACAAATCTAACCTATCCTAATTTAGAAGTCCAGAAATTCAAAAATTGCACTTTCAAGTTTGAAAACATTTTTAAAATGTTCAGATGTTGCTAAAATAATTTATGAAGTATTGCATCTATTAATTTTTATTTATGATTTTTTCAAAATTTATAAATATTTATTAAGGGAGTTTTTCTGTCTGTTCGTTTATCGTACCTACAATCATTAACCAAATATGTTTACTCTTTGCATTAAATTATCTTTTGTAGTAGGATTTAAATTAAAAAAAATATAACTGCAACATAAAACATTAAATAACAACATAAAATCGGATATCGCAAAATATTTGTATACCCTAAATCATTATGTGGTGAGCGTATTTTGATTTTGTGATGATGTTTCTAACTAGCAAAAATATCGCTAATATGAATATATTTTGTTGAATTTTTTTATATAAGTTTCTGTAGACCTAATCTCCATACAAATGACTCCTATGCGTTCGAATTCAATTATCATATAAATCTCGGTCATATTAGGTTTGTATGTATTTAGTGATAATCCCCATATAAATCTGATCTTGCTCATATTTTGTATGGTTTACAAAAAATAAGTAACTTTACGAAATATGACAATGAACGGTCCATTTTGCGATCTAGTCCCTATAAAAAATAGCATCCGATATGAATTTTCTCATGCCGCCAGGCGACAAATTTATAACAATGACATACAAATTTGGTTTATGCTCATTTCCTATAGCCAATTAGGAGTCGTAGAGTTCGTATAGATAGTTTATAACATCCTTAATTGTTTTTTGTGGTTTTTATACCCTATACCACTATGTGGTTTGGGTATAATGACTTTGTGCTGCTGTTTGTTACTACCAAAAATATTTGACCTAGACCCATCTTTTATTATACCGATCGACTCAGAATCACTTTCTGAGTCGATTTAGCGATGTCCGTCCGTCTATCTGTTCGTCCATCCGTCCGTCCGTCTGTCCGTCTGTGTGTCCATGTAAACCTTGTAATCAAACTACAGGTCGCAAATATGAATATATTTTAATGAAATTTACTATATAAGCATTTATCGGCCATAAGATGAACGCTATTGAAATTGGTGAAATTCGGACCATGTTCAGACCTAGTCCCCATACAAATGACCCCTATGAAATCGACATAAATTTCCATAAGATCCAAATTATCATATAGATCTCAGTCAAATTGGGTTTGTATGTGTTTATTATATCCATTAACCAGTAGTCCAAAAATAATCCCTATAGGACAATTCTAAGTCATAGGCCCCATATAGAGCTGCTTCCGATCTTCACTTTATCTATTAAAAAACAAAAATATTGTACAGATTTTTCTCAAATTTGGTTTGTATATATTTTTTCAAAATATAAGTGACTTTACCAAATATGGTCAGGATCGGGTTATTTTTCGACCTAGTCCCCATATAAATATAGCATCCGATATGAACTTTTTCATATCTGCAGCCAAAAAAATTAAAAACAATTCCCCTCAAATTTGGTTTATGCTTATTTTCTATATCCGATTAGTTCGGCTGAAGCGATAGGGTCTCTAAACCATGGTATAAGGTATCGTATAATTTTCTTACTTGTTTTTTTGGAAAATTCAAATGTGAATAATGAGGAAAAATCAAACTCGAGAAACGCTAAGTAATTCATGATTTCTCGTGCATTGTCCCACCTCTGCAAATAAATCAAGAAAATATATGAATACATTCCGAGGTTAGAAAAATTATCAATATATTTTTTCTGCCAAATTATTTTTAAACAAGTAAGAAAATTATATACGGTCTAGACGGATTTTACGGTTCGAAGGACCAAATATGGAGAGACAACTCGGTTGGTTGAGTGAATGTACAATACTATATTGAATCTTTATTACAATTAAAAATCCTTAAGAGCTAAATCCAAAAATATAAAAACTAATCTAGAACTAATAACTATACCTGCATCTACACCCAAGCAACCCCTTTTAGTGATATTAGAAATTTTCCACATGTGTTGTATTATGTTGGCAAAACAGATAATAAAACTATCCTAAGATAATGCATATGTATGTTATCCTAAATAATTAGGGATTTATTTAATAATTATTAATTTAATAATTATTATTAAAAATACATAATAACAAATATTCTTAGAAATATCATACTGTGTGAAACGCAGGCTAAATTATATAAGCCATGTTCATATTTTAACAATACCCTATACCATGCGTTTAGAGAAAGGGTCTTAAGTCCAATTAATTGGATATAGCAACCAAATTTGGGTGTCATTGTTATGAGTTTGTGTCCGAAGATCTAAAAAACTTCATATGGGACGCTATTTGAACTTGGTCGAAAAATGGACCGATCTGGACCATATTTGGTACAGACACTTATTATTTGCAAAAATATATATAAACTAAATTTGAGAAAATTCTGTTATGTTTTGAGAGATTTAAGTGAAGAAGTTTTATATGATAATTTGGATTGTATGGTAGTTTGAGTCGATCTCATAGAGGTCATTTATATGGGAACTAGGTCTGAACTTGCACCGATTTTCACCAAATTTATAACGTTCGTCCTATGGCCGTTGTAAGCTTACGTACCAAATTTCATCATTATTAATCATATCTACGACATGCAGTTTTATTAGAAGGTTTACATTTACACACAGACAATCGGACAGACACACGGACGGACGAACGATCATCGCTAAATCGACTCATTATACCATCACTACATAAGGAATTGGGTATAAAAAATAGACAAAGAGTTAATAAACTTTGTGTAAAATAAATTCAAAAACTGCTACCAGATAAAATCGAGAGCCTTTGGGAATCATGCACTTTTTTTCTCTCATTCAATTCGAGTATTTAATCCATTCAACGTATCATAACCAATGTGGCATAAAAGTTGCAACTTATTTCTTTTTTTTATATACTCAAACTGACTTGCATTGAATTTGTTTGGTCATTGTTCAATATTTTTTTTTGTGTTTGAGAGCGGGATTTTCAAATATGTTTATTTATTGATTTTTTTACTTTTTAGTACAAATAAAAAAAATATTTGAAACGCTTATTAGTTATTGGCCACTCCATTGGACCGATTTTGAATAATGATTTATATGTTGTATTCTAAAGAACGTATTTGACTTTAACTTTTTTGATATTTCGTTTACCTCAAACACTCCTGGTTATAATCCTTTACAAGGTTTGAATATATGTATATCAATAATGCTTATTGATATTTAAAATGTTGCACTATAATAAAACCTCGACATTTTAATTTCTCTTAATATACATCCTGTGATTAAAACTAAATGTCTGTGATATTTAAACAATCCAACACCTTTTAAAAATGCAAATTTTACTTTTAGGTGTACGCACAAGCTGTTCCATGTTTAAATGACTGTACCTCTGATAATATTACAAATTCCATAAAACTAGTTTAAAATGTAACATTCGATGTTATCTGTAGTGTGTTTACACTTCCTCAAGGAAGACTGCCGTACAGGTAGTAAGTAGTATGTTTGTATTTTGCTAAAAAGATTGAAGACTGAAAATTGTATTGGATATTAAATTACATTCTGTTTGATTTGATATATAAGATGTTAATTACAATAACGTGCTAGGGAGCCAGAAAAATCAACAATATTAAATAAATATTACATACATACTTTGTATGTACATATATGAAAACCGAGATTTTACCTTGAGTGTTTGTACTATATAAGTACATATGTATGTATGTGCGTACGTTTTTATGTTGTAGGATGTTTTACGTTAACATCACAAATACTTACAACAACATTTTAAACACATTGTATTTATGCACATAGGTATATAATTGTTAAAAATAGAAAAAGTAAAGAAATACTACTGACTGGCTTCTACCAGTATCTTAGGCGTAGTCAACCTGTAGAACCAGTTCGTATATCAAATTGTTTGTGTCTTTTATTGTCGTATTCATCGTAGTTTGTCCCTATGACAGGAATAAAGCAAAAATAAAAAGAAAAGTGGACGATTTACAATACAAACAAATATTACTCGTAATAAAAACCGGCATTTAACTATCAAGGGCATTACAATGTGACCCCAAAGTGACTTTTAGAATATATGTATGTATGTATGTATACAAATATATCTTAATGTTAAAGGGACTGTGTGTAACAATATTGATTTTTATATCAAAAACGGTTTCTTATTATAAATGTTCCACAAATGGAACAGTGTTGGCGTAAAAGTGATGTTATCTAGATTAATGTTATCTAAAGAGAAATTTAATTCCTAATTTAGAAAGTTATAATTGTCAAACTCTTATTTTTACGTTCTTCATCGTGTGAACCAGACTGATGATAAACCTCCAAAATTTGGAAGTCTTTTATTTTTTTTGGTTTCTTTGTCTAAAATATATAGGAATTAAACCCCACTATGGTCGGATCATTATAATATATTAGAGTGTTCGAAAAATATTTGAAATTAATTTTGAGGGAAATAGTAAATACATTTATATCATACTTATGGTTAATCAGGCGATGTAATTATATCATAGCGTCAATAACTCTTGTTAAAGGCCCATTTACATGATACCACTCAGTCGTATGATTTTTCGACATAAAAATCCCATGAAATTCATCGGACTGTCATAAAGTCGTACCGACAGTATTTCTGCATACTTAGACCATTTAAACCATTGCACTCAAGTCTTATGAAAACAGCTGTTTAGAATAACAAACAAATATATTTTCAAATTTATATTTTATTTTCACATTCTTTGCTTTTGTTTACCTTTATTTTTTAATATTACCAAAAAAAAAATAACTCTGGTCCGATGAAAATGGCAAGTTTTTAGAAATTTTTCTAAAAATTAAAAAAGCAGACTGTTAATTTCGGGTAGATTCGTAAATGCAGTAGTTATGCATCTCTGCAGCATAATAAAAGTAAAACGTTCAAAAAAGCATCACTTGGCAGCACTGATTGCCGTCAAAAGTTTTTTTATTCAAACAATTGACAGTGCTGCCGCAAATTTTTGCAACTATGGCATCATATTAAATACTGATGCAATAGAGCGCAAAGCTTAAAAAAAATTAAACATTGGTATAGAAAGGAAGAGTAAGTAGTGCATTATATAAAAATTGTTAATACAAATTTAAATATCGTTTTATTATTTCAAAGTAATTTTTTATTTTAGGAATCCGCCTTCTTTTTCGTTTTAATTGATTTCTAATAACCAAAAGTCGTTTCATCTTTCTTTTAATTCTGTTTTTTATTATAAGTTATCAAAAAGTTTTCATTTTTAGAATCAAGATTTTCAACATTATTTGTTAATGTTATTGTGGTGAACATGTTGTTTATCTTTTGCAAAACGTTCTAAATAGCAAACTCTGTGCAATTGTTGAGCAGTAACAAAGCATCTGCAACAACTAATCACGCATAACCAACAAAACTTTGCATAACTGCCGCAGTGATGCACAAATTTACTGCATTTACGAACGTACCCTTCATAACATAAGCTTTTTACATGATACGACTTTTTCATAATACTTGACTTTTTAACAGGTCGTATTACAAAATGTGATAGTGTAAACTGGCCTTAAACAAGTAAGAACATTATAGCCAATCTAGAAAAACTATGTGATACCCTATACCATATATTTCGAAAATTAGTCTTAGCGCCAACTAAGTGGGTATAAAAAATCATAAACCAAATCTAAGTGGAATTGTTATTATTTTTTTTGCCTGCAGATATAAAAAAGTTCATATCGGATGATATATTTATATGGGGAATAGGTCGAAAAATGGACCGATCCTGACCATATATGGTCTTTTTTGCAAAAACATATACAAAACAAATTTGAGAAAAATTTGTGCAATATTTTTGTTAAGTTTAAGTTAATATCGGAAAGCAAATTCATATGGGGGCTATGACTAATAATTGCCCTATAGGGTTTAATTTTAGACTACTTATTAGTGGATGTAATAAACACATATAAACCCAATTTGAACGAGATCTATACGATAATTTGGATCTTATGGAAATTTAAGTCGATTTCTTAGGGGTCATTTGTATGCAGACTAGGTCTAAACATGCACCGATTTTCACCACTTTCATTAGCGTTCGTCATAGGATGAAAGAAACTTATTACCAAATTTCATTAAAATATATTCATAATTGCGACCTGTAGTTTGTTACAAGGTTTGCATGGGCACACAGACGGACAGACCGACAGAAAGTGATTCTGAGTACATCGATATAGTAAAAGATTGGTCGAGGTCAAATATTTTTGGTAGTTACAAACATTAGCATTAGCCATTGTACACGTACCCTAACCACATAGTAGTATGTACATACATATTTATGTCATGTATTTCATAAAAACCAATTGCAAGTAATTTTAAGACAGTACGAATTAAATTAGTTGTGTAAGGTCGGAAAACTCTTTAAATAGTGCAATAGGCAGAAATATAAAAAACAAGTTAGAAAATAACAGTCGGTCTACAGCGACTAAACGATACCCTAGACATGCGTTTATGCTTATTTTCTAAACCAAATTTTAAAAAGTTCGAAAATAGGGAATCATGTGTTTTCTATGTATTTCATAGTTCCTTCGATTTTTATCAATGGACCGACTCGTCACGAGAGAATGGTCCTATATATATGTATTTATATGTAGGGCATGTAATTAATGATTCAATTTTAAACATATCGCTTCTAAACCCATACCACAATTGTCCTGGACCGCCGTGTTTGACTATTAGTAACTGATACTTAAGGGAATATTTTGATGTGTAAACATCTATACGCGCATCAATACAATCACAAAAATAGCGCACATGCGAGAGTCACATCTTACGCGTAAGATGTGACCATTAAGACAAATCGGTATGACTTATGATTGTTTGGTGAAAAATTATTATATGAAATAACCTGTTATCGGACTCACATGATTTTTTTGTTTAGTAGGTCTACGTATGAAATTTATTCCATCGGAGCCAAATAACATCTTAGCCCACTGTTCACTTGATCAATGCTGATATCTTTTCGCAATAACATGGCGCTTTCATTTGTTGACATTAATAATGAGTGGTTTTAAGTAACCTCCACTGCCATCCTTCACGGGTCGGTTTTAACCAAATTTATCATTTGGCGGTCTTGGGGCGCGGTTGTTTTTCGTGGACGACATTACCCGATTTTCTTCGTACACTTTTTCTCAAGTCCAATCGTGATGCAATATGGAACATTTTGTATTTATTTACACCAAACAGCAGTCCAATTTCACGCATGGATTTCCCTTCCTCCAAAGCTTTAATAAGAACTATTTCGCTATCAGTTGACAACTATTTCAAATATTAAATTATTATTGTAAAAATCCTTTAAGTAACTTTTATTTGGAAAATAATAATAAACTTACTTTTGCCTTTAATTCATTATGTTGAATTTTTTTGCTCTCTAAAATTATACACTTTTATAATTAGTTATACCTAATATATTCAACCCTGTGTAATAGAAACTAAGGCGGAATGCTGTTAATTTGTTTAATCTCAAATAAAAGAGTAAACAGCCAAAATAAAATATCAATTGGTTACCGTTATTTTGAAACAGATGGATTCAAATATCATATGAGCCAGCGTTGCTTTTTTATGCTCGCAACTGTATGTGAGTAGAGTAACAAAAGAAGTATATATGTACATACATACATATACTTATATTTCTAAAGGTAATCGCAGAATTCAAGAAAAGACGTCATTTGTCTATATTATTTTCTTCATTGACGTTACTGGAAAATCGCAATGCTTTTCTATTCATTTATTATGTACTGTACAAATATTAACAGAGGGCAAAAAGAGCAATTGGTTTTACGCATTTTTAGTTTATATTTGTATAAAACAGATGGTAACATTATTTTCATTTGTTTGTTTTTAATAAAATTATTTTAAAAATTCTCAAAAAGTTCCTGAATTATTTTAAGCTGGCCCATAAACTTGCTACCCATATATGAAAATTCATTTGTATACATTTTAAATGTTTGGAATGTTAATTTTTTTGTGTAAACGAAAACAAAAAACCGGAAAGTTCTAAAAAAAAAGCTTTTTTTGTTAACTACCTTGACCATCAGAAACAGTTATAGCTTTATTCACTGTTACATATATTCTCTGTTACAAAACAAATGCAAATTTTTATTTCATGTTATTGGAAGCTTTTGAATGTTGTTTTTATAAATAGACAGTGATTTTCATAAATTGTGTTGCACATATAAATTTTAATCACGTGCCTCAACATTTTCATTTCCTTAGTTCAATTGTATTTGGTTATGATTTTGAACAGAGTTCCCCATTAATCAGGTTTTGAGCTACCCGAGTCGCTCGCGTAGTAAAATGTATAATTTTTCATGTTCGAAAGCAGTATCTATGAAAATATGCAATCCATAGATGTTTGACTTCATTTTACAAAAAAAAAAAAAAAATAAACAAGTAAGAAAATTATAGTCGGTCTATACGATACCCTATACAATGGTTTAGAGACCCTATCTCTTTGGTCCAACTAATTGCATATAGAAAATAAGCATAAACCAAATTTGAGTGAGATTGTAATTAATTTTTTTGGCTGCAGATATGAAAAAGTTCATATTGATATTTTTCTCAAATATATATCTTTATGCACCATGTCCATGAGTGTAGGTTATTGTGGTTGTTTCACATTCTGATTCATTACTGATTCGACCATAATTTCACTTTATGCAGCGTTCTTCATATGTGAAGAAATCAAAAAATTGACAAATAATAGGAAAACGCAATAACTCACTGGCGGACAGACATCGTTAAATTGACTCTTTCATTCATTTGCGTCACTACTGATTTCTTCCATGATATATATGTATGTACATATATTTTTGACACCCTATACTTCTCTGTTGTAGGGACAAAATTAGTTTAATTTCATGTTTGTTTGGTTTCATTGACGTTTATTATACGCAAAAATAAAATGTAAATATGAACAGATTTGAACCAATTCTAGTCGTAGATGCTTTTATGAGGCAACCTCCCGCTTTTTAAATATATTTTACTAAGCATTCATTTCTGTGTCTTGTGTTGGTGCTCATATGTTCGTGACTTCACCAAATATAATAAATATCGGTTCTGTTTCGGATCTAGAGCTTATTATAAGTCCTTGCCAATTATTACTTTAATCTAGCTATATGTACATTTAAATGTGATATAAAATAGTCGGCCTTGACCGACTATAATTTTCATATTTGTTTTTATTATTAGGATTAATATCCTACATATATACATCTGTGGTCACAAGCGATAACCGCCTAAGTCGACTTAAGAACGATTTGAGTTATGTATGTTATCATATTCTACTAACAAATCCCCATTTCTCTAACACTGTTTTTTTAAAAGTTATTAATGAAAACATAATGAAGCCCCATTACATTTATATAAAAAGTATTTTTCCCGAAAGCATAATTTTCGACTTAGGCGGTTAATGCTTGTAACCGCAGATATAAAAGTGAAAGTTTGTTTTTTTATTTATTTGCAGTTTATAGGAGACTAAACCATTGGACCGATCTTCCTGAAGTTTTTACAGAGTCTTACTGTGTATCGGAAAGGAACTATAGGCTATAATTTTTTTGATATATATAGTAGGCGTGGCACCACCCAAAGTGAATTTTTAATATAATATATCTCGAGACAGAGACAGCTTTATAAATTTGCCTAAGCTTTGCAAATTTGCCTATCTATTATTAATGCGAGTAGTCGGACAAAAGATAGGCAGAATCGGACCAATGGACGTGGAAACCCGGATACAAAGTAAATATTAAATGTCATATACGTATATGGAGTACTGTAATAGTGAGAGCCTTAGTACTTTGCCTGAGCCCATAAGTTATTCATGTGATTAGTCGAACAAAAAATGGGAGTTATCGGAGCAGTGGGCGTGGCACCGTGACATATAATATAATATAACTGTAGCACAATAAAAGGGAAAGCCTTGACACTTTTATGTGTCCATCAGATATTAATATGAGTAGTCAGATAAAAGATGGACGGGATAGGATTTTGACAAGTACATTAATTCGCAGTATGAGTAGTCGTGGAAAATATGGGGCGGAATCGCCACATTCAAAAATCGACAAAACAAAAACCTTCAAAATCAAAAATTGCGCAAATAAAATTTTGCCAGATGATATTCAAAATTCCAGGCCAATCGTCAAGTGTTGCCGGATTTATTTTGGACAATCCATGTTTTTCTCACTTTCACTTTTTAAACGAATGAAAAAACAAAAAATATTGTATATCATGGTATACTAGTTAATAATAAATAAAGAAATACTTGTTATTATAATATTTGCAAAATTACTACAAAATCGTAATGCAGTTAACTATGGTATGAGTTATTATATGTTTTAACCAACTTTTTTTTGTTTGCAAAAACATTCTTGTTACGAGTAAGTTAACACATTACGTGAATTTATTCTTTGTAAATAAACAATAGATAAAGAATATATTTAAAATATCGAGTCCCCCACTATGGATTTTATCATGTTTTTGTAATTTATCAGTGAATGACGAATGTAAACACTACGAGTATAATAGTAACCCATTACAAATCATTATATTAATTCGGTTAAACAAATATACAAGTTTGATTTATTTATTTCTGTTTGGAGCAGGAGGTTGAATTATGTTTAACATATCGCGACATGCTACATAAGCTTCCTAACGAACTGAACTATGGTTATTCGATTAACGTTTAAAGGCAGGATTAGTCCCAAAGTAACGTGAGGTTAGGTGTCAGCTGTTTTTTCTAGCTTGTGGCGACAAAGAATATTTGATTAGTTTTAATATGAAGTAACGTGAGTTGAAGTACAATTCCATAGAAAATATAATTTCTCTACGTTTTTACTTGACACAGCTTATACAAATATATGTACAAAAAAAATGTAAACAAATCGCTTATTTAAAATCAATGAAGAATGTGTTGAAACAAATTCCAAAGGACATGGGATTTTAAGGTGTATTCTTGATAAATTAATCATATTAATGAGATAAATAAATTATAAATTATATTTCTCTTGTTAAAAAAAAAAAAAAAAAAAAAAACACAAATAACACAGCTGCATTAGTATTTAGAAATAAACTTCGTTTTTGTCGCCTCTAGTATTTGCGGATAAGAGATAACACTGTGCGGTGGTTATTTTTGATCCCCGTGGTTACTCACGCTCAGCACGCTGTTAGGTTATGAACTTAATTGCATGCGTTCTGGTTATACGATATAACCTTTCGTTTTAGATTTAGATTGTAATCCAAATATAATGTGTGCAACCAGTCCTGGTATGTGAGTATTTTGCTATACTCGACCAACCTTTGTCTAGTGACAGAAAATCAAAAAAACACCAAAAAAAAAACAACACAACTGTTACTTTTTTTGCTAAAACGGCTGAACCTTGGCAATCACTTATCCACCCCTTCCGACTGAGGGGCACATCCCCTTAACATGGAGGCCGCGTACACATTTTGTGTGGCCGCAACTCAGCTTCAGAACTACGTCATCAGCTGATATTAAGTAACAGACAAATTAAAACATAAAGAACAAAAAATAGTTAATTGAGATATTCAATTATATCGCTCTTTACTTTCAATACATTACAATTAAAATCAACAAAATTGTGTAACACATTATAATCATGATAAATTCTGTGGAAAGGATAAGAATAGCATTATTAGTCTTAAAATAGTATGAATAAAGTGGATTCAAATGTCTTAGGAATCTACAAGGTATGTTAAAATTTAAATTTGATAAATGGATTCCATAATATGGATTCTGATAATATGGATTCCATATTATTGATGCATATTCCAAAATTGGTCTTACAAGTGCCTGTATAAAGCTGTTTAGTAACATATGGATCAGAAAACTCCTTAGCCCATCTTTTAACGAAATCAAGAGTAGATCTTGCCTTATTAATAATCATACTAAAATGATCAATGAAGTCAAGTTTCCTATCCATAAGTACACCTAGATCCAGAAATGTTTGAACGGCCAACTAACTGAGCAAAATATGAACTACACTTAACTTTAGACTAACGAAGCCTTAATAACTTATACAGAAAGACCCGTAACTCACTAACACATCATTCGAGCTGATATATTTGCCCTTGCGAGGTTCGTAGCTCGAAGTACAATTGTTAAATTCCGAATTATGGTGGGAATTTCTTAAAAATTGATTTCTGAGAAACCTGTTGGCGCTTCGTTGTAAAAGGCGAGTGTCAGAAAGTTTCAAAGCAATTATTGCCTTTAAAGTTGGTAAAAATGTTTTAATAATGTTTAAAATGATTTCATCATATTAAGCTCGATAATAGACGTAGTATTCCCCAATCAAATTAATTTCTGTTACTGTTGCATTCTATTCTTTCAATTTTAGCCTCTGTTTACTTTCTATCTTTCTAAGTGCTTGGCTTAAGAATAATTCACGTTACACAAAAAAACCGATGCTTTAACGGAGAACTTGTAGTTTTCGAATAAAATATTTATATCATAATTTTGTCGATTATTTTAAAAGTAAGTCTCAAATGTTTTGTTGTTTCAAACAATGCCTACTGTAGGGTTGTTAAAACCCCACATGAATGAAACCGCATAAAATGATATTTGGCAAAATAAAAACAACAAATATTATCAGGAATCATATAGTCGATATCAGCATTATAAATGATTAAAAGGATTCCTAGTTAGCTAATAATTGCAGCTCAGGGGCGGGGTATATTTTGTTTCTCAACCGTACAAATCACTACCTAGTATGTATGTACATATTTCAATGGAAATATACTTTATAGTGTAGTGTAGTTAAACAAGATTAGAAATTTGTGCGATCAGGTTAAAGTAAACTGCATAACCGCCCTGTAATTTGACTCCCAAAAAAACTTAATTCGTTTAAAATTTGTCCTTTCGTATAACTTTACCCCACTGCGTAAATTCATCATGATGACATGTTTTCAACACATTAAGAACAAAATTAAAAATGTTTAACTACATTTTTTTTTTGTATTGAAAACTCTGTGCGAAAGGTTTTTTTTCAACTGGAGATCAAGTTCTCTTGAATTTCAAACTTTCTTTGTTCAGAATTGTACCGCAGCGACTCGAATGACCAAGGAACAGGCAATGGTGTTACAACAACAACAACAATTGATTTCAATAAAACCAACTAGTTCTGAAATGAAATCTAGTTTATCTACTCGTAGATAGATTTCAGCTAAAATGAGAATTCGCCGTTTGTCCAAAAAATATTTATGAAATCAAAGATTAAAAAGATTTTTTAACTAGATGTCTAAAATATGTGGGTGAGGAATCTTTGATTATTACAACAAAACTTTAAGAGTACTCCTAGCTATGAAAAAATTAGTTTTGTCATTAAAGTAAACTTTTAACTAGACAGCTATGTCTGTCTGCTGCGATATTATTTCGCTTCCTGACTGATATTAGAAATATATGGCATGTTCACTTACATACTCTCGTATCAAATATATTTCACAACTAAAATGTTATGTACGCTTCTGACTTTATTACAAACTTAATCACTTGCAATCAATACAAATGTACTGAAATAATCAGTTCAATTCTGATATATTGACCACAATTAGTCTTTTAAAAACTATACATCAGTTTACAGAAATAAAAAAAAATCAATTTAAATTTTTCTTACCTTATAAGTTGTTTTCTATTATATTGATCGTATTATTATTTGTAATTTACAGGATCAAGACAATCTACTTGATAAAATGGTGCATACGACTGAGACGAATTCTAAAACTCTGCCGCAATATGTAGCAGCACTAACAGCTGCTGGCGGTGCTTTTGCTGCAGGTACTGTGTTGGGTTGGACCTCCCCGGCTCAAAAACCTTTACTAGAAGGTGAATATGATTTTACGGTAACTCAAAGTTCCTTTTCATGGATCGGCTCTGCTATGACTTTGGGTGCCGCTTTCATTTGTATACCAATTGGATTCTTGATCAATTTGATTGGTCGTAAACTAACTATGCTCCTTTTGGTGTTGCCCTTCACTTTGGGTTGGTGTCTCCTGATTTGGGCCCAAAATATTGAAATGATGTATACTGCTCGTTTTATATTGGGTATTTCCGGTGGAGCATTCTGTGTTACAGCACCCATGTACACTGGAGAAATTGCACAAAAGGATATACGTGGCACATTGGGAAGTTTCTTCCAATTGATGATAACAGCTGGTATTCTGTTTGTATACGCCATTGGTGCTGGGCTTAGTGTATTTTGGATGAGTGTTGTTTGCGGTATTTTGCCGCTTATATTTGGCGCTATTTTTGTATTTATGCCTGAAACTCCAACATATTTGGTAAGTTTGCAATAATATAACTTCAGTGGATTGTTCTGATTGCTTTGTTTATTGTGTCATATTTTAGGTTAGCAAAAATAAGAACGAAAATGCTGTGAAAGCTATTCAATGGCTGCGCGGCAAAGACTACGACTATAAAATGGAAATAGAAGAATTGAAGGAAACAGAACAGAAAATTAAAGAAAATCCTGTATCAGTTGGCAAAGCTCTCATGCGTCCTGTTACTATTAAAGCTCTGTGTATCAGTCTGGGTCTTATGTTCTTCCAACAATTATCCGGTATTAATGCTGTCATTTTCTACTCAACCGATATTTTCCGGGTAAGAATCTCACATATCACACTTTACAAGGATATCTATAATATTAATAGGCTAGGCGATTTCTTGTGACCAATGTTTTGTTCTACCGTTTTATCCCGATTTTGACCAAACGTATATTAATTGAAAGGTATTCCTTTTTAGCCGTTTCGCAGATTTACAGATTTTTTAATTTTTTCGTTTATTTTGAGTAAATTGCATTTAAAGTTGCTACTAACACATACATAAATTGTACATAGGATATGTGTGTTTTATTAAATTTGTTCATTCACAATAATAATAAATCATAAAAGTGTTGGTTTGTGAATTTGCTAAGTTGAAAAATAAAGCTGCCTAGAAATTGCACTCGAATTTCGAGCGCTGGAATCTGCTAGTTGTAAATAATAACTTAAGGCTCAGTAGTTTAAGACTTGATTAGAATCCACTTACTATTGAAAATATATTTTAAAATATCTCAATTTCTACAGGCTTTTCGGCAATTTGAAGTTTCCACGTAAAATTTATACTTTATTACTTTCTTGTTTGCTAATTCAAATTCACAGTTGCAATTTTAAAGCAGACATGTGCAAACTGACACAAACGCATTTCAAATCAGTTTTACGACTGTGTTAAGTTGAACGGAGCAAGCAGAACAAAAGCAGAGAAAACAAAAGTAGTACACTGAGTAAAAAATTAAAATTAAAAAAATTAAAAATTAAAACTAAATCTTAAAAAAAAAATCAAATATCAACATCTCCAATGATTATTTCCCCCTCGTAAAGTTTTATTCTTAATAAATCACATAGGTGTTCATCCGTTAATTTGTTGCGATATTTACTTTTAATTAATTTTAAAATACTAAAAGCGGCTTCACAGTCGTACGTGGACCCGAACATGGAATATAATTTAAGTATTTCCTTCTTAATAACAGGATACTTCTCTTTGTTTATTTTTTTCCAAAATGATTTTCCAGTGTCTAGCGGTAAATTTATATCATTTTTCATTATTTCTAATTCAGCGGCTAATTCCAAATTATCAACATTTTTTTCAGTCAATGGGTCGTTGTGAATATCAATCATAGTTTTAAGTGATTTGAAATCTTCGAATCAATCTGCAAAATTTTGTACCAAAGAAGCTACTATTTCTGTATACTGTGCTATTTTTTCGTCATTACGATACTCCGCAAGAATTTCAAAGGTTCTAGGAAGATTGCTGGTATCATTGTTGCGCAATTGAGACAGTATAATTTTAATTTTGCGTTCAAAGCGGTGGGAGCACTCTGTTAGGTGGAATATAGTTTTGTTTCGTCCTTGAAGAGTCAGATTGTATTCATTTATTATCTCCGTTAAATCGCACAAAAAAGCTAAATCGGAAACAAAATTTTTATCTTTCAGAGAAGACGCCATTTCTTTCAACTCATTTTTTTCCGATTGTTCTAAAAACAGTTGTACTTCATCTCTCAAATTGAACAACCTTTCCAGGCTTTTCCCGCGGCTCAACCACCGAACTTCTGTATACAATAATAAGTCTCCATAACATGACTGTAGCTCTTTCAGTAAACTCTTAAATTTTCTATGCGTGAGGGCGTTATGGCCCCCTTTAATTTTATTTATTATTCTACAAGCTGTATCCATCGTTTCCACTATATTTAATTTTTTTGCAAAAAGTGCAGACTGGTGTATTATGCAGTGGAAATTAGGAATGTGAATATTGTTTTTCATCAATTGACCCTTAAGACCTTTTTCTTTTCCTAGCATTACCTTTGCCCCGTCTGTACATATGGAAGCTAGCTTATCACTATTTTCGGTTAAGAGAATATTATTTTTAATACAATCAAAAATGGTTTCGCCATTCACATGGCCGTGAAATGCAAAACAACTAAAAAATTCTTCAAAGCATTCCATATTTTTATCAACTGACCTAATGCATATAATCAACTGACTAATGTTAGTAATATCTGTGCTCTCATCAAGGCAGATGGAAAAGTATTCACAGTCTTTCAATCTTTGCAACGTAAACTTAAAAATATATTTACTAATTTTTTCAGTTCTACGAGCTATTGTGTATCTTGAAAGATGAATATTTTCTATCAGCTCGTAGGCTGATTTTCCCTTTTCCTTTTCCCCAAACAGTCGTGCCATTTGCTTGAAAAATTCTCCATCCTCAGAAGGACGACATTGTTTTGCTAACATCAACACTGCGACAATTGAAGCATTCTTTAGTTGTTTTTTTTTTCTCTTCAACTGTCAGACTTAGAGAAGGGGCATTTTTTTGTTGCAGGGAATTGAACATTTCATATTTTTTTTCTTCATCCAATTCATTAATATTTTTATGAATGGATATGAAATGTCTTTTTAAATTATAAAATCTTAAATTTGTGAAGATTTTATCACAAATCAGGCATTGGGCATTATTTTTGCCATTTACAAACATAAAAATTTCTTTATATTCGTCCATGGCAATTAAAATTTTTTTTTTAAGTGTAGTGTTTTTTATTACAAATAATTTTGCTTGCAGAGCGATACGGTGTTACTTGGTCAAATGCAGAACAGCAACTGACTTTGAATCGGTAAACAAGCAGCAAGCTTTCGGACATGTTGGTGTGAAAAAACGATCAAGCTACTATCGGTGTGAAAACACGATGACTCAAAAGAGTACTAGCTGCACATCTATGTTTTAAAGCAAATGCGTTTAATTTATGTTCAAATTATGATTGTCTTAACAGAAATTCGTTTGCTATAAGATAAATTCAATTGTAATAAACTTAATTCAGGTTTTCCAACTTTCCTTGAGAGCAATTCAAAATTATATTCTAAATTTAAGTATTTTGACTTTTTAACAAATTTCAGCAAAATCCATTAAATTACAAATTTCATGCTGTCAGAAAAAATACTTATCGATATAATAAAAGCTAAAAATTGGGTTTCAAAATTGATAAATTTGGCATATTAGGAAAGCTTCGTTCGAAACTCTTTAGATGTCAGTTTTTTTATCTATCACCTCAGATAATGTAAGCAATTTGATTTAGTTTAGTATTTACAGAAAAAAAAATTGAATAAAGTTCAAGACTTTAACGAAATAGAGTGTTAAGCAGAGCTCCCCATTACTCGAGCTTCAAGTTACTCGAGTAGTAAGTGAGTAGTAGTGAAAACTAACATTTTTCATGTTTGGTGCATGTAGATAGATAAATATAAGGATTTAGTATACCAAATGTATAATTTTTGGAATCGCACAAGTACTAAGAATATTATGCTTAAATTTCACTTGAATCGGACTGTCCTACTGGCGTGGGCAAATTACTACTGAATAATCTAACCCATAAAATCAAAGTTTTTATTAAAACTCTTTTTTCTTTATCCATATGAGTTTTGAATCTGTCTGTGACTGTGCGTGACTATTTTAGACAAGTCTATGTACCAACAAGTTTTAGATTGATTGGATAAGGGTAAATGGGGTTTAAATTACTCCGGGACTGTGCGTGACTATCTTTAAGTTAATATTTGGTGACAACAAGTCTGTGGACCAAGTTTCAGATCGACCAGAAGAGGGAAATGGGGTTTAAATTACTCCGTGACTGTACTTGAGTATGCGTGACTATGTCAAGGTTAATCTTTTTTCACAGCAAGTCTATCGACCAAGTTTCAGAATGATCGGATAAGGGGAAATGGATTTTAAATCACTCCGTGTTTGTACTACCCCAAAATTAATCTATAGTCACAACAAGACTATAGGCCTCAGATCAATTGGATGAGGAGGAATGGGGTTGCCCCATGGCAGACAGACAGAGAGTATAAGTTAAAAGAAAGAGTTTAATAAAAAGCTCGACGACTTTCCATACATACGTATGAAAATATTTACTTCATAGATGTTTGACTTTATTTTTAAAAAAAATTTTCCCAAAATACATGGTATGATTTTATATATTTTGAAGTCAGCTATACTGATAGATTACTCTCCTGAAATATTTAAACATTCTGATAAGAACTCCGTGGTTTTCTAGAATAACCGCGTATGTCATAAAATCAAAATGTTTAGTGGAGCCAAAAAACGTTATATTTGATATTATGGGCTCGATATTAAATTTTTAGAGCTTTTTATTTAACAGTCCTGTAGATATGGGCAATAAATACTTTATATAAAATTTTGAGTCAAAAATCTTCAGAGGAATAGATCCTAGAGAAGGACGAAAAAACAATATGTAAATTACACTTCAAGTGTGTGCTATTAAAACAACTTATGTCGACAAACGTAGTTTTCTTTAAAAAAGAAAACTACCAATGCATGTAGACATAAGTTGTTGTTGCTTGAAAAATGGATTTTTTTTGTTCGTCAACAAAAAGTTAACGGGACTTAGGATGAGAATATAACAACGTATCAAGAATAATAGTCACAAAAAATAACAGAAATAAACACACAAACTTTTACAAGTGGTTATAAACTGAAAACTAATCCAAAATTATTTAGCATTTTTTTTCATTAATAACAACGTATTTCGCTATGTGTCGTTTTCTGCGAAAATAATTTGTCACCGATCAAACGTAGGTTGACATACGTTAGTGCTGCAAATTAATTTAATAAACATTTAAGTTACGTCGTTATTTAA
Organism: Cordilura impudica; assembly: GCA_963682025.1. Classification (NCBI taxonomy): domain Eukaryota; kingdom Metazoa; phylum Arthropoda; class Insecta; order Diptera; family Scathophagidae; genus Cordilura; species Cordilura impudica. The sequence continues at coordinate 186,586,582 of OY821519.1, forward strand.
AGAAAAAACTCTGAAATGTACAATATATTTTTTTTTAATTGAACACATGTAAAGAGCGTTAAAAATTAATATATTTGGCATCGTTAACTCAAAACTGACAAAAATGGACACACGCGGTTATTCCAGAAAACCACAGAACTATGGAGTGGGCTAACTACTACTCGAACATATGTAGAGGATATGTTTTAAAAATTTCAAAGCATTTCGACCAAAATGTTGGCATGTGGGAACAACTACTCCAAAAAGATCGAAATTTTTGTAAAAACTGTAAAAAAAAAAATAAAAAATAATTTTTTTAAATTAAAAAATAAATTTTTTAATTTTTTCACGGTCTGTATAGCACTACTTGACTAATATTGACCACTTTCTATACAAATGTGTGGAAATATGCTCTTATTTGAAGTTTGATGATATTGTCCAGAAAATTTTCCACAATGACTTAACAACAAATTATATTCGTTAGAGCTGTATACATAAAGAGAACGCTTCCTTCAAGCTTCAAGGCATTCCGCCAAAAATTGAAGCTTGGAGGAACTACTCGACAAAAAACAGAAAATAAAAAAAAATCCAAAAAAAAATTTTTTTTCTTTCAGTTCCCGCAGTTGGATTTAAATTGAGCTCTGGGCTCTTTCTACATGCTTTCAAACATAAAAAATATTAGTTTTTACTACTCGAGCTACTCGTTGAACGCGAGTAGTAAATAGCTATTAGATTTATTGGATTTCAAAGTTTTTAGGGAATCGTTATATCGTTATCGTTTGTTTTGTATTTCTATTTTATTTGTTATATCTATTTATATACACTAAATATATTATTATTAAATAAAAAAATAAAATCTTCTCTTTTCTAGGATGCTGAAACTGGTATTAACGAAAATCTCTCTACCATTGTTGTTGGCATTATGCAGGTGATTGCTACTTTTGTATCCGTAATGGTGGTCGACAAATTGGGTCGCCGTCTATTGCTCTTGGCCTCTGCTAGTGTAATGGCCATCTCTACCATTGCTTTGGGTATATATTTCTATTTGCAGGAGAATCATAAAGACGTTAAAAATATCGGCTGGTTACCCGTTGCCAGTTTATGTGTTTTTATTATTATGTTCTCCATTGGATTCGGACCCGTACCATGGTTGATGATGGGTGAATTATTTGCATCCGATATTAAAGGTGTTGCTGGATCCATAGCTGGTACCTCAAATTGGGTATTGGCCTTTATAGTCACATATACGTTTGATGGCTTGAAGAAGTCCATGGGCAGCGGTGGAACATTTTGGCTATATGCTGGCATTACCATTGTCGGCGCAATATTTGTTTTCTTCTTTGTACCCGAAACAAAAGGCAAAAGTTTAAATGAAATCCAAGCGATATTGGAAGGTAAAAAGAATACCACAAATGGTAATGTTGTTAACTAAATAAACTCATATTACAATTACGGCAAAATATGAAAGCAACATTATAGTAGAGCAGAAGAGAGTAGAATTACAACAAACATGTTTATGCATGTCCCAAAAAAAATTTTAAAAAGATAAAACATGCCTAATACCTGTTTCTGAATGCAATTGTCTTTCCCTTGGGAACAGTTTCTTTAGTTCTGATTAATCATTCATTATTTTTGGAATGCAAGGACACTTTATTTTATATACATAATATAATAATCAATTGTATGTAAGGAATAAAATACTAAGAAAAGAATTTATAAATAATACACCTACACCTACGCCACACACAAATCAGTTGAAACAAACATACACACACACTCACACACACACACACGGTTAAAAAAAGTAATAAACACTGTGTTATGTTAAGTTTGAGTATTTGAGAAAAGGAAACGTGAAATTTTATACCAAAAAAGGATCTTCAAAAGTTTAAGTCATTTTAATTATTCAATTAAATATTTAATCTATGTGACATGGTGTTTTTCTTTTTTTTTTTTAAATATTTTAATTTAAGTGAATGTTAAATTTAAAAAAAAAAATATATTAATTAGCAGCATTTTGTGTAATAATATTTTTTTTTTTTTATATAAATTTCTTATCTATAATTCGTTTTCTGTTTTTTGTTAGCAAAATTATGTGTGCTTTTGTTAAAGTTGTTAAATTATTTTTTAATTTTTAATTTTAATCTAACAGTTTCTTCTTCTACTTTTTCAATCTACAAGACTGAAATTAAACAAGGATATAGCATCAATATTTTTAAATATTTCAAATATAAATCATGATTAACAGTTTTGGTGTTATACATATGATAAAAAAAAGAAAATTAACACTTTATAATTTTTAAAATTCCGGTTATTTCAATATATTAGATTCTTAAATTTCCATTCTACACTAAGATATAACAGAATCGATTCACAATCGATTGCTTGGTTAAATTGTTATAATGTTGCTTTTGTTGTTTTAACTTGTTTAATGCGCGTTTAAATACCACTTAAATTGGACAACGCTGTAAATTATTTTGAAAAAAATAATAATATTCTAATTTCAAATGTTATAACTTTTATAAAATTGTATACAAAATTCAAATTTACATTACGTTTTATAAAATTAATTGAAATAACATTAAAATATTTACATACAATTTTTGAAAATTCATTTCAATATAAAATATAATAACACATTGCATTTACAAAAATAAAAAAAACTGTTAAATTTTAACAAACTAAACTGTTAAAGTTGAAATTGAAATACAAACTTTAAGAAATTAAATATTTACATCACTTTCATTTAATATTAAAACATTTATAATGTAAAAATTTTGTTTTGGCCATATTTTATAAACCGAAACTTAAGAAAAGGTTTGAAATTTGTATGATAAAATTAATTTTTAAATACGAATTTTAAACGTTTAGGTTTATGTGCAGTTTTATAAAATCAGCCCATAAATAATTATTTAAGGCACACATAAAAATATTTGTTCTTAAAATGTATAATATATGTATTTGTATTTTATTTTATTATTTAAAAATATAGTAAAACTTGAAAGGTGTAGTTTTTTATAATGGCGAACATAATATTATTAAGTGATTTTTTTAATATTATTATTTGTATTTTTAAAAAAGTTTTTATACAAACACTTTCATCAAGTTCCCTGAAAAGACAACATCTTAAGGTTTTATTTTTTGTTTTTTTAACTTTAAATACTTTAAGACCCATTAACTTATCTTTGTTTTAAATTAAAAATTAGATATGTTATTGGGCCTAAGACTTTTTGTTATTTAAAAAATTGTGTCCAAAAAAAAAAATCAAAATCAAGCAATATTTTATATATATTTTTTTTTATTAAATTGTTATCATATTACTAAAAACACAATTAAGATTTCCAAGCATTTAAACAGATTTTTAATATTTTTTAGATTTTCTATGCTGTTTTATGAGTTATATTTTTAACTACATTATCTAAACTAGTTTTATGTATTAAATACAATAATTTTTTTTAGTTTAGTTTTAAGTAAAAACAACAGCATTTTGTTTTATACATACATACATATATATTTATTTTTATTTTTTATCAATCACATCATTACATTTTGTTAAAAATATGTTTTTTTTAAATAAATTTTATATTTTATACACCATTAAAATTTCTTGCGTTTTATTTTGATTTCATGCCTTTTAAGCAAAACTATAGCAGTTTTTGTTTTTAAATAAATTTAATTTGTTTTAAAACCAACAAATAGAAAATGTATTTTTTTACTTCAAAAATGTTTTATTTTACTTTAGCGTTAAAAAAAATAAATTTAAATAAACGAAAAATAAATAAAAAATTAGAACGTCCTCTTTTAAAGTACAACAATTTTAGTTAAATTAGAAAATTTTAGTAAAAATTTTCAAAGCAACAACTCTTTCTAAATTCCATCCAACAATCAAAATTGTTACAAAAATAAGTCAAAAACATGTCCTTTTCTAAACCTCTTTATTTGTTTTTTTAGTTTCAAATTAAATTGTTCTAGTAAAATAAACCCATAACCAACCACCTCTAGGCTGGGCTATTGTTCTTTTATGAAAAGGAAATAAAATATTAAAACCATTTCAAACAAAATGTTAAAAACATAAAAAAAAAAATTATTAAAACAAAATACATATGTATGTAATATTTAATTAATAATATGTATGTAAGTAATTATTCACTCATGTACTCGTATCGCATTATAAATGTATATAAATGTTATTTGATAATGAAAATACCATATTAATAATAATTATATGAAAAACTATAAATCTACATACATCCACACATACTCGTATATTCTGTAAATAAATGTGGTTATTGCAATATTAACAACTATTGAATTTCAAAGAATATTTATTTCAACTAATATTGGTAAGTGATAATCTATCTTATACTTAATATGTTTACTAATCTGACTGGGGTTTTTTAAGTTCCGAGATTTTTTTCGGAATTTCGGGACTTATTTTTATTAAACTTCTTTTAAATTTTTAAACATTTTTACATTTTAAAATTGAAAACATAAAATTTTAAATTTTACATATTAGAAGTTTTATTCTTTATATATCATATTGTACAAAAATAAAGAAAAACGATGAAAGAAATTTAAAAGTTAAAAAATAATAATTTAATTACAAATTTGGGTTGTATATGACCAAAAAAAAAATACTATTATTATACGAGGGCGCTAACAGAACAACCCGACCTGGCAATGAAAATACAACAATTTTGGGAAAAGTTTTCTTTATTTATCGACATAATCTACTTTTAGGTCGACACTTCTCCCAGCGATATTCAATAGCTTCAATAACCTATTTATAAGAAGAACTGTCTAGCTCATTTAAATAGCCATCAAGCGCAGACTCAACAACCTCTTCATTGTTGACAAATCTTTTACTGCCGATCCGTTTCTTCCAGTTTGAAAATAGAAAATAATCCGAGGGAGTTTAATCTGGATTTTGATCGTTACAATAGTGGATGTGTGAACTCATGCATTGTCTTGATGAAACAACACTTTCTTTTTAGCCAAGTACGGACTTTTTACCTTAATTTAATCACATAAACGCTGCAATAAGTTAACATAATACTCGCCGTTGAAACCTGTAGTCAAAGGTAACCTATGTTACGATGATTTTTTAACACATTTTAGAACCATGCGACAGAATAATGAAAATAACATTACAATAAGTTGGTCCATGCCTAGTGCGACCAACTGGCCCAGAAAATCCAGGACATGGCCCGGTTTTGAAACCAATGTCCCGGTGTCCCGGTGACAGCCCCCGGATGGCCCGGATTTTTATTTTGAATTCAATTAAATAAAAAATATGTGGACTTGAACAACAAAACAGTCCATTTCATTGAAATTTGGCACAATCGCATCATATTTTAATGGAAATTAATTCTTTTGAATGATTCATTTTAAAATCATGTGTCAAACAAGTGAATTCTGTGAATCGCCGCGACGACGACAGCGTAATCAATAACACCAACACACACACATAAATACTGATCACTTCCACGGATGACTATTAGAAGTTTACTCATGAAACCCTCATAAATAACATCAACAAGTGAATTCTGTGAATCCCCGCGACGACGACAGCGTAAGCAATAACACCAACACAAATACTCGATTTTATGTACATTGCATGCATTCTTCGTTTTCGAGTGAATCATTCGGTCAATTTTTTCGCACTGACACAAGTGAAACTAAATCAGTTTGAAATATTGAGTTGAGCTGTAACAACCTTCAATTTATTAAAATAAAACAAGTAAGAAAATTATAGTCGGTCTAGACCGACTATAGGATACCCTATACCATGCGTTTAGAGACCCTATCTCTCAGGCCCAACTAACTGGATATAGAAAATAAGCATAAACCAAATTTGAGTGGGATTTTTATTAATTTTTTCGGCTGCAGATATGAAAAAGTTCATATCGGATGCAATATCTATATGGGGACTAGGCCCAAAAGTGGACCGATCCTGACCATGTTTGGAAAAGTCGCTTGTATTTTGCAAAAATATATACAAACAAAATTTGAGAAGAATCAGTGCAATATTTCTGTTTTTTGATAGATTTAAGTGAAGATCGGGAAGCAGCTCTATATGGGGCCTATGACTAAGAGTTGTCCAATAGGGATCATTTTTGGACTACTGATTAATGGATGTAATATATACATACAACCCAATTCGACTAAGATTTGTATGATAATTTGGATCTTATGGCAATATATGTTGATTTCATAGGGGTCATTTGTATGGGGGCTAGGTCTGAACATGGACCGATTCTCACCAATTTCAATAGCGTTCATCCCATGGCCGATAAAAGATCAAATGCCAAATTTCGTCAAAATATATTCATATTTGCGACCTGCAGTTTGATTACAAGCTTTACATGGACACACAGACGGACGGACGGACGGAAATCGTTAAATCGAATCAGATACTGATTCTGATTCGATCGGTATAATTAAAGATGGGTGTAGGTCAAATATTTTTGATTGTAACAGCAGCACAAAGTCATTATACCCAAACCACATAGTGGTATAGGGTATAACTACGTTCAACGTATTGTCTTTGGTAGATTGTTCATCGAAAATATTTCGAAATTGCTTTGGATTAAGCAAGTACCAGTGTGCGCGAACAAAATGCGAGGCAATCATCACAAATGTTTTCACACCATTCATTGAAAAACAATTGATCGAAGAAATGAATAATGCCATTTATGTTAGTAGTTAACCGCTGAAGAAGGAGAAACATCTGATATCATTGTTCAACTACTAAAAAATACGCTTGAAAAGTTCAACATCGCAGTTAAAATGGTTTCTTTCTGTGCCGACAATACGAATACTAATTTTGGTGGTAAAAATCGAGGTGGCAAAAACAACGTTTATTACAAAATCAAATCACAATTGAACATGCATTTGCTTGGAATCGGATGTGCAGCGCATATTTGTCATAATTGTTTGGCATGTGGCTGCAATGGAATGCCGTTCGATGTGGAATCGATTCTAGTGAAAATTTACCCTCATTTTTATCGTTTCACTGCTCGTGTCGCAAATTTGAAAGAATTTTGTCAATCCGCTGATGTCGAATATCAAAAAATCCTTGGATATGGAAAAACACGATTTTTGGAGATGTTCACGTGTGTTAATTCAAGCTTGAGAGTGTATGATGGATTAAAAGCTTATTTTCTGGAAACGCAAACAGCCCGAGAGTGCTGAAGGATTTTTTCAAAGACCAACGCTCAAAACTGTGGCTGATATTTCTTCGCGATCAGGTAAACTAACAATTAAAGTTTTCTAAAATTCTAAGCTATTTTTTTTTTTTTTTTTGAAATTTGTCTAATAAAATTTGAATTACTGTTTGCTTATAGGCTTCAATTTTCAATCAACCTGTTCTTAAAATCGAAGGTGATGAAGTGTCTGCAATTGAAATGACACACGTTTTAGATGATTTGATGCAATCGTTGGAAACAAGAGTGAATGCAAAATACTTATCGCCAGCCGTTCTACAAGAAATCGATGGTATCAACAACGCAAATGATGATTTAATAGATCAAAAAGATGTGATGCAAATTGCTATTCCATTTTATCAAACGTGTATTGATTATCTTGAGTAGTGGAAAGTACAATTTGAAGATGTGCGCGTTTTCGATTAGGCCGGACTCGCTGCTGCTCCGAATTGGAAAGATGGTTAAAACCTGAAGACTACAATGTAGAATTGTTTGACGAGTTTGGTTACATATTGAAATTTATTACCCCAGAGAAAATTAGCGAATGGAATAAAAAAAATCCTCCTACTAAGCCACGTTCTACTAAACCACATCAACGTTGGGTGGAATTTTTCAAACATTTTCAAAGTAACAATGGACCATACACTCGCTTCGCGCGAATCATTGAATTTATATTTTGTTTGCCAGCAACATCTGCAAGTGTAGAGCGTATATTTTCATTGATCGCAAAATTATGGACAAAAGAAAAATCGCAACTCAAGCTAGATACTTTGAAATATATGCTATTTCTCAAATATAATTTAAAGTACGAATGCGTTGAATTTAACAATTTTTTGAAAGAATCACCAACATTGCTGAAGCAAATTTCATCACAGGATAAATACGATTTTAAACAAAAAGCGACAGAAAATTAAATTCAAATTACTTATAACATTATAATCGTCTAAATTTAAGTTGAATAATAAAGTTTTTTTCCCATAAGAAATGGCCCAGTTTTAAGTTTGAATGTTCCGGATTTTAGTACTTTTTTCGAAAAATGTCCCGCTTTCGCTCAAAATTGAAGTGGTCACACTATCCATGCCGTACAATACTGATGCTTTTTTGGATTCGCCAATCGAAATTTGTGAAATTTTATCAGTTATTAACTCCTTAAAACAAAATAAATCTCCTGGTCAAGATGGTATTACTTATGAATTTTATAAGCAAGCTCCTGGCGGCATGGAAAGAAGTTAAAGTTGTGATTTTACCAAAGAAAGATAAAGATACTTCCAACCCGAAGAACCTTCGTGCAATAAGTTTATTACCAAACCTAAGTAAAGTTTATGAAATATGCGTTAACAAAAATATATTAAAGTTCTATGAAAATAAAAATTTAGTAAATGACAATCAATTCGGATTTAAATATAAACATTCAATAATCCATGCAATACATTTACTTATCTCAAATATAAATTGGAATATGAATAAATCTTTTTGTACGGGCGCGTGTCTCATAGATTTCGAAAAAGCATTCGATAGTATCTGGAATCCTGGATTAATATATAAACTTTGGAAATATAAATTTCCGCAATACTTAATAATACTTATATATAATATGTTAAACGGCAAATCCTTTTTTGTCAGTAACAATAAACAAATAAGTTCTAAAAATTTTATTATAGTTAATGGCTTACAACAAGGATCTGTTAACTCACCAATCTTATTTAATTTTTTCATCTATGACCTCCTTAATAAAATAGATAATATAATTGGTTTCGCTGACGACATTATTATTTATCATTCCGATAACAAAATTGAAAAAATTAACGATAAATTACAAAATCATTTTAACTTAGTAGAAAGCTATGCAGCTGATTGGAAAGTTAATATTAATAAATGCGAAACTATGTATATTGTTTCGTTCCCCAGTAGGAAAATGTAATTATAATATTAAAAAAAATTGGAAAAATTTTGGTATAAAATCTAATAGTCATATTGATATTCCAAACAAAGATGTGGTTAAATATCTTGGCATTTTTCTAGATAAATTTTTGTACTTTAATAACCATATTAATTTACAGCTAATAAAAGCAAGAAATGCATTTTTCATGTACAAACAAGTAAGAAAATTATAGTCGGTCTAGACCGACTATACGATACCCTATACCATGCGTTTAGAGACCCTATCTCTCAGGCCTAACTAACTGGATATAGAGAATAAGCATAAACCAAATTTGAGTGGGATTTTTATTAATTTTTTCGGCTGCAGATATGAAAAAGTTCATATCGGATGCTATATCTATATGGGGACTAGGCCCAGAAATGGACCGATCCTGACCATCTTTGGTAAAGTCTCTTGTATTTTGCAAAAATATATACAAATAAAATTTGAGAAGAATCAGTGCATTTTTTTTTTTTTTATAGATTTAAGTGAAGATCGGGAAGCAGCTCTATTTGGAGCCTATGACTAAGAGTTGTCCAATAGGGATCATTTTTGGACTACTGATTAATGGATGTAATATATACATACAAGCCCAATTTGACTAAGATTTGTATGATAATTTGGATCTTATGGCAATATATGTTGATTTCATAGGGGTATAGGGTATAAAAACTATTTTTTTTCTCGATATATTAAACACGAAGTTAAAGTCATGTTGTAAAAATCTTTAATAAGACCTATCTTAACATATGGTTGCGAAATTTGGTTCAATATTGCACCATCTTATATGGAGACAATAAGAATATTTGAAAGGAAATGCCTAAGAGCGTGTACATCACTGTATAGAGACCCTAATAGTGATTTTGAGAAATATATATCAAATAAAATACTGTACAAGACAGCAAAGATAAGTAGAATCGATAATTTAATGATTCATTTGATCAGAAATCACATCATTAAAAGCTGTGAATGCAAAGTTAATAATTTAATTAAGGCTTCATATTATGAAAGTGAAGAATATATTTTTAATACATTAGAAAATAGTTATATACCACCAGACGCGTTCGTATGTCTAGGATAGGAAAGGTTACATCCAGAACGAACTTGGCATACCTATAATTTTTCACATTTATAGGCGAGCCAATATTAAAGCAATTCATTCTAATGAACTAACTATTGAAAATCGCAGACTTGATACTAGCGTTTACCTAGATGATAAAAATATGATACCAAAATAAATATTAAACAAGTAAGAAAATTATAGTCGGTCTAGACCGACTATACGATACCCTATACCATGCGTTTAGAAACCCTATCTCTTAGGCCCAACTAACTGGACATTGAAAATAAGCAAAAACCAAATATGAGTGGGATTTTTATTAATTTTTTTGGCTGCAAATATGAAAAAGTTCATATCGGATGCTATATCTATAAAGGGACTAGCTCCAAAAATGGACCGATCCTGATCATGTTTGGTAAAGTCTCTTGTATTTTGCAAAAATATGTACAAACAAAATTTGAGAAGAATCAGTGCAATATTTTTGTTTTTTAATAGATTTAAGTGAAGATCGGGAAGCAGCTCTATATGGGGTCAAAGGGATCATTTTTGGACTACTCATTAGTGGATGTAATGAACGCATACAAACCCAATTTGAGTAAGATCTATATGACAATTTGGATCTTATGGCAATTTATGTCGATTTCATATGGGTAATTTGTATGGGGGCTAGGTCTGAACATGGACCGATTCTCACCAATTTCAACAGCGTTCATCCCATGGCCGATAAAAGCTCATATGCCAAATTTCATCAAAATATATTCATATTTGCGACCTGCAGTTTGATTACAAGCTTTACATGGACACACAGACGGACGGACGGACGGACATTGTTAAATCAACTCAAAAAGTGATTCTGATTCGATCGGTATAATTAAAGATGGGTCTAGGTCAAATATTTTTGGTTGTTACAAACAGCAGCACAAAGTCATAGTGGTATATGGTATAAAAATATTGGTGGCTGCATATTAAGTCCTGTATTATTTTCGCTATACTTAAATGACTTGGCTGATGAACTACCTGGTGGTGTTAATGTGGCGGGAATAAATATGAAAATTCTGCTTTATCCTAATGACATCGTTATATTATCTGATACTGCGACGGAATAACAAAGTATGATTGATGCATTATACAACTACCGTATTAATTGGGGCTCAACCGAAAGTAATGGTATTTCGATCAGGTACAAGAATATCTAAACAATTATAGTGGCACTTTGGAGAAGCAAACATTGAGATCGTCAGTACTTATAAATAACTTGGTGTTGATATTACATGTAATTTGTTCTCTAAGAAACACCTAAATAATAAATTAGTTGCAGCAAAATTGTCGATCAACACAACATGGGCGTAATATATTAATCACCCGAAAATATCAAACCAAAATAAAGTAAAACAAGTAAGAAAATTATAGTCGGTCAAGACCGACTATACGATACCCTATACCATGCGTTTAGAAACCCTATCTCTTAGGCCCAACTAACTGGACATTGAAAATATGCAAAAACCAAATTTGAGTGGGATTTTTATTAATTTTTTTGGCTGCAGATATGAAAAAGTTCACATCGGATGCTATATCTATAAAGGGACTAGGTCCAAAAATGGACCGATCCTGATCATGTTTGGTAAAGTCTCTTGTATTTTGCAAAAATATGTACAAACAAAATTTGAGAAGAATCAGTGCAATATTTTTGTTTTTAATAGATTTAAGTGAAGATCGGGAAGCAGCTCTATATGGGGTCAAAGGGATCATTTTTGGACTACTCATTAGTGGATGTAATGAACGCATACAAACCCAATTTGAGTAAGATCTATATGACAATTTGGATCTCATGGCAATTTATGTCGATTTCATATGGGTAATTTGTATGGGGGCTGGGTCTGAACATGGACCGATTCTCACCAATTTCAATAGCGTTCATCCCATGGCCGATAAAAGCTTATATACCAAATTTCATCAAAATATATTCATATTTGCTACCTGCAGTTTGATTACAAGCTTTACATGGACACACAGACGGACGGACGGACGGACATTGTTAAATCAACTCAGAAAGTGATTCTGATTCGATCGGTATAATTAAAGATGGGTCTAGGTCAAATATTTTTGGTTGTTACAAACAGCAGCACAAAGTCATTATACCCAAACCACATAGTGGTATAGGGTATAAATATTCAAGCCGCCTCAAGGTCAGTCATGTTTTACGCAGCACAAGTATGGGGTTTTGAAAAATATGACGAAGTAGAGAAACTGTTACGATTTTTTATCAAAAAAATCCTGTATTTACCAACAACAACACCCAATTACATGATATATCTAGAAACCGGTCTCGAATCTTTATACTTTATTACCATACTTTAAATGCACTTTGATTACATAAACAAAATTTTAAACATGGATCACAACAGATTATCATACATTTTATCAAATGAAATTATTTCACAAAACGGATACTGGGCAAAAGCTCTACAGTTTACACCTCTCAATACAAATCAACCACTTAGCGTTCACTGAACACAAATCTTAAACTTATTGAAATTGAAAGAACGAGAAAATTATGTATTAAATGCAGCGAACTCTCAGCACCATGATATGTACCCACAACTCAATCTTAACGTGACTCCCCTAATTGCCTCCAATTTCTCTTCGCGCATTACGAGTGTAGTAATAAAAGCAAGAGATGGTTTACTGGACTTAAATGCCAGGTCGTTCAGAAACAACACAAATGTAATATGCACAATTTGCAACAGAGATGATACTGAGAATACTTATCACTTTATTGGTGTTTGTCCCATTTACGAGGAGCATAGAATGAAACAATTTGGAAAATCTGAACTTAGCTCGAATGAAGTTCTAAATGTTCTCAATGGGTCCAATTTTTACTCACTTTATCAATACATTGCAATTTGTTCAAAATATCGAAAACTAATATTAAATGAATTTGAATAAATATATAATCAACTTTACATTGATTTTTCTTTTTTAAACAAAATTATATGAATTATATAAAATCAAAAATACTAGTACACATAATGCCAATCAGACCTACAATAAAAATGTTTTGCCTATGTACTTCAAATTTTTATATCTATTAATAAATAATAATAATAACAAAAATAATAATAATAATAATAATAATAATAATAATAATAATAAAAATAATAATAATAAAAATAATAATAATAATAATAATAATAATAATAATAATAATAATATTAATAATAATAATAACGATAATAATAATAATAATAATAATAATAATAATAATAATAATAATAATAATAATAATAATAATAATAATAATAATAATAATAATAATAATAATAATAATAATTATAATAATAATAATAATAATAATAATAATAATAATAATAATAATAATAATAATAATAATAATAATAATAATAATAAAAATAATAATAATAATAATAATAATAATAAAAATAATAAAAATAATAATAATAATAATAATAATAACAATAATAATAATAATAATAATAATAATAATAATATTAATAATAATAATAATAATAATAATAATAATAATAATAAAAATAATAATAATAATAATAATAAAAATAATAATAATAATAATAATAATAATAATAATAATAAAATAATAATAATAATAATAATAATAATAATAATAATAATAATAATAATAATAATATTAATAATATTAATAATAATAATAATAAAAGTAATATTAATAATAATATAAATAATAATAATAATAATAATAATAATAATAATAATAATAATAATATTAATAATAATAATAATAATAAAAATAATAATAATAATAATAAAAATAATAATAATAATAATAATAATAATAATAATAATAATAATAATAATAATAAAAATAAAAATAATAATAATAATAATAATAATAATAATAATAATAATAATAATAATAATAATAATAATAATAATAATAATAATAATAATAATAATATTAATAATAATAATAATAATAATAATAATAATAATAATAATAATAAAAATAATAATAATAATAATAAAAATAATAATAATAATAATAATAATAATAATAATAATAATAATAATAATAATAATAATAATAATAATAATAATAATAATAATAATAATAATAATAATAATAATAATAATAATAATAATAATAATAATAATAATAATAATAATAATAATAATAATAATAATAATAATAATAATCGGCGTTGATTGTTTTTCCTTTTTGAAGATAATTAATAAAAGTTATACCACGCACATCCCAAAAAACAGACGCCATAACTTTGTCTGCAGATGGAACTCTCTTCGCCTTCTTTAAGCACGATTCTCCAATTTCAGCCCACTGTTTTGACATACATACGTTTTATGTATATAGTTGCCACTTTTCACCAAAGGAATTTTTATCAAACTATTAACGTCAGGCCGGGTAGTTCTGGGAACGCCATTGTATACTAGTATATATAATAGTTTATATAATAGTATATGTTTGGTAGATGACGAATGTTGTAATTGGCAAAATTTCGAACGGATTTTTTCCAAACCGACTTGTTCGATAGGGGAGAGTAGTAACTTTTAGATAATGTAGTTTCAGAGCCTAAAGTGGTGTCCGCAAAGTAAAAAATATGACTTTTTTAAAGACCATTTTCGGATATTGTTGGACCTACAATATTAAAATTTTAGTATATTTAAAATTGGAATTCTTAGTAGAAATTTTTTTCTACTTTTCGTTTTATTTTTATACCCATCTTTTATTGTACCGATCAACTCTGAGTCACTTTCTGAGTCAATTAGCGATGTCCGTCCATCCGTCCGTCTGTCTGCGTATCCTTGTATTCAAATATGAATATATTTTGATGAAATTTTGTATATGTACATATAAGCTTCTATCGGACCCAAAACGAAACGCTATTAAAATTGATGAAAATCTGTGCATGTTCAGATCTAGTTCTAATACAAATGACCTCTATTAGATCGACTTAAATTTCCATAAGATACAAGTTATCATATATGTACATCTCGTTCAAATTTGGTTTGTGCATGTTTATTACACCCATCAATCAGTAGTCCAAAAATACACCCTTTAGGACAATTCTTAGCCCAAACCCACATATAAAGCTGCTTCCCGACATTCACTAAAATCTATCAAAAACTAAAAAATGCACATATTTTTCTCAAAATTGGTTTGTACACTATGTTTTTGGATTGACTTTTAAAAATATGGCCTAGATCGGTCCATTTTTCGACCTAGTCCCCATATAAATATAGCATTAACTTTGAACTTTTTCACATCTGCGTGAAAAAAAATTAATAACAGTTCCACTCTAACTTGGCTTTTGCCTATTTTCTATATCCAGTTAGTTGGACCTAAGACCCTTTTTCTAAACGCATGATATTGGTCTAGGCTAGAATACATTTTAGAAGACAAAAATAAAAGTTTAATTCTAAATTTCTCTATAATATTAATAGGCAAGGCGATTTCTTGTGACCGATGTAAGTTTCACAGTTTTACCCCGATTTTGACAAAAAATTTATCATTTGAAAGATATTTCTTTTTAGCTGTTACCCAGATTTACAATTTTCATCGTCTGGAATATTTTTTTAGAGTTATGATCGTTTAAAGTTGCTACTAACACATACATAAAATTATACAATGCTATGTGTGTGTTTATTAAATTTGTTAATGTGTTTGCGTTAATGTGTTAATGTTGAGTTTGTTTTCTTCATTAAAAAAGATTTGAATTGTGAAGCATAACTTTAGGGTCTTTATTAAATAAAAAAAATTAAGTTTGCTATAATTTGCACTCGAATTTCGAGCGCTGGAATCTGCTAGTAAAAATAAATATGGAATTAATGGTGATAAGTTTCAAAGCAGATACGATCTTTTGTGCAATTGTCTTTACCGATTTCCATTCTAGTGAAGTAATGTTCAATTAATGGACTATTTAATGACAATATTGATGTTGAACTGGTTTAATAGAGAGTTGTTCAACAGAGTGGTAAATTATTAACGAACCTCCAAAAGCTGTATAGAAAATGGATCAGAATTACTTGTAGATATTTTGTCGTATAAAATAATACACGAATTTAGCACTCCTAAAACGAAAAAAAGGCAAATGAAATTTGGTCTTCGATTCGAGATCAGACTAAATAAAAATTAAAACAAAATGAGTAATTACTACCGCCTTTTAAAATAACACTTTGCAGTATGTTCACAATGTTCAGGTCGCAGCAAATCTTCCATTTATGTTCATAATATTCCCTCATATTTGTGCCCAACTGAGCCGTCACTGAATAATCTCCAGTCGCTAGCGTTATATTCCATTCGCAATTTATTCAATAAACCTTTGATGTCATTGCAGTAATTGAACGTATTTTTATCGTCAACGATATATCAATGCTGGAATTCGCCTTACGTTTCCGGTATACTGTGTGAGTTAGCTGCGCTTCAAAAAAAAATTTTTTTTATCTTTAAGTTAATACTACGACTAGTCTATGAGGACTAACTAATAGTTTGGTTCTAATTACAATATTTATTAAGGGTTACAGATATATTGGTTTATTAATAAACTCAATCCGGGTTGAATCGACCTATCAGGTCATGGGATTTGTAGCGATTAAGCCTTGCTAAGTAACTCTGGAATTTCATTATTGTGATGACTCAGTAGCCTTAGTTTCTGAGCCTCAGCATTACGCCTTATTTCTTCATTTATGGTGCTTATTTTTAAGTCACGATGAATATCAGCATTTCTAACGTACCATGGGGTATTAACAATATTCCTTAAAACTTTATTTTTTAAGTTTTGTATTTGTTGTATGATGGATTTTTTTGCACATCCCCAGACTTGGATTCCATAGGTCCAGACTGGTTTCAGCAGCTGCTTGTACAGCAAAATATTGTTGTGTAGAGAGTTTAGAGTTTATACCAGAGTTCAGAAAAAAACACACACTGAATAAAAAACTCGTACATATATGTAAACAAACATAACTTAGACCAACACACACATATTTTTATTTTCATATCAATTATGTTTGTTTTAAATATTTCGTTATTTACAGGAACATTTTTGTATCACGTACTTTTTGTTTCAATCACACATAAAGCACACATTTTTGAGTGTTGCTTTATTTGAAGTTCATGTTCTGGTACGTGTGTTGAAAAAAAAAAACAGAACATGTACAATAAACAGGTTCGAGTTCAGTTATATTTTATGTCGTGTTGTGGCTCGTGTAGTAAGAAAAAACAGAACATGTACAATAAACAGGTTCGAGTTCAGTTATATTTTAAACACGACTTAAAATATAACTGAACTCGAACCTGTTTATTGTACATGTTCTGTTTTTTCTTACTACACGAGGCACAACACGACTTAAAATATAACTGAACTCGAACCTGTTTATTGTACATGTTCTGTTTTTTTTTCAGTACACGTACCAGAACATGAACTTCAAATAAAGCAACACTCAAAAATGTGTGCTTTATGTGTGATTGAAACAAAAAATACGTGATACAAAAATGTTCGTGTAAATAACGAAATATTAAAACGAACACAGTCATGGTTGTGTTGGGCACCGAAGAAAATTTAAAAACAAACATAATTGATATGAAAATAAAGATATGTGTTGGCTGCTTTTGAACAGAACATTGTGTGTTTCATGTGTGTATTTTCTGAACCTTGGTTTATACCTATAAGCCAACTCATTTTTCTGTATTTTATCTCCAGTTCGTCTTTTTTCTTTTTGACGTGTTCCTTCCAGTGAAGTTTTGCATCAAACATCATACCAAGATATTTGGCAGAGTTTACAAATGGAACTTGTATGTTGTCAATAACAAGTGGTATGTAATTTGTTTGTTTGTTTGTGAACTTAATGTCTCATGATTTCCAGCTATTCAACTTAATGCCCCATCTTTCTGTCCACAGTTTATTGGAAAGAATCTGTCTCTCAAATATGATTCCAAAAGTTTACGATAATGTTTAGGCAACAACATATCTGACTTGTAAATAAGTCCATCATGCAATACACCATCGCATGTTTTTGCAACATCTAAGAAAACGGCTGAACCTACCTCTTTCTTTTCTAGAGAAATTTCTATCGAATGGGTTATTCTATGTATTTGTTCAATTACCGAGTGTTTCTTACGAAATCCAAATTAATAATACTGTTCTGCAAGAAAATCGGCCCCGGCATTATTCTTGCTGATTCCTATGTAAAATGACTTACTGAATCCGAATATCATACCCATTTTTCCCAAATTCATAACGTTTTCGCGGGACGCTCCTAACCTTTTTGTTATCTTATAGTCTTCTGTCATGACTCAGGAACGACTATTCCGATTTTGCTGAAATAAATTTAGAAAAATTAAGAATTACCATTCCTTTCATCTACTCTTATACCATTTCTCTACATAATCAACAGTTTCGCAGATGTAAATAAATTTATGAAAAAAAAAATAGTTTTTTGCCTAAAAAATTTTAATTTTTTGAAAAATCCAAAAAGGAAATAAATTTCAAGGCTTAATACTTTTGCTTAAAGCTACATAGCTTAGGAACAAAATGAGACACAGATCATGAAAATCGATGAACGCGTTCCGCTTTTATTCACAATTAAGTGGAAGGTATCTCATTTTGACAAGAATATTGATTTTTGTTTCAATGAATTTCGATAATCGTACTTAATTATACCCTCCACTCCAGTGTGCAGAGGGTATATATAAGTTTGTCATTCCGTTTGTAATAATTAGAAAAAAAAATTTGGACCCCATAAAATATATATATTTGTGATCCTTATAACAACCGGAGTTGATATAGCGATGTCCGTCTGTCCGTCTGTCCGTCTGTCCGTCTGTCCGTCTCTCCGTCTGTGGAAATCACGATGACGGCATCAATCGGGCAGCTAGGGTGCTCGTTGGCATAAAAAATGATTCATTAACATCCTGAAAAGTTTGCTATTTAAAATCGTCCAAATCGGTCAATTAGGGCCCGAGATTTGAATGAAGAACTAAAAAAAGTCTTGAAAAAATATAATTTTCTATGTTGTTCTTGTCACGATCACGCCCTCAATAGGATAGCTAGGGTGATAATTTTTAGTGAGAATGATTCACCAAATTCATGGGAAGATTTCTACTTCAAAAATCATTAAAATCGGTGGAACAGGTCCAGGTAAATCTATGAAAAATTAAAAAAAAATGAAAAACATGATGTTTCCATATTGTTCCTGTTGTTATTCTAAATGTTCCATTGTTGTCATAGCTGGACTTATTGTTTTTGTGGTCGTTGTGATAATAATATAATAAAAACGAACCCTTTGTACATTTTTTTGTGAACTCTGGTAGAAAATTTTAAAAGTTTCCATTGTTTTGGCATCACTAAAAAAATTTGTTAGATCATTTCTGTCATTGCCACGAGCCTGCATGCAAAATTTCAGATCGATTGGCTCACGGGAAAGGGGCTAAAAATCGATCCAAAATTTTGTCGACAAGCAGACACTACCAGTTAATATAAAGGCAGTAAATAAAGGGAGTAAAAGTTCACCAATAATTTAAAAAACAAATTTTTATGTATTAATTTATTTAAAGAAAAAAATAATTAAATGAAATAGGAATAATAATAAAAAAAAATAATATACAATACAAAAAAAAAAGAATATATAAATAAAATAAAATAAAGATAAATGCATTCATAGCATTATAATACATATAAAAGGTCAATGTTTTCTAACCGTAACCGTAACGAGTCAGTTGTTTTTTTTACATGAAAATCATTTAAAACAGTTACCGAACGTAACCGGAACGTCCCAATACTTTTCATGTGAAAAAAAGGCTGACACGTTACGTAACAGTTACATGTCGCTAACTTGTTCTTTACACAGGCTACTGCTTTTGCAGCCAACTTCAAGTCTATTTATATAGTTTCGTAAGCATAACTAATAAAATTGTTTCTATTATTTTTTGCTGTAAGTAATAAATTATAAATATACTGAATTTGCAAACTAAAATGGATACATATATTGGAGGTGCTTTAATACAAAAGAGTTAACGAAACAAAATCAAAAAAAAAAAAAACAACTCTACAACATCAACAATGGCAGTCATATGTTCTTCAAATAGAAAAAAAAACTGCAAGTGTGTTTTGTTGGCTACAAAACAAAAATAGTGTTGACAATATAACAAAATATGTAAAAGAAGTTAGTGCTATGAAATATTTTATTTTGTTAAAAAAAAAAATCGCAAAATGAAAGGCTATAATTCCATTAATAATCAAAAGGCGTTAAACTAATTTATTTATTTTTACGTTGTACTAATGCATTTTAAATAAGTAAAAGTAATTGTATATTTAAATAAAAATGCATTTGTATTATATGTTGCTGTCGTATTCAGAAAAATCAAGTAGCTGACTATACGACTACAAATGCTGCTGCCAGCAGTCGTCTATGTGTTTCATTCATGATGTTGCATTTTTTTGCGAGCAATACTTACATATATTCTAAATAAAGAAATAATAGTTCTTTTCATACTGCGAAATCTATACAAATATATGTACAAATACTATATGTCAAATTTCAAATTTGCAATAATTGATACATTTTTGAAAGAAAATTGTATAATATGAAATGTCTTTAATTTATTTCATAGAAAAGAATTTTTTGAGGTGCGTGGATTTTCCATATTTACTGTTTTACTATATTCGTAATGAGGTTAAATGAGTTAAAAAGAATTTAAAATATTTGAAAATATTAGGTGAGGATCCTCAAGATGTAATATACGATCGGTCTAAAACTTTTCACTTAGAGCCACAGTTAAATTCGAAACAACAAAAACCCATATATTTTGTGCATAAAGTTTAACATTAAATGTGCTTTTCTAAAATGTCTATATATTTTTTCTCATTCATTTCTGACCATCTTCAATGTAAATTTACCAAAGTTTTTTTTATTGCAATATGTATATAAAACTTAAAAATTTAATATTTTTTATTGTGTATTAACTTATTATTCTGCGATTTTCATTACATCACAAAATGTTACAAATTGGCACTACTGTTTCAAAAACAGAAAACTTCTAAATCAGTTGAAAACAGTTGATCTGTAAAACTGTGTGTGAAATTGTGTCAAATAAAATTACAAATATTAATAAATATAATAATACATATATATATATATATTATTAATTTTGTTAAGAATTAGCAAAAAATTGATTTTCCATTTTGCATTTCATTTATAAAGAATTCTGCCATATTTTGTTAAAGGGAAAATCCATTTTTGTTATATTAAAAAAACAGACTTGCATTTAATTTTTCCGTGACTGCCTCAATAATTGCGTAGATGCCACCACAATATTTTTTCTAATTAAAACAGTTGATCTGTAAAACTGTGTGTGAAATTGTGTCAAATAAAATTACAAATATTAATAAATATAATAATACATATATATATTTTATTAATTTTGTTAAGAATTAGCACAAAATTGATTTTCCATTTTGCATTTCATTTATAAAGAATTCTGCCATATTTTGTTAAAGGGAAAATCCATTTTTGTTATATTAAAAAAAACAGACTTGCATTTAATTTTTCCGTGACTGCCTCAATAATTGCGTAGATGCCACCACAATATTTTTTCTAATTAAATATTAACCAATATCTAACTAGAATTATGATTTATTCCGACTAAAAAGTTCCAATTAAAAGTTATTCATCCCAATTATGAATATTCTCAAGGAATTTCTTTCTCACGGAAAATACATTTCTCGAGAAAAAAATTCCTCCAATTATAAATTCCACGTGAACAAAAAATGATTAACTGGCATCATCGAATTTCGAAGCCACTTGCTTTGCTTATTGACAATTTATTTTCTATTTTTTGTGTGTGTGCAAACGACCCTACAATAAATGTCCCAATAAACATTTTTGTTTGCTATCAACTTGAGGTGCATTTGAGATCAAATACATTTCTCAAATCTCCAACGTTAATTCTCAAATGCCCTCAATAGTTCGAATATAGTCTTCTCAACTTAAAAGGCACATTTTTTATATGGCGATTTTCATAGTTATCAAATTGAGAAATTTGTGATTCTCAACTTGATAGCAAAGAAATATTTCCAATCGGTATCAAATGGAAGGTACGGAATTGCCATATTAAAAAATATACTAATTTTAGAAATGAAAACAATGTACTTTTTTAATGTTTCAATTTAATTTCATTATATATTTAACATTACTATGTACATATTTAACATTAAATGTACATATTATGTACATTTTTTAAAATCTAGAATTAAAAATAAATGAATTAATTAGTTGTACATTTTTTGAAAAATTCGACAAAAAGCAAAAATAATTAAAAATATATCAATGATTTATTTGTACTTTTTTGGCATTTTTTAATTTAATTTATTATTTATGACATATTTAAATAATATCTCAGACTTAACACAAATCGTATTCAAGTTGAAAAAATGTTTGGTCTCAAGTGGAGAAAAGTGTTGGATATCCAATTGAGAGTAAAAATGTTTCTCAAAGATTGGAAAAAATGTTAAATCTCAACTTGATGTCAAGTTGAAAACAAACAAGGAGAAAAATTGTTCAACCCAAGTTGAGAATTACATTTGACATCAATTTAAGAACTTAACTTTTCTCCAACATTGGAGAAATAATATTTCAATGCATACTGGGGAATGACCGAAACTAACACATAAACAGTGTTTTCCTATTTGAAAAACATATGACTGTCATTGTTGCTGTTGTAGAGTTGTTATACCCTCAACTCCAGTGTGCAGAGGGTATATATAAGTTTGTCATTCCGTTTGTAATAATTAGAAAAAAAATTTTGGACCCCATAAAATTTATATATTTGTGATCCTTATAACAACCGGAGTTGATATAGCGATGTCCGTCTGTCCGTCTGTCCGTCTGTGGAAATCACGATGACGGCATCAATCCGGCAGCTAGGGTACTCGTTGACAAAAAAATGATTCACTAACATCCTGAGAAGTTTGCTATTTAAAATCGTCCAAATCGGTCGATTAGGGCCCGAGATTTGAATGAAGAACTAAAAAAGTCTTGAAAAAAAAATAATTTTCTATGTTGTTCTTGTCACGATCACGCCCTCAATAGTGCAGCTACAGTGATCATTTTTAGTGAGAATGATTCACCAAATTCATGGAAAGATTTCTACTTCAAAAATCATTAAAATCGGTGGAACAGGTCCAGGGAAATCTCTGAAAAATAAAAAAAAATGAAAAACATGATATTTCTATATTGTTCTTGTTGTTATTCTAAATGTTGCATTGTTTTCATAGCTGGACTTGTTGTTTTTGTGGTCGTTATGGTAATAATATAAGAAAAACAAACCCTTTGTACATTTTTTTATCAACTCTGGTAGAAAAATTTAAAAGTTTCCATTGTTTTGGCATCATTTCTGTCATTGCCACAAGCCTGCCTGCAAAATTTCAGATCGATTGGGTCACGGGAAAGTGGTTAAAATCGATCCAAAATTTTTTCGACAAGCAGACACTACGAGTTAATATAAAGGGAGTAAAAATTCACCAACATCTAAAGCAAATAATGCTAAAATACCTAGTTGTTAATAAAAAAAACAATTGGGCAATTCACAATGGGTAATGTATCGTTGTATCTCTTGTATCGTGTATCACTTTACAATAGTGTAAAATTGTTGTTGGTAATTTTCACTGAAAAATCTGATACACGATCCAACTTCATTTGCTATGTTTAGTAAATGTTGTATATTGTATCATAACATATCAGTTCCAAGTGAATGCCAGTTTTTATGAAAAAGAAAAAACAAATACATAGAATATTATCAGCATAAATAATTATAAAATAAAATATGGCAAATAATGCAAATAACGCAAATACATCGATAAGTTTATTTATATAAAAATTAATGTTTATATTTTTAGTATGTATTTTCTCTTTCAGTACCAACCAAAACATTTAACATTTTTTTTTTTTTCATTATAAATTAAAATGCAAGAGGTACGTAACTAAAACTCCAGGGTATATCTCACGACCAAAAAGCAAACACTGACAAGTGTTTTCTCTTATACAAAATAGCAGAAGCGACGAAGCGATCTTTCCTCGTTGGATCGAAAATTACTAAAGAAAGCGTTTTACAATATGAAAATACAACTGAGTGTTCACAACAAATGATTGTATTGTGTATTTCAATACAACATACAATATACAACACCTGTTGTGAATTGCCCAAATGTAAATTTAGCAAAAAAATTTATGTATTAATTTATTTAAAGAGAAAAACACAAAAATAACGTTTGATGTTGTATTTTTTGTGTGTAATATTTAAATATACATACATACACATATTAAATAATACAAATAATGTACATATATTATATATATGTATGTATGTATATTCATAGTAACTGCATGTTAAAAATAAATCGGTTATTTTATTTACATAAAATTCTGCAGTATTTTGTTGTGGGGAAAATACATTTCTTTTGTATAACAGAGTGTCACTTCATTTTGCTCAGCGTGACTATGCCACAGTAGATGCCGCCATAATTTTTGTTTGTTCTAATTAGCTTTGCAATAGTTATTTCTATTTTAACATAAATGTTAATATTTTCAACTAGATATCATACAGAACAATGTTAAGAGTATACACGGGTTGGTCTTTTATTTCATACGTTTTTTCATTATTCTTTTACAAATATGAACATAAGTTTGGCATATTACCCACCAATCTCACATCACACTGCAAGTTCGAAAAACTCAATACACTCACATTTTTTTTACTAATACACACACATTTTCCGAAGTGGTCACACTAATGGTACCAAATTTTTCGTGCGAATAGTGGCAGACACTAACGATGATTAATGTTACCCTGTTATAAATTTAATGCAAATTTACTGGATTCTGTAAAATTGTAATTAAAGATTTAACTTGTTAAATCTATTATAATGATTTATTTTTTGAAATGCGCATACAAAACCGCAAGTTTGTTAATTATAGAGCATAAATATTATTAACTATTATTAAAATAATACTAATAATAATAAATGTAAACATTTTCCCTCAAACATGTGCCTGTATAATAAACTTGGTAACTCTACTTAAAATACAATAAGAGAGAGAAGTATACAAATTTTTTCAAGTTTACACTTCGACAACATTTTAAAAATGAGATTGCAGTCAGATGTTTGAGCATAAAATTTAATGGCGATGGATTCGACTAATTCGAACAATTTTTCGTTGATAATACGTACACAACGATTTTACAATTTCAGTGTGATGTGAGATTGGGGGGTTAACTTTTTGTTGTCTTTACAAAATAGAGTTACCGAGTTCGTCAATGAGTTTTTTGCTTACAAAACAGTTCTACATAGTTATATAGAATTATTATTCTGCTTTACCTGTAAAATATCTGATTGCGATTACATCTAATTTTTAAAAATTGTTTATAATTAATAAAGCATTATTATTCACATAAATACAAAATTTCACTTTTTAAATTTTCCATTCAAATTTAAGAAAATATCAATTATAATAAAAACTGAAAATAAAATTTCCAATTATAAATTAGAAAATATTAATTGAGTTTCAGAAAATCATATCAAAACGTCGGAAATAATAATTTTAAATTTAGAAATATCTTTACATTTAAAAATGTTTACATTTAAAAAAAATATTGCCATTCAGGAGATATTAATAACTTTTCAGTACCGCGATTCAGTAACTTCTTTTAACGATAGTCGAATTGTAAAAAAAAAGAAAATTGCAAAATTATCAGTAAAATTTTGAAACGATATTCGCTATTGTTAAAGTCAGCTGTTGTTGTTATCTAAACGACAACCATTTTTGTGTTGTTTATCCAATCGATAAAAACTTAAATTTTTAGGTTGAAATGTCGTCATACATAAATAAAAATCATGAAATAGTGAAAATATTTTGCTTTAATTAAAAAACTTTTTTATATAAATAAAAAAATTAAATAGCATATTCAATTCATTATTTCATTTTCAAATAAATAAACAGAAATATTAGTAAAAAAAATAAAGATATTAAACATAAACATAAAATCATCCTGTCAAACACGAAGTAATTTGTTTTTTTCTATTCTTTGTGTTTTTCGCTTATTTTGACAGAGATGCCACTCCTTTACAATTTAAATAAATAGAAAAACAGATTTGTCGATATTAATTTAAATTCAATGAATTTAAGAAAACCTCAAATGATATTTAAGAATTGCTAACATAAAAATTGTTACATAAGTAAACGTAATTTTACGAGAATGTTATTTTTTATATATAAATTTTCACAATTTTTTTTGGATGAAAATTTGAAGTTTTTCAGAAAATAAAGATAACATTAAATTATTTTATTTAAAATGTTTGGGACTTTTCGTTTTTTGCGTTTTTCATCCCTAATTTGATTATTTATTATTATAAATTTATTCTCTATGTTTTCAAAATATGGCAATATTTTAAAAAAAAGTTGAGAGAGCTTTTTTTTTTGGTTATTATTTTGTTACTCCATCCGACCTATATGGCCACAATGAAGAAATATTTGGCCAGTTAAAAGAAACTATACAGCCATCTCCAATTAGCACGATTTAATGCATATAGCCACTCTACACAACCATTACCTTTGCAATGGAGGTTAGGGCGAGCTATTTAATTAGCAAAAACTAAATTAAACGAGAAGTTATGTCATATAACCGGAAACGCATGCATATAGGTATATAACCAAAATGCATGCCGATCAGCAACCACGATGACCAAAAAGCAAACACCGAAATAAATCCGGTATAATAGAAAAGAAGAAAACCAACCCAAAGAATTTGCTGAAATAATTTGGTATTAAGTTTAACAAATTGTTTACTTTTTCATTTACATTTATTATCAAGACTCAAACCGAGGTGGAGGGTATCAAAGATTCGGCACAGCCGAATTTAACACTCTTACTTGTTAATTTCTAAATTTGCCACAGGATATGTACAAAATTCTTTGGAAGAAAGGTTGATGACAGTTTTTAAATTAAAATTACTACAAATGGATTATAGTCTCGATCTGACCATATTTTGATATATTCCCCTAATAGTAATCACATCCCATATGAAGTTTATTATATAGCGCAAAAATTATTATATAAATATGAAACAAATGTGATATACAATTTAATGCGAAACGAACTCATTCAGCTAAAAAATCATTAATTTACTGAGTTCCTTAAAAATATTAAAACCAAAATCTAGTCTTTAGAAAATTGTATCTTATGGAAATATAGGAATATTTTCTATCAAAAAATGTCTATCGTGAGCTAGAAATTTATAAACTTTATAAACAAACGATTTAAACGATTTTTATTTATAGCCGTATTTTTTGGATTGCATAATTTTTAAACAGAAACAGGATTTATTAAATCAACAAAAATGTAGGATATGATTGGGTAGGTAGAAATAATTTTGTTAAAAATATAATAGTTATGCTCCATCGGTTAAAAATTTACATTTTTTTTTTTTTGTTGGAATTTCTGTTCAACAAAATTTGGATTTGTCAAATCCAAGCCAATAAAATACAACTTATATATACATATATTATTTTTATTTTATTATAATGATTATGAATAGGATAAGGATTTTTTTTATAATTTAATAAATTTTTACTCGTACTCTTATTAGTTATTAAAATGTTAACTTAATTTATTTAGTTGGCATTGTCAATTATATGTATGTTAAGAAAAGTTACCATTGAGGTATTGTATGTAACTTTGTTAATATTAAAACTAGAAGAAATACATTATTTAATATAATATTAACAGACTTGTTTAATAATAAAAAAAAAAAAATATATATAAAAAAATTTAAAAATATTTTTTGAATTTTTTAGTCCAAAATAAAACCACGGATAAATGGTAAACCAGTGGGTACATTTTGCTGATAAACTTTGTAGTCATTGCGAAAGAAATTAAGTAGCGTAAATTCTTCGCAATAAATACGATCATGGAAAAACTTCCAACTTGCCACTGTGTAGGCAAGAATGCAAAATGGATTCATTAAAATGAATTGAGTACCAATGGACCACCAAAACCAACCCACATAAGAGGGATGACGAGAGTAAGCATAAATTCCATGAGTTATTAACTTGTGGTCATCGGTTTTTTCATATTGAACCTGGAAAGAAAAAAAAGAACATTGTATGTATCCGAGTTTAAATGTGTAAAACAAATTCATAAAGTCCCTTCTCTGCCATAAACTTTATTGACAAAAAGTTAAAAATTAAGTTAAGGCCTAGTTAGCCACACGTAACCGTAACCAAACGTGTCAACTGTTTTTTTCTGTTACATGAAAAGCATTTAGAGCAATTACCAACGACTCAATTGTCACGTAACCGGAACGTCCCAATCTGTTGAAAGTAGATTTTTGCTAGGTTTGTATGTGACATTTGTGAACAGCTGATAAAGTTTGGTTAATTTTACACAGCATCATTCTGGTTCGTTGTTTACGTTCTATAACTGCACTAAATGCTAACGTTACATTTACTGTACGGATACATTTCAACAACGTGCGGCTAACTAGGCCTTTAAGAGCTAAGCTCACGATTTTTAACGCTTTAGTCAAAATTATAAGTGTTTTTTTTTTGTATTGTAAATTTGGAGGCGTTTGCTTCTGATAAACATAATGTCAGGTTATCCCACTTGATATATCCCTACACAAAAAATGCCTTCGCAAAGGAGGGTAGGGAGAGCTATTTGATGCATATCATAAAACTAAACTATAAATGCTGAGCAGCAACCACGAGGACCATGAAGTAAAAACAGACACTTGTTTTCTCTTATCCTACATAATAGTGCCACGAAGCAACCCTTGCTCGATCGAAAATTACTACTGAGTTATAAGTGTTAAAAATATATTTTTAAGCATACTAAATAAATTTAACTGAGATCTCAAAAATACGCTCTAAAACATTCAGGAACTTAAGTAATATTAATAGAAGTAATGCAGTAAACCAATAAAAAAATTTGTACAGTATACTTACGTTTATGTTGCACATGCATATAAAATAAAATGCTAAAATATTTTGTATTTTATTCACTTTTCAAATTGTTTTAACAAAATTTGTGAAAATATCATGATCTTAACAAAAATTAACAAAAATCAAACAAGCACATTTCATGAAGGCAAAACAAAAACTTGTACACTCTTCATGTTACGCAGTATGGAAAGTAGGGTAATAACTTTTTGCAATTTTTGCAAATATGAAATTCTTCATCGCATAGTCGTATAGACCAGGCCACTCGCAGATTGCTCTTTATACTTCTAATGTGCTCATGTCAGTTTGCGCGAAAAAAAAATAAAAATATGGATTCAAAGCAGACTTCATTAGAAATGTAAATATTTGTTATTAATCTTTGGGAAGAGACAAAGATTTTGAGGAAAATTTATGAAATTGTAAAAAAGTCGCACTCTACCGTCAAATGCATTATTGATATGTACCACAATTAGACCAAGTGGAAGCGGAAAGCCAAAAAATTTCAGCTTTACAAACGCAAAGGCAGCATTGTACCCAAAAAAATGTTTAAAAACGTTCAGACATATCGGAGGCAGTGTTATGGTTTGGGGTGTTTGTAATTTTCAGTTTGTTGAAGGCACGATGAATAAATTTGATTATTTAAACATTTTAAAGAAAATTTTGCGACAAACAGCTGCAAAATTGGAAATTGCCGACAATTTTAGCTGCGTTTATGACAACGGCCTAGAGCATTCCTCGTATGTGGTTAAAGAATGACTGCGGTAAAACTGTAAAAAAGTGCTACCCCATCCACCCGAATGCCCCAATCGAGCATTTGTGGGTCCATATAGAAAAAAAACTTTGATAAAATACCGTTAAAAACACAAAATAGCTAAAACTGCACTCCAATACAAATGAGCGTCAATTACACCTGAAATGAAACACAATTTGTCTTTATCAAAGCCAAAAAGGTTACAAGACGTTATAATTGCTAAGGGTCATAACACAAAATACTAGTTTTTATTTTTAAAAATAATCATGAAAAACTTTTATTTTTTAAAAGTTTCTGAAATGTAAGGTTTTTTTGGCTTTATGAAATGTGCTTTTGGGTTTTTGTTAATTTTTGTTAAGAACATGATATTTTCACAAATTTTGTTAAAACTATTTGAAAAGTGAATAAAATACAAAATATTTTAACAATGTAGTTTATATGTCTACTGCACATAGTTTCAAAGATAATGTAACATAAACATATGTAAGTACCTATACTGTACATATTTTTTATTGGTTCACTGTATTTATAAAAATCCACTATTATATTTATTTAAAAAAAACAATTCCTTTAAAAAGATGTAAAAACCATGATTTTCAAGAAAGAATATTAAAAATGTTCAGGAAATTTAAGTTTTCTTACAAAACATCGATCTACGACATAAAAACTTACGCCCGTATTCATAATAAAATTCTAGCAGTTGGCTAACTTTTTTTCATACAAATTTTCGTATGAAAAAAAGTTAGCCAACTGCTAGAATTTGATTATGAATACGGGTGTTAGTTTATAAAAAAATGCATTATTAACTATAAAGTCGTAAAGTCATCCATAGTATGTTTTATTTATAGAGCGATAATTTTGTTAATTCTCCTAAAAAATACTCACCAAATGTGTAAAACTACTACTAGCTGTGATCATTGCAGTCTTGCGCAAAATTTCGCCAATTATACAAAGGACAACGCCCACCACCCACAAATAATATAAATCTTTGAAATTGGGTAGAAAGTAAACTTCCAATACAAATTCCAACCAACTAGCAGCGGCGGCCAAGCCATACGCCCAGGAATGATTTAGTATAAACGAGTCCACTGTTAAACTTTTTGGATTACACAAAGCAATGGCCAGAAACTCGGAATAATGGAAAAATGCCATGAAGAAGCCATAAATTCCAAATTGTTTCCATACTGTAGGAGCAAAACAGACCAACAGTATACTAATAGCTTCTACGAATCCCAAAAAAGAAGCACGTATAGCTATCTTCAAAAAAGCAAATATTAGCTGTTTTCTTCTTAGTATCTAACGTTACTTACTTGATATTCTGTACTCCTTAAAACAAAACGTATAATCATACTTATCAAAGCGAAATATAATACTGGTCCCCATAATTGGGCTCCCCATACTTTTGGTACTATACCATAATAGATTTGTGGCACAGAGGGCAGTAATACCAATGTGGCTGTACCCAAATAACAAACTAAACTTAAACGTCCTTCTTTACAAAGCTTCCATGATGGCTTAACATGTTGCTGTGGATTAATACACATACTTTTCAAAGCTAAACTTTTTATTTGTGATATTGCTTAATTTGTGCAAGTTTTTGAAATTCTTTACAACACAATTGCGTCTATTTTTAACACATGATTTACGCATAAACAAAACACAGCTGTTTTTCCGTCAAATAAAATCCTAACCACAGATGACACATACATTTATGTCAAAATTGCAGAAGTATTGCCAGATTTAAGTTGAAAGAAAATTAAAAACTATTTAAAACCTATATATTTATGATCCACAATAAAAATTTTAAAGAAAATAAATAGATTGGTTCACGTTTTGAAAGCCTGATACTTAATGAACTTAGTTAAAACAATATCTGCAAAAAAAAAAAATTAAAAAAATCTGTATGTAGAAAAGTTTTGATATTTATATTATTTAGTTACTTTAGTTAATTTGTGTAATTTTTAAGATAATTTAGCCGAAAATAAATATTTAATAGAATCGTTTCGTTTTTAACCTTTTTAATTACAATACCATGCAATAAACGAGTACAATAAATACTGTGAGCGTCAAAACAAATTGTACAGCTTAGACTTTTATGATTTCCACTGAACTTTACTAATTTGCTTTACCATTGTTTTAAACATTTTATGTTTATTTATTTTAACAAAAAATAATCATGTGAGTACGATCACAGGGGAGATGTGTAAACATCTAGCAATTAAAGATTTTTATGGCACTTTCTTAAAATCAAACAGAAAGGGTCATCTATGTATCATTTATAGCAATCAAATGCAGGGGCTCTGCTAATATAAAAATATTTACTATTATTTATTATTTCAGCCGGTTAATTTTTAATTTTTCGTTTTTTATTTTTCATTTTTCGTTTTTTATTTTTAATTTTTAATTTTTTAATTTTCCAATTTTCGTTTTTCATTTTTCATTTTTGATTTTTCTTTTTTCGTTTTTTATTTTTTATTTCTCATTTTTTATTTTTAATTTTTTCAATAAAATTTTTAATTTTTTATTTCTTATTTTTAATTTTTCATTTCTAATTTTTCGTTTTTAATTTTTAATTTTTTATTTTTTATTGTTTTTCATTTTTAATTTTTTATTTTTCATTTTTTATTTTTAATTTTTTATTTATTTTTCAGTTTTCCTTATTTTATTTTTAATTTTTCGTTTTTCATTTTTTTTCTTTTCATTTATATTTTTCATTTCTTATTTTTAATTTTTTGTTTTTCATTTTTAATTTTTCGCGTTTTATTTTTAATTTTTCGATCTTTATTTTTAATTTTTCATTTTTCGTTTTTCATTTTTTATTTTTCTTTTTTCGTTTATTATTTTTTATTTCTCATTTTTTATTTTTTATTTTTCATTTTCAAACAGGTTATTACATATCATATTTTTTCACCGACACAATAATAAGTCACACCGATTTTGTTTTACGGCTCACATGTTACACTGTTTTTGTGAAATAGAAATTTACCCCCCTGCGCGTATAGATGTCTACACATCAAAAATATGCAACAAGAACAAAAATTACTTAATATTTGTAGCGTCAAAAGAAACAATTTGTGCATCAATTACAACAAAATACTTAATGGTAAATAATTACCGTTATTTTTAGTAATTTGTTTGATTATTACATTCTAGATAATATAAACCAATTATAACAATCATGAATTGATTTGATGTATTTAGTTTTGATCAGTTCAAGTCGGAAGATTTCTGCATAAAAAACTTTATTTTGGAAATGGGTAAACTCTCAGGATGTTCGTGAACTTGTGGTAAAATAGAACACCAAAGACTATTTTTCCATACAGTAATTTATTCTTTCTATTGAAGAAACCATAAAAACATCTGATCTTGATCCTGATCAATCATTGAATGATAAAGTTCGAAAAAAAAAGCATTTTTATTTTTATTCGTATGCATAAAAAAATGTCATCTAAAAACTTGTGTAAAATGCAACGACAAAAGTAATTTTGCTTTAAACAATAAAAACTGCTTTTTTAAAATGAAAAATTGATGTAAAGTAAACTGTATTTTCTTCAGACACAATTTTGACCAACTTCAACATATACTAAATTATCTAAAATTTTCGTTTGAAAAAACTGATATTTTACGAATGGTTTGTTTAACTGACTAATTATATAAAGTACGATATTTCATTTGAGGATTTATTTGTTTTTATGTGGATGTGTAAAAATATAAAATTATAATTTAAATAATTACGTATGAAATATTTTAAAATCCTAAAGGCCTAGTTAGCTACCCGTAACCGTAACCAAACGTGTCAGCTGTTTTTTTTTTTTTACATTACCCAGCAATCTCACATCACACTGCAAGTTCGAAAAACTCAATACACTCACATTTTTTTACTAATACACACACATTTTCCGCAGTGGTCACACTAATGGCACCAAATTTTTCGTGCGAGTAGTGGCAGACACTAACGATGATTAATGTTACCCTGTTATAAATTTAATGCAAATTTACTGGATTCTGTAAAATTGTAATTAAAGTTTTAACTTGTTAAATCTATTATAATGATTTATTTTTTGAGATGCGCATACAAATATGCAAGTTTGTTAATTATAGAGCATAAATATTATTAACTATTATTAAAATAATACTAATAATAATAAATGCAAACATTTTCCCTCAAACATGTGCCTGTATAATAAACTCGGTAACTCTACTTAAAATAAAATAAGAGAGAGAAGTATACAAATTTTTTCAAGTTTACGCTTCGACAACATTTTAAAAATGAGATTGCAGTCAGATGTGTGAGCATAAAATTTAATGGCGATGGATTCGACTAATTCGAACAATTTTTCGTTGATAATACGTACACAACGATTTTACAATTTCAGTGTGATGTGAGATTGGGGGGTTAGAGCAGTTACCGAACTTAACTAACAGGTCACCGGAACGTCCCAATCTGTAGAAAATAGATTTTTGCTACGTTAGTACGTGACATTTATGAACAGCTGATTAAGTTTGGTTAATTTTACACAGCAACATGCAACAGTACAGATACATTTTAACAACGTGTGGCTAACTAGGCCTTAACACGGCGTGTCCACTAGCTATGATTAATGGCAATGTTCATGTTTAAGTCAGAGAAACATAATGACGTCAAAAGGTGAAGTCTAGACATTTCAGTTCCAAAATGTCTTTGAACCGTAGACTTAAATTTTTGTCCAATTCCCTTCCACGCTTTTCTTTTTAAATCCGTTCTTTTGTGGTTTTCACTTTTGTAGTTCCATAAACACTTACGTATATTCGCGATATATGTATGTATATGAAATTAATAATTCGCTTTTATTTTATTTAACTTGCGCCATTTAAAAGACTTAAACGTCAAAATCGAATGAAAATTCAAAGAATGGCAGGGTTTATGGCAGAATTTGTGAGAATGGAAAGAAGTTGGATTTTTTTAAGTCTTGATTAAATAGTTTTAATCAAATAAAGTGATAAATTTCACTCTAACCGTTAAATTAAATTTCATTATTTAAATTATGTTTTGTTTTCAATATGTGGACTCAATGAAGTTCTTTGAAACTATAAAAGTTATAAGAAGAAAATTGTATTACAATTTATAAGTAACTGCTTGCCCAAGTGTTTAGAACAAATAATGCCACAACTTTTAAAGCCGGATTTTATACAAGAAACTTAGTTAACATATACACCATTTTGTCTGATATCAAATTTCTTCGTATTACTGTGTATTATGTTTAAACAATGCCTTTCACCATACCTGAACAGTCATACGTTTCGTATTTGTTGGAGAATGGGGCACGATGGAAAAACTTTCGTACAATGCCAAGTTCTTTTACACATAATATACTTTTATAGTGAAAAACTGAATTAAATTAGACTCAATATCAAATGTTTTTACTTTAAAGAGCAAAAAACATTGGCACATTTGTTTCAATAATGGATCTATACTCTGCATGAAAGGTTATACAGCTATTTCGGGTCGAGTCACCAACTCTCATCAAGAACCAAAAGCAGTAGTTTGCTTGAAACTAATGGAATGAGAATCCAAACAAAATAAAATATAAAATAACTTTGAAACAAATGTTCTCGTATATGTGTACACATTGTATATATAGTATTATACACTTTCTCGAAACTCACATTTAGCGTTAACGTCAAGAGTATATCTAACCAAAAAGTCACCATATAAATGTACATACACTCTTAAGGATATTAGTTGTTTGTTATTTAATAGTTAACACTATAATTCTGAATGTCTTTGTATTCGATCATGGATATATTTTTTTATTGTTTATTTGCTTTTTTAAATTTTTCAAGTAATTTCAAATAAATACTTAAATAAAATTCACACGACTTTACGTAGCTTCTTCAAATGAGAAATTGCAAAAAAAAAAAATAACACAGACTAGAAAGTCAACGCCTAAATTGGTACTTGTAAAAATTAAGGATATTTAAAAATTTCTTTCTGTGCAATGACATTGAACAGTGCAACACTGTCATTTGTAAATACAACCCTAAGTGCCAGGTGTCCAAAGAGTAGACGACGATTATTTGAGGATATTTTTTTACAGCAAGCAGATTCGTCTTCACTTGTGGTAGTGTTTTTTTTTCGCAAATTGTGTGAAGAAGCCGAACTAATTTTATTGAAGGAAATTTATTGGAACGAATCAAATTAAATAAAAAAGGAATTAAAGTTGTGAAAAACATATAAATATTACACATTTTCAATATGAGTGGAATGGATAAAAGAAAATTATCGTAAGTTGAAAAAGAAAAAATTCTGTAACTCAAAAATTCTATGGATAAAAGAACAGAAAAACGATGAATCAAAAGAAGGAAAAACTACGAGCAGAGCTGTTAGTTGGCCACTGCAGATATAAAGGCGTAAGCAGATTGTTGGCATAGGCAGATGTTTTTAAATGTAATGCAGTGATGCATACATGTTTGTATGTTGATCAAAAAGGGCGGCGGGCGTAAATAAAGCCGGCAGCGCAGTAACTGCAAATTGATTTTTTTTGACCATATCTAAGAAAAGAAAGAACTTTTGTTTTTAAATTTAAACGGACTTGCTAGTTTATACTTCCGATTGTTGATTTAATTGAAAATTCCATAACATGCGTTTATGGTTTTGTTTATTCTGAATTTTGTTTTTTACTTTAAAAGATAATATGCAGCGTAAAGTTAAAATTTTCGTGCAGCAGAAAAGAAAATATTTGTAATTTTCCTATTGCAATAAAAAGAGAAGGAGAAATTACTTTTTTATTGTTCTACTGTCAAAATAAAACTAGATATACGCATACACACATGAAATTTTGTAAAGTTCGACTAAATTTAATGAATTTAGTATATACTTAGGTATAAAAATAATTATTTTGGTGTTTGGAAAGGAAATTATGAATTTCTTTTTGAAATTTTATTGAAAATCCGATAGGTTGTTACTAATTAGTTGCAATATTTATTTGTAGGGTTGCCAAATGCAATACTGTTTCTTGTATGTGATTTAAACTGCATATTCATATTATGAAACTCTCGAATGAAATAATGGGTGATTAATTCTTATGGGGGAGTTTCTAAGAAATCGATTCTCTAATTTCTGTTTTAAGCTCTGAATTAACTTTCAACTAATGAGTCCCTGACCACATTTTGTTTATTCCTGTTAATCAAATTCCTGTTAATCAAATTCCTATTAATCAATTACAAGTCTTGAAAGAATGCACTCTTTGAATTGATGTATAAAATATGTAATATTCGTTAATAAAACATTACTGACTGAATTATTTGCTTGGAGTAATTAACTTTTTGCTACTTTTAAAGTTTTGAGAAGAAAGGCATTCTAGGGTTTCGTGATTTCATTAAACACTGGTTTTTGATAAGAAAAATTACTGTTCAAACCAATGAATTGGTTTATAACCACTGGTATTGTGAATGTTAATGTGACTATATAGGTAACGATGATGCAGAACGTCAAGGTCGCCTAAATAACAAAGTTACTGAAGGAAACAAGAACAACTGTTTCCTATTATGTCAAATTTTTAGAGAGCTCATACTGTTTTTTTCTTTCTTTCCATTATTTTTTTTATTGTAAATACCAATAATATTTATTTTTTTTCCGTAATATAAAGCCATTTAGTCCAAAACAAATATATTACACAGTAATAGAAACTTAGGTTAATAACTTAATACTAACCAGCACAGATCAAATTACAACACATATCCAATAAATTTTGAAAAAGGTGAAATATAAAAGTTTGATGGTTAATATCTCCGACCCTTAATAATAAGGGGTTAAATGATACCTCAAATGAGAGCGTGATGTCTTGAATCTGATTTGTGGTAAGATTTAATTGGAAAGATTTAATTTATTAATATATGAAGTGAGCGTATATTAAATTTCACATTATTTTTAAACTGTTTCGTTATATTTTTTTTTTTTTTAGTTTCAAAAACTAGTTTTTATATTTTTTATATATGAATGAACTAGTTACAGAAATAATCAATTATTTCGTTTTAGTCATCAAAAACTATACGCATCTTTTAAAATTTCGTTTACACCATATGTTTTTTCGATTAGGCCCAACTCTTAACATTAGTGAGAATCTGTTTATGGCTTAAAGGTATTCAAATGTTCTCTATCATAGAACTTAGAACTTCCATTATATGTTGTGTTAAATTAAGTCCATGGAGCATATTGTATCTAAAAGACAGATCGTTTTTCCTTAAATCCGTCTATAGACATTGATATATAAGATATTAAATTCAAAATTCAATTTTAACGACTGTTTTCACTATGCCATATTCAATGTCAATTTTTGTCAGTTGTCATTCAAATGAAAACATGTTTTGTTATAGAATGAAAAATCTTTTTCTATTCTTCCAAATCAATACACTTATGCCAACATTTTTTCCAATCCTCGAAATAGCTTTTGAAGACGATTACTGGAAAGCGCGCAGAGATTCTGCTTTTATCTCTTCAATCGATTTAAAACGGTGTCTCCGAAATGGTCTCTTTATTGGATATAGATACCATACAGTGCTAAATTAGACGAATACGGTTGTTGTGGAACGATATAAGCTTAATTTTATGCGAAATGGTATCGAATGCAGTGTGACGGTGCATTATCGTAGAGTAAAAAGCAAAACTGTCCATAATTCTGGCCTCTTTGCGAATAGTTTAACACTCAAATAATATTCCATGTCAACGGTTTGACTCTGTGGAAGGAATTCATAAACCATACACTATAATCGAAGAAAACTGTTAACATGATATTTATTTTTGAACGACTGGCGTGATCTTTTGCAGTCTTGCTTCACCGTTTGTACGATATTCCCTTGATTGATCGGAAGTTTCGCGGTTGTAGGCATAGATCTAACTAAGTCTCATCATCCATAATGATGCGTTTCATTTCGTTCTGGTAGTGAGAAAGCATTGTTTATAGATATTAATGTGCCGCTGTTTTTCGAAAAAAATGTTCTGTTTTTTGAATTAATCAAGTTTAGATGCGTTGGAAGCCCAAAAATATCTTAAAATGGTGTTGAAATAACCCATTTGAAATGTCAAAAGCATCCGCAAGATCTCTATTCAATCGATAAATTAACAGCAATAAGTCTATAGTTGAATTTCCGCGACCTGTAGTTCACGCGCTGTAGTTCACGCGCTGTAGTTCACGCGCTGTAGTTCACGCGCTATTTGTCCTCACGCTGAAATTCTTCCGCAGCAACCCTAACGTTTCTGCAGCAGAAATTACATTCCGCAAACAAATTTTAATGGAACTTCTTTGCTCAACAAAATCGTCAAATTCACTTTTAGTTGTTTACAAAAATGAGCTTCATTAAGTTTAGCGCAGATGTCAAAAACAGTGAATACAAATATTTGCCCAAATCGCTGAACCCCCGAAGTTTAAATTTAAAAGTCAACTTTTCAAGTGTAAATTATAATAATGGTAGGTAAAATATCCAATAGATTATATAGTTAAATATAATATTCTTTTATATGCTCCTATTTAAGTACCTATGTCTGTTTGTTTGTTTGAGGCGGTGCAACTAAAGTTTCACCAACTTCTAGACTAGCTAGACAATACATTATTTTATAATTTTTACCACGCTTCGATCATTAGTGTTATTAAATATATCACGAAAAATGCTTACTCTATCAGCTACTCAGCAAAATTAACTTCATTTAAAGCAGATCCATACCATCAAAATGTGTCTTTCATTGAAATTTATCATTATATAATAAGAGAAAATAGCACTACTTCTCAAAAGAACTAAAAGCATGCAAGTTCTTGGAGTTCAACTTCTATGAGAAAGACTGCCACCAATATTTGGCTGGAATGAAGTTTCCTGGGTGGAACCCTCAGATCGCTCTAAAAATATTTTTTACCGGTCCAACCTTATGTTTATTGGCTATTTTTGAGAGATCCCGTTTTTAATTTTTTCTATATTCATGTTACTTTAATAATAATTTTCTTTGTTTAAGAAAGGATAAATGCATAGTTTACATTTAAACAAAAAATACGTTTTATGACAATGACACAAATGTCTATTATTTATAAAATATAATAAAAGTTTAGGTGTAATATATCTTCAATTATGTAATAAATTAATCAAATTGTACAATGAAATATTTTCTGTAATCATTGCATTACAATTAAATTTATAAATATTTCACTATTATACATTTCTACTATCTTATCATGGTTGTGATTAGGATTATCTAGATATATGGTTCTATTCCTTCAATACACGACATTTTGCCATAAAATGATACAACGTTTCATCTGCTACGGTGTTACTTGTGCATGTTTAATTAGCTGGAGTGCCGAAAGTATTAGATTTGAATACCAAAATATCACAGCTAGCCTTGAAGATAATTGTTAGTTTGTTCTGACCTGTTATATCCTGTATTCAATGTATACCTTTATTATGACTCAGAAACCAATAAAATGGTATATGGCTATTCAATGCATTTACCTTCGCTTCTTGTATGCTTTTTATACAGATTTCTTAATAAGCCAGAACCTCCATAAGCCATTCATTCATATTTTAAAACTTTATGTTATATACGGCTCCAAGTTGAAGAATTCGTCTAGCCCAAAAAATATTTTTAGACAGAACCTGTTTAGAGAATTTTTGAGGTAGTCTATCATTATTGAATTTTTACCGTGTTTTGTATACTTTAAATATTAGCCGGATTTTTCAAAGCAAACTCTTACGTTATAGTGGCGACTCTGCGGCCAAAACATAAGCAATATGGTCGTCTAATAATTCCTTGGCTAAAATAGAAACTATTCTTTGAAATCATTTGTCAATAATATGTTCACTTAGCCTAGTGCACACATTTTAGCGGATTTTGTTTTCAGTTTATAAGATGATATGAAAATTTAATAGACAGAAAATGAAAACAAGTAAGAAATTATAGTCGGTCTAGACCGACTATACGATACCCTCTATACCATGGTTTAGAGACCCTATTTCTTCGGTCCAACTAATTCGATATAGAAAATAAGAATAAACCAAATTTGAGTGGAAAAGTGAAAAAGTTCATATCGGAAACCAAATTTGAGAAAAATCTGTGCAATGTTTTTGTTTTTTGATAGATTTAAGTGAAGATCGGGAAGCAGCTCTATATGGGGCCTATGACTAAAAATTGTCCTATAGGGATTATTTTTGGACTACTGATTAATGGATATAATAAACACATACAAACCCAATTTGACTGAGATCTATATGATAATTTGGATCTTATGGCAATTTATGTCGATTTCATAGGGGTCATTTGTATGGGGACTAGGTCTGAACATGGACCGAATTTCAGCAATTTCAATAGCGTTCATCCTATGACCTGTGAAAGCTTATATACCAAATTTAATCAAAATATATTCGTATTTGCGACCTGTAGTTTGATTACAATGTTTACATGGACACACAGACGGACGGACGGACGGACGAATGGGCGGACATCGTTAAATCGACTCAGAAAGTGATTCTGAGTCGATCGGTATAATAAAAGATGGGTCTAGGTCAAATATTTTTGGTAGTTACAAACAGCAGCACAAAGTCAAAACACATGGTGGAATAGGGTATAATGATATGGTGAACATCAGACATAAGTGTTTAAAATACACATAAGAGAATTCACCAAATATTTATTTATTTACAAAATATTTTTCAAAATAAATTCATAATTTATAGGAAAAAGGGCGCTGGTAACAAGGGCATATGCGCTCGTATTACAAAAGATAAAATAAAGAGTTTTATATTTATTTATTTACACAATATTTTACAAAATAAATTCAAAAAATATAGGAAGAGGGCGCTGGTAACAAGACTATGTGCGCTCGTATTACAAAAGATAAAATGAAAAATTATATTTATATATTTACATTTTTATATTCCAAATATGATTCGAAAATGAATCATAATTACTAAAATTAAAATGGAAAGTTAAAAAAGAATTTTTAAAATTTATAAAAGAAAATAA
This sequence comes from Cordilura impudica, assembly GCA_963682025.1. NCBI lineage: Eukaryota > Metazoa > Arthropoda > Insecta > Diptera > Scathophagidae > Cordilura > Cordilura impudica. The sequence goes on from OY821519.1 coordinate 186,628,485, forward strand.
ACTTATGAAATTTTGACCTAGACATTCTGAATGTTGTGTTGCAGCAGACTTCTTGTGATGTCATTAGTAGTTGCACAATCGATTATCTCCTCAAGCGATAATGCGAAATAGTTCCGATTGTTAAAGAACAACATATGTATGTTAAGTACTATTTCTATATGAGGACCTTTATTCCTTGAACAAATAAGCTTCAGCAGGTTGTTAATTTTGCTTAGTTTATATGTTAACTGTTATGATATGAGTGTTCCAAAGAAGATTTCTGCTAAAATATCCGCTATAAAATTTTTTGACCTAAAATACTTTTGTGTAAGTAATATTGCAACCGAGCTGTTTTACAAATGTAACCATTAAATTTATTTTGTTTAAAATTATATTTAATGGTTCTATAATTATAATTTAAGCACATAGTCATCCTTTAAAAAATCATTAAAAAGTATCTAATGCCGTTTTCTTTTCTGACAAAAAATGTCGCACTTTAATTGCACTTTTTTCAAAAAATGTATTTTTTTATATATTTTGAATTAAGAGCGAGCAACCTTATTTTATGCATCAATCAAAAGGTCTCAAAGTGCTGTGTTCATAAAATGCAAAAAAATTTGATTATTATCCTCTTTGAAGTCATAGGGGTAAAATATTAAGAAATGGGGAACAATGGGGAATTAGGAATCACACTAGGAACTGATAGAAGTCAATGACTGCAATTTTTTTGCGATTTACGAGGTCTCGACTTTGAGACCTTTCGATTGAGGTATTAGATAAAGTTGTTCTTAATTCAGAATATATTAAAAAATACACTTTTCGAAAAAAGTGCAAATAAAATGCGACATTTTTTGTCAGAAAAGAAAACGGCATAAGTGATCTGGTACGTCTCCAAATGAGTTAACACATTATTTTAGGAGTTGTCAATGTATTTTTAATACCTTATTTTTTTATTTATATTAAATAATCTAAATCCAAGATAACAATTCGTTAACTTTAAATTGTATGATATAACTATGACGAAGTAGGCGTGATAAAAAATGTTGTCGCATAATATTTATCAATACAACTAATTTAGTGTTTTGTAAAAAATGAACGATTAGATTATGAAAAGTCAACCATTATTCATCAAATATTTTTTAAAGTATTTTGTATAAGAGCTGAATTATTTGATATATGTATGTTGTGCTATATTTTTCTTAAGCGCGATAGAACTTGAAATTGCAAAAATAATACAAATTTTAATTAAAACAATTTTTTTTTCGAAAGAGCATGCATGTGGTATAAAATTTCAATTTATATTTCGGGCATATGACCACCGCGGCTGTTCATGACGAAGCGCATTTTGTTTATTAGCAAACCTGTTAAGCCAAAAAATGAGACTCATGGCTGAACAGTATTTTGCTATACAACATCGGATCAGTTTCCAACAGCTCTAGAGCATAATCGGTGAGAGAACATATGATGGTCTTGTGGCTTTAATCCCCACACCAGCTGCATCTTATACAGGTGTAGGCCAAGATCATTGTGCAAAATTTTCCACGTAGTATACGGACAGCGTCCCAATTCCTGCGACCGACGACGAATCGATAAATTTGGATCTTCTTACACACTTTCGTTTACAGCAGCGATATTCTCTTCAGTACACATATTCCTTCGACGTGTTCGTGTTGTTGGATCATTTAGAGAGTGATGCGGAATCCATCCACAGTTCGACAGACGACTTGCTCAGATGGGCGATTATGTGCGAAGTGGTCTATAAGTTGTGAGAATCGATGACTGATTTTCAAAGTAAATTTGGTAGCGTTGTTCAAGCGTGAATCTATTAGCGATGATTTGCCAGAGTATACTGATCATAAGTGTCAAAAAGTGAGCGCATTATGACAGTTAACCCTTTCGTAAGTTACATATGTATATCTAAGCAAAACACATCATTTATAAAACATAATCTACACTTCTTATTAACCAGGAACGAAAATGGTGGTACAATTGTTCCATGTTTGATACAATTCGGACTCAAATGCGCAATGACTTATTTGGTAAAATTTAACAATTTCCACAGTTTGTCGTCGCAGTATAGTTGTACTGCTTTATTGTTGCAGTTATAGAATTTAAGAACAATTCCAAATATTTTGAGAGTTATTGCCAATGAAAAAAAGAACACGCAAATCAATAAAATTATAAAAAAACAAGTAAGAAAATTATAGTCGGTCTAGACCGACTATACGATACCCTATACCATGCGTTTAGAAACCCTATCTCTTAGGCCCAACTAACTGGACATTGAAAATAAGCAAAAACCAAATTTGAGTGGGATTTTTATTAATTTTTTTGGCTGCAGATATGAAAAAGTTCATATCGGATGCTATATCTATAAAGGGACTAGGTCCAAAAATGGACCGATCCTGATCATGTTTGGTAAAGTCTCTTGTAGTTATTTTGCAAAAATATGTACAAACAAAATTTGAGAAGAATCAGTGCAATATTTTTGTTTTTTAATAGATTTAAGTGAAGATCGGGAAGCAGCTCTATATGGGGTCAAAGGGATCATTTTTGGACTACTCATTAGTGGATGTAATGAACGCATACAAACCCAATTTGATTAAGATCTATATGACAATTTGGATCTTATGGCAATTTATGTCGATTTCATATGGGTAATTTGTATGGGGGCTAGGTCTGAACATGGACCGATTCTCACCAATTTCAATAGCGTTCATCCCATGGCCGATAAAAGCTTATATACCAAATTTCATCAAAATATATTCATATTTGCGACCTGCAGTTTGATTACAAGCTTTACATGGACACACAGACGGACGGACGGACGGACGGACGGACGGACGGACATTGTTAAATCAACTCAGAAAGTGATTCTGATTCGATCGGTATAATTAAAGATGGGTCTAGGTCAAATATTTTTGGTTGTTACAAACAGCAGCACAAAGTCATTATACCCAAACCACATAGTGGTATAGGGTATAATTAACAGAATATGGTTATCCATAAAAATGATAAAATTAAATAAAAACATTCTTTACACATTTGATATCGCAGTTTAAATGATGCACTAATTTTCAATCTTGATAAAACATAAAAACTATTTATTTTTTGTACTTCAAATTGCACCTAATACTTAGTATTATTAGTATTATTTCTGATGAAGAAGAGCTTTTAGTCGAGGTTTCATAGTTTCTACAAATACTTTTGTATAATCGGCACTAATTTCACCCCATTCCCAAATTATCACACGTTTCAGATCTGTAGCGTTAGAAATATTGTGATTTCGTATTTTATTTTCAAGCTCCGACCACAGGTTCTCTATCTGGGCTCTGAGCAGCATGAGGGCAGTTCCAGATCAACCACAGTATGTTTGAATCTCTAATACCAAGTTTCTCCGGAATTTGAGTCGATTTTTTTAAAGTAGATATTGATACATTTTTTATCTATATTTCCTTCAGTAAAGGTCAAACTTCCGACTCTTCAGTACTACATGCAACCCCACACCATTACGTTGCCTCCACCGTGTTTAACCCTACTGAGCAAATTACGTGGACTTGGGGCAGTGTTTGGTTTTCTCCAAACACCATCTGTTCCAAGAAGAATAAATTTGTTTTTATCAGCAAAAATATTCGACTTCCAAAAAGTAAGCTCTGTTCTCTATTCTCGAAAAAACTATTCTACGTTTCCGGTTTGTTTCGGCCACTACGGTCATGATAATAGTCTTCTAGCAAAACCCTTCGAATAATTTCCGAATTGCAAGCCTTTCCTAAGTACTTTTCAGCTCCAATTGCCAACTTTGGAACACTAACATAGAGTTTTTCCTTAACCTGTCTACATCATTCAACATCTTATTGAGTGCAGATCTGCCTTTCTATTCTATATGATGTGCTAGACAGTTGAAGGACTTAATGCGACATTTTTAGCAATTTATCGTAGGCTTTTTCCGCTTTGAAATGCCATATTACATCTTCCCGCCTTTCAATCAATGTTCGTTTTCCCATGAATAAAAGATATGAATAAATATTTTGAATTCAAGCCTTTCTTTCAAATATCACTTTAAAATGATCTTTGGCACTAATCTGCATTAAAACTGATCCGTTATTTTTCTCTCAGATATACAATGCATCATTTAAGCTGTGAGCAGATTTGAATGAGAACATTGCTTTCTTGGTATGTTTTCAGAAGTATGATTTTTTGCTTTTGTTTATTCTTCATTTTAAAAATGAGATAAATGTTTTCTTTAAAATTCAATAAATTTAAATTTAAACACATTAAAACTTTTTTTGCAACAATTATTGATTGCATTAGATATCATTTTTAGCAGTTTGTTCTGAGCTATTTGTTGCTTACTGATATGACATTTTGCAGCAGTGGTCCAAACTGGACAACAGTAGAACTTGATGGGATGGAAGATAGCTTTTATTATTAGGTTTTTGTTATCAGTATTTAGATCTGAATTCGGTATTGGGCAATTCCATAAAAATGTCAACTTTTATGAAAAAAAATATTTTTTTCATTCATATGAAGTAAGTTTAAAAATATATTAAAATACGTTCCAAGTTACATAATGTAATTCCTTACAAGCATTATAAATAATAAAATAAATATAAAATTTATTTGTTTACTCAATTTTCTTTTAATACATGTTTAAGAAACTTTAGTCATTCCGTCACAGTCATTCCGTCACGTCAAATGAAAGTTAATAAATTCGATACTATTACAGGCCAGCTGCTCTAAATTATAATTTTGTATTGCTTATATATCATATGTAAAATATGCATTAGTTTAAAATCTGACTTGCTTCTTAATTTACAAAAGTTCCCAGGTTTTAATACTAGGACATAGTCATGGTAGCAAAAATGTCATTCCGTCACACAATGAGAAATTACTCAAAAATAAAAGAATAAAATAGTGTAAAAATTGTTTCTGAGTTTTTTTTAAATCTCTTAATCATTAGCAATCATTTTCAAACTGAATAATGAATTTTCAATTCAAAATAGCTTTGTAGAATAGCCTTAACTTCAATTCTACAGTTCAAAATGTCATTCCGTCACATATGGAATTGCCCTATTATCAGTGGGTACATAAGCCGTGTAGTTTTGTTTATTAAAGTTTAATTTGGTATCTAGAATAACTCCAAGATATTTAACTTTACTTTCTAAAGAAATATCATGGCTCATAAACCTGAAGGGTGACTGTAGAATAAAACGTTCTTTCCTTTTCCTCGTAAAATATATGGCTTGCGTTTTTTCGGGGTTTACTAGGATGTTACATTTGTTAAAGTAGTTGTTTAACTCAATTAATGCACTTTTTAGACTTGAAACGATGCTAGTTGCGTGAAGATCAGAGCTTAATATTGACTATTATAGCCCAGCACTCGAAATTTACTTATTTCTCATCTTAGCCAATTCACAAACCAACATTTTTTTGGTTTATTATTATTGTGAATGAAGATAACAAATTCATTAACAAACACATTAAACACAAACACCAATTTAATAAACACACACATAGCATATGTATAATTTTATATATGTGTTAGTAGCAATTTTAAATGCAATTTACACAAAATAAAGAAAAAATTTAAAAATCTGTAGATCTGGTGAACAGCGAACAAGAAATACATTTCTAATAATATACGTTTGGCAAAATCGGGATAAAACGGTAGAACAAAACATCGGTAACAAAAAATCGCCTAGCCTATTAATATTATAGATATGTAAGAGTTAATTAGGTTTTTTTTTAATGATATACATAATAGAAAACATGGTGGAACTTTGTTTCTAAATTTTTTCCTATCACTGTACAAATCCCAATGCAGTTTTTATACCCTCCACACTAGAGTGGTGATTTTGGGGATAGGCGGGGTCCAGTTTGTTACCTTTCAATATAAAACTAATAAATGTGAAGTTTGGGGACAATCGGATAAAGAAAAGTCGCGCCGGAAATCGATTGAAAATTTCAAGTGTGTTTATATGTATGGGGAAAATATGACTTTTTTTTGAGATTTTACGAATATTTCGTTCTGTAGTTTAATTTTTCCGACAAGTTGTTGTAAGAATCGGGATCAGTATTAAATTATCTTTTCAATTACATATATTATTTGAAAGGTATTTCTTTTTAGCCGTTTTGCAGATTTACAGATTTTTTAATTTTTCCTTTATTTGGAGTAATTGCATTTAAAATTGCTACTAACACATACATAAAACAAGTAAGAAAATTATAGTCGGTCTAGACCGACTATACGATACCCTATACCATGCGTTTAGAGATCCTATCTCTTAGGCCCAACTAACTAAATATAGAAAATAAACATAAACTAAATTTGAGTGGGATTTTTATTAATTTTTTGGCTGCAGATATAAAAAAGTTAATATCGGATGCTATATCTATATGGGGACTAGGTCCAAAAATGGACCGATCCTGACCATGTTTGGTAAGGTCTCTTGTATTTTGCAAAAATATATACAAACAAAATTTGAGAAGATTCTGTGCAATATTTTAGTTTTTGATAGATTTAAGTGAAGATCGCGATACAAACCCAATTTGACTAAGATTTATATAATTTGGATCTTAAGGCAATTTAAGTCGATTTCATAAGGGTTATTTGTATGGGAGCTAGGTCTGAACATCGACCGATTCTCACCAATTTCAACAGCGTTCATCCTATGACCGATAAAAGCTTATATACCAAATTTCATCAAAATATATTCATATTTGCGACCTGCAGTTTGATTACAAGCTTTACATGGACACACAGACGAACGGACGGACGGACGGACATCGTTAAATCGAATCAGATAGTGATTCTGATTCGATCGGTATAATAAAAGATGGGTCTAGGTCAAATATTTTTGGTAGTTACAAACAGCAGCACAAAGTCATTATAGCCAAACCATATAGTGGTATAGGGTATAAACACAATGCTATGTGTGTGTTTATTAAATTTGTTAATGAGTTTGTAATAAAAATGAGTTTGTTTTTTTGTGTGTTGATTTGTGAATTGGCTATAATTGATTAGCATACTTTTAGGGTCTTTATTTAATGAAAAATAAAATTTCCTAGAATTTACACTCGAATTTCGAGGGCTGGAATCTGCTAGTGAATTTTAATATACAAATACAAGTTTTTTTTACTATTAAAGTAAAAATGAAGGTTTATGTGTTTCTTAGTAAAAACAAGTAAGAGTGTTATATTCGGCTGTGCCGAATCTTTGATACTCTCCACCCGTGTTCTAAATACAATTTTTTTTTATGAAAAGGAGCATTTTTTCGAAAAGGTACTATTTTATAAAAGGTGCTTTGTTAAAGCAAAAGCACTCACTTCTTGTATCTTTTTTAATGTTGTTTTTAATTTTAATTAATTCTTATTTTAAATTTATTTATTTTTATTTTTCAATTTTTATTTTTAAATTTTTAATTTTCCATTTTTCATTTTCCTTTTTTCAAAAGAGGGTAATTTTAAAAAAGCGTACTTTTTGTTTGACTTTTTATGGATTATATTTTTTCTTTCATATTGGCCATTTTTTTTGTTATATCGTGGGAACGATACAAAAATATGTGGTAATACTACTAACATAGCTCATGGAAGTTGTGTTTCTTTCGATGCGTTATAAACGGAGTGGCAAATCGAAAAAGTACTGTTTAAAATGTTTAAAATCCCTTTATAAAAATTCATATATAAAAACTAAAAAGCCAGTATTTTTATTCAAACGAAGGTTCCAAACGAAAGTCTGCAAACGTACATATCTAATTCTTGTTAAATTTATTAACATAACAAATATCAATATTAATAATATAATAACAAATATCAATAAAACTGATTATCTCCTGACCACAAAATAATGTATGATATAAATATGTTTTATTGTTGATTGAAATAAATTTAAGATTCAGAGTTCATGTTGTATTGTACAAAGGCACGTTCTCTTAACGTTACTGAGTTGCTTCTTTGGAATTCCCATGCACCATAAATTCACAGACAGGATACAATAATTCAACTAGGTATGTTCGAAATAGTAAATCTGTAAAATTTCAAGAATGGTTGTACAATTTCACTCAAGTATGTCTTATCTATGAATAGAGGAATTAAATTGTCTTTGTACGTTAATATTATTATTTTTTATGTATAAAATTTCCAATGTAAGATCCCTAACATACAGTTGAATATAGTATCCCTAATTAGTTCTTAGACTTTTGAGATTTGTAATTTCTTTTGGTGGGGTAGTGATACACAAGAATTAGATTTATTTTAGTCTTACACCCTTAAAATATTTAAAAATGCCGTGAATAAAAAATATAATTACATTCAAGGGATATCCCACAATTTTTTTTTGAAGTATCCGTGTAGATATTAATTGTTATTATTTAGTATAATTTTTATGTTATTATTTAATATTATTAAATATTATTAAATATTATTAAATCTATAATATTAATAGACTAGGCGATTTCTTATGACGATTTCTTGAACAAACGTATATTATTTAAAAGGTATTTCTTTTTAGCCGATTTGCAGATTTCCAGGTTTTTAAAGTTTTTTCCTTTAGTTTGAGTAAATTGCATTTAAAGTTGCTACTAACACATACATAAAATTATACAATAAAAATGAGTTTGTTTTTTGTGTTGATTTGTGAATTGGCTATAACTGATTAGCATACTTTTAGGGTCTTTATTTAATGAAAATATAAAATTTCCTAGAATTTGGGCTCGAATTTCGAGGGCTGGAATCTGCTAGTATTATTAAATACACGACATATTATAGATTACTACAGTAGTACTGTGTGTTGTTTATAAAAGTTTTTAAAATGACTAATTTTGTGCTTGTGCTATTGACATTGAATGGAAGTCGTGATAACATAACAGTTTTCATTGTTTAGTTTCTTATGTAAAGGTGGTATAAGCAGGAGCATGTTATGACATTGAAATGAATTAAACTAAACAGGGTCATGTTGCATAGGAAAATACATATACATACGTAAAAATTTATTTTATGGCTGATTAAAAAGGCATAGTAATAAGTACAAAAAATAATTCAAAAATGCAAATAATTCTCTATAAATATACATTTTACCTTATTTTGTAACATTAACTTGTTAAAAATTCAGAAACAAAATTTAAACACTGCATATCCATTGAATAAGCTTTTCTTATTCAAAACATCATTTAACAAACTATGTTCAACTTATTCAAAAATACTACTTATTTTGTGAATAACTGCTGACGTTTTGACAACTCTGTCAACAATATCTGAAGTAACAAAATTAATTTAGAAATCACTATAAAACAAAAAAATTATTTCTCTTAATAATAAATACGATGCATTGGAAATTATAATTTAATAAATCAAATCTGATGTACATTATTTTATTAATACAAAAAAATAACATTTTATAAAAACTATAACACAAATGAAATAATTCATTGTTTTTATACCCTCCACACCTCAGTGGCAGAGGGTATATATAGGTTTGTCATTCCGTTTGTAACGCATCGAAATAAATTCCGATGACCGCCTGTCCGTCTGTCTGTGGAAATCACGATCACGCCGTCAATATTTAAGCTAGACCGTTCGTTTTTGTATAAAATCGTTTATTAACATCCCAAAGGACTTGCTATTTAAAATGAAAATTGGAAAATGAAAGAATGAAAAATGGAAAATTAAAAATTAAAATTTAAAAATTATAAATTATAAATTATATATAAATTATAAATTATAAATTATAAATTATAAATTATAAATTATAAATTATAAATTATAAATTATAAATTATAAATTATAAATTATAAATTATAAATTATAAATTATAAATTATAAATTATAAATTATAAATTATAAATTATAAATTATAAATTATAAATTATAAATTATAAATTATAAATTATAAATTATAAATTATAAATTATAAATTATAAATTATAAATTATAAATTATAAATTATAAATTATAAATTATAAATTATAAATTATAAATTATAAATTATAAATTATAAATTATAAATTATAAATTATAAATTATAAATTATAAATTATAAATTATAAATTATAAATTATAAATTATAAATTATAAATTATAAATTATAAATTATAAATTATAAATTATAAATTATAAATTATAAATTATAAATTATAAATTATAAATTATAAATTATAAATTATAAATTATAAATTATAAATTATAAATTATAAATTATAAATTATAAATTATAAATTATAAATTATAAATTATAAATTATAAATTATAAATTATAAATTATAAATTATAAATTATAAATTATAAATTATAAATTATAAATTATAAATTATAAATTATAAATTATAAATTATAAATTATAAATTATAAATTATAAATTATAAATTATAAATTATAAATTATAAATTATAAATTATAAATTATAAATTATAAATTATAAATTATAAATTATAAATTATAAATTATAAATTATAAATTATAAATTATAAATTATAAATTATAAATTATAAATTATAAATTATAAATTATAAATTATAAATTATAAATTATAAATTATAAATTATAAATTATAAATTATAAATTATAAATTATAAATTATAAATTATAAATTATAAATTATAAATTATAAATTATAAATTATAAATTATAAATTATAAATTATAAATTATAAATTATAAATTATAAATTATAAATTATAAATTATAAATTATAAATTATAAATTATAAATTATAAATTATAAATTATAAATTATAAATTATAAATTATAAATTATAAATTATAAATTATAAATTATAAATTATAAATTATAAATTATAAATTATAAATTATAAATTATAAATTATAAATTATAAATTATAAATTATAAATTATAAATTATAAATTATAAATTATAAATTATAAATTATAAATTATAAATTATAAATTATAAATTATAAATTATAAATTATAAATTATAAATTATAAATTATAAATTATAAATTATAAATTATAAATTATAAATTATAAATTATAAATTATAAATTATAAATTATAAATTATAAATTATAAATTATAAATTATAAATTATAAATTATAAATTATAAATTATAAATTATAAATTATAAATTATAAATTATAAATTATAAATTATAAATTATAAATTATAAATTATAAATTATAAATTATAAATTATAAATTATAAATTATAAATTATAAATTATAAATTATAAATTATAAATTATAAATTATAAATTATAAATTATAAATTATAAATTATAAATTATAAATTATAAATTATAAATTATAAATTATAAATTATAAATTATAAATTATAAATTATAAATTATAAATTATAAATTATAAATTATAAATTATAAATTATAAATTATAAATTATAAATTATAAATTATAAATTATAAATTATAAATTATAAATTATAAATTATAAATTATAAATTATAAATTATAAATTATAAATTATAAATTATAAATTATAAATTATAAATTATAAATTAAAAATTAATAATTAACAATTAAAAATTTTAAAATTAAAAATTAACAATTAATTAAAAATTAAACAATTAACAATTAACAATAAAAAATTAAAAATTTAAAATTAAAAATTTAAAATTAAAAATTAACAAGTAAGAGTGTTAAATTCGGCTGTGCCGAATCTTTGATACCCTCCACCTCGGTTTGAGTATTGATAATAAATGTAAACAAAATATTGGAAAAAGTAAACAATTTGTTAAACTTAATACCAAATTATTTCAGCAAATTCTTTGGGTTGGTTTTCGTCTTTTCTATTATTTCGGATTTATTTCGGTGTTTGCTTTTTGGTCATTGTGGTTGCTGATCGGCATGCATTTAGGTTATATACCTATATGCATGCGTTTCCGGTTGTATGACATAACTTCTCGTTTAATTTAGTTTTTGCTAATTAAATAGCTCGCCCTAACCTCCATTGCAAAGTTAATGGTTGTGTAGGGTGGCTATATGCATTAAATCGTGCTAATTGGAGATGGCTGTATAGTTTCTTTTAACTGGCCAAATATTTCTTTATTGCGACCATATAGGCCGGATGGAATAACAAAATAATAACCAAAGAAAAGCTCTCTCAACTTTTTTATTAAAATATTGCCATATTTGGAAAACATAGAGAATAAATTTATAATAATAATAAATAATCAAATTAGGGATGTCAAACGCAAAAACCAAATGTACCAAAAAATTTAAATAAAATAATTTGTTATCTTTATTTTCTGAAAAACTTAAAATTTTCATCCAAAAAAAATTGTGAAAAATAATATATTAATAACATTCTCATCAAATTGCGTTTATTTATATAACAATTTTTGTGTTCGCAATTCTTAAATATCATTTGAGGTTTTCTAAAATTCATTGAATTTAAATCAATGTTTTCTGTAGTCCGATTCTGTAAATTTCAATGATCCGACAATCTCAAAATATACAGACAGCTATTGTTGTTTGCACTAAGGATTAAGTGATTCCTAAGTACAGACATTTTAACGACAGTCGACATATCTATTTTCTATTTATTTAAATTGTAAATGAGTGGCATCTCTGTCAAAATAAGCGAAAAACACAAGGAAGAATAGAAAAAACAAATTACTTCGTGTTTGACTGGATGATTTTATCTTTATGTTTAATATCTCTATTTTTTTAATAATATTTCTGTTTATTTATTTGAAAGTGAAATAATGAATTGAATATGCTATTTAATTTTTTTATTTATATAAAAAACTTTTTTAATAAAAGCGTTTTTTTTGGTGTTTTTTTTTTGAATTTCAAATTGCGTTTAACGAATAAAATTTATATATTAAAGATGCAATTGATGTCTTCTAAATTTAAATTATTATTTCCGACGTTTTGATATAATTTTCTGAAATTCAGTTAATATTTTCTAATTTATAATTGGAAATTTTAATTCCAGTTTTTAGAATTGATATTTTCTAAAATTTGAATGGAAAATTTAAAAAAGTGCAATTTTGTATTTATGTGAATAATAATGCTTAAAAATTAGATGTAGTCGCAATTAGATATTTTGTAGGTAAAGCAGAATAATAATTCTATATAACTATGTAGAACTTTTTTGAAAGCAAAAAACTCATTGATGAACTCGGTAACTCTATTTTGTAAATACAACAAAAAGTTAATATGCAAAACTTATGTTCATATTTGTAAAAGAATAATGAAAAAACGTCTGCAATAAAAGACTCTTAACATTGTTCTGTATGATATCTAGTTGAAAATATTAATATTCATGTTAAAATAGAAATAACTATTGCAGAGCTAATTAGAACAAACAAAAATTGTGGCGCCATTTACTGTGGCATAACCACGCTGAGCAAAATGAAGTGACACTCTGTTAATGCAAAATAAATGTATTTTCCCCACAACAAAATATTGCAGAATTTTATGTAAATAAAATAATATACCGATTTATTTCTATCATGCAGTTGTTATGGATATACATATATATAATATATGTATATTATTTGTATTATTTAATATGTGTATGTATGTATATGTAAATATTACACACAAAAAATACAACATCAAACGTTATATTTGAGTTTTTCTCTTTAAATAAATTAATACATAAAATTTTTTTTTGCTAAATTTACATTGTTTTTTTTATTGACAACTAGGTATTTTAGCATTATTTGCTTTAGATGCTGGTGAATTTTTACTCCCTTTATATTAACTCTTAGTGTCTGCTTGTCGAAAAAATTTTGGATCGATTTTAACCCCTTTCCCGTGACCCAATCGATCTGAAAGTTTGCAGGCAGGCTCGTGGCAATGACAGAAATGATCTAATAAATTTTTTTAGTGATGCCAAAAGAATGGAAACTGTTAAATTTTTCTACCAGAGTTGATAAAAAAAAAATGTACAAAGGGTTTTTATTATATTATTACCACAATGACCACCAAAACAACAAGTCCAGCTATGACAACAACACAACATTTAGAATAACAACAAGAACAATATAGAAACATATTTTTCATTTTTTTTTTTAATTTTTCAGAGATTTCCCTGGACCTGTTCCACCGATTTTAATGATTTTTGAAATAGAAATCTTCCCACGAATTTGGTGAATCATTCTCACTGAAAATGATCACCTTAGCTATCCTATTGAGTGCGTGATCGTGACAAGAAAAACATAGAAAATTATATTTTTTCAAGACTTTTTTTAGTTCTTCATTCAAATCTCGGGCCCTAATCGACCGATTTGGTCGATTTTAAATAGCAAACTTCTCAGGATGTTAATGAATCATTTTTATGTCAAAGAGCACCCTGGCTGCCCGATTGATGCCGTCATCGTGATTTCCACAGGCGGACAGACGAACATCGCTATATCAACTCCGGTTGTTATAAGGATCAAAAATATATATATTTTATGGGGTCCAAAATTTTTTTCTAATTATTACAAACGGAATGACAAACTTATATATACCCTCTGCTCACTGGAGTGGAGGATATAAAAATAAAAAACGAAAAATGAAAACGAAAATGAAAAATTAAAAATTAAAAATGGAAGATGAAAAATGGAAAATGCAAAGTTGAAAATGGAAAATAGAAAATGAAAAATTAAAAATGAAACACGAAAAATGAAAGATTAAAAATGGAAAATGAAAAACGGAAAATGGAAAATGAAAATTGAAAATTAAAAAATTAAAGATTAAAAATTTAAAATTAAAAATTTCAATTTAAAAATTAAAACTAAAAATTTTAAATTTAAAATTTAAAATTAAAAACTAAAAATTAAAAATTAAAAATAAAAATTTAAACCTAAAACTTAAAACTTAAAAATTTAAAATTTAAAATTAAAAATTAAAAACTAAAAATTAAAAACTAAAAATTCAAAAATAAAAATTGCTAGCTAATTCAGATGAAAATATTTTAAAATTTGCTTTTTTTTTAATATTAATATCTTAAGCCAAGAATCAGTTGATTTTTTTTTAATTATCATGAATTATCTCAAAACATTCTTATAGGGATCAAACTTTGAATTTCATCAGGGGTTTTCTAAGGGAAAAATAATGCCATTTTTCAAATAGTAACCAATTCGTTATGTAGAAGACACGATCATTGGTTTTTATAACCAGGAATTATAATAGAAACTGGCCAACAAAAAAAGCAATTAACTTTAAATTTAATTGGTATTCGAAATTTAAATTTCAGTACCGACAACAGTTTTAAAGTGGTAGCCGTACCCAATAATATTGAGTATAAGATGCATGTGGAGGGTATCAAAGCTTCGGCCCAGCCGATTTTAACACTCTTACTTGTTTTATATAACAATTTTATAATCAATTAAAAAATTCTCTTTTTTTTAACTCAAGCTCCATCTTAATTTTTTCCCTTTTTAAATTTATGTGTTCAAACATTTGTTGATATTGAAGTTCCAGCACTTTCTTTTTTAATTCGTCAATTCTCTTTTTTTTCATCTGAATGTATTTTGATGAACTTTATTTCATTTTCTTTTTGAAGGGTTCTTATGTGCGGCATTTTTTCCTATTTGACTTTTATTTTTTTTTTCTGTGCTTTTTTTTTTGTTTTCTGCCTTATTCTCGCTTTATAACTTCAGTAGTTGAAACGAAAAGTTGGAGGACAGAGTTCCAAGCATCTTTTTTTCTTCTTATTGCTGTTTGTATCAATTTTGGATTTTTCTATTGTTTCCAATTTATCCAAAACCGGTTTCGATGAAACATCCAGAAAATATTTTACGTATATTACTAACCTTTTCCTCATGATCTCAGTAAATGATCTTTTTGCATTTTATTTTTTAAATTTTAGACAATTTTTTTTTGTTCCACTTTTTTAATGCTTAATGTAAGATAGTAATGTCAAAATCAGAGGTGGTTTAAAAAAAACACGATTGATACCAGAGTTAATTTTAACTAAGTCAGGGATTTTAAAATTCTAGTTAGGCGGAATTCTAGATCAACCCACAAACAACCAGTGCATAAGCCTTAATCCACTGTCTAGTTGTGAACTTGTTGCGTGTAACGCACATCGACTGCTTAACACAAATGAATACGGTTCATAGCAAATAAAAGATGCTTAGAATTAAAGAAATGTATAAAAAAACTAGCAGATTCCAGCGCTCGAAATTCGAGTGCAATTTCTATGCAGCTTTATTTTTTAACTTAGCCAATTCACAAACCAACACTTTTATGGTTTATTATTATTATGAGTGGAGATAACAAACTCATTAACAAACACATTAACAAATTTAATAAAACACACATAGCATATGTGTACTTTTATGTGTGTGTTAGTAGCAACTTAAAATGCAATTTACTCAAAATAGAGCAAAAAATTTAAAAATCTGTAAATCTGCAAAACGGTTAAAAAGAAATACCTTTCAAATAATATACGTTTGGTAAAAAACGGGATAAAATGGTAGAACAAACCATCGGTCACAAGAAATTAATATTATAGATGTCTAAAACTTTTAAGTGAATTTCTTAGGAAGGTTTTTATACCCTATACCACTATGTGGTTTGGGTATAATGACTTTGTGCTGATGTTTGTAACTACCAAAAATATTTGACCTAGACCCATCTCTCATTATACCGATCGACTCAGAATCACTTTCTGAGTCGATTTAACTATGTCCGTCCGTCCGTCTGTGTGTCCATGTAAATCTTGTAATCAAACTACAGGTCGCAAATATGAATATATTTTGATAAAATTTCGTATATAAGATTCTATCAGCCATAGGATGAAATTTGGTGAAAATCGGTACTTCTTCAGACCTAGTCCCAATACAAATGACCCCTATGAAATCGACATAAATTGCCATACGATCCAAATTATCATATAGATCTCAGTCAAATGGGGTTTGTATCTGTTTATTACATCAATTAATCTGAAGGCCAAAAATAAACCCTATAGGACAATTCTTAGTTATAGGCCCCATATAGAGCTGCTTCTCGATCTTCACTTAAATCTATTAAAAAACAAAAATATTGCACAGATTTTTTTCAAATTTGTTTTGCATATGTTTTTACAAAATATAAGTGACTCCAAATATGGTCAGAATCAGTCCATTTTTCGACCTAGTCCCCATATAACATCCGGTATGAACTTTTTCATAAGAGATAGGGTATCGTATAGTCGGTCTGGACCGACTATAATTTCTTACTTGTTTTTTATAAAAAAAAAGTAATTTTACGTAGGGAAGGGTCTTACTATTTAGAAATGTTAAAATGAAATTTGGGATCAAATTTCTTTTTTTCTCAACAACCTCCTTTTAGCTCGATACACTGGCTAGCTTCTTAAAATAGTCATCAACCGCAGACTCCTCCTCTTCATTGTTGGCAAATCTTTTACTTCCGAAATAGAAATAGAAAATAATCCGAGGGAGCAAAATCTGGCAAATAAGGTGCGTGATGGCACAATTCGAACTTTAATTCATGGATTTTGGTTATCACAATAGTGGATGTATGATAATACTCGCCATTGATTGTTTTCCTTTTTGGAGATAATCAATAAAAATTATCCCCAACCCGCATCCCAAAAAACAAACGTCAAAACCTTGCCTGCAGATGGAAATGTCTTCGCCTTCCCCCATTTCGGTCCACTGTTCTGACTTTTCCTTCGTCTTAGGTCTCTCATGTCTCATTCATGGTTACAAATCGACGAAATTACTCGTCTTTATTGCCATGAAATATCGCTAAATACTATAGAAACCTCTTCACGATGCTGGTTGTGATATATAGCAATTTTTCCCTATCATTTCAGCTAGCTTTTGCATCTTCAGCCGACCATCATCCAATACAATTTTGTGGATTTCCTTAACCGCTTCTGGCGTGCACCTCAACTGATCCATTACTACGTTGTTCGTCTTGGCAGTTTGTACGGCCTCGTTTAAACTCTGCCACCAAATATTTTATAGTCGTAAACGAAAGAGCACACGCCCCCAGAGTAGAATCTAGATCGGATTTAATATTGGTTTGAATTGCATAACAGTGAAAAATTTTTTCCATGTTTATAAAATCACTGAGACCGTTTACTTTTGATGGCTCAAAAAAACAAAACATGTTTTATAAGTTTGCCACTTTTTTTCACCAAAGTAATTTTTTTCAAATTGTCGCCATCTATATGTCAGGTCGGGCTGTTCTGGAATCACCCTCGTATAAGGAGCATTAAGAATTTAAAACAAAGTAGGTTTCTAGAGTCGTAGTGTAGAGTCGGAAAAAATTAGAGTCGAATGAAGAGGTCATCTCTACAAGAGAATTCTATTTGGAGAGCCTTCGAATTCTTACATTGCGAGAATCGCTGGATGAAGTGTCTCGAGCAAAAAGGTAACTACATTGAAAAATTAAAAAGAATCAATCCAAAAAAAGTTGTTTTTTTTTTGTTCCTGTAGTTATTGACAGTTTTAGTTATTATTAAACAAATAAAGTAACTGTATACTCTTGTATAAAACAGTTGTTGCGTTTGTTTCTAACGAGCCATTAGAGCCATCGAGATACTATTTACTCCATATGTTTGGAAGTCTTCTGTTTTTTTTATTTTGAACCCAATAAAATCAGTGGGCGTGAACATCCTATAAAAAGTAAATATTTATCATTTCCTATCTTCAATAGTTATAAATGTACCTAGTCGGGCCAAGAAATGGGTTGGCTCGGATAAGAAGGCTTGACACTTCCCATTTTAAGTAAATATTTGATATCTGGCTGTAGTCTATGTTTAACTAATTTCATAAAGAAAATAAAGTTGTTTATGAGACCGGAATATTTTATATCCACGCAATAAACTTTTTATTTACTAATGTAGGTTAGGACGAAAGAACGTTTGACGGAATTCACTGTATTTAATAAAAGTTTATATTATAAATTTTTTTACGGACTTTTACTTGAAATCGTTATTTTTTACAGAACATCGGGGGATTCTCTCTATGAAATTTTAGGACTTCCTAAAACAGCAACAGCTGAAGATATAAAAAAGACTTATAGGAAACTTGCTTTAAAGTACCATCCAGACAAAAACCCAGACAATGTTGATGCTGCCGATAAAGTAAGTTTTTCCTATAAATCTCAATCAATAAAATTATAATGTATTTTTGTTTTTCTTTTAAAATTAAATAACTCCTACAATAGTTTAAAGAAGTCAATCGTGCACATTCTATATTAAGCGATCAAACAAAGCGTAATATATATGATAATTATGGTTCATTAGGTCTCTATATAGCTGAACAGTTTGGTGAAGAAAATGTTAATGCATACTTTGTGGTAACATCACCAGCAGTTAAGGTAAAACTTTCTTAACCACCTACTCTTTTTTTTATATCATTATTGAAAGTATATTAATTTGATTCTTTTTGATTTTTCCCGTAGGCATTGGTTATTTGTTGTACATTACTAACCGGCTGTTGTTGCTGTTGCTGCTGTTGCTGTTGCTGCAACTTCTGTTGTGGCAAATTTAAGCCACCTGCAAATGAATCACACGATATGTATTCAAATTTAAATGTAAGTTTTTAAATATTTTTATCATATTTTCTAATAAGTTTAGGTTGAAGTGATAATGAAAAAAAAACAAGAAAATCAAAATTTTCTTTAACAACGTATTTATTTAATTTTTTTTTTATGAAAGCTTATTTTTTCTTTTATTATTGTTTATTTATTTGTATTTCTATTAAAAACCCATTTTGAAAAAAAAAACTTTGAATTAATACAGTGACGTACTAGATTATTGACACAGTAAGCACTTTCAACTTTACGGTTGATTTAATGCTTTTATTAAAGCGATTTTTAATAAACAAATATTTTTACTAGATAGAATGATAAGTTTTCAACAAAATTCAATTTGTTTTATTTCAAAATTTAAAAATATTATATTATTTATTAAAAATAACATAAATAAATAAAAAAAAAATACCCAATTTCGCTGAATAAAATAATTGACGCACTTAAAAACTATAAAATAAAGGTTATTTGCGAAAATTAATATATAGTTGATAATCCTTTTTGTTTTATAACTGCCTCCAATCGTTTTGGCATAGAAATCTCCAATTTTTTTTGTGAATTCTGTCAATATGTTTTGTCATTCTTCGACCAGTGCCTGTTTCAGCTCATTCTTTTTGGTTATTGTCTGGTTTTTTTACTCGCCTATCCAACTCTTCATATAAATTCGCTATCGAATGTTCAAACCCATACGTACAACACGAGCCGAAAGTCACCGAGGCTGGTAAATTCAACTTTTTTTTTGAGGGTATCTTTTAGTATATTCATGTAAATCATTTTGTTCATAATGTCAATGAATACCAGCTCGCCCACACCTGCAGCGGACATACATCCTCACAGAATCACTCCTCCACAACCATGTTTTACAGTTGCAGTAAGGTTTCGTTTTTCTAGCTCTGTACTGGGCTTTCTCCACACCGTGCTGCGAAAGATATTGAACTTGCTTTCATCCGAGAACAGCACTTGGTCCCAAAAATCATTTGGCTTACGTAAATACACCTTGACATATGATAAACGCATCTTTTGTTTCACTAATGAAATAAGAGCTTTACGTCAATCAACGCGACAATTTTAGCTCGTCTCATGCAGTGCTTCCTGACCATAATAATATGAATATCTATCCAAAACTCTTGCTTAATTTCAGCAGCAATCTGTGTTGAGAATATTTTGCAACTCACTTTGTCTTTTTTTGCTTATCTGGCTGCATTTGCGTCTGCTTAAAGATCTAGGACGGCCTGTATGCTTTGGTACTTTCAAATGTTGAGCCTCCCTGCAAACGCTGCGCGATACTGCGAATGGTGTAGCGATTTCTATCCATCATTCCTCCAAATATGGAATAATTTTGCTCTGAGATTAGGTAGCTTCCTTCTGCTTCTTACCCATTTTTAATAAAATTAATACATTTTTGGAAAATTTCAGATACACCGACATTTGGACTATGACTGTTCAGCGAAATTGGGTATTTTCGTTTTTCTTTTTTTAATAAATAATGTTATAAATGTTTAGAAATTCTATAGCAAGGTAGAGAAAGAAAATTAAAGTATATTTATAACATCATTTTTAGTTTACGAGATATAGCAGATAGAAAATTATAAAATTGTCATTTCCGTCCTTTTTGGATCATTTTAGTTTTATCGTGTCGGATCTAGTTTGCCAGATAAGTCGCATTATACTCTGATAACAAATTTAATCTTTTAAATTTAACATATGGAAGCAATGAAAGTTTTTCGTTGGACTCGTCTCTTAATCTAAAAATGTCAGATTAATATTATTATTGAATCCAATAGAATTAAATTCGAGATCTGAAATCAATGTTGGTAGTTATAGCAAAGTTGTTAAAAATAACAGTTTTACGAATTTTCAGCTGCTGATGATAAAAATTAGAGAAAATATCGGTCTTCAAATTCATCCTTTATTCTAGTTTTTATAATCAATGAACTATATGCTGCAGATTCAATGAACTTTGTCTTATAATAAAATTAAAATTTTTTTACATTTGTTTTTTTAAGTTTTCTGTTAAAGTCTATATAACAGTTTGCAATTAATTCTTTAGTATGCCATTTTTCAAATTTCGCGCGATAGAGAAGAAATAGTATTTTCTAAAAATCATAAATAATTCGAGGCTATCAGATCGGTTTCAGGCATAAGCTTTCATCAGTGTTAATGTTAAACATTGTCATAATTATTTTAAAGTGCTCTTTTATAATGATTGTTCAACGGGCGGCCGTGAAAATTAAAATTACGTCGATCCTGCATACAATTTTCCTTGCACTTTGCGGTCATGCGCTTTAAAACTTTCTCGTTTATAATTGATTTAATACAACGAGTTTTTTTACGTTTTATTTATTTTATTTTCTTTAAGACTCAGAAGTCTTTTCTTTGTAGAAAAATATTTTGATTCAGATTATTTTTTTTTTCTACAACAAACCAAACAAATTTGGATGATTTTACTTCAAAAAATATTTCAAAGATTTTTTTCATTCGGCATTTTTTTAACTTTAATTATAGCTGAAATTATAAAAAATATAACAATATCAGAAACTTTCAAATTATGTTTTCGATTAAATTTCATCTTTAAATAAAATTTGTACATAATATTATATTGTATTATATGTACTTACTACTAAATTCAATAAGTTTTTAGTTTTTCCTTACAAAATGGGTTTTTATCATTTACAATTTTCTATTTCATTGGCTTTTAGAACTGTTATTATCGTGGCTAAATTAATTTTTTTTTTATTGTGTGGTAAAGGCATTTTGTTACTAATAATATTATAAAAAAAAAATAAGGGAAGCTTATATTGTTGATGATTTTTGTGGAGTTTATGTGTTATGTTATTGTTTCGTTTTTCCAATATAATATTACTAATTTTAGCATGATATATATATATTAGTTTATGAAATACAATTTTGGTTTATTGATTGGAAAATGAGGTAAGTACGTTGTAATATGTAAATACACAGATATATATGTAGTAAACAATACCCTGCAAGAGAATAAAAAAAATCCTTAAGTGCTAATAACGGGTTTCTTACCTAAATAATAAAGGTAACTTTAAATCATATTTCCTTTCTATATATTTTTTTTTTGGTTTTTATTTTTTTTATTTTTTAATTTAACAATTTTTGCAAATGCACGAAGTTTTCATTTAAAAAATAATTCACTCATTTCTTCTTCATTTTATATTAATCTTCACGAAAATCATCAAAAAGAATCTGCTTACTAATCACATAAATAACATCATATTTCTTCTTTTGTGTTTTTTTAATTTTAAGTCTACATTCTGCTAAAAATGAAAATTAATTTTTTAAACTGTTCTGTTGTATGACGAAAATATATCATTTATAATTTTCAAGATATTTCTTTGATAAATATTGTATCTATTTTAATTTACACCACCATTCGTCAAAATTTAACTGCCATTTAAATGTTCAGAAGTCTATCTTATTTATATTAGTATCAAACATGTCTGACAATAATAATACTCGTTTCTACGATAATTGGACATCCCAAGCACTAAGGTAAACCCGTTTGGACACAGCTTAACTGTACCAAGAATAACATCAACTAATTGTTTTATAATCTTCTTGATGGGATTCATTACTGTAGCTGAAGGTGACTGACAACTATGCTAAGCTATTTTCCTAATCCAGTTGTGAATCAATACAATCCTATAAGAAAAATGAATACAGGATTGCAGTGACTCAGATTTGGGTGTATTGATTCGCAGCTGAATTTGAAACAATTGTGCATCGAAAAAAGACTCGCTTGAATCGTAACTTTGCATCTGATTATCGTTAACACAATATCAAACAGTGCCTTTCTAAAAAATTGACTCAAAAAACAAATAAAAGCAGAAACAACAATGATTCACAAGCCTTTTAACTCCGGTAGCAAAGATCATAATTCGCAAGTAATACAAGCGCAGAGTGTGAATGCTTCATAATTTCACAAGCAAATTAAAAGGATGCGAGTGCATGAACATTTTCAACGAGTTTGAATCTGTATGATTCTTCAAAAAAGCAGTGAATCTATGAATGTATTCACAAGCCGCTTAGCCACTCACTGCAGATCTTTGGTATATACTATAAACCAGTTTGATGTATAACTTGAAACTTTTTTCATGTTTGCCTTTATATAAATTTAACAAGTAAGAAAATTATAGTCGGTCTAGACCGACTATACGATACCCTATACCATGCGTTTAGAAACCCTATCTCTTAGGCCCAACTAACTGGACATAGAAAATAATCAAAACCAAATTTGAGTGGGATTTTTATTAATTTTTTTGGCTGCAGATAGGAAAAAGTTCACATCGGATGCTATATCTATATGGGGACTAGGTCCAAAAATGGACCGATCCTGATCATGTTTGGTAAAGTCTCTTGTATATTGCAAAAATATATACAAACAAAATTTGAGAAGAATCAGTGCAATATTTTTGTTTTTTAATAGATTTAAGTGAAAATCGGGAAGCAGCTCTATATGGGGCCAAAGGGATCATTTTTGGACTACTCATTAATGGATGTAATGAACGCATATAAACCCAATTTGAGTAATATCTATATGACAATTTGGATCTTATGACAATTTATGTCGATTTCATAGGGGTAATTTGTATGGGGGCTAGGTCTGAACATGGACCGATTCTCACCAATTTCAATAGCGTTCATCCCATGGCTGATAAAAGCTTATATACCAAATTTCATCAAAATATATTCATATTTGCGACCTGGAGTTTGATTACAAGGTTTACATGGACACACAGACGGACGGACGGACGGACATTGTTAAATCAACTCAGAAAGTGATTCTGATTCGATCGGTACAATTAAAGATGGGTCTAGGTCAAATATTTTTGGTTGTTACAAACAGCAGCACAAAGTCATTATTACCCAAACCACATAGTGGTATAGGGTATAAAAATTGAGCCCATACAATAGTTTTAAAATACTAAAAGTTGTATGTCTGTATGATTTAATTGTCATCTCCTTTTTAATGTCTGAAAATTTTAATTATGGACACTTTAAAGGAAGAAACCAATTACAATAATTTGTCTACGATTCGATATACACAAAAAAGTCTAAACTGCTATAGAGTTGGCCAATTAAGGAGTTTTGATAATAAAAAAAAAATATTTTTTACCACAATTATTTTGTTATTGAGAAGATTGGTATAAAATCAACATTCGGCATTAGTCGTTGCATTTGTTATACCCTTGAGTATACTAAGTTTTCGCCAATATTTGTAACTACCTAAATACTTGACCTGACTCACCTTTAAAAGTTCTTCTGTATGTCCGTTCGTCCGTCCGTATGTCATTGTAACCTTGTACGCAAACTTCAGCTTGCAATAGTAAATATATTTGGGTGAAATTTGGTAAAACCGCTTTAATCGTCCTTGATGAGTCGTTATTAAATTGGAGAAACTCGGTGAACGTTCAGACCCCGAGAAATGTTGCTTTTTTTGTGTTTATTGTGTCTTTAAATCATCAGTATAACAATATAGAGTTTACAACCAATTTCAGTCATAAGTACCCTACTGATATATACTAAAGTCTATTAATCTTTGTATATAAAGGTATCGCACCAAAGCGAACTTTAACAAATTTGCAGGCAAAAGCTTACTTGACAACGTTATTTTAATTTGGATGATGGTTCTTTTTTATGTCCTCTTAAAACTGATGGTATATATTCCTTACTTATTTAAATTAACAATGTTTTTTTAAGTCCACATGTGCAAATTTTTTTATTTCAACTTTAGTAGTCGGTCATATAGTTTTTCGTAGTTATATTTCTCGTAATTATATGTCTCAAACAGAAATTGATTTGAATATGTTTAATGCCTTAACGGTTTTTGCTTTCAAATACCATGATTTCAAAACTTAAGAAACAAAATTAATTAAGAGATACGCCCATACGAAATTAAGATGTACGCCCACATTTTTTTTATACATCAATTGTGCACATTTTGCTTTCGAACTTTTTCTTATAAGCGCGAAATATTGAAAGATTTGTATACCCTATACCACTATGTGCTGCTGTTTGTAACTACCAAAAATATTTCACCTAGACCCATCTTTATTATACCGATCGACTCAGAATCACTTTCTGTGTGTCCATGTAAACCTTGTAATCAAACTGCACGACGAAAATGTGAATATATTTTGATGAAATTTGGTATGTAAGCTTTTATCGGCCATAGAATGAATTTGGTGAAATTCGGTCCATGTTCTGACCTAGTCCCCATACATATGACCCCTAGGAAATCGACATAAATTGCCATAAGATTCAAATTATCATATAGATCTCAGTCAAATTGGGTTTGTATGTGCTTATTTTATCCATTAATCAGTAGTCAAAAAATAATCCCTGTGTGACAATTCTAGTCATAGCCACCATATAAAGCTGCTTCCCGATCTTCACTTAAATCTATCAAAAAACAAAAATGTTGCACAGATTTTTCTCAAATTTGGTTTGTATATATTTTTTCAAAATATAAGTGACTTTATCAAATATTTTCAGGATCGGTCCATTTTTCGACCTAGTCCCCATATAAATATAGCATCCGATATGAACTTTTTCATATTCAAAGGAAAAAAAAAATAATAACAATGCCACTTAAATTTGGTTTATACTTATATTCTGTATCCAATTAGTTGGACCGAAGAGATAGGGTCTCTAAACTATGGTATAGGGTATCGTATAGTCGGTCTAGACCGACTATAATTTTCTTACTTGTGTTTTAATTTACAATCTTACCCAAAATCCCAAATCCCGTGTTTTTTCATTCGGAGTCCCGTGGTTTTTAAATAATATATTTTTTTTAGTATCTATTCCATTGTGCAAAAATTAAGCGATGTTACCGATAAGTGTGCCAGTTTAATAAAATCAATTAAGGTAGTGCGATTTAAACTTGCAATAGAGATTTACTCTTGTAAGGAATGTTTCATATTCATATCCGTAAAATTCTCATTTGATTTTATAAAATGAAGTCATAAAATTATAATTTATACAAAATTAATATCAATTACATTTTCGTGTCCAATCCGAATGTCCTTCATCAAGATTTTGTTAAGATGCTGTTACTTGGTTGGTTTTTGGAGGCATTCTTCCATTTTCTTTTTAAATCTTTTATGCCATTGGCAGTCTGTTTAATCTTCAAAATGGTTTTTATTAGGCCCAATATCTTTCAATTGGCCAACATTGTAGGAAGTGTGGTGGATTGATCACTTTTTTTGTTAAATACATTAATATTTTCCCAGAACGACTTTAAAGTTGTTGAGCGTAAATGAGCTGAAGCTAAATTAGTGGAAATATTTTGGATTCGCATAAAAGAAATTAATGTTCATAATTAGGTTAGCTTAAAAATGGCAACATTTATAAACACAGCCTGTCTGACAAAACTTTTCAACGCCATTAGAAGTTTTCGAATAATGAAGAATCTTTCCTCAAAAGCAGAATAATGTTAGGAGGAGTATGGAAATCTGCTTTGACGTACTTTTCGGTAACCACAACAACGCAGCAATTTTTCTTTTCTAAAAGTTCATACAAATTACTTAATCTAGATTTAGTGTCTTCTATCTTTCTGAGACTTGACAGCACTCACTCCTTTGGGTTTTTATGCTATTCGATATTTTTTTATAATCCTATACCACTATCTGATGAAGGTATAATGAGTATGTGTTGATGTTTGTAACCACCAAAAATATTTGACCTGGACTCATCTTATATTATACCGATCGGGTCAGAATCACTTTCTGGCCGTTGGTCCGTCTGACTGTTTTATTGCGCACTATCATCTCGTGGCTCCACGATATCTTCCCCGTTCTATTCTGCTGCCGCCTTAGCGTTTCATCAGGACGGATGCTTGTCTAACAGTTTTGTTATAAGCTTTGTATGTATCCTAGTCCTCCATCCTTCAAATAAATTAGGAGTTCGATGTTCTGTGACATCTATACTTCATGATGCGACAAATAAATGTGTCACACCTCTTCCAAGTGTCTTTCGAATTTAATATTTCATCCACGATATTTTCGGGTGTTAATACAACTCCGATCTTATCATTTAAATTAATGTGCAGAGCATGTAATTTTTCGCAATTAAAAATAATATGATTTTCATTATTTTCTTGTGCTTCGCACGCTTTGCAGTTGCCACTTTTTTAATTCAAATCTATTGAGGCAACCATATCCTCTCATTAGCTGTGTCACATAATAGTTCATAATTCCATATCTTCTCTCCACCCATTTGGTAATGTTTCGTATAAGCTATAGGTCCATCTACCTTTATCGTCTCTCCCAGCATTCTAAGGATTGTTTCAATAACGTTTGTCGTGCTTTTCTTCGAGCATTAAAACGGACTGCAGTATCTCCTGAAACCATTTGTGACTTGCGCTAGATTTCAGCTCTTTCATTAAATAGTAGATCTACCATGGGAATTGCAGCTAGCAAAAGGGCAGCACCTGTAGAAACCGTGCGATATGCTGATATCACCCTTAAAGCACTATTCGTTGAGGTTTTAGTAGTTGCTCAGTTTTATATATTCTTTTTCTCTCTCTGTCTATCTGTCTGTCTGCATAAGATTCGCGAACATTCCGTTTCGGGGAATGTCGGATTCCTACTGACTAAAACCCCTCCCTCTTCATCCTTTTTTTCTCCCATGAGATCGACCGTAAGATCAAGACATTATATAGTTATCGGTCAAATTTAGTGTATGTGTGTTTATTGTACACATAAATAAGTAGTACAAAAATAAACCCTGTATGACCATTTTTAGTCATAGTTCCCATATAAAGCTGAATCCCGATATTCACATAAATATATCAAAGAACTAAAATATTGCATAGATCTTTCTCAAATTCGGTTGGTATATGTTTTTGCGTAAAAAAATGACTGTAAATATGGAAATTATTGATCGCTTTTGATCTGGAACCGATATTTTTATATTCAGGGTTCAAATTAATAACAATGCCACTCAAAACTGGTTTATTCTCATTTTCTATATCTATTTATGGCCTCAGAAAAGTTGGAGCTAAGACCATTTTTCAAAACTCATGGTATAGGGTATTACATAGTCAGTCGAAACCGACTTAAATTTTTTTGGTGAAAACTTTTACCACATTTTTTTTTCTAACTTCTGGGGGCTAATCACCGCATTCGATATCGAATAAAATCAATCGGAATTCCGCATTTTGGTTTATTATTAAAAGAAGACGGACAAACGTTAGACCTGGTTTCACTTTTAGTCTTACCTAGGGGACATGTTTAGTTAATTGTGACAGAGTAAAATTGTTCTTAGTATTTTATATAGGAAAATAAAAAAAATAATTTCGATAACGAATGCGACGATTAGACCCCTGGGGTGTAATCGTCGCATACGTGATCGATAGTGCTCACGTGTCGAATAAAATTTCGTGATGTATCGACTATGCTAATCGCGGCATACGATAGCCACGAAAACGAAATTTATAACAAGTGTTACAAGATATTTAGCTTTTTAATATATTATAAGCATATGTTTTAAAAAATGTCAACAAGAAAAAATAGAATATCGAGCACTTTAAAACAAAAGCAAGTAGTTATAAACAATCTTTTTTATTTATATTATCAATAATTTTTAATTTTTAATTTTGAAGCGATTTAATTTTTAAATCTACTTTTTTTTATCTCTATGTTAACAATTTATCCAACTGTGTGATGGCTATTGTTCGGCATGAGGTCATGAAAAACAACACAAATGTTTTAATTTTTAATTTTATTATATTTTCTATATTTCGAACAGCTTCGCTGTTCATCTTCAGGAAAAAAATTTATAGCTCTGTAATTACAGCGCGGAGTTGAGAAGCGTCCTTAGTTGGCTGCGTTCTATTTTCAACTGACCTTATGCCGAACAAAAGCCATCACACAACAACAATAAAGGTCAACAATAATTCTTTTAGCATTTATCCAACTTTAAGACAATTTTTTTTAAGATGGGGCTTTAAGAGACCTAATCTCAATTCCAACAGCTTGGAGAATTTGATTTTCGGCAGATGAAAGAAGTTCTTCTCATATTATTTGGTTTTTCTTCAAACTACTCGTTAATAAATATTAAACATTTCACGTCTTGCTATTAAATATAATAAAATAAATTAATTTTCCTTGCGTTATTTTCATATCAAAAACTAATAAAAGATGTTTTCGACAGCTTGATATGTATCGAATGACATTTCGAAAGATTTCTTTCGATCGATCAGTCGTTATCGAATGCCATGATTTCAAAATGAAAAATGTATGCGACGATTAGACCCCAGACTTTGCTGTTCAATTTTTGTTGTTCCGTGCTTCCTTGATATATATAAGGTTTAAAAAAATAGCGTTCCAAAACATAATCTATAGCATTTCTTGCCATTCGCAAATCTTTTGCAATAAAATGTACAGTTCGGTTTGGATTTGCCTTCTTTCGGATTCATTCATATATACTCAGAAGCAATCGCTCGACACAGTGTAAATGTATATTTAATACATTTCTAAGAGGTTACTGAACATTTCTCCTTAAAAATTACAATTTCTAGTAGTTTGGCCCATATCATGCTTTGAATTTCACGAATTTCAAATGAAACAGCTTTCCAACGACATCTTTGTTGACTATAATTCGTTCCAGATTGACAGATTAAACATTCAATTTCATCTAATTTTAATTTTTTTAATCCACTATTTAAGTTTTAAAGATTAGGCAAGTTTCAAAAATACTTTTTATCATAATTAAGTTCTAATCACTCATTGGATTTAACAAAAAAAAAAAAAAACATCTATTACGTTTAATTTCTGTCGTTCTTTTAATACCTCGACCTAATTTTAAGTTGTTCAACCACAAATTTTATTAGATATGTAATTCGATTATTGTTAAACTTTGCGCTTAAATATTTTGTGTAAAACTGTATCATTTGGTTATCTAGAATTTACTAATTTTCTTTAAAAAAAAAGGAATTTGATTATCTTGTTTTTTTTAAGCTAATAATTTTCTTTTAATTTTTCCACACATATTTTCCGAGATTCATTATTTTTCAATTAATCCACCATATTCTTCTCCTAATTTTGTTATTTTTTTTTTATTATTTATTAATGCTCTTACAAATTTGAGTTCAAACATTAAACAAAATTTATATTACCTTATACTTTTTTTTTTGTTGAACCCATCATCACAGCGTGACGGTGAAGTTAGAGAAGCTAGTGATCGTCCCCCAAATATGGGTCAACCAGAACGACTTGTAAGTACTTTGTGAACATCATTAAAAACATTACCTTAGTTGAATTTGTTGTTCTCTTTTGCTTTATTTTAACAATATTTTATTAAATTGATTTTTGTTTTTAGCATGATGTTGCATAAAATACTAATGTTGGTGTATTATTAATCCATTTCGATTATTATACATACTATGCTTCTGAAATTTATTACATATTTTATTTAGTTTGTAAATTAGCTATTTGTTTATAATATCTCCCAATATTACTATTTACTAACACTAACACTATTTGAAATAGAATTAAGACGTACTTTGTAATTTTAAAACAGAAAACAAACAATTATAAATAAAATTTTATAAACCCTGCAAATTTGAAGCAAAAATGTTTTTAAAAAATCACCTTTGGCGAATACATAGCTTTCAGAACTATTTATTAAACCATTTTGTATATCATTTTAAAACTCATTATTTATAGAAAAATCTAGCTTAAGACCTGGCTTGACTGTAAAAGTAATTGTATAGATTGTCAGCCTTTGAAGGTATTTAAAATCTTGGCTTTTTTTAGTCTTTTAATTCTTTCCGTCTAGAATTGTTATTTCTTGGTTTTTAGAAAATATGTATTTTAGCACTTTTAAATTATAATATTAAACTTTTTCTTTTCCAACTCTTGGGGGCGAATTGACGGATTCAATATCTAGTTAAATAAATCAACAAAATTAAAATTGCTTTAACTATTTTGGAAAATAAAAAAAATCAATTCTAAAATTTCGTTAACAAACTTATAACAGCCGTGTTAGTAACTTTCTGTTATGCACTGGATGCGCGCTACGCACGACGGTTTTATAACAACAATGTTTTTAAGTCTTAGGCACTGGATGTTTGTGAGTCATAAGACTATTTATCTTCTGACTAACTAAAATTTTAACATCCCTGTTTTAGTTAAAATTAAATTGTAAATTGTAAATTTTTTTTTATTGAGTCTTCTTTTCTTTTCATAACAAACTTATTTAAAATGTATAAACGAGAGTATACCATGATAATCTTAAAACTATTTGTCTTGTTCTAATACACGATGAATTGAATAGGCTGCTTGCCAGCAAAATAAACAGAAACAGTATTAGTTATACAAATTGCCTAGAGTGCGTCAATGCTTGCTCACGGCATTTACTGTGGCTAACAGAGCTATGTCTGCAAAACTTATGAATAGCCAACACCTAACAAGAAATTGTATATGTACAATTAAAACCAAACTGTTAATTAACAATATCAAAACAGAGAACATTTGTAAATATAGTATGATGCATGATGTTAATGGAACCGGATAAAATTGAACAATAATCAAAATAATACAAAATTAACGAAATTGATCCTAATATTACTTTATAAAAATATCCATATGAGTTCAACTTCGATACTAAAATCACGCGCAAAGACAGCAGGCTGTTCATTTTATGGATTTTCTGTGAAAATCACATCAATAAACCCCGTCAATGCCACGCAAGATTGTTCTATATCGGAGGCAGGGTAATACCACATTTTGTTATGCATGATAATATGAAATGGTTAAAATATCACAGATTATTGTGTATAATAATAAAAGCGAAGGAGGAAAATACCCTAGCCCCTATGTGCGCCTGGGACTGACTTCCTATAGAAATCTGGCAGGCCGAGGGGATCGTCGTCAACGCCAAGCTCCTCTTTGAGTATACCAACAGGAGATAGATAGGGACGTCCTTCTGTGATTCATAAATGTCGATCATCAAATTGTTGTCATGCTCGCTTTGAGACCTTTCGATTGATATATAAGATAAGGTTGCTTTTAATTCAGAATGTATTAAAAAATACATTTTTTGAAAAAAGTGCAAATAAAGTGCGACATTGGTCAGAAAAGTAAACGGCATAAGTTATAATTCATTAATAGAAAACAAAAATTTGGAAATGTAAAAATAAAAAACCCAAATGAAATATGTTGGACACAAAAATGGCACATTCAGAAAAAAAATGAAAAAAATCGTTTACAAAGTTCATTTTATACTATTCATTTATACTATTCATTTGTACTATTCATTTATACTATTCATTTATACTGTTCATTTTATTCTATTCGTAAATCATTAATAATTTGTGCTGTAGCCTTTGTTTTTTAAGGACATATTCACACCTACGGCTCGTACTCGCTAATAGTTTTAGGCATTTTGTTTTAGGTGTGGCATATCAAGCTTTCTGTGTAGCAGACCAAAGTTCGTCCATATGGTTTGCTAAAATGTCCAAGTACTGACATTTGTCCTTTTTGACATTAGTTTTTATGAGAGGACCTACGCTATGCCAAGAGAATGCACTCCAAATCATATTGTTATCATCCCCGTGTTTTTTTACCTCCTGCGTGAATCTAGTGTTATACTCTTAACGGTTGGAACAATAAACAAAATTTCTACCGTATGGTCCTATCTTATTGATCTTCGTTTCGTTACTCCACAACACGTTTTTCCAGGAATCAATGTTTTTTCTCAATTGGCTTTGGCAAAGTTTAATCGTTTTGAGCGCCTTTTTGTCTGGAAATGAACCCAAACAAATTCACTTCGTTCAGTTGCCTTCTGACAAGTCTGCTGGATATTTCTCAGTCCAAAGGCTGGTTAATGTCCGACTGTTGTGATGACTCAATGTATCATTTTTCGCCATTCTGCAACCGTACGCACATTTACTTTACGAGGCTTTGGCTTCCGAATTTTTTTCAATACATTCTTTAATAATGAATAGTTAAAGTACTTTGTGCCATTTATGTGTTCACTTAAAATCAATTTTCTTCACAAAAAACTGATAACGGTAAATAATATGCGGAACATTTGTGCGCCGTAATTAGCAGAGAATTGAAGCTCTAAGCTGAACGTATAATATTTACATTTTTATTAATTTTTGGCCATTTATATATCCATATCTGTATGTGAAATAACCAGAGAACACAATAAAATGTTGATTATAGCAAAAAATATTGGGGAAAATAAAAGATAGCAGAAAAAAGCTTTATTTATTTATGATTTATGAAGACTTTAGTTATATATTGTAATTCAAATTCACTAATATCATGAAAACTTTTGCAAAACTGTTGCTTTTTAATATTCCTAAATTAAAATTTATTTCGTCTGTTCGTCAAAAGAGAATAATGCAATGTAAAATATCTTTCCCAATCAATTGATGTAGAAAATTTTTATTTTAAAATTTGATTGGATGAAAGGAGACTACATTAATCAATTTCAAGAGTGTTTGTTATTTATATGAAAAATTTGTTTGTATTTCAGATTTCTTCAAAATACATAATTTAATTGTATATATACATACATATATATAAATTTTCCTTCTTAGTTTCTCGAGTGTTTCTAGAAGCTATTTTGTAATCAATGAGAGTGAAAAATGCAAAACAAACTATATAAAGAAATAATCTAACCCATAAAAACAGTTTTTATTAAAACTCTTTCTTTCCTTATGCATATGAGTTTTGAATATCTCCGTGACTGTGCGTGACTGTGTGTGACTATCCTAAAATTAATCTTTGACCACAACAAGTCTATGGACAAAGTTTCAGATCCATCGGATGATGGGAAGTGGGGTTTTAATCTCTCCGTGTCTGTGCGTGACTATGTCAAAGTTTATCTTTTTTCACAGCAAGTCTATCGACCAAGTTTCAGATCGATCGACCGTGACTATGCGTGACTGCGCGTGACTATGTCGAATTTGATCTTTCTTTACAGCAAGTATATCGACCAAGTTTCAGATCGGTCGGATATTATGCTCGTGTCTAAATAAGATTTGTGCCTACCTGGAGGGACCATAAGTCAATATTGTTCTTGACCATTTGTACTCCAAAGTAATTTTTAAGTGAGGTGCGTACCTGCGAATTTTAATGAGTAGTTTTTTGTGCATCCTGTGTCTGTAACAGAATATTGGGAGTAGACTTTGGCAGAGGCTCACAGGTAGACAACCGACTTAAATGACATTTAGATCACTCCGTGACTGTGCGTGACCATGCTTGACTGTGCGTTACTAAGTCAAAGTTAATCTTTTTTTTCAGCAAGTGTATGCACCAAGTTTGAGATCGATCGGATGACGGGAAATGACATTTAGATCACTCCGTGACTGTGCGTGACCACGCGTGAGTGTGCATGACTACCCCAAAATTAATCTGTAGTCACGACAAGACTATGGGCCAAGTTTCAGATCAATTGGATAAGGGGGCATGGGGTCCACCCGTGGCAGACAGACAGACAGAGAGTGTGAGTTAAAAGAAAGAGTTTACAAAGAAGCATAAATGACAACAAAAAATAGTATAAATAGCAAAAACAAAAGGCATCTTTTTATGCTCTGATAATAGCCTAAAACTTAATTCAATTTAAGTCGATCTAATAGGAGGCAATTGTATGGGTGCTATGCCTGAACCGATTTTCATCAATTTCAACAGCGATCGCTCTATGGCCGTTCAAAGTTTATATATCAAATTACATCAAAATTTATTCTCAATTGATATTTTTAGTTTACTCAGAATATTAACATGGCCGTTTTAAAAAATAGTTCGAGGGCGGATCTTAAGTCCGAAGTTTTTGAAGTACCCAACTAATTAATTACTTGTCAAATTTTGAGCAAGCTTCGTAGTTAAGTTTTTCTTTGGAAGCTATTCCAAACATACAACATCGTAAATTTTTCCAAAAATTAAAAAAAAGTGAAATTCGAGTGCGAAATTGGTTTTGCGGTAAAGAGCAATACTCTAACGAAGGAAATCTTGTTAATGCTATGAGGACTCTGCACCATCAATTTCTTAGCGTCCAAG
The DNA here is from genome assembly GCA_963682025.1 of Cordilura impudica. NCBI lineage: Eukaryota > Metazoa > Arthropoda > Insecta > Diptera > Scathophagidae > Cordilura > Cordilura impudica. Next base: position 186,663,962 of record OY821519.1, read on the forward strand.
TGAGGTCACTACATCCGAAATGTCCTAAAAACTACGATGTGATTGCGAGATTGCTGATGACATAGGCATATCATATGGCTCTGTGATTTTGTTTTTAAATGATCAGAGGGGTTTTGGAACACTTTGCAGTCGCCATATCAAAATTCCATGAGTTGGGCTACTTATTACTACCTCATGCGCCATATTTTCCGGAATTAGCGTCCAGTGACTATTTTCTATTTTCATACCTAAAGAAATGTTTCGGAAGAAAGAAATTTGGCTCCAACGACAAAAACATTGATAAACAAATGCCTATTTTGATGAGGTCCTTGTGAAATCTTAAAAATCGTAGAAACGTTGGACAAAGTGTATTGAGCTCTAGCTATAGAGGGAAAAATAAAGTTTTTATATGTAATAATTAGGAACTGATGTTAGACTGATATCAAAATAATGAACGAATGCAAAATGGTTTATTAAATATTTATATTTGTTTAACAAATGAACTTTTAAATCTGAGCTTTTATTTTTCATTTTACAGGAGGAAGTTGACTTGGATGCGGATCCAACTATGCCGACACCAAATCAGGGAAATGCATCAAGCTCAGGTGGTCAACCCGTTTTTGCTATGCCACCACCACCAGCAACAGGTGTTAATCCATTCACTGGTGCTCCAGTAGCTGCTACAGAGCAGACATCATTGAATACAACAGAACAGACAACTTATACCCCAGGTATATAAAATGAAAATATTAGTCAACTTCCCTACCCTAATTATACATTAAAATAAAGTTATAATACAGAATTAATCGTCGAAGCTAAAAACAACATATACTAACATAAAAACTTTGATAAAATGTCAACGGGAAAAAATAAATCGATGAAAAACAGTTTAAATTAAAAAAGAAAAAGAAAATATATTTAAATCTTGCATTCTTGCAATGACTTGATGGAGAAAATTAATAGTAGAAGTATTTGATTAAAAATCTAAAAATCAAATTTATTAAAAATTAAAAAAAAAAAAAAACTACAAATGATATTTTCGCATTCACTTAATATAACTTAATACATATAATAATTTATAAAAGACGAAATAAAATTATGAACTTTATGCGTTAAGACCATCGAATTAAATGTTCTTTGTTCAATGATTATATAAACAAAATATACAAAACTCTATTATATGATTAATATTTAATTCACTTCTAATATGAAAACTTATCTTCATTATCATAATTTTTATGCATTTTAAGTGCTCAATTGTTACTTTCATTATAATCATTTTTAAATAGAGACGCTACCATAAATATATTTTATTTATTCATTTTTAATTTTAGCTCTCGGCTGGAAATAATTCTTAATTCCATTTGTTTTTCGAATTAATCTGTTTTCTTTTTTATTTGAAAATGAATTTTATCTTCTATGTAAGTACGTTTGTTGATTCGTTACGCTTGGCATTTGAAAAATTAAACAATCGATTAGAATGTTTAATTGATTGTTTTTATTTTGCAATAAATTATGTTGATTTGTAAATGCTGTTTAACAAAATACAATAACAACAGGCTTTTGTATTTTGAACATCAATCCTTGGACTTACAATATTACTAAAACTTAAATAAATTGAATGAATTTAATTTAATATTTAACTCAATCCAATTAGTCCAATGACTTTTGTTGCGTTTTTGTAAATTGTAGCATAATTGTTTGCGTTAATTCGAACCCAAACTACTTATTTCAAAACTAGCTTTGGCAAGAAGTTTTGCGATTTATAAAGAAACAATTATCAATTATTTGCGCTAACGCTAAGTTAGCCTTAGAAGACTTTAAGATATATAGTGCTGTGCAAAATAATAGTCTTTTCTTTGATTTTTAAAAACGCTGAAACTATTTCATTTTTTTAATTTACATAATTTATATTTACATAATTTACAAAATAAAAAAAATATCAATAATCTTTTTATTTATCAAAAAAATTAATAAGTTCAGTTTATGCGATTCAGATTCAGATTAATAGACTTATTTCTAAGATTATATAAAAACATCACTATTTTTGATTAGAGAAAAATTCATAATTTTTTTTAATTTATTGAAAAATATAGATTAGATTAGATAAGGAAGGCACTACGCATTGCGACCAGTTTGATCTTTTGTGCAGCCCATGGTTGTTCTAAAGATTAAGGCTTCTTATGAAGCCAATTACCCTATTTGGCATAAGTTTCCATATATCCCGGGGGGATACGGTGTATCCTCCAAGTGCAAGGATTCTCTTAACCCTTAGTCTTGGACATTCACAGAGAATGTGTTCTGCTGTTTCCACCTCCTGCTCGCAGAACCTACATGTGTCTATAGCAGATTGCCCTTGAAAAATATAATTATATAAAATATCATTAGCAACGTGTATTCTTTTCGGCTTTATTTTTAAATATAGGCGAATAATCTTGCCAACTGATATTTACTGCTTCCCAAAGTTGATTTTTGTTGCTTAAAGTTTTTTCCTTCAAACTTCTCTTCAGTTTCATCCGCAAATTCTCCCTCGGGTTGAGATCGGGTGACTAAGTGGCCATTCCAAAACAGAAACTTTTTGTGCACTCAACCAAGATTGAACAAATTTTGGCGAGTGTTTGCAATCATTATCCTGTTGGTATTGTCGTTGCGATGACAACCAAAACATTATACTCCCTCGAGGTATTTTACGGATGTTTCCCCTAACCTCTATTTAATTTGGTCTTCAGACATTGCGTCGACTGCCTCGCTCCGTAACGTATTTTTAAAATCTTCAAGGAACTGAAGTTCTTTTTACTTAAATGGAACGTTTCGCGTGAATATTTTTAAAATAATATGCGGCGAAATGTTAAAGCACATAGTTCATAATTTATTCGCTCAGAAATATCTTTGGCCAATAATGGTATACGAGAATCCCTGATTGTACTAGTTTTTCATGGTCGACCCAGATTTTCACTGCATGGTTTCCATTTTAAAGCATTTTGTAGTGCACTAATCTGATCTTCCAAGTGATCTTGCAATGAAAGCAAAGGTTTCCTCTTAATTAAAAAAAAAAAAAAAATAGCAATTCAACGTTTCTCGATAGACCAATGCACACTGTCCCTTTTATATAGTTATTTATAAAAAACGTTGTAATTTCTAAAAATGACAAAGTTATTTAAGCAATTATCGTTTGCTCAATATTTATTTTATATTTATTTCTTTATTTTGTATTTTTATTTTGAAACCGCACTCAGCGAAAAATAAATTCCACAAAACACCAAATACTCTTAGTGAAGACAATAACAAAAATAAACGGTACCATCAGATTTAAAAAAATCAATTTTATTAGAATAAATTGTAGACATACTGACGTTCTCTTCGTAATCGGCTATTATATTGCACATCACTGTATGTTTATCTATTTTTAAATAATTATTTGAATCGCTAGAAGAGTCTAACAACTAAAAACTAAATGCATTTTTATCAATATTGCTGCAGATGAACATTCTCGTTTTATATTGTTATTATTTCTATTTAAAGCATGATTTTGTTTGAATTTACACATTTACATATTTTTAATTAATTTCATTGAAGAGTTCTATTTATTTAATTATTTTTATTGTTTTTTCATGTTTTCTCTCATTCTTAGATATGGTAAAGCAAAAATATTAAATCTACTTAACACCAGAGTCAATCCATTCCTCGAGTAGTTGAGAGTATAAGAGCTTCTCTGTAAACAACTCGAGCAGAACGAGTAGCTCAAGTAGTATGTATAGATTTTTAAATGTTAAAAATCAATGTAAAATAAATAGTCAAGTATTTCAAATGTATACATTTCGATACGTTGGAATTTTCGTTACTTGAAAGTATTCTTACATGTATTGAAAACAATATTGTTGAAATAATAATTTCGCCACGACAGAATCTTGCAGTATGATTAAGTTACGATATCATGATTAGTATTCTAATTAGTTTTCTTCGACAAATTTTATATATGTTATACATTATTGGCATATTTGTTGGTCTGTTAAGATGAGGTTAAAAATCAATAAAGTAAAATTTCGTTTAGTAAACGTACTACTCGCATGTATCGAGCTAATTGAGTATTATTTTCCATTAGTAACACGCTACTTTAAGTTTTGGTCGACTACCGAGAGCTACCCGAGTTTGATAGAAGGCTCTACTACTTGCTTTAAATTATTTTAAAATTCATTAAACAAATTTATACAATCATCATGCATATGATTGCATTCTTCTTTTTTTATAACTATGTTAAGTATTTAATATAAATGGTAAAGAAACAAAAAACAAGTAATTATTTTAAATAAACCCTTAATCAATTAAAAAAAAATTCCATGTACCAAAAAAAAAAAAAAAAAAAAACCGTAAAGGCTTTTTAAAACAAAACATGCCATGATTTATACAAAAAATATTATTGAAAAAAGCCTAAAGGCATGCTATAAAAATTTAACATATATTTCACCAAAAAAAAAAAAAAGTAAAAATAATTTGTAATTATAAAAAATCAATTTCAAAATTAAGAGAAAAAACAAAATTAAATAAATTAATTAAATTCAATATTTATATTTTAATTGTATAATATTTATATATAAATACCTTTTTCGAAACATACAAAAGAGAAAAACTTAATTATATTTACTTATGTATACATTGTGTAGTCATTAACTTAATGTATATGTACGTATTGTGTATTTGTTTAATATATAACAAACATAAATTACCGTAATAAATTAGAGTCCAAACAATTACCTATCTTCAGATTCAAAAATTTGTTATTCAGTTGCATTTTTCTGTGTGTGTCTCTAAGTAAATAATAAAAAACAATAATAAAAAAAAAAACAAAATTGTTATATAAAATCAAACAAACAAAAAACATCTTTTTAAATTTAAACAAAATTATTCAAAAATTTTATATTAGCTTTCTGTTGTATTTAAACAATTGTTTTCATAATTTAAAATAATAATATAGCAGATGATATCAATAAACTTTTTTGAAAAAATTAAAAAAAAACTTGAAAATATTTTTCTTCAAAATTAGTGGTCCTTTTAGGTGTCTGATATAAAAACTGTGTTTAGAATTTCGAAAGAAAATTTATTCTACAACCTCACTCGAAATTGCAATCGCAACAACTAGCTTTAACTTCGCCTAACTATATCTAATCGATCGTGTTGACATTGGAATGTATCTCTTGTTTTCTAAAACTACCAAAATATATTTTTTAATTTAAATCGTTTACAGAAAAATCCCAAATTAAAAAGTTTTAGCTTTAATGGTCAATGCTGTAAAGGCAATAAGGTACCAGGTTAATGCCGATATAGTAATATTGTTTTCCTACATGATGATAGTTCCGTTTTAAAAATTAGTCAGGGATTTCATTGTATTTAAAAATTAACTCCAGCTTCATAAGATGAGGGTTGGCATCATTTACTATCACGGGTATATCCATCTCTAAATTAGAGTTGATGGTTTTTGTTTTTTTTTTTTTAATATTTCGATTGGGCGAGATCGCTCAACGGTCCAAAAGTTATGAATTAAAACACAAACACAAATGTTTGCCATTGTCCTTATTTCCAATAATATATTAAAAATGATCAAGATCGGTCGACGGTCTAATATGTAAGTTAGGAACATGTAGCTAACAAAAATACTTAACCTAGAGCCACCGATCGAGTCAGAATCGATATATCTATGTCGGTCTGCCGCTGTGGCCATGCCAACCTTATAATCAATCTACAGATTGAAAATACAAATATATATCGATGAAATTTGTTTTATAAGCTTTCATCGGCCATCGATGCTTGTCAGACCTGGACCCAATAAAAATTACTCTTATGAATAATTATAGAAATATTTTTACTCATAGTTACCATAGAAAGTTGCTTCCCTATGTTCACTTAAATCTATGAAAAGACAAAAAGTAAATGGAACGAAATATTTATTTCAAACGAACAGAACTAATAATAGTAATAATAAAAAAATAATTAAATAGCCTAAAATTAACTTGAAGATTTTATGTTCAAATTAGTTCTTCTACTTGTATTTGTACATACATATAACAAAAACTAAATATTTTTATGATATAAATTGTTTATATTTTGTTTCATGAGTATTTAAAATACATACATATATAATTTTATTCTATTTTGTCACATAAAATATTATATATTATACTTTTTTTGTGTTGTTTTCTTAAATACTTTATATAATTGTAAATTGAATTATGTTAGCGTATACGTCCATTTTTCTTAAGTTGTAACATCATAAAAAAAAACAATTCCCCGTATATATTCACATATTCAAAAATAAACAAAATTATTTAAATATATTATTAAAAAAAAAATAAATAAAAATGTATAATCGTCTAAAATTTAAAAGAGGAATTTTGGAAAACATTTTTTTTTTTCATTCTTAGTTAATAAAATGTAAGAAAATAAAAACAATATAACAAACAAAACTTAATTCTAAATAAATAACGAGTATATTAAAACTGTGTTTCCGGTCAAAAATTACCGAAAATTAAGGTAAACAAAATATTTAGAATAATCTTTATATTATTATCCAGTGTAACAATTTGACGAACAATTATGTCTACAAAATCTATAAACTAAATAAAATTCAATTTAATTAATACAAAACTTAAAATAATGTTGTCTTTTACTTTCACTAAGTGCATTCGTGTCGTATTTAATACTTACTAATTAAATTTTTGGAAAATTCTAATACAATGTTTAATAGCAGGAAGTATGAATTTGAACGACAAAAAATGTATTTGCTTGAAACAATATATGTGACCTTCTCCGAGAAAAGGGACATAGTATGTGAAAATTATGTTTTGAGAAAAAACGCATTTAAAGTTTCTACACCCTTTTAGGTACCAGAATCTACCGTTTTTGACACAACCCGTTTTTTGACACACTAGGTCCCTTTTCTCGGAGAAGGTCACATATGACTACACGGTCTTCCTCTTACTATGGAACTAATTATGCTTAGTTACTCGAATTTTTCAACGTCATCTTAGTGAAAATACACCGTGTTCAATTGTGTTTGTTTTAATATAGTGTATTTTGTTTATTCAGAGCTGGCACTCTTAGTAGAAACATCTTGTACATACTTAGTCGTGGTCGAGTTTACCGGTAGTTTTTTACAGTTTTTTAGACCACAACAGTAAAATGTATTGGAATGCTCGATTTCCACTATCTACAAGGTTTGTACTGTGATTCCAAATTCTAATGTAACAGAACAAAATTAGAAACATTAAAAAACTTAGACTTTGAACTAACCTAGTCAAAAACTAAATTGCTGTTTCCACAATTTTTATTTCGATAACTAGAAAAGTAGATATTGAGTTGAGTGGCTGATAGAATCTATTCAAAATATTTTGAATAGATTTTTAAAATCAGTTCTTATTGGATCAGTAATAAGATGCTTTTATATTTTGAATGTTATTATAATCCTCGAATATTATCCCCTAGAATGGAAAATTTCACTAGTTAGAATAATACCCATTCCAGGCATAGATCATACAAAGTAGTATAGACCAATGTTCAGCAGTCCGTCGATCGTGATGGCGACTGGTTGATCTTCAAGGTTTTATGGGTTGATCGAAAAAAATTGACTAAAATTAGTTACATAAACATTCTAATTTTTAAAATATATGCTAGCGGCTTCTATTCTAGAAAAAAATATTTTAAATATTTTTTAAATTTAAGGTTCAAGAATGTAATAAATATATTTAGCTGTGCCATAATCCATATCGCACCTGTACCTCTAAAGTGAGTCAACTCAAAATTTTTCAATTTACACTTTTTGCAAGAAAACGATACACAGTGGTCATATCTATCCACTGTAAAAATCTTACATCGATTTTTCTAGTCTTTCGCAAAAAAAAAAAAAATACAGTTGTAACCCTATAAGAGTAGATTCTTTAGAATCCACTAAAAAGAAATATTTTGAGTTTTTATTATTATTAATTTTTTATTAATGAAAATCCTAATGTAACAAGATTTAAAATCTTATAAAACAACATTAGTCATAACAAATTAATTTTCAATAAGAAGAATGTATGTAAGTTTAATTTATAATTAAAATTAGAAGAATAATATAAAATATAATATAAAATATATAAAAAATAAAATAAAAATGTAAAAATAAAGTGTAAAAATATCCTGCACAGCAGGTAAAAATTATATAGAAATTAAAATTAAATTAACTAAAGAAATTAAAATGAAGTATTAAAAATCAATTGAGAAAAAGTTTAAAAAGTTCTTTCTTAAATGATGTTGTATTTGATATTTTGTGAAGTTGATTATTTAAAGTATGTAACGAGTTCCAAAGACGTATGCCATTTACAAAAGTGTCTTTCGGATATTAGTCTATTGTACAATATTGGTACAAGACAGTTATTACGGTTAGATCTTGTAAATAGTAATCGCTCGAAAAGGTAAACGGGTTCTTTAGTGAAAATAATTGTATGAACCATAAGTAAAGTTCTAAATTTAAGATAGTCTTCAAATGAAATGCCATAAATTTTATTTAGAAAAGCGGAGATACTATCATATTTGCGTAAACCATAAACATATCTAACTACACTTTTAAAGACGCGTGTAAGTTTACCCATGTCTGCACTATCACAACCTGACAACAATTCACAACCATATAAAAGCGTAGGTAAGATAAACGATTTTGCAAGAACAAATCTAATTTTCTGCGGTGTGAAGTACTGAGAAGACCAAAGACTACGGAGAATACTATAAACTTTTCCAGAAGCTTTGTTAATTTGATCATTCCACGTTAGGGTATTATTAAAAATCAATCCAAGGTTTTTAGCATTCGCAACGTAGGCGATATCCACTCCATTAATACTAACTTTCGGAAGACAGGAGGTATCATATATCTTTTTAAAAATAACAAGGCACTGAGATTTTTTCGGATTTAAGGTAAGACAATTCAACCTAGCCCATTCAAATACGTGGTTCAGTTCAGTATTCAGGTTCTGAACAGAATTTTCCACATCTCGTACGTTACATGATGTGTGTAACTGAACGTCGTCAGCATACATGTGCATTTGGCATGAATTAATTACGCGTGGTAGATCATTTATGTAAATAGAAAACAAAAGAGGGCCCCTGCGGAACACCCCTACGCAGAGGTAGACGACTTGTCTTTAGAGACAACTACTTGCTCTCTATTCCGAAGGTAAAAGCTAATCAATTTAGAGGAGGTTTCAGAATAACCAAAAATATGTTTAAGCTTTTTAACAAGAATATCATGGTCCACTGAGTCAAAAGCTTTAGAGTGGTCCAATAAAGTCAAAAAAGCAATATTACCACTGTCAACGATATAACGAAGATCTTCCGATACATCAATTAAAGTAGTGATACACCCTCTTTTCCTGCGAAAACCAGATTGCTTAGATGATAAAAGATTATTATTGGATATATGTTCATTCATTTGTTTGCTCAAAATTTTTTCGAAAACTTTCGAAAGAAAAGGAAGTACGGAAATTTGCCTGTATTCTTTATTAGATTTCGGCAAGGGAATTACTTTTGCCCATTTCCACAAATCAGGGAAAATAGATTTTGTAAAAATAGTGTTAAAAATATGAGTGATATAGGGTAAAACCTGTGGTAAAATAGCTTTAATAAATATTGGATTCATACCGTCTAGACCAATTGATTTTGACTTTATGGAAAGAAAAGCTTCCAGAACATCCTCCTGGTTAACGCAGGAAAAACTAAATAAAGAATCCAGATTGCAATCTGGTAGATTTGCATAAGAGTCAGAACGAAGAGGAGTTGAGTCATTTGAAGAAAATTGTCTATTCAATTCATTTAGTTAAAAAGTGGAAATATTTACCGATTCACTTTCATCTTTAAAACCAATTTTCTTTATCTCTTTCCACATATTTTTAGTATCCATAGCCTCTGAAAATACACGACTATAATAGCGTTGCTTAGCTAACTTTACTTCCCTAGTAACAGATCTACGTTGTGATTTAAAAACTTCATTTGACTTTGTAGTTTTATATCTTTTCCACTTATCGTAAGCAGAATTTCTTTTAACTATTAAATCACAAATATTTTGATTAAACCAAGGCTTAGTAGAAGATTTAACAGTTTTCTTTCTAACCGGTACGTATTTGTCGTATAGGTATGTGGTAGCTTCATAAAAAAAAGGATATCTGTTGGTTTAAATCAGCATTACTGTAGATACTGATCCAATTGATTATATTAATTTCATTTAAAAGAGCATCATAGTTAATATTCTTGTAATCACGGAAAGTAATATGCTGTGGTTTTTCATGTTTAAAATAAGGAAGGTTAAAGGTCATATAAATGACGTCATGTTTTGAGAAATTAGGAGAAGAAAACTGGTCATGCAAAAGAACTTTTCTAATATCTGAGACAAAGAACACGTCAATAAGGGGACTACTCATTGAAGTGAAGTGAGTGGGGATAGTAGTGTTTACAGCTATAAGCCCAATCGGTTGGAAAAGTGAAATTAGATCAGAATCAATGAGCAAATTTCCATTTAGGTCTCCAGAAAGAATAATATCACTATAAGATAAACAATTTTCATCTAACATATTAACAACCGGAGAAATATCTAGTGAATCATTAGGCCTATATAAAACACCTATGAGACATTTGCTTACGTCACAAGGAAGTTCAATAAATACAAAATCATATTCTTCATCGATAGATTTGCAAACAAATCGAGAACGTAATTGTTTCTTGACATACATTGCAGCGCCTCCAGCACGTTCACCAGTATTCCTATCAGCTCTAAATAAATCATAGCCGTCTAATTTGACCTGAAAGTTTTTTATCTTATTCGGATTGAACCATGTTTCAGATATACAAATTACATCAATTTCTGAGTTTTCAAAAATGTAGCGAAATTCATCAAATTTACAAAAAAGACTTTGAGCATTTAAGTGACAAATTTTTAAACCTTCCTTTTGTTTACCAATTATACGAATCATAGAATGAGTGTTGTATTTGGAACTCGACCGAATATTAGAAGAAGTCATAATAAAGTATTAAGCAAATATCAACATCAAATAAGAAATACTCAAAAAATTTAAAATAAAAAGGCATAATAAAAAGGAGAGATATAAAAAAAATACAAAAATAAAAATAGGTTATGGAAATAATTACGACAGTTTTAAATTTTAAAATATTACTGGCGAAACCCTTCTACTACAGAAACTGGAAAGTTGTCACGTGTGTTTTTCGATGTTTCAATATTTTCCAGAAAATGCACATTCTCCACACAAAACGCATTATCGGACTTAGAGCGTTTGGCATAAATACGGCCACGGCGAGTGTAAACTGATGAGAGTAGTTTTTTCCGTTTTAACTTAATTGCTTCCTTAAGAAGATTGTGGTTAAATCTGGTTAGAGCTTCATTTATATAGAATGGTTCATTAGAATCAAAACCAGCATGACAAAGGCGCAGAAGGTCTTCAGAGTTACGACGAAAAACAGCAGCTTGCTTCAAAATATAATTTTTCTCCTGAGCTGATGACAATTTTATGGCAATAGCAGATCATTTCTATTTTATCATTTTTACTATTGTTTCGAGAGTTTTGAAGACGAGTTATTTTAATTATATTTGGAACAGTTGCATTAATGGTCTCACAAATATTCATAAATGTAGTCTGTAAGTTTTCATTTTCATAGTATGGAATGCCGTGAATTCGTATCTCATTAGCGACTTAAGTATTTTCTTGCTTGTCCAAAGATCGCTTTAAGGTATCAATTTCATTTTTAAGGTCAACAATTTGCGGAATAATTTGTTCTAGCTTGCTGACCCTGTCGGAGACAGAATATATTTTTTCCTCAATGTTGACAATTTTAGTTAATATACGCTCCTCAGACTCCTTTATTTTAAATGCAATGTTATTAGATATGTCAATTGACATTCTGGAAAAACGTTCTTCCATTAATAGCATAAGTTGGGAATCAGGATTCATTTTATGCCAAATTATAAGAACAATTTAGTCACTAAATACCGTGTCGATAGAATATTATTCTGGGCTTTTTTTTAATTATTAGTCGTAGGAAATTGATGGCAACTCTTTATAAGTTTTTTTGAGTTGTTATGATTTAAATTATTTAACACACTTTTTAACAAGGAGAGAACCACTTGTTTTTGTTTAATGCTTGTTGTTATTGATTTATTGTTAGTTATTTTGCTTCGTACAGAGTTAAAATATTGTTTTTGTTGTTGAGAAACTTTTGTTGTTTTAAATTCTATTTTATGCTTTGTTAAGAAAAAAATGATTTTTGAATTTATATTGTTTGTTCGTTATTCTTGCTGTGTTGTTGTGTTTTACTTTCGTTGCTATATTACGCTACGTTTCAAAACTTATATTATGGCACAATTTTTTTTTTTTGTGTTGATTTTTTTTGTATTTTTTTGAAGAGATTTTGTGTCTTGTTTTGACTTCAATTATGATTGTTTTTTTTTGAGTGTTTTTACTTATTGCTTTTATTATTTATTGTATTGTTGTTTATGATTGATTGTTAATGTTTTTAAAGTAATAATATGTTTCCGTGTATCAAATTTGTTTGTTACTATTTAATGTATTTTTCGTTCTTAACTTGTTATTTTTGAAAAACTAGTTATTTTTGATGATCACTGAAAAAATCGCAAAAACAACTACTGTTGTATAAATTATTTAAAACAACGCCTTTGCTGTTTATTTTGCCAAAACTAATTGGTCTTCTTTATTTAAAGTTTAATTTCTTAAAATTACACATTAATTTCCAACTATGTTGGTTTTACTTAAACTTAAACTACCCTAGTTTGTTTACGTTACTAGTTATGCGAAGTTGAGCGACAGGTATCCACTAACTATAAAGATTTCTACAACCTTCTTTTTGGCCAAACAATTATAATGAAAAAATGCTTACTATCACACTTCGTGTGAATGGAATTTACAAAATAAAATTGCAACGCAATGTCTGTTGCGAAATAAATAATTTTATTTTGTTATTTTGCACCGCGCGTGGAGCGCTAATTTTGGAGAAATGTTTACCGCTGCATTTCCTGTATTGCAAAATTGGATTTCAATTTTGCAGAAGTTTTAACCATTGCATTCTTTTAGTAAGGTAAAATTTATTTTATGTTAAGTTGTACTCTTGTACCTTAACTGCATCGGACGTCCTCGTCTGATCATAACTGCGAAGGACATTGTTAATTTCGATTTTACGTTGCCTTTTGGCGACAACGTATGCAAGACAAATTGCGACAATAAGAACAAAAAGAGAGGGCGAAGTGTAAACGGTTCCTCTTACCTTCGAATGTATGTGTGAGATATGTTTCAAATTCTCAATATTCAAATCATGAAGGTACTGCAATGATAATATAGCGGTATGGTCAGTTAAGTTTACTGTGTGAGCTATAGGAATTTCGGGGCTTTTAAAAGCAATTCTTCGAAAATTTCTGAATTCTGTTGAATTAACTGTTAGGGAATTTTCGAAAGTTATAAGGTATGTACCCGTTTGCAAAATTTTCGTCACATTCTCATAAATCACTTTAGAGGGTTATTTATAATGACAATACCGTCATCGATTTCCCTCAGAGGTGGCACATCATGTGCGGAATTTGTGCCACAAGCAGCCGTGTTATTGTTTAATAAATTTTTTAGGCATGCACCATATTCACCGCCAAGTATTTCACAAAATGAGGTTGTAGATTTCCTTTTACAATTTTTTAGCATTACATATTCGTTAGCGCATTTTCCTACATCACTAATTTTCAATGACAGAATTACATTTTGGTGTATTACAGGAAATATTAACTTTTTCTTACAAGATTTTACAATTTTCGGAAATTTAATTAAAAATGTTATTATGTTCTCGTTATATAATATCTTCAAATTTGAATTAGCTATTATCTCACTTATACTAACGTTCAAAGTTACTTCAGATTTTAAGATAAAATTCATATCAGAGCTGTCCAACAAAACAGAATTTATCATTTGCAATTTTCCTAAAGTTATGGACAAGGCAATATTGTCTAGTTCCCTAAGTATAGCCCTATTTCTCTCGCTTAAAAGACTATAAAGGTATTCTGTATTGACCTCACTGACTTTCGTCGTACCTATAAGTGTATTCACAGTCCTAGTCAAATTATTTATTTGGGATTGAATCTCCGTGTTAATAATTATTTGCGCGTTACTAGCTGTGATTAGTTCGTCGTAATCTGGCGTACCAGCTATGTATTTCAGTGCCGTTCCAAGAATGTTGATGCTACGCGCGTGTCTGTGGTGTACGCGAAGAGATTCTATAGCTTTCTGTATCTGATCTACGTCCGCTTCTAATAACTTTCTCATGTGCGTCTTTGGTAGTAGGTTTGTCAAGTTTCTGGTCTCCACTGCTATGGTTGTGAAGTTTCCCAAGTCAGTTACGTGGGCCAATATCCCATAATTGTCAAAGACTGCAACATCACCTTCTGCTACCGGGATATAATGCGAAGAGGTGTAGTCCAGGATAGCAGCATAGTTAGCGGATACGAACACCGCAAGTGTCAGGATGCTGCAATGAGGAAACGAATGTTATCTTTATGTACTATTTTGCCATCGATCTTGACAGTTGTCCCAAGATCTTGTTGAACTATCCTTTCAACAAAAGTCTTGCTAAATTTATTGCCTAAACGCTTATTAACCTTAACATAAACCTTTTCTCCTGGACTGTATGTTTTAACTATAGCTTTTTTATTGTGATAGCCTAGATCTAATTTCTGCTTCGCGAGAATTTTGCGTTGGATTTTTTCCTTAAGATCAGCTGGTATGGATTGAATTATATCGATTGGCCTAAGTCCGGTGGTTGAATGAATTGACCTATTATACCTCGCGGTGATCATAAGGACCAAATCTGTCGTGTCTTCGAGAGCACATTCTAATTTAAGACATCTAGCGATTTCCGTTAACGTTCCATGAAACCTTTCAACCTGGCCATTGGAGGAGCTGTGCATAGGAGGGGTTGTGTAAATTTCTGCAATGTGAATTTAGGGACTTCTCGTTATCGCAAATTATCGTTTTCGATTCTTTGTAAAAATTTAAAACTTCCATTAGTGCCGGCTTGACGTCAATTATAGCCCTGGAGACAGTTGACCGGATTTTCGACAGAGGGAATTACTTCGGAATTATTTCGCTCCCACAGGCCCGAAGTGAAGTTGTCGACCCAGAATCTTCGAGATTATGAACAAATTGTCTGGAAAGAGCATCGGCGACTACGTTGTCCTTGCCGGGTTTTTAAAAGAAAGTTGGGGAGTACTCCTCAATGAAGGCTCTCCACCGTTTCAATTTCGAGTTAGGATTTTTGTCGGATATTGAGAATGTGAGGGGTTGATGGTCGGTAAATATGTTGATGTTATTAACCCCATACAAATAATGTCTGAGATTTTTTAAAGCCCATACGATAGCTAAAAGTTCGCGCTCATTTGTTGAATAGTTTTCTTCGGCAGGGGACAGGGTTCGCGATATCATAGTGATAGGACGTCTATTCTGCGAAAGGACTGCTCCGATAGCGTGAGACGAAGCGTCGGTTGTAAGGTCAAAGGGTTTTTCAAAATCTGGATACAAAAGGAGGACATCCTCAGAGGATAGTATTTTCAATTTTTCGAAAGAATTTATAACGTCCTCATCAAGACATATTTCTATGTGTTTCGAGTCTTTGGTAACGACATGTCCATTCTCGCCTCGTAAGAATTTTATAAGCGGTTTCGCAATAAAAAAGACTAAAAAAGACCTTAAGCCTCTCAGCGTATTAGGGACCTTGTAGCTTACCTAAATATTCTACAGAGGTTTTAAAGAATTTAGACTTTTCCAATGACATCCTCATGTTAGCGTGGTATAATTTCTTTAGTATTCTATCGATATCGCCAATGTGCTTCTGCTCAGAATCAGAAAATATTATAATATCATCAATGTAAACGTGGCAAGATTTCCCTATTTCTTCACGCAAAACATCGTCAATAGCCCTCTGGAAAATACTAGGTGCATTTTTGAGCCCAAATGGCAAACGGCAAAACTCGTATTTTCCGTTGTTAACGCTAAAAGCGGTTTTTTCACGGTCACGTTCGACCAACTCAATTTGATGAAACCCACTTTTTAAATCTAGAGTTGTGAAAAATTTAGCCTTTCCGAGATTTGATAAGATAATAGACGGGTCAGGTATCGGGTATTTGTCTGGAATAGTTTTGGAGTTAAGTTTCGTAAAATCAAATACTAAACGCTTATTGGGTTTGCCATGTTCATCCAAACCTTTTTTATCAACGACCCACACCGGACTGTTATAAGGGGATCGCGACGGTCTTACAATGCCGTTCCTTAAAAGTTCCTTCACCTCCTTATTTACGAATTCTATAACTGAAATGGGGTATGATTGATACCTGGAATATACTGGCTCCTGGTCTTTGGTTCTAATTGTAGCCGAAATTTTGGTGTTGTACGGTAAAGCTTCATTCGGGTTTGCGAAAACGCCCGAGTTTTCATTAATTTTCTCGAAAAAAACCTCTTCCATATTCTTTGGAATGCAACCGTTACTTATTAAAGCATTAACTCTGTCTAGTTCAAGGTATCTCAATTTTTCCTGACCACCATCAAAGTGAATAATATCATGTTCCGTGTCGATAACCCCCTTTATGCTTTTTATGAAATTAAATCCAATGATACCATCGAATAGGGGTAAATTTGGAAGAATATAAAAGGTTTCAGTTCTATTAAGGACATTTACTAAGGTCTTTTGGTTTATTAGGTTAGCTCCATGAATTGATTTTACTAAGAACGGGTTTTCTAAGTTTCTAATATTTCTTAATCCGATAACGTTTGTGATATAGCTTTTCGAGGCACCAGTGTCGATCAAAAGTTTTATATTTCTACCACCTATTATTCTCTCAATATAGGGGAGTACTGGCCCTCCTCTAAAAAATTAATTCCATCCTCAAGGACTGGATTAGTATAACCCTGATCTTCTAATGGCTCTTGATAAGGCTGAATATCAGAGTCCGCCATGTAGTCATAGGTTTCCTCAAGAAACTCATTTTGTGGGACCTCATGTCCAAGTTGGTTAATTCTCTGAACCTTTCCGGGGATCTGTTTGTCAGATGCTAAGCCCCTTTTTTGCGCTTGGAATCCTTGAAAATTTTTACTTTGCACCGTTCGCATGCTTACGTCGGTGTCAACTGGTTGGGAATTTTGTGGAGGGCTAGACCCCTGTTGGTTTGGGTACTGGGCGGAATTCTGAGCAAATCCGCGAAGATTTGGATGAAATTGTGAATTAAAATTTGCATTACTATAACGTTGCGACTGATTGAAAGTCTGTTGAGGGCGATTCTGGTAAAGTGGTGCATTTTGTTGCCCAGAGTAACCTGGAGCGGATTGTGGCTGGGACAATTGTTGATAAAAAGGGGTTTGTCTAGTATTTTGTTGGTTTTGTCCTGAGAACAGTTGGGCTGAAGGATTTTGTAAAGCCTTATTAAGCCCACTATTATAAATGGTCGCGAAATTATATCGATTCTGATTTGTTCCCAGCTCCTGGGCTAGAGCTAATGCTGTCGGTAAGTCCGAAGGCTTACAAGAGAATAAGGTATCGCATAATGGTCTCTTAAGCCCAGAGAAAAACTCGCAGTGCGTCATCCCGATACTTTTGATTCAGCGATTTAATCAAAGGATTATCGCCCTCATGTGACATTACAACCTTATTCACAATAGCGGTCAATTTCCGTTCTACCTCGTCGTAGAATTGGATAATTGTCCTTGGTCCCTGTCTGAGCGTAGAAAGCTCCTGTTCTTAAGTAAATATGGACTTTTCGTCCATATAAATGAAATCCAATCTAGCCATTATGGCCTTGAAATTCAAAACGGTATTATAGGCACTTAATGCGGCATCCGCGTTCCCTAAGATCTTATTTCTAAGAATTGCCACCGCTTGATAATACTTGGAGCTTCCCTGGTAGGGCTCAAATAATTTGTGTGCCGTGATGGCGGCCTGGCGCCAAGAAACATATTTTTGAGGTTCACCTTTGAACTCAGGGACCGACTTGACTATGTCTAGAGTCTCGTCACATTGCACACCTGGTGTGATCTGTATCTCCTTGTACTCTTCTACAGCCAATGGCGGTTCTAGATTACCGATCCGTGCGGTTAATTCACTGATCGTGGTTTCAAATCCTGTCTAGTTCTTTGTATGGCACGCTCAATGGCAGTGTCCAAAAGTATCTGGAGATTTGCCGGGTCCATGTTATTTCTGTTACTTTCGCTTACTACCGGACTGTCTGAGACGCTTAACCTTCCTATTATTATCGAGAGCTCGTCCATAAACTCTGGGAAAGATTGTCTAACAAATTTATTCTCCGAGTCAAACTCTATTTCAAAACCGAAACAAATATACTACATGAATTTTATCTCACAAGAAATTTATTTATTTATTACTACTTTTCTATCTATTTCTCGGTTCTAGTGAATTTTTAATAATTTAAAAGATATGTTCTTAAATTTATTTATTTATTACTACTTTTCTATATATTTCTCGGTTCTAGTGAATTTTTAATAATTTTACGTGAAAGTTAATTTGTTATATTTCATTCTTAATACTAATGCTTACGTATATCTTATATCGCTGCTACTTGTTGCTGCAGTTGTTGTTCTTGTTGCCGGAATTCTCTCGCTGCCCAGGCAGAAATCGTTGCCTGGTGACTTATTGGACGTTTTCAGAGAATTTTATCCTCGCTCCCGACTCCGTCACTCACTTTAATGGCTCCAATTAAAATTTCTAAATTGCCTTTGATTGATTTTCACTTTTTCAATTCAACACCAGCGATCACTGAATTCACTTGAGACACTTTGTTATATTTTTGTTTTTTTATAAAATAAGTTTGTTGTTTTTCAACATTAAGTTTGTTGTCTTTTTTATTATAAGTTTGCTGTTTTTTTTATTATATTTTGTGTTTTTTTTTTACAAAATAAGTTTGTTATTTTTTATCATTAAGTCTGTTGTTTTTTTATTATAAGTTTTTTTGTTTTATTATTATATTTTGTTTTTTTTTTTAAATATAAGCTTGTTGTTTTTTCTTTCTCAGGACTATGTCCAGTTGTTTTCTTTTGTTTTTCAGAACTATGTCCAGTTGTTTTTTTTTTTTTTTTGTTCTTCAGGGCTATGTCCAGTTGTCACTTAATTTACGTTGGGCGCCAATTATTTTAAACAACGCCTTTGCTGTTTATTTTGCCAAAACTAATTGGTCTTCTTTATTTAAAGTTTAATTTCTTAAAATTACACATTAATTTCCAACTATGTTGGCTTTACTTAAACTTAAACTACCCTAGTTTGTTTACGTTACTAGTTATGCGAAGTTGAGCGACAGGTATCCACTAACTATAAAGATTTCTACAACCTTCTTTTTGGCCAAACAATTATAATGAAAAAATGCTTACTATCACACTTCGTGTGAATGGAATTTACAAAATAAAATTGCAACGCAATGTCTGTTGCGAAATAAATAATTTTATTTTGTTATTTTGCACCGCGCGAGTTAAATGAAAGTCCACGAATACATTTGGTTGGAATGTTAATATGAACTGCTCTTTACTTTATTGTTTGCTATATTTTTATACAAAAATATTCTTAATCTAAAACTATAAATATTCAATAAAAAAATATGCTTATGCTATTGGTTTCTTTTATAGAACGTTTAATTGGTTGGTCATAAAACAATCTTGTATTTTGTAGGAAGTAAATGACGAAAACAAAGTGAGTTTTTCATACGAAAGTTTATCGACACTTTGTTTTCGTTTTGAAACTGTAATTTTGGTGATTTGACATTTATTTTATTTTAAATGATTGAAATGAATAAACAAAATTTCAATACAAAGTTTATTAACTCTTTGTTCTAGTTTAATGACGAAAACAAAGGTATCAAGTTTCAATGAATGAAGTAAGTTTCCATATGAAAGTTTATTAACACTTTGTTTTCGTTTAAAATTATAATTCTGTTAGTTTGACATTTATTTCATTTTAAATGATGAACTGAAATAATTATTGAGTAAACAATTTTATTAATACAAAGTTTACTAACACTTTGTTCTAGTTATTAAAAATTATAATTTTAATAATATGGTATTTATTTTATTCTTGGTAATTTATTCTTATGCTAGATATAGGGTTTTCAAGTTCGATGGAATCTGTTGAGTTCAGTGTTCCATTGGACTTAACTCCTCCCTCCTTAGATTGAAAATTCTCCTGGATTTTCTTAAGAGATTTTTTGTATTTCTTATAAATTATGATTATAAAAGTTAAACATATAATTGCAATACAGATAGTTAGAAAATAATTACCAATTATTGAATTAAAATGTATTGCTTTATGATATTTCAATTCTTCTATGGTTTTTATATGTTCCACTTCATTTATAGCTATTTGATCCAAAGAAATGGTTGTTTCCATATTATTTAAATTTAAATTTGGTGATAATGCAAAACTGGTTTTATATTCTTTTTGTTTATTTTCATAAATATTGCCATCAATTTTTATTTTGCAATCATTAAATGTAAGAAGTTGATTTCCACTTAAAACTAATTTCCTGCTGTCGCAGTTACTTTCTACCTTTGCACCATTTACATTCTTTAGAAGCACCATTCCCTGTTCAACCTCTAAAATTTCTTCTTTATTATTGAGAATTTTGTAACACTTTTGCTTATTACTAAAAATACATAGGTTTGATTTTTTTAGATTGGAAATATTTTGTTCGTTATTGTAATTGTAAACAGTATTATTGATAATAACAATTTCTTGTATTCTTATATCTAATTCAAAACCTTCCTTGTTTTTAATTGGCATAATCAATGATTTTGGGACTGTAATAATATTTAGTGGTATCTTTATAAAAAATACAATTTGTTCATTCCGGTATTTAGCAACTGTTAATTGTATTTGTTGTAATTTATTGAAATCAATATTTAAATCATTAATTTCCTCTGGTGTTAGTATATTGTTAGTCATAAGATTGTGGTTAGCTGCAATAATATTATCTTGTATATGCTCAATCTGTTCGTCCAATGTTTTAATCTTTAGCACCAAATCAAGATAAAAAATGTGTGAAAAAATATCTAAGTTATTTTTGTCTATTGAATTGATTTTTGCCAGAATAATATCTCTATCCGATTCAATAGTGTGTTTTAAGTTAGTTAGTGTTTCATTGAAATGATTTGTAATTTTTATTTGTTTGTTTGCGGTTTCTATTATATTATGATTATTGTTATCTATAATTTGTAAATGATTCTGTATTGTTTCCCTATCTTCTTCGTCCATAGTTCCTGCCATCCATTTCAGACCTGATCCCAAAACATTAGCTAAACCTCTTTTACCTCTATTCAATTGTAGAGTACGAAACTTTATTATAACCCTGTTAAGCTGAGCTTGTAAGACTTGTTTATTTATGTTAGACTGCTGTATACTATTTTCAATGTGGCTAATTATTTCCTGGATTTCACTTAGATAAATGGTGTGAACTATCGTTGTATATGCTTCGACCATTGTTACATTGTCCAACTTAATTTCCGTATATCCACTGTTGCCTTCATTTATAGGTTGAATCAATAAGTTATTCATTACCGGTGATATTAGTAGGATTAGAATCGTAAGCCGTAATATCCAGTGAATCTGCAAATTTAAAGGGACGTTTGATGTTAGTTGGGTGGATATTATCTACTTTCAGTTTTCTATAACGAGGTTCGTATTTATGTCTTAAAGCTTTATAATTTTTCACATATGCTTCTGGTTTGTCATAATTAAATTGTTCCCTATTCAAATTTCTTTTTGTTATAATTTTATCCTTAAAGTCTTTTAATCGATTATATAATTTTATTTTATCTATTGTTCCTTGTATTACATCAAATGGTCTGCTCATCGTTGTTGAGTGAATGGATTTATTATACCATTCAACACATTTATACATTCGCTCTTGTACTGATAATTCTGATCGTTGAAATTCTAATGTTCTAAACTTGTCTGATATGCTACTATGTAATCTTTCGATATCTGCATTTCCTGTATGGTTGTTAGGTTTGGTGAAATGAACTGTAATATTTTCCTCTCGTAAAAAGTTCTTTACATTGATGGATGCGAATTCGTTGTCTGTAACTACTTTGTTTGGTTTACCTCTCATTGATATATAGAGTCTAATTTTCTCTACTATTGTACAGCTATTTCTGTCTTCCAAATATAACATAACTGCGTATTTTGAAAATTTGTCAATGAAAGATAAAAAACTGTGTTTCTTATTTGTATATACGTCCATATGTACTATTTCATTAACATCTTTTGGTGTTTCTGTGACATGAAATTTTGGTGTTATTGGTTTCCTATCATATTTGGATTTGTTGCAAACATTACAATTATTAACGTATTTCTGAATAAAATGTTTAAGATTGTTAAAATAAATTTTAGTTTTCAAACCACAATAATTTTCGTTAATTCCTGCATGACCTGTTTCATTTTTATGGTATTTTGCTATATATCTATACAATTCATCCTCATTCAGCATATCTTTAGCGTGATAAACACATCGGACAAATTTTATTGAGTTACCGAATATTTCAATTAGCTTTAATTGTACTTTATTGTACAAATGATCAGACAATTCGGTGTAAATACCTATCTTCAAATTTCTCTTGATAGTTATATTCCTTCTAATTATATCGGTCATTGTACCGGTTATGATATCGTTAGTGTTTAAAAAAATTTTATGTTTGCCGTCAATGATTTGAGTTTCATTAGTTTTGTTATCAGTTAGTATTATTTGCTTCTCAAATCTATTAACGACTGTGTCCAAAATAAAAAAATGATCATTCAATTCTTCCTGTTGAGAATGGATAGTTGCAGCCACACTCATTTGATCATCTGCCATGAAAACAATATCATTTGGTGCATTTATACGGCTCATAAAATCGGCTACAACGTTCTCTTTACCCTTGATGTAACTTATTTTAAAATCATACTCTCCCAACCTCAACAGCCAACGCTGGAGTCTTTGGTTTATATCTTTACCCTTGGTTTTGGATTGAAGCCAAACCAATGGTTGATGGTCCGTAAATAGTTCAAATTGCCTGCCATATAGATATGGACGGAAGTAGTTTACTGCCCAAACAATAGCCAGCAATTCTTTTTCCACAGTCGCATAATGCCTCTCGTGGTCATTCAATGTTCTACTTGCATAGGCAATTGGATGATTTTCCTGAGACAATACGGCACCTACAGCATAACCACTTGCATCAGTAGTTAATTTAAATTTTTTTGAATAATCTGGATACTTAAGTATCGGTGGGTTAATGATCAACTTTTTCAATTTTTCAAAGGAATCATGATAATTAGGATCGTTGAGATTAATTTTCGTATTCTTCTTTAGATATTTAGTTAATCCTTGTGCAACTTTTGCGTAGTCTTTAATAAATTTTCGGTAGTACCCCGTAACTCCTAAGAAAGATTTTATCTGTTTAGTTGTTTCAGGAAGCTTTAGCTTCTGAATTGCATCAATTTTATTTGGGTTAGGTCTTAGACCTTCCTCGCTCAGAACATGACCAAGGTATTCAGTTTCCTTCGCCAAAAAAACGCATTTGTCGAGCTGTATCTTCAGATTATGCTCTCGTAATTTTTGAAAAATTTTGTTGACACTCTGTACATGCTCTGTTAATGATGTACTAAAAATTAAAATGTCATCTAAATAAACAACGCAAATTTTATTAATATATTCTCTAAGTACCGAGTTCATAAGACGTTGAAAGGTTGCTGGAGCATTTTTTAATCCAAAGGGCATCCTGTTGTATTCAAAATGTCCCAAGGGAGTCGAGAAAGCTGTTTTTTTTCTATCGTTTGTATTCATGAGAATTTGGTGAAAACCCTTGGCTAAATCCAATGTTGTAAAATAAGTAGATTTTCCCAATTTATCCAATATATTTTCTATATTGGGTATTGGAAATTTGTCGTCCACCGTTATCTCGTTCAATTTTCTGTAGTCAACAACAATGCGCCACTTCTTCCTGCCCGATTGGTCCATTTTCTTTGGAACAACCCAGATAGGAGAATTATAGGCAGAGTTACTTTCCACAATTATTTTCTGTTGTAACATTTCTTGGATCTGCCTGTTAATTTCGTCTTCATGTATTTTGGGATATCTGTATATTTTAGAGTATACAGGTTTATCTGTAGTAGTAATTATGGAATGTCTTATCTCATGAGTATGAGTAAGTGAATCACCTTCATGAAACAACAAGTCGCTATTTTTACTTATGAGATCACGAAGAAACTCTTTTTCTTCGGAATTCATGTCGACTCTAAAAAGTTTTTTAATGTTCTCCTTATTGACATCTAAAAATTCCAATGCATGAATCTCGTTATAATAGCAAGGAAATGAATTTGTAAAAAAAATTTTTCTATCATTAATCTGAATATACCGTTCTTCTAAACAAATTTTTGCACCTAAAGGTTTCAATATATTATTACCAATTATTCCATCAAATCTATTATTAGTCAATTTCAACAATTTCCAAGCCATAAAATTATTATCGGAAAACTCTTCTGGGATTTCCGTGACAATTTCCTCACTTATAACTACTTTGCTTGCCAGAGTTGAGAAAGTTAATGGTTTTCTTAATTTTATACGTTCATAACTAGGAAGTGCATTACAATTTAATATTGATGTGGTTGATCCAGTATCAATCAAACATCTTATCTTGGAATTACCAATAGTTAATTGTACTATCGGTAAACCGTTTTCTTTTCGGCTGAACGAAAATTTGCTTCCTCATTCGGAACAATTTCACTCTGTTCAATATGATCTATTTCCATCGGTTCAACATTATGTCGATGTTGACCAGAATTTTGTCGCGACTGATTAGATTGTCGGAACTGTTGCGAATTTCGAATTACGTTTGAATATTGCCCTTGCCGATTATCAAAACCTTGTGTTTGTCGATTTGAATTTGGAAAGTTTTGTGTTTGGTGACAAGAAAAACCTTGTGTCCGTTGGTCTGGGAAATTCTGTCTACTCGGTCTAAAATTTGTTTGTCGAAAATTTTGCCTTTGGTGAGGTTCGGAATAATTATGGGTAGAATTTTGGTTAGTGTATTTAATATTTTGATTAGTATTTCTAAAATGTCGATTATTTTCCCTGATCATGTCGCATTCCTGTAAACAATGATATGCTTCGCGAATAGTATTAATATTTCGGCTATATATAACACTTGCCAAATGCGGAGGTATACCATTAACAAAAGTTCGAAAAATCATTGATTCCTTTATATTTGGGTTGAATTCTAATGGTTTACATGAATCTTGTTCGTATTTTGTATTCAACTTATCTAATATTATTTTTAAATTATTATATAATTGACTTACATCATTGTTTTTTGTTGATAGTGCTCTATGGTATAGTTGGGTGTAGCTTTCCCTGATGCCGAACACCTTTAATAGCTCATTTTTCACGTTCTGCCATGATTTATCGGTTAAACCTCGAATTATATTGGCTGCTTCTCCCTGTATCTTCTTAAGTATGCAGCGATGGTATATATATTCCTCCATTTCACCATCTTGAAAAATTCGTAGGAAGATTTCGACTTCCTTGATGAATGATGATATGTCATAGTCTCGATCTTTTCCAGTGAAAACATTTATTCTATCTACTTCCTTCAAAAGGATAGAAATTGGAATCGGACCCAACGATGATGTTTCTGTTGGCACTGCTGTGGGTGCTGATGTTTGTGTTGGAGCAGAAGTTAGTGTTGCTGTTGATGATGTTGATGTCATTGTGTTGAGTATATCGTTGCTTTGTAATATGTTGAAGTATGGTTTAAACTGTGGTGTTTCAGTTTTCTCCGTATCTTTAGGCATCTCCCTGGAGTTTAGACACAATTCACTGTTCCTTCACAAACTCGAACCGTAACGAAAAATAAGTTCTTTAGTCTTTTTTCTTCTTTGTTTTCAAAATGATATTCTTCGGAATATCTTAAAATTTTTCACAAATATATATTTTTTTTTTTTTAAAGGATATTCTTTAGAATATCTTCAGTATTTTAACAAATGTTATTTTTTTTCAAAAAAGGATATTCTTTGGAATATCTTCACTAATGTTTCACTTTTTTTTTTTTTCTTAAAAAAAAAGGATATTCTTTAGACAATTTTCACTAATGTTTCTTTGTTTTAAAAAAGGATATTCTTTAGAATATCTTCATTAATTTCTTTTAGATAGCGTCGCGACCAAATAGGGATATTCTTCAGAATATCTTTTGGATTTGTTTGCCGACTGCGCCAGTTAAATGAAAGTCCACGAATACATTTGGTTGGAATGTTAATATGAACTGCTCT
Organism: Cordilura impudica; assembly: GCA_963682025.1. Taxonomy (NCBI): domain Eukaryota; kingdom Metazoa; phylum Arthropoda; class Insecta; order Diptera; family Scathophagidae; genus Cordilura; species Cordilura impudica. The sequence continues at coordinate 186,690,311 of OY821519.1, forward strand.
TTACTTTATTGTTTGCTATATTTTTATACAAAAATATTCTTAATCTAAAACTATAAATATTCAATAAAAAAATATGCTTATGCTATTGGTTTCTTTTATAGAACGTTTAATTGGTTGGTCATAAAACAATCTTGTATTTTGTAGGAAGTAAATGACGAAAACAAAGTGAGTTTTTCATACGAAAGTTTATCGACACTTTGTTTTCGTTTTGAAACTGTAATTTTGGTGATTTGACATTTATTTTATTTTAAATGATTGAAATGAATAAACAAAATTTCAATACAAAGTTTATTAACTCTTTGTTCTAGTTTAATGACGAAAACAAAGGTATCAAGTTTCAATGAATGAAGTAAGTTTCCATATGAAAGTTTATTAACACTTTGTTTTCGTTTAAAATTATAATTCTGTTAGTTTGACATTTATTTCATTTTAAATGATGAACTGAAATAATTATTGAGTAAACAATTTTATTAATACAAAGTTTACTAACACTTTGTTCTAGTTATTAAAAATTATAATTTTAATAATATGGTATTTATTTTATTCTTGGTAATTTATTCTTATGCTAGATATAGGGTTTTCAAGTTCGATGGAATCTGTTGAGTTCAGTGTTCCATTGGACTTAACTCGCGTGGAGCGCTAATTTTGGAGAAATGTTTACCGTTGCATTTCCTGTATTGCAAAATTGGATTTCAATTTTGCAGAAGTTTTAACCATTGCATTCTTTTAGTAAGGTAAAATTTATTTTATGTTAAGTTGTACTCTTGTACCTTAACTTATACATATTATTCGCAATTCTTTACAGTTAAACTGTTTTTAAATTTTATAGTAAATATTAAAAAAACCGTTTTTTGCCTCTACTGAAAATTTGTAAATTTTGAGTTGACTCACTTTAGCGGTACAGGTGAGATATGTACTAAACGATATATATAAAAAGTTCACATTCTCAAATATAAAGATTGGTATCAGTAAAATTCACTATGTGGTCAGGGTATAATGACTTTGTGTTGATGTTTGTAATTATCGAAAATATTTGGCCTAAACCCTTCTTTTAATTTACTGATCGACTCAGAATCACTTTCTAAGTCGATTTAGCAACGTCCGTCCGTCCGTCTGTGTGTTCATGTAAACCTTGTAATTAAACTACAGGTCGCAAATTTGAATATATTTTGATGAAATTTGGTTTATAAGCTTTTATCGGCCATAGGACGAACGTTATTGAAATTGATGAAATACGGTCCATGTTCAGACCCAGTGTCGTGATCGTTTTAAATTGCCATAAGACTCAAATCATATAGATCTTGGTCAAATTTGGTTTCTTTGTGTTTACTATACCCATTAATCAGTAGTCCAAAAATTATACCTATAGGACAAGTCTTAGTCCCCATATATAAAGCTGCTTCCCGATCTTCACTTAAACCTATCAAAAACAAAAATATTGCACATATTTTTCGTAAAAAAATAAGTGACTACCAAATATGGTCAGGGTGGGTCAATTTTTTACCTAGTCCCCATATAAATATAGCCATTCGATGTGAACATTTTCAGATCTGCTTATTTTCTATACCCAATTAGTTGGACCTAAGATCAATTCTCTAAACGCATGGTATAGGGTATCGCATAGTCGGTCCAGACCGACTATAACTTTCTTACTTATTTTATATTTGCGAAAGTTTACTTACCATTTTGAAGAGTGGGAACTTGAGTTTTTCTTCACCCACATTAATGACAAATCAATATATTTAATTTGCAATTTTGTAGCAGCATTATGCAAAAGAGGATATCTTGAAAGATATGAAAATATTAATACAAATTTTCCACTAAATAGTAAAATTAAAGGAAGGAAATTAGCAAAGCTAAAACTAAGTCTTAAATGCCAGCAAACAATGTTTTCAAGGCAGCTAAATAAAAATAAAACAATTACTGGTGGATCATTTCGTGTCTGTAAAATCGTGTCCATTTGAAGATGGGGAATAAACAAAATGGGTGTTTTTATATGCTGCTAACGATTGATTTGACGATTTTCACAATAAAAATGTTATAATTTCAACAATTAATTGAAATTATCGGGTAGAAAAGTTAGCCGTAGGGTAGACTTCACGGTGAATGATACAAGGGAACAATTAATAAGTGTTATTTATAATGCTCATTTGTAACTGAGGAAAAATTTTCTTTGCAAAAATTTGATAGTATCACATCACCACTGAACTCGAGCTTTCACTAGTGTTAATAACGGCTTTATAGTTCTCGAAATTCGAGTGAAAATTCTAGAAAATTTTATTTTTTCATTAAATAAAGACCCTAAAGGTATGCTAATCAATTATAGCCAATTCGCAAATCAACACAAAAAACAAATCCATTTTTATTACAAACACATTAGTGGCAATTTTAAATGCAGTCTACTTAAAAAAAAATTAAAATTTAAAAATCTGTAAATCTGGTGGACAGCTAAAAAGAAATACCTTTCAAATGAAGCATGTGTGGTCAAAATAGGAATAAAACTGACACATTAGCATCGGTAACAAGAAATCGCCTTGCCTATTAATATAATAGATAAATAAATAAACGTTTGAATTTATAAAGTTTGTTTTTAATCATTATGTAGAATAAATTACCACAAGGTAGTATACTGGACCCAGTTTTATATATCATTTATACATCAGATATGAAGTGAAATGAAAATATCCACACCATGATGTTTGTAGTTTATACATCAATATTTGCCATTTATAAGAACCCTTTAGTGGCGTATAGTTATTTGCAAGGTCATATTATTCAATTGGTTCGATAAATGGAGAATTAAAATTAATGAACAGAAATATGTCTATATAACTTTGAACTTTTAACTGAACAAATAACAATTAATTCTTCTTATAATATTGAATTTATTGGAGTCCTTATAAAACTAAAGAATAAAAAAATTTATATCACCTGTTCGTATATCCCTCCAATATCTGATCCACAAAATCTATCTTTTTCAAACCAAACCCTGATGATTTATGTTTTGTTTTTGGTGATTTCAATTTACCATCTGTCTCTAGGAAAATATTACCGGAATCGTTCAATTACATTGCAATAAAATCATACAATTGGATTGATTATTTTTTATTTTTTAAATCTATATGAACTATGCCTTTCTGAAATCAATAGCATGTATAACGTATCCGGAAAGTTGCTGGATTTGGTATTTGTAAATGAATCAGCTGAATGCTTTGTAACTCGTGTTAAACCAATCAACAAACCTGAGGGAGGACTCTTATCAACTTTTGAAGTAAGCTGTACTATTCGTTTAGCTCCTGAATGTACAAATGTTATAAATAATGTTAAAGAATATTATTTTAAACGAGTTAATTACAATGATTTAAACTTTTTGTTATGTAATAATAATTCGCTTGATCTGCTATCAATTTCCGATGGTACTCCATTAAATATTGACGATATGATTGATTAGTTTTATAAAATTATTTTTGCATTATTTTTGCAGCGAGTAAAAAGTCTAGTCCACCTTGGAACTAGAAACAACTGTCCAGACTTAAAAATATGAAAAATAAACGTTATAAAAATTATAGAAAATCTAGATCAATTACTGAGCCGCATTTAATCTTCTTAATTCAAAACTTTATAAAAAGTATTTAAATAATAAACTTGATCCGAAATCTTTCTACAAATTTACTAATTCTAAAGAGAATCATATCGTAAGTTATGAATACAGTTATGAATACAGCATTCTGACGCGATATATGATAACTAAAACACATATCCATTTCATCTAGTAGAACATCAGTCTATAGCACTCCCCATCAACTTGATCCGAAATCTTTCTACAAATTAACTAATTCTAAAAGGAAATCATATCGTAAGTTATGAATACAGTGGTAATTTGTTCATCAGTAATATGTTTGCTGATTTTTATGCTACCACGCATTCTGACGCGATATATGATAACTGAAACACATATCCATTTCATCTAGTAGAACATCAGTCTATAGCACTCCCCATCAACTTGATCCGAAATCTTTCTACAAATTAACTAATTCTAAAAGGAAATCATATCGTAAGTTATGAATACAGTGGTAATTTGTTCATCAGTAATATGTTTGCTGATTTTTATGCTACCACGCATTCTGACGCGATATATGATAACTGAAACACATATCCATTTCATCTAGTAGAACATCAGTCTATAGCACTCCCCATCAACTTGATCCGAAATCTTTCTACAAATTAACTAATTCTAAAAGGAAATCATATCGTAAGTTATGAATACAGTGGTAATTTGTTCATCAGTAATATGTTTGCTGATTTTTATGCTACCACGCATTCTGACGCGATATATGATAACTGAAACACATATCCATTTCATCTAGTAGAACATCAGTCTATAGCACTCCCCATCATCAATACCTCTCAAATCGTTACCTGTTTAAAAAGTTTCAAAACATCAGTGGTCGGGATGGTGCTCTCAGTTGCATTTTAAATCAATAATGTGCAACATATCAATAAAATATGGGTACTTTCCTAAACAGTGGAAGGATTCCTTCATCATTCCATTATTTAAATCTGGAAATAGATCAAATACTACGAACTATAGAGGTATCGCCAAGCTCAGTTCAAATCCTAAGCTCTTCGAGAAGTGTATAACTGAATTTTTATGCCATAAAGCTTCTTCCGTATTGTCACTTTCTCAACAACATCAAACTGATGTTATTAACACTGATTTCAGTAAAACCTTTGACAGAGTTAATCACAATATTCTCGTTGAAAACTTACATCTAATGGGAATTACTACCAATACTCTAAATTGGCTAAAGTCTTACCTTTTGTGCAGAAAACAATGTGTTTGATTTAATGATATAAACTCTAAAAACATTAGTGTAAACTTTGGTGCGCCTTGGACCAATACTATTCTCACTCTTCATTAATCAAGAGCAACGTTCTTATGTATGCTGATGATGTGAAAATGTTCCTTAGTTATAAAAAATTATCTGATCATATATACCTCCAACAAGATTTAGACAATCTTTCATTGTGGTGTAACTTCAAACTGATGGATTTAAATATAAAAAAATTAACACATATGCGTTTTTTTTTAGAAACTGGAATGTCTTGGAAAACTACTCTTTAGGTGGCTGCCAGCTGGAGTTGATAAAAGAATTTCTGGTTCTTGGTTGACATAAAATTAAATTTTGTACAACATATTACGATGACAATCAACAAAGCTCGTGGTGTGCTGGCTTTTATTAAGCGATAGGCAAAGGAGTTCATAGATCCTTTTATTACGAAACAGTTATCTGTTTCTCTTGTAAGACCCATTTAAGAATACGGTTCATTAATCTGGGATCCTTTTTATAATGTTCATAGTAACCGCATCGAGTCTGTTCAAAAACAATTTCTTCTCTTCTGCTTGCGAAGTTTATATTTGAACCCTGTTGATGATTTCCCATATTATATAACTCGTCTTGCTAAAAATAAAATTGCCAACATTAAAAAGTCGTAGGACTATTCTGAATGCTACCTTCCTAACAAATCTGATAAATGGTGATGTCTGCTCTGATTTCCTGCTCAACAATATTAAATTTAATGTTCGACAACGATCAACACGCTTTTTCCAACCATTACATCTTCAAGTATTTCGTGCGAAATATGCAAATACTGCCCCTTTTATGAAAATTGTAAAAGTTTTAATGAATCGTATCTCTTTATTGATTTATTTTAAATTACCTTATGTGAAATATCTTAGTATTCACCTTGATCGTCGTCTCACATGGAAGAACTATATAGACTCTAATGCCGTTTTCTTTTCTGACAAAAAATGTCTCCCTTTTTGCCCTTTTTTCGAAAAGTGTATTTTTTTATATATTCTGAATTAAGAGTAACCTTATCTTATATATCAATCGAAAGGTCTCAAAGTCGAGCCCTCATAAATCACAAAAAATTCGAGCCATTGACTTCTTTCAGGTCATAGTGGGAGAATATATTGTAACATTGTTCCCCTTTTTTGAATATTTTCATCCTATGACTTCCAAGAGGATAATAATCAAATTTTTTGTATTTATGAACACAGCACTTTGAGACCTTTCGATTGATATATAATACAAGGTTGCTCTTAATTCAGAATATATAAAAAAATACACTTTTCCAAAAAAGTACAAAAAAAGGGCGAAATTTTTTGTCAGAAAAGAAAACGGCTTACAGATAGATATTTATAACTGTATTTGGTTTCAATCCATTTGTTGTTATGGCATTTAGCTTTGCCTCCAATATAGAACAATTGCAAAGAAGCCAAAATAAGGAAAGGAAATTCAATGTGCCCCTTGTAAAAAGTTAAATTGTGAGACATTTCAAAAGCTAACCAACAAAATTGGAAACTCATCCAAACAAATTAGATGAAATTTATTAAATAATAATGGCCACCTACGATTAATAAGGAGATCTACTGCAGATTTTATTCACATTTGAAGGAATAATGCTTTTGGGGGTAACCTTTTGATGACTGCATAAAGTTTATCTAGCACTGGCTAAACTTTATATTAAATACTAAGTTTTAAGTTTTAAATATTTTTTGTTAGTTAATATTTAACTTAGAGAAGATACAATAAATAAATAAATGAGTTAAAAGAAAAATCAATTCTTTATTTGCTGATTTCATACTTCGAAATAAGATATCAGATAAAGAGTGTATTGAAATGTTTATCAATATAACAAAGTTTACCAAAATTACTCATCGAATACCTATGGCTACTACCATAGAGTGCCATCGTATAAAAATCTTGCAATAATCTATCCATAATTTTTATACCTTATACCACTTTGTGGTTTGGGTATAATGACTTTGTGCTGCTGTTTGTAACAACCAAAAATATTTGACCTACACCCATCTTTAATTATACCGATCGAATCAGAATCACTATCTGATTCGATTTAACGATGTCCGTCCGTCCGTCCGTCCGTCCGTCCGTCCGTCCGTCTGTGTGTCCATGTAAAGCTTGTAATCAAACTGCAGGTCGCAAATATGAATATATTTTGCTGAAATTTGGCACATAAGCTTCTATCGGCCATGGGATGAACGCTATTGAAATTGGTGAGAATCGGTCCATGTTCAGACCTAGCCCCCATACAAATGACCCCTATAAAATCAACATATATTGCCATAAGATCCAAATTATCATACAAATCTTAGTCAAATTGGGTTTGTATGTACATATTACATCCATTAATTAGTAGTCCAAAAATGATCCCTATTGGACAACTCTTAGTCATAGGCCCCATGTAGAGCTGCTTCCCGATCTTCACTTAAATCTATCAAAAAACAAAAATATTGCACTGATTCTTCTCAAACTTTGTTTGTATATATTTTTGCAAAATACAAGAGACTTTGCCAAACATGGTCAGTCTCGGTCCATTTTTGGGCCTAGTCCCCATATAGATATAGCATCCGATATGAACTTTTTCATCTCTGCAGCCGAAAAAATTAATAAAAATCCCACTCAAATTTGGTTTATGCTTATTTTCTATATCCAGTTAGTTGGGTCTATGAGACAGGGTCTCTAAACGCATGGTATAGGGTATCGTATAGTCGGTCTAGACCGACTATAATTTTCTTACTTGTTTAAATTCATTTTTTTTTTTCGTAACTGAGTATATTAATTATATTTATACCCTATACCACTATGTGGTTTGGGTATAATGACTTTGTGCTGCTGTTTGTAACTACCAAAAATATTTGACCTAGACCCATCTTTAATTATACCGATCGAATCAGAATCACTATCTGATTCGATTTAACGATGTCCGTCCGTCCGTCCATCCGTCCGTCCGTCTGTGTGTCCATGTAAAACTTGTAATCAAACTGCAGGTCGCAAATATGAATATATTTTGATGAAATTTGGTATATAAGCTTTTATAGGATGAACGCTATTGAAATTGGTGAGAATCGGTCCATGTTCAGACCTAGCCCCCATACAAATGAACCCTATGAAATCGACTTAAATTGCCATAAGATCCAAATTATCATATAAATCTTAGTCAGATTGGGTTCGTATGTGTTTATTACATCCATTAATCAGTAGTTCAAAAATGATCCCTATGGGACAACTCTTAGTCATAGGCCCCATATAGAGCTGCTTCCCGATCTTCACTTAAATCTATCAAAAAACAAAAATATTGCACTGATTCTTCTCAAATTTTGTTTGTATATATTTTTGCAAAATACAAGAGACCTTACCAAACATGGGCAGGATCGGTCTATTTTTGGGCCTAGTCCCCATATAGATATAGCATCCGATATGAACTTCTTCATATCTGCAGACAAAAAAATTTATAAAAATCCCACTCACATTTGGTTTATGCTTATTTTGTATGTCCAGTTAGTTGGGCCTATGGGGTAGGGTCTCTAAACGCATGGTATAGGGTATCCCATAGTCGGTCTAGACCGACTATAATTTTCTTACTTGTTTTATATTTTTCTAGTGCTTAATTCAAGATACCGATGATGATGCTGATAACGACGATTATTAAAAAAAATTTTTTTAATACTAAATTTATTTCATTTAAAAAAAAATATGTATTACATTCAATCTTTTGGCAAAAATTTCGCACGGTTAATTTTCGATATACATATATCGATTTAGATCTTTATTAAACACCATTTTTTTCAGATTTGTTTTAATACAGTAAATTGAAGTTTAAAATTTGTATAAAACCTTTTTCTGGTTTTGAAATCTATAGAAACTAACGCCCGTATTCATAATCAAATTCTAGCAGTTGACTAATTTTTTTTCATATGAAAATTTCAAAATATGTATGAAAAAAAGTTAGCCAACTGCTAGAATTTGATTATGAATACGGGCGTAAGTTTTCATTTAAGTGTAATATTTTTTTAATGTTCAAGGGCGAATTTGATTTTGTAAGAAACTGGAAAATTATGATTTTAGAGGGATACGTTTTTACCGTATTCATAATCAAATTCTAGCAGTTGACTAATTTTTTTTCATATGAAAATTTCAAAATTTGTATGAAAAAAAGTTAGCCAACTGCTAGAATTTGATTATGAATGCGGGCGTAAGTTTTCATTTAAGTGTAATATTTTTTTAATGTTCAAGGGCGAATTTGATTTTGTAAGAAACTGTAAAATTATGATTTTAGAGGGATACGTTTTTACCACAGCTAATGGATTTAATTTTTTTAAATAACATATACTTCAAAAAATACTATTTTGTATTACGTCTAAAGTTGCAAAACTATTGACTATTTCCTTAAATATTTGAAAAACAAATCGATGGTTTATATTCAAAAAGTGCTAACTGCTTCAACAAAATTTTTGAAGAGAGCGAGGAAAACCAATTTATTCATTAGATCTAAAAGTATTCATCGATCGGTTTAATACAATATCTATTACGATTTAATCCCACTATTGACGTTGAAAATTAAAATCATTATTACAGATAAAAGTTATCTTAAAGAATAGTTTAAAACATAAATTGTACTGCAAATTACAGATAGGACTTTTTGAATATAAGCCGTCGATATTTGTTTTTTATTTGGCAATTAAATTATTCAATTTTGAACCAGATATTCATTAATTTTACTATTATTTCAACTACTTTTGTACCCACGAACGCAACTATATGCACAAGAAACTAAAGACAGTGGTGCCTATTATGAGCAACTTTCGATTTTCGATTGTGGCCGAATTAACTGATCGAACGAATTTTCATTTGGTATTATGGCGCACATTCGATAAAATAGCGCTATTTTGAATTTCACTCAATTATTCATAAATAAAAATTGTTCGTTTATAAATTTATTAAAGAAAAAAAATAATTAATTATTTATCAACATGGAATTATGGTTCTACGATCGTCTGATGAAGATGAATGCTTCGTCATGAGAGATGCTTCCAACATTATGGAAATGTATTCCACTACGTAAGTATGCGAGGTTTTAACAAGGGTACCAATTGTTTACAGATTTATAGCAAATTTTCGACTGCAACGAGGCGTTTATGGAATTGCTGTCTACTACAGATAAACTGCTGCGGCAATGCACACAAGAAGCAATCTCATGAAATTAAATTAATTTACTACTTATATTTTCAATAAGTTTTACAAACTGCCATCCAGCATCGAAAGCAAAATTGTGTTCGATTGAAAATTCGTTGACCAAGATCTATAAGATAATTTGGATTTTATAACAATTTAAGTCGATTTCCTAGGGGTCATTTGTATGGGGACTAGGTCTGAACATGCACCGATTTTCACCAATTCAATAGCGTTCATGTTATGACCGATAGAAGCTTATATGCCAAAATCATCAAAATATATTCATTTTTGCGACCTGTAGTTTGGTTACAAGGTTTGCATGGACACACATACAGACGGACGGACGGACTTCGCTAAATCGATGCAGAAAGTGATTCTGAGTCGATCGGTATAATAACAGATGGGTCCAGGTCAAATATTTTTGGTAGTTACAAACATCAGCACAAAGTCATGAGACCCCGACCACATAGTGGTATAGAGTATTTATTTATTTTCCATTTCCTGTACAACAAGATTTAATCTTATATTTAAAGTACAGGAATTCAATATCCAAGAATTACATTAAGGCAAACATATAGTAGAACAATTAAAAAAAAACATATATAGTAAATTACATTTAAGCTTGTTCAAAAAATTTAAATAAAAACTGCTTAAAACTATTTGCGTTGCTATTAAGTTGTTGGGTAGGTATGTGGAACAATATTCCAAAGACGTGAACCATACAAGTAAAACTGCCATTCAGATGCAAGGCAACGGTGAAATGGAATAATAATGTTTTTCCTCTTTGCGATCTGGCAAACCGAATTTTTTCGAAAAGGTATAGTGGGGTTTTTGTATAGATAATTTTGTGTAGATAACGAAGTACACGAATCTTAAGAAGGCTATCAAACGAGACGCCATAAAGATTTGTTGATATGTGGGAGACTTGAGAGTGCTTTCTTAATCCATGCACATATCTAATAATATTGTTAAATATAACGTTAAGTCTTCTTTTGCTGGTAGAATCGCAGCTTGCAAAAAGCTCACATCCATAAATTAAACTTGGAATTAGATATGTCTTAGCGAGTAGAATTCTTATTCGTAAAGGGGTGAAATATTGTGATGACCAAAGCGTCCTTAACTTATTGTAAGTTTGTCCGACTAGTAGGTTTACATGATTTGTCCATGTTAAATTGCTGTTAAAAATCAACCCAAGGTTCTTGGCAGAATTTGCAATTGAAATTTTTTCCCCATTTATTAAAATATCATCACTTATGGTAGGATCGATTGTTCTTTTATGAATTATCAAGCACTTTGACTTATTTGGATTAAGACAAAGTCCATTTGCTGTTGCCCAGAGAAAAATCCTTTGTAAATCATCGTTTAGCCTAGCTATATTAGCGGCAACAGATTGCATTGGACTACTTAGATATAATTGAACATCATCTGCATACATGTGAACTTTGCAATGTGAAAGCTGTTTTGGTAGATCATTTGCATAAATTGAAAAAAGTAAGGGTCCTAGGATTGACCCTTGAGGCACTCCTCTGACGAGTCTTAAAGGATTAGACCATGTGTTATTCACATTAACAGATTGCCAACGATTTGTTAGGTAAGAAGAAAGAAGCCTCGTTGAGGCATCAGAAAACTTAAAAAAGTGCATAAGTTTCATGCAAAGTGTTCTATGGTCAACCGTATCAAAGGCCTTGGAATGGTCAAGAAGCACCAAAAAATTTAAATTACCGTTATCTAGTTCACTGCGTATGTTTTCGGAGACGTCCAACAAAGCAGATACGCAACTATGATTTGAACGAAATCCTGACTGTGCATCAGTTAACAAATTGTTTTCTTTGATATATAAGCTCATTTGCAGGTGCAAAAGTTTTTCTAGCACTTTTGATAGATAACATAAAATAGCTATGGGCCTGAACTCCGTATTTGCTTTCGGTAGTGGAACTATTCTTGCATGTTTCCATTTAGATGGAAAAGTACTGGACATAATGATAGTGTTAAATAAGTACGTCACATAAGGTAAGACTAATGGCAGTAATATTTTTATAAACTTAGGATGCATATTATCACAGCCCACTGCGTTAGATTTCATAGACGAAAAACTTGAAAAGACATCAGATTGGCTAACGCAAGAGAATTCAAAATTATTAACATTGTTTGGGGCATAACTTGTATTCAAGCATGAAAAGTTGTAAAAGGTTTTATTGATTGGTATCACATGTATATCAGTAAATGAGTTATTTAGTGCATCAGCATCGACTTGGCAGCTATTTGTCTTGTCTACACTAACAATTCCAATTTCACGAATTTGTTTCCAAGTCTTTCTACAGTCAACTGCGGCACTAAAACGACTCGAAAAATATTCAGTTTTTGCACTTCTTATGTTGGCATTAACAATCCTTCTAGCGGCTATATATTCTGATTTCAATTCAGGTGTTCTAAAGCGCTTCCACCTTGAATAAGCCAAGTCCCTGCTGTGGATAAGTTGATTTAAGGCATTAGAAAACCATGGTTTTGATTTTGTTGTTAGAATCTTTGATCTTAATGGAACAGTATCATCGTAAAGACGTTGAATATTTTCTTCAAAAAATAAAACTTGCTCATCAACAGAAGCAATGAAATACATATCATTCCAATTAATACGATAAAAGTTTTCTTGTAGCAAATTATAATCTATTTTTTTAAAATCACGATAGTTAATTGTTTGTTGTGCTCGTTTAATCTTAAAATTATAAGTTAAAAATATCAAATCATGTTTTGAGAAACATGGGGCAGATACCTGATCATACAATATAACATTTGATATATTACCACAAAAAAAATATCGAGCAATGTTCTACTAGTGGCAGTGTGATGTGTTTGGTTTATTGTATTAGCGGGTGTAAGACGAAAGATGACATATTATCGATTAATTCGGTTTCCACTAGTATATTGGAATTAAAATCTCCACATATAACAACGTCATCGTATGTAACAGCAAGTGTTTCCAACGTCGAAAACAAATTCGAAAAAGTGATCCTTTTATTTGGCCGGTATACACATCCCAATAACATTTTCTTACCGTCTGATAAAATACCAATAAAAACATATTCTACTTTTTTCTCGTTCAATGACATATCATTGGATGATTTAATGCAAACTTTGCACGATATGCTGTCTTTCACAAAAATAGCTACCCCGCCGGCATGTCCAACTCTGTCCTGTCTAAAAACTTTATAGCCATTAAGGCATATAAGACTATCTGGTGTCCCAGATGAAAGCCATGTTTCAGAGACACAAAGAATATCGATGTTGGATTTTTCAAAAACTAGTCGAAATTCATCAATTTTGTTGTTCAAGCTCTTAGCATTTATGTGAGTCAGCGTTAAACCATTTTTATATTTAGCTAAAATATGTACCATATTCATCGTAATATCTCTGGAACTTCCACTTAAGTTATTAATATTATCCATTAGGATATACAATTACGTATAGAAAAACCCTAATAGCAACGCATAACAATTTAGTTCTTAAATATAAAAGTTGCGATCGAGTTTTAAAAAAAATATGTTATGTATAAGATTGAATAGAATGAAACAGAAAGCTAAATTTTTTATAATAAATTTTTTAAATATATAGTACGATTTTTTAAACTGTAAATACAGCTAAGAATAATAAATAAAAGATAGCATTAAAAATCTAGCTTGTTCGAAAAAACTGCTTCAGCTGGTCTGGAAAATCAATTTTAATGGGTTCATCACTTTCGTGCTTTTTAACATATACATTCCCACGTAGTGTATAAGCTGCTGATGAACAATCATCTTTTTTTAGGCCTGCTGCAGTTTTAAAAATTCAATGATTGTGCGGGGTTAAATTTTCATTTATATAAAAAGGCTCATTACTTTCGTAGCCTGCATCACATAAACGTAGAGGTGATTTATTTTTGCGACGATATGCTGTAGCGACTTTTAGGAACATGTTTTTTTTATATGGAGAATCCAATTTTATAATAATAGGCGGATCATTTACGTCTCGTATGCTTTTAAAATGTTTAACACGAAATATTGATTTGTAAAAAGGCACTGCTATGTTTAATGTGCCACAGATATTTTCAAAAATATACTGCAAGTTTTCATTCTCATAGTATGGTATACCTGTAATCCTAATGTCAGAAGCTATTACGGAATTCTCATGTGTTAATATTTTTAGTTTTAAATTTTGCACATCAGTATTTAGCTGATTAATATCGTTGTTCACTGTCTCTAACGCAATTACTCTTTCATTTAATTGATTTATCTCTTTTTTCACATCATTTAATATTTAATTTTTTAGAACACTAAATTTATTTTCTATTTCAGCTATTAGGCTACTTATTGTTTTCAATCATTGTTTTTATTATTTCTGATTGCTCTTTATGTACTCATTTTGTTTGGTAAATTTGCTGTCCAGCCAATTCCACAAGCGACTGCGGTTTGTTGTATCATTTGAGTTTGAAAAAACCAGTTCTGAGAAAACCTTTGTTGATGAATCACTTAAATCTGCTTCACATGCATTTCTCTTTGATCTACGTGGATGTTTATACCCTATACCACTATGTGGTTTGGGTATAATGACTTTGTGCTGCTGTTTGTAACAACCAAAAATATTTGACCTAGACCTATCTTTAATTATACCGATCGAATCAGAATCACTTTTTGAGTTGATTTAACAATGTCCGTCCGTCCGTCCGTCCGTCCGTCTGTGTGTCCATGTAAACCTTGTAATCAAACTGCAGGTCGCAAATATGAATATATTTTGATGAAATTTGGTATATAAGCTTTCATCGGCCATGGGATGAACGCTATTGAAATTGGTGAGAATCGGTCCATGTTCAGACCTAGCCCCCATACAAATTATTCCTATGAAATCGACATAAATTGCCATAAGATCCAAATTGTCATATTGATCTTACTCAAATTGGGTTTGTATGCGTTCATTACATCCATTAACGAGTAGTCCAAAAATGATCCCTTTGGCCCCATATAGACTGCTTCCCGATCTTCACTTAAATCTATTAAAAACAAAAATATTGCACGGATTCTTCTCAAATTTTGTTTGTATATATTTTTCCAAAATACAAGAGACTTTACCAAACATGGTCAGGATTGGTCCATTTTTGGACCTAGTCCCCATATAGATATAGCATCCGATATGAACTTTTTCATATCTGCAGCCAAAAAAATTAATAAAAATCCCACTCAAATTTGGTTTTTGCTTATTTTCTATGTCCAGTTAGTTGGGCCTAAGAGATAGGGTTTCTAAACGCATGGTATAGGGTATCGTATAGTCGGTCTAGACCGACTATAATTTTCTTACTTGTTTTTTATTGTTGAGAGTGCAGGATAACTTGCTGTTGTTATTATTATTATGTTTTTTAATATTCTTATAATTTTTAGTATTCTTATAATTCTGAAGAGGACTCACAAATAGAGTCGAAACGTTAAATTTAAAATAATTTTTTTTCTTTTTTGTCTGTTAAAATTGGTCAAAAAAACAAACTATAATTCTTAGTTTGTTATTTTTGTTTTTTTTTTTGTTCTGTTTTCTTATCTCATTTTTTTGTGAATTTTTGTTACAAAGCATATATTGTTTGATAAATGTTGATTATTTAAATTGGATATTTTCTTTTCAGTTTTTATCGGAACTAATAAATGTTGTTTAATAATTTTAGTGTACTTTGAATCGATGCAAAAAATTCTTTGATTTGGTATAAGTTTAGATAATGATGTATTTTTTAATTCAAAGAAAACTGAATTATTTAAGGAGTTAAGAAAAAACACGTCCGATTGCTACTAGCGAATAACATAAGATAAAAGCAATGCATAATTTAAACATAAATTAATTCTTTATTAACAACAAAAATTTTATGCTTAATTCATCGAAGGACTTTTAATTAAAAAATCAAAAATAATAATAGAAAATTACCATTACAACTATGATAGAATTGATAAATTTTTGCCATCATCTGCCGTTATTGAATCCAATATTTTCTGAATTTTTAGTTTTAAGAATCTAATTGTTGTTTGAGGATCATTTCTGAGTCTTCTCTTCATAATGGCCCATACCAACTCGATAAGATTTAGATGTGGACTAGACGTTGGCCAGTCCAGAACATTAATGTTGTTCTCCTGGAACCATTACAATTCAAATAAAAATAAAAATTCACCGTATACGGTTATTTTTTCAGTTGATACCATTAAATTTTCTTCTACGATTTCTATATATCGGGTGCCATTGCCTGTGTTTTCTATAAAACGTAGGTTACCTAATCCTTTTGCAGACTGCAGCCCCATATCATTACGCTTCGGGTTCTTATTACATTACGGGCAACTCGAACCTTGACTCATCGCTAAAAATTATGGAGTCCAAGTAAGAGTTCAAGTTTGAGCTGTTTTGCTCATAGAAGACATTTCTTCTTTTGTACGGCAGGGGTTAATATTATATTAAGAACACATTTTTAAAATCAGTTTTTACTTACCTTATAACACGCTGAATTCAACTTTTTGAGGTGTTTTCTGTTGGTTTCTCTTCCAACCGACTTACCAATGGCCGATGCCTACTAAACAGCCAAATTTCTGACCGAACTTCTTCTTTTTCTTTAATTATGGTTTGTTTTCTTCGTGTTATACTGAAAATTTTATCGCAGTCTATATAATTTGTTTCCACAGAGTTATTATACCCTATACGATTATATGGTCAGGGTATAATGAGTTTGTGTTGATGTTTGTAACTACCAAAAGTATTTGAATCACTTTCTTAATCGAGTTAGCGATGTCCGTCTGTGTGTCCATGTAAACCTTGTAATCAAACTACAGGTCACGAATTTGAATATATATTGATGGTATATAAGCGTCAATCGGCCACAGAACGTACGCTAATGCAATTAGTAAAAATCGGTGCATGTTAAAACCAAGTCCCCATACAAAAGACTCCTATAAGATTGACTTAAAATGCCATAATATTTAATTTATCATATACATTTCAGTCAAATTGGGTTTGTGTGTGTGCATTTATTAATCAGTAGTCCAAAAATAATCCCTATAGGACAATTCTTTGTCACAGGTCCCATATAGAGCTGCTTTCCAATCTTCACTTAAATCTATCAAAAAACAAAAATATTGCACAAATTTTTTCAAATTTGGTTTGTAAATATTTTTCAAAATATAAGTGACTTTACCAAATATGGTCAGGATCGGTCCATTTTTCGACCTAGTCCCCATATAAATATAGCACCCGATATGAACTTTTTCATATCTGCAGCCAAAAAATTAATAACAATGCCACTCAAATTTGGTTTATGCTTATTTTCTATATCCAATTAGTTGGACCGAAGAGATAGGGTCTCTAAACCATGGTATAGGGTACAGTCGGTCTAGACCGACTATGATTTTCTTACTTGTGTTTTTTTTTGTTATTGGATTTATTGTATTTGTCCTGTACAGAAGAGATCGCTAAGTTTGATTCTCTTCCAATATCTTAAAATATAAATTTTGCCATTATATTTTCCCTAATTTCCCCAGAAATTATTTTTCCACGTGGCATTTTTTTTTTTTTAATTTTAACCACACACTATTAAATTAAATATCTAAAAGTAATCGAGCGCTGGAATCTGCTAGTAAATGCAGATTCCAGCGCTCGAAATTCGAGTGCAATTTTTAGGTAGCTTTGTTTTTCAACTTAGCCAATTCACAAACCAATACTTTTATGGTTTATTATTATTGTGAATGAAGATAACAAACTCATTAAAAAACATTAACAAATTTAATAAAACACACATAGCATATGTATAATTTTATGTATGTGTTAGTAGCAACTTTAAATGCAATTTACTCAAAATAAAGGAAAATATTTAAAAAATCTGTAAATCTGCAAAACGGCTAAAAAGAAATACCTTTCAAATAATTCCGTTTGGTCAAAATCGGGATTAAACGGTAGAACAAAATATTGGTCACACGAAATCGCCTAGCCTATTAATATTATAGATGTATAAATAATGGACTTTTTATTTAGTACGAAGCTTTTTGTGGTCAGTTTAAACAATCCCGTTTCAAAGGGACTTTTAAAAAAACAGGTAGCACTTTTGGTGTAATATGAGTAATTAATAATTCCTGGATTGTATATTAAAATAACGCACATAAACTTTACAAAAATATTATTATTTAAGAAGTAATAGTAATAATAATAAATATTTTTGTTCGATTTCTAATAGTTATCTGGTGTAATGCGACTTTATTTTTCCAATAGAATAGCAAGTAGCCCAGAATCAAGGGAAACAATTTGAATTTAAAAAAAGAACGCATCTGTTAAAAAGTCATGATATTCCAAAATTAAAATTATTAAATTAACTCTAGTATGTAGGTAATACCTACTAGGTATGTATGTATGTATGTATGTATGCCTTAAGGTGCTATTACATGATGTGTTTTTTACATATGTACTGTCAAATTTTCCCACAACAAAAGTTGTACACATCGTGTGATACATATAAAACATTGTTTATGTACAATACATGAGAAAAGTCACATGTACATTTTTCAATTAGAACAGGTTCTATTTTTGCATGACAAACAAGTGAAAATACAACACTGCTTGTGGCGAAAGAAAAACAGAGTACATTTTAAAGATTAATATTGAAAGAAAAATAAATTGTTTAGTATTAATTAACAATTAAAAAATACATAACCTTTTTTTAACAACAAATTTTTGTAAATTCACAAATTAAATCAGCTGTTGTTTACATTTAGAGGTTATGTCATACGGAAATACATACGCACGTGTGATAGCAAAAATTATGAATCGTATGTAAAAAGACAATTTTGACAGACATGAAGAATTTCATATGGATAAAAAAAGTGACAGTACACATGTAAAAAACATTTCGTGTAATAGCACCTTTAACGATTTAGGTAAGCGATTATGAATAAAACAACAATGAGTTTTTCGTTTATAAAATGTTTTTATTGAAATTTATATTATTTTTAAGGTTTTTATTATTATTTGCGATTTCCATAATACATGTAAGATTTTTATGAAATTAGATGTTAAATGTATTTTTTTTTATTATCTTAGTTATCAAAGTTTTTATAAATTTAGAGCATTACTAGTTAATGTAGGTTTTTTAGAATTTAGTAATAATTTGGTCACAATATTTTTAGTATCTATTATTTAAATTATTTTTTGCAAATATAAATTAGTTTGCAGATAATTTTTTTTTTATTTCTCTTTAATGCATACAGAGAAGTGTTAATATGAACAATTAACCCTTCCTTAATTTACAATTTTATTTTTTCACTAAAAAACGATATTCTCTCGAAATATCGACCTAAAGTAAGAATATCAGAATACTCAATATATGAAACATTTATTTAATATTATTAAAAAATTGATTACATTAAACTATCCAAACGGGTTTGACTTTCAAAAATACACATGAAGATAAAATTCAAAGTTATTTTGCAAAAATATCGAAAATAACTTTGATAACACACACAGAAAAAAATTCCCAACCGATTTGTTATAAATTTTACCAATTGTATTTTCGATTGTACCATTTGGTATTCTGATTAAATAGTAAAGGTTAAGAGAACAGAATTGTGATCCTAATTAACTCGAAAATCGGTTATTAATGTCATCATAATACGGTTGACTATAAATTCGGCAGCCACAATAATTCACTTTTCTGTGTGGATTACTTCTCTATGAATAATATAAACCAGGGATCGGTAATACGTGTTATTGATGAATATTTAAAAAAAAAAAAAAACATTGTAAGGGAAATGTGGTAGAAGTTTTTTGAACTCTATCTCTCCAATAAACTGTTTTTGATAAAATTTACATGAAATAATTATTTTTGATTTTTATTGTATCGCTATTATTACACAGTGCAACACCCATTCTGGGGCGTGAGAAATTCCAAGTCAGGGTGAAAGTACTAGGCCATTATAGTAAAAACGGTTTGGCGTTCTCAGACCAAACTTTTTTATGACCTTTTACTCAAGAATCATTGATGATTTCTCATTTCATGATTTCTTCATCAAATTGTAGCTAAAGGTGCTATTACATGATGTGTTTTTTACATATGTACTGTCACTTTTTTTATCCATATGAAATTCCTCATGTCTGTCAAAATTGTCTTTTACATACGATACATAATTTTTGCTATCACACGTTCATATGTATTTCCGTATGACATAACCTCTAAATGTAAACAACAGCTGATTTAATTTGTGAATTTACAAAAATTTATTGTTAAAAAAAAGTTATATATTTTTTAATTGTTAATTAATACTACACAATTTATTTTTCTTTCAATATTAATCTTTAAAATTTACTCTGTTTTTCTTTCGCCACAAGCAGTGTTGTATTTTCATATGTTTGTCATGCAAAAATAGAACCTGTTCTTATTGAAAAATGTACATGTGACTTTCTTCATGTATTGTACATAAAAAATGTTTCATATGTATCACACGATGTGTACAACTTTTGTTGTGGGAAAATTTGACAGTACATATATAAAAAACACATCATGTAATAGCACCTTAAGGCTTAAATAAATAACTTGGACGAATGAAATCTCTTTTTTCTTTTTTTTTTCAAATTTTCGCCAATAACTCGTCAATAACTCCAAATTTTTGGCCATGAATGACTGGAAAATAAAGGCAAAAACAATTCAAAATATTTTTGAGAACGTAGCAATAAAAAAAAACAATTTTTCTTTGAAAAATAACGTTTTTACTCGAGTTCTACGAATTGTAACTTAAAAAATGTTTACGCCAATAATATAATAACTGTTTTGAGTATTGCAACACAAGAAGTTAGCATAATATATACGGTTTACGAAATGAGTCGATTTATGCTTGAAAAACATTTGTACCGAAAAATCATCTTCTCTGACGAAGCTCATTTTCATCTCGGATTTTGCTTTCGAATAACAACATGGATGAAAAAATAATTATTAGTTTTATATTAATAGTAAAATTCAAATGCAAAACCTTAATGGTCCACCCTGTATGTTTAGAGTAGTTAACCATTTCTAGTGCGTCATATGTTTCTTTCGTTTCTGTACTATACGCGAATGGAACTGGCAGTTTTTCATTTGTCTTATGCAGTAAAACCTTTTTCAAGTTGCACATTTCCATTTTTCGCTTTAAATTGAATGTTTTTAACTGAAATTGCTTAGCTTTTTAAAGATAAGGAAAAAATATAAAAGGTAATAAAAAAAAGTTTGGCCTGAGTACGCCAAACCCTTTGGAGGTTTTACTTTGCTGGCCTAGTACTTTCACCGTGACTTGGAATTTCTCAGCCCCCCAGATAATGACCCCAAATATTTTGTATTATTGTTATTGTTTTTCATATAAAAATAAAAATTATGTTTTTTAAATTTGTTTTAATAACTGTTATTGATAACTTTTTTGTCAATAATATACTAGTCCCCACAGGATTTATTTACTGTGGCTTTACATAAAAGTTTTAGGCATTAATTAGTTCGAAGAGACGAATCGATCTAGGCATGTTCGCCCGTCCGTCTATTTGAGCAGATAATTATGTTATTAGTGTTCACATGGTTATTATAAAAAATGCTTAAAATGCAATGGTAGAAAGTTTTGACAATTTTTTCAGTTCATGTTTGGATTTTAAATGCCGCCGTAGATTGGTCAATTAATTCCCTGGAACAAGAAAAGCATAAATGGAAATGGACAAAATAATGTATCTGTATTTTTTATTTAGCTGCCCAATCTAATATTTAGGGAGAAGCCAAAGGCATGCACAAATATGCTTAATTTTATATGCTATATAAGTAACATCAAAATTTTCAGTGGTTTTGTATGTGGACGTACATATATAAGGATTGTTTTCGAATTCACATATATCAATACAAACAATTGTTAAGTTAAAACTTTTTTTATTTTGCTTTTTTCGAGATTACCGTTAGTATAAGTATTCGCCCTGCTTTCGCAACATCTTTCGCGGTCAGGTGACAACTCTTAGACCAACACATATCTAGTTACAGAACCTTCTTAAGGTTCCTTATAAAGTGAAATTTTATACCTATCAGTTAATTTTTGTAAAGCAAATTTGTGCGACCAACAGTAAAACCAGGGGTGCCGCATTCGATATCGAGTAAAGGCAATCGAAATTCCATATTTCGGTTTATAATTTAAAGCAGACGGTCAAGCGTGAGACCTCAATTCACTTTTATTCTTAATTCGTTAACTGTGACAGAGTAAATTATTCTTAGTATCTTATTTTGGAAAATAAAAAAATATTTTCGATCGAAAAATTTCGATATACAATGCGACAATTAGACCCCAGGTGAAATAAGTTTGGCGTAAATGTCAGAAAATCTAAGTATTTATTTAACGACTTGCTGAGTATTAATTTAATGACTCGCTAGTACCAAATATATATTGTATTCAAATTTATGTTCAGATATCAAATAGAAACCTTCTTGATATAAAGAAAATGGCAGAAGAGGTTTATTATCTTCAAGTATTTCTCACATTTCTCTAACAACATAAATATTTTTTCATTGTAAAATATTTCACTTCAAAATTTTATGTTTCAAATATCTTTTCATTCTTTTTCAAACTTTTGTTCAAATAACATTTACACACTTTTAATAAATATTTCATACAAATGATATTTGTGGAAATAAAGTATCAGAGCACACGAGATTTTCAACCTGAAATTTCAGTAACAACATGCAAGAAAGTTATAGTCGAAAAGGGTTTTAGTTCCAATAAAAAAGCAACATTAACATTTACCAAATTTAAGTGAGATTGTCAAGTGTTTTGGTCCAAAAATGATTCGATCATAAAGTGTTTCAAATACAATTATTAACAAATTTGTCAAACTTGTAAATCTTGAGACAAATATAAGTGATTTATGTATAAAATAAATACACATTGATATGATCAGATATAATTTGGATCTTAGGTCATTTTAAATTGAATTTATAAGAGAAAATTGTTTTGAGGCAAGAGATCATCTTTTAGCTAATTCGTTTGCCTGCAATTCCTACATATTTTACTATAAAAGCTGGGTCTAAGTGAAGTTTATTCGATAGTTTCAATCATCAGCATAAGCCCATTATATCCTAATTATGTTATAGAGCAAGCCCATTATGCCCTATAATATAATTATGAAAAGCGATTGAAATTTGCAGATTTAAGAGTCTTTTTGACTTTCTTCATATATTTTGTTGAAATATGCATTAAAAATAGGGTGGATGTAATAAAGATGTGCAAAGTGTATCCAGGCATAATCAAATTTAAATGTTTAATTCAATTATGCCACTTTCGAAATAAGTAGTTGAATTTATTATGCAAGCAGTATCTACACATTTCCTTTCGTACATATATGTATATATATTGGGTAGGTATAAAAAAAATTATAAAAGTAATTTTATTATATCTAAAATTCTCTAGATTGTAGAAAAAGTTGTTAAGAAATTAGACACCTTCAGACTCTTGTGGCTTATATACTTATGTGTTGTTTTATTTTTTTTTAAATTGCATTAATTTTGTTTATCAATTTAACCCTCTAATGCCAAAGACTGAATAAAATAAATGAAAGCTCTAAATGGCCCCATGGAGTATTTTTATGCAAAATATTATATAAAATTGATAAAACCCGAAGTGAAAATAGAAATTTTGATAGTGATTGTAGGACAGGATTCAACACCAGATTTCCCCAGATTGCTAATATATAATATTTAATATACTTAAGTTGTGTGATTTTAATTACAGTCTGAAAAAGACCTAAAGCCTTTCGCTAATTTTTAATTGGTGAATTCAACGAAAAGGCGTGACTATGCGATTTCGATTCATTAAAATGAACAACTGAGATCAAACTTTACAACAGAAAAACCTGTTTTTAGTAGAACGTCGTAAGTAATCAAAAATTATTTGATTTGTTTATTTAAAAAACAATTTTTTTTAACTAAATTGCCATTTGCATTCAAACACTATTGGTTTTCAAAATTTTGCTGTTGTGGTTTTATTTTATTTATTATCTAACCTTTTTAGATAATTAATATCAAAATAATTCAATAGTTCCCATTACTTATTCAAAAAACTTGACAAGGCGTTACAGTTTTATAGCCAATAAATTTAAGCATTGGAGGGTTAACTACACTAGGCAACAACCATTTAAGTGCAATAATTTTTGTATGTGTATTTTGGCCTGCTTAACTCGAAATCTGAATATTAAATTCGGTGTTTGTTTTTTTTTTTTTTTTTTTTTGAAGTGAATCTTGAGTAAGGAACAACTAATCTGGTCAATAAAAATATCAATGTGAAGATTATGTAATTATGTAATTCGATTCGAAACGAAAATATTTTCGAAAGGAATTTCCTTTCAAAAATTGAAATGGAAATAATAGTACGAAAGCGTACTACAAAGTACAATTTGTACGAATTCGTAAATTTTTTCATTCGAATCGAATTACATAATAACCCCCCAGCCCTCGAAATTCGAGTGCAAGTTCTAGGAAACTTTAATTTTTCATTTAATAAGTAATTTTATAAGAGCCTACAAGTATGTTAATCAATTTTAGCTAATTCACAATTCAACAAGTTTTAAATAAAATTTATTAAATTTCACTAAAAATATTTGTTGAACACACAGAAGATATATGAGGAGGTCCATAACAAAACGCAATAATTCCATTTTTTAAGTTTTTCGATTTTTTGACTAAATTCAATTCTACATATTAAAATCTATGTTACCATTGTAAAAAAAAACATAACAAACCTCAATTATTTTTACTGTAATTCAATATCAAAAATAATGATTCAGACCAAAATGCAACAATTTTATATCTTGCATATGGGCAAGTTAAAATTTTAGGAAAAGATTGGCATCTTAAAGTCTTAAAAATGTTGGCTGAATATTACCGTCCTATAAACGGCATACAGAGTATAAAAGGAATTTATTTTAAACTCTCCACAAATCAAAAGCAATGTGTAGTCAAAACTTTTAAAACTTACAAAGTTGAAGGTAAGGAAAAATTTACCAGCTATCTTAAAAGGGGCAAAATACCCCCTGTTTGCTTGGTGATATTCCTCTTGGCGTTGAAATTAATTTAGAAAAAAAGAAAGATGTTGATAATCTATTGGAAAAACATTATGGCCAACAGTGGTCAAACAATTTGGAATTAGAATATTATACAAAGATATTTTCAGACCAGCAAGGAAATAGTGCCAATTAAACTGATTATATTATTTACCATTTATGACTGTTTGGAGGAGGATACTGGAATGAAAGTGTAACATAATGTAAATTTTTTGTAATACTTAATGAAATTTTCAAAACAAAAAGCCACAATTCCAAACTTAGTTCATATCAAAACGCAACAAATACATGAGATTCAAAAAAAAATTAAATAAATACTATGTGACGGAGCAAAACGCAATAATTCCATATTTGTTATCTAAATAACTTAAAAATTATTTGCCAGATAAATAAGTTTTTTTTTGTATTGTTTTTAGAAGACTAATATACTAATATACCTACTGACTTTAACTACATTTATGCAATTATCTAAAAACTTTTTAAGGTGGAATTATTGCGTTTTGTTATGGCCCTCCTCATATATAGTAAATGGGTTTGTTAATAACTAATTGTGAAGGAGCCTAAAGGTATGCTAATCAATTTTAGCCAATTTATAATTCAACACAGGGCTTTTGATATTTATAAAGTATCACACACACACAGTATGTGTTTTATGTATGTGTTAGCAGGAACTTTAAATGTGTATTACTCCAAAAAAAAAAAAATGTTCCATACGGCGTAAATCTGTAAATCGAATGAGGAATTTTTTTCTCAAAATCGTTTATTAATCAAAATAATTACATCGGTCAGAAGAAATCGCCTTGCCTATTAATATAGATAATATTTGAACTTTAAGTCCAGTAGGCAAGAAATTATGAAATGCTTTTGCCGATCCAAAATCTTATTCGAAAAACGATGAAAAATGCTGGAAATATTTAAATCTGCAAAAAATCGAGATATTATTAAGGAATATATACCCAAAGTGACAAAATTCAAATTTTTTAATATTTTTTTAATTTTTCTTTATTAATACCGTACTCGTATTTCAAAATAGTTTTCGAAAACTAATGAAATTTCGTATAGAAGCTAGTATCGTTTAAAGCAGTGCATGATCACAACAACCCTTTAACCCTTTACATTGATCCATTTTTTTTTTTTTGAAATTGTAAACATAGAGATAGCTATCAGATTATCTATAATATTAATAGGCTAGGCGATGTCTTGTGACTGATGTTTTGTTCCGTTCTGTTTGTAAAAAAATTAGTTTGTTTTTTGTGTTGATTTTTGAATTGGCTATAATTGAAAAAATAAAATATAAAATAAAATTTCCTAGAATTTGCGCTCGAATCTCGAGGGCTGGAATCTGGTAGTGTTAATTAATTGGACTAGTGTTGTCTCAGAGCCTAGTAGGGTATGTCCATGCTATACCAATTCTACCTGCTTTCAGAAATATCGGTAATGTAATATGGAATATATTTGTCCCATTGATTATTAAAGGTAAAAAATAGGAAGGTCTTTAGTAGTATTTTTTTCTGTCTTTTTTTAATAAATAAAAAAACAGCTTATATGGGGACTATGACTAAGAATGGTTCTAATTTATGGGTGTAATATACACACATATACCTAATTTGAACGAGTTCTATATAATATTCTGGAATAGGAAAATGTAAGGCCATTTAATATGGGTCATTTCTATGGGGAGTTGGTCTAAACATGAACCGATCTGACCATTTTCAATACCGAATGCACGATAAATGCTTATATACCAAATTTCATCAAAATATATTAATATGTGTAACAATAAATGCAGTTATTGACGACCAATGGCGCATATTTGTCCTATGGCTTCTTTTATATAAGAATTTCAAAAAATATTTTTTTATGACATTTTTATTTAGAAATGTTGGGTTGGAATGTACGAAGCTGTAAGAAGTTTAAAACTATCCAGTAGTTTAAGTACGATTATCAGAGGGTTGAATTGTTTTTTTCGACATAGTCCCTCTATGGGGATTTGCTTATATTATCTTCATACTGATATCTTTACTGACCAGAGTGCTTGTTTCTAACTACAATATACTCTAATTAGTCGTACTACTTCCAGAAAAAACAAAAACTAATCCGAAAAAATCGGTCTTCTTACGGTTGTCGTAGTCTTATTTGCACAGCTGACACAGACATTTTCAATATTTTCGGTACTATGACAAAAAATCGACGTGTTGAAATTAAGTATTTCAACTGTAAAAAAATAGTATTTATTAAAAAAAGAACACATTATCTGGTTGGCTAAAAAATACAAAGATGTTTAGAAATTTCCGACTATACGAGTCCCTATACCATGCGTTTCGAGAGAAGATCTTGGAAACAACTTTGCTGAGATTATAACTGGATAAAGAAAATAAGCATAAAACTAATTTTAATGGTATTGCTATTAATTTTTTTGCCTGTTGATATGAAAAAGTTCATACGTATACTATATACTATATGGGGACTATGTCGAAAAATAAATCGATGAAGACCATGTTTAATAGTGTCGTGATATTCGCAACCATATTTGAGAAAAATTTTTGCAATATTTTTGTTTTTGATAAAAATCGGATATTAGCTTTATATCGGGGACTATGACTTATATATAAATAGACCAAATTTTATCGATATATACATAATCATTTGGATCTTACGAAAATTTTAGTCGGTCTCATAGGGGTTATTTTTCTGAATATTCACCGATTTTCACCAATTTCAATATCAATTGTCCTATGACCGATAAAAGCTTATATACTAAATTTCATTGAAATATATTCTAATTTGCGACCTGTAGTTTGATTACAAAGTTTACAGACGGCCTGATAGACGGATGGACGGACGGAAATCGCTATATTGTCTCAGAAAGTGGTTCTGAGTCGAAAGTGATTCTGAATCGATTTTTACAGTAAAATGTTGTCTTATGTCAAATATTTTTGGTAGTTAAACATCATCACGAACTCATTATTTCCTGACCACATAGTGATAGAGGGTATAAAGAGGTACCAACATCATCATTTCGACAACAGTAGCCACACGAACAACACAAAGCCAATAACAACAAATGATCGTACATAGCAACAAATTAATTAAATTATATATCAAAAACAATGCGTTGTAAAATAGCAATAAATAATAAATTGAAGATTCTCCTTTTTCGTCATTAAATAATGAAAAATACATTAAGAAACTATTTCTGATATGGATTTTGACATTTTTAATAAGATGTACCTCTATTTCGACGATATGTGCGTTTTAAACATACTCTCAAACCGTAATGCTTCGCTACCTCCAGCTACATTCCTCTTGTTTTCATTTTATATATTTCATATTTTTCCCTTGATTTTTACATGCTTTTATGAAACTTTGTTTATTTGCTTAGGTTTTCAACATTACTGAATAACCGTTGATGATTTCATATTTCATTCTTCAGCAAATTTGTAGCTAAGGCTGAAATAAATAATTTTTATTAATATATTTAATATTAAAAATATCACTCATACGTTTATATCTCTTCTACTCTACTAATAAATAACAGTCATACGCCTTGAATATGTTGTTATTCAAAAACTTAATTTTTTAAAAATGGAATAAATTAAAATTTTTGAAGAATCCATTCGATAAAATTAGTCCAACTTGAGTTGCTTATGATATTTGCTGGAGAATGAAATGAGAAATCATCAATTGTTCTTCAATTATAGCTGAAAAACTTAGGGAACAAACATCAAGATAAGGAAAAACCTAAAAGGTCACCCCTTTCAGAATGGCTGTTGTACAGTATTATTAGTTGTCGCAGTTTACCTTAAAGTGTGTAAAAGGGTATCTTAAATTTCTTGTTTAATTTACTTAGTTTAAAAACATCCAAGTAAAATTGTGTTAAATAAATAGAAATACTTATGAAACTACATAAAACCATCATCAAATGTTCAATTTATTTAATAATTTTACTTTGTTTATCAAAACTGTCTATTAAGGTATATTGTAATAGATTTACCAACAGAGTTGCTTTTTTGTCGTTTTCGACATACATAATGCTATTTTATAAAATCGTCTTATTTTCGGCTCGACTGCGCCAATTATAATAAAGCCGGATATTACGATTTTATAGGTTAGCAGGCCGCAATACATAAAAAATAATCACACTTAAAGTGCAAAAATTTTTTATTATTATTTTTTTTTTTAATTAGATTTTTAATTTAATTTAAAATATTTTATTTAACACATTCTACAAAATTTATTTGATTTTTACCTTGCATATTTGTTTAATATATATTT
Source organism: Cordilura impudica (assembly GCA_963682025.1). Lineage (NCBI taxonomy): Eukaryota > Metazoa > Arthropoda > Insecta > Diptera > Scathophagidae > Cordilura > Cordilura impudica. Next base: position 186,719,710 of record OY821519.1, read on the forward strand.
TTAGTTTTTAATTTGTTATTTTTAATGCTAAATATAATTTTTACCGTAAATTTTTTATTTAAATGTTTATTTTATAATATTGTTTTATTATGTTAAGAGTAGCTGAAAATGTTTTTTTATTTTATTTTTCATTTAAATCAGTCAGATAGGCTTACAGTATTTTTTGTTTATTATTTTGTAATTATTATTAAATATTTAATGTGTAAACGTTAAATTATTAAGTGTTCCATTTATTGTTTTTTTTTTATGTTCTACGAATAATAATAAATGATTTTTTGTTTTAATTCTTAAAAATAAAAAATTTTTTTAATTTTAACTAAATATAAAATTAAGAAAAAAATCTACAAAATTAAATTCATGTATAAATCGTTAAATAATAATTTTTAACCTATTTTTTTAAGATTTTAACACCTAATTGATTTTTTTTTTGCTGTATGTAAAATTTTTATGCTATATATTTTATATATAAATATACTTATACATATAATAATATATATATATATATTTTTTTTAAACTAAATTTCATGAAAGCTATCAAATTATGTTGTATGTATGAATTTTTTATTATCAGAGGCGAATTTTGTTTCGCCTTAAACAAATTCTTCTTTTTCTTCCAGCCATGGATGAGTTAAACATTCTGCAGCTGAGGCTCGTATAACTGGATTGTATTCTAACATGGGTAGCAAGAAATCTGAGAATTTTTTGGCTTCTATTGGGTCCCAATCATATTTTTCCATTAGAACATTAATTAGGCTCCAGGGTTTCAACTTCGTTATATTACGTAAACTGCCTGCAAATGAAAGAGGAAATTTTTATTTTCTACATCGGGAGAGTTATATATTTCAACATTTATTTCAAAAAACCTTACTTTTATTTAAAGAAAAAAAAAAAAAAAACAAAAAAACTAAGGAACTAATATAAAAGGCTGGACAAATAAATAGGGCACTTATATATTTTTTTGATTTTGATTGTTGGAAAGTATAATAACACATTAATATGTTGTACTATAGGCCTTATTCTTAACTACAGTTTGGTATTTACGAGGAATACTCTCCACCAACCTTTAGCAATGATCTATTTGTACAGAATACCATGCTCCTTGAATTCTCATCCAAAGATTTATGGCATTTTTCAAATTTTGTTCTGCAATTTCGTTATTTAGATCGTTCCAAAGATTTTCAATGGGATTTGGGTCACGGCTTTGGCGCTGGCCAACCCAAAACCCACTTCTTAAAAATTTGTGATGACTGTTTGGGGGACGTTGTTATGCATAAAAGTCCAGATTATTTGTATATTTTTGAATACAAAAGGCTTCAGTTAATTCATCATATTTTTGCAGTAGGACCAACGCCGCCGTACCATGGAAAAGCCTTTAATGTTCAAAGCTTGGTTCTTTGAGCGACGTACAACTGTTCTACCATCGCACAATGCGATTTACCTTGGTTTCATCGCTCCATAGAACTTTTTTCCAAAAGGATAAATCCTTTTTCTTATGAGTTTTTCCATGGTAAATTCGCAATTTAATATTCTTTTTGAAACGAGCGGTTAATATGTCCAAATAAGTTTCCTTCACTCTGTGGTCTCTTTTTTTATTTATTTATGCTCGTACTATGCTCCTGTCGATATAAGTAAATTGTTATTTTACGGCTCCTTGGCTATCGTTCGTTCTTTATTCTGTGTGTGATAATTCTTATCAATTACACTTAAATAAATTGCATGTTAAACCATATTTCGGGAGCTCTTTACCATTCGTGGAATTTCTGTTAAATTTTTTTTTTGCTCATGGAGCTGGTACAGTAGTTTTCTTTTTTCGGGATTATTTATAAAGGCTGCACTAATTACAGCTTTAAATTGTAAAAACAAAAATTTCGACTGGTTTTACAATTTATTTACCGCGACTTGACCCAATATCTTGCTAATATGAGAACTACCATACAAGTCATTTTGACTGATTTTAAACTTACTTTGCAAATAACAAGGTCTCTTTCAATATATTTTCGATATAATGCAATGACTTTCATTGAAGTATGTAGGGTAACATTTTTTGGGATCATTGTTTTTGTGCCTTATTTTGATTGCGAGAAAATATATTTATACTGAAACTAGTCAAAATGATTGGTCATTTTCAGATAGTGTTTAGGTAGTCTCCGTTTAAAAATTTTCACATTTTGGGACACTTTTTTGTGCTCTTCAACTTCCTTTTCACAAGAATGAAATATCTCTCCACTGGCTCAAGCTCCTTGGTACAAAAACCACATTATTGTTCTTGTACCACTTAAGAGTTTTCTTATCATAGCGACAGGATGCCAAATCTGGCTAAAAAAGGAAAGGAAGTAGTCTTCTTTGCTACCACTGCTTAATATAAAATTTCGATATTTATAGATCCTAGTAAAAAATGACTTGCTTCTTTTGCCGCAACTACATATTATTTGCCGTACCAGGAACTTTTTTGGCAAGATTCATTGGCCAACTTTTTGTATTTTTATTTCATCACTCATTTTAATCAAACTATCAAAAATGAAACTTGAAAAAAAAAATCTAAAGCGCTTTCCAAAAAAGTCAAATAAAAGGAAATCTATAAGAAAAAAAAGGATTATAGAGAAATGAGGACGTGAGGAAGTAAAGCAAGTAAATAAAGATCTATGTGCTTAATTAAATGTATGAACAATTAGCTAATAATCGGATAAAAATGTTTTTGTAACACAAGCCATTTTCCAATTTTTCTCGGTGTGAAAGTATTATGACAAAAAAAGTACCTGATCGATTCATATAGTTAATATAAAAATACATTCAATGTATATTCTCGTTAAGTGTTAAAGGTCCACAATTTTCCAATTTGAAACTTACCATAACTTGTAAAATATTTAAGACCATGTTTTCCTCTTAATATCACCGACTGCGGGATTGTGCCCAACAGTTCAATTATGTGGGCCAGATGATCCTCGTCTCTTGAGTATGTTTCACCACCATGAGGATCAAATAAATAATCACCAGTTGCTAATTCAAATGCCAAACAAGCCGTACTCCAAATATCGGCTGTATAATTGTATGGAGCGCCTAATAACACTTCGATCGAACGATATTGTCTAGTCTGTATATCTTCCGTAAAATGATGATACTGTAAAATATGACATCATATAATTTCGAAATGACTGCACATGTAAGTGAATGTCAATAATGGAAACTCACCTCATAGCACGCATTACCCAAGTCGGCAATTTTCACTCGTACATTTGTATTGTTGATTAACGATTGTATGGCATTCGTATAGGATTGAGTCTGAGGAATTGTAGTAGTATTATTAGTAGTATTATTAGTATTATAGGTATCAGTGGGCGGCTGTGATTTTGATATTGTACAGTTTTCATATTCATAAAAAGAAACGGAAAAAGAATGCAAAGAAACAAAATGTTGGTGCAAACATTCATATGAAACCATTTATGGAAAGTTTGTTTGTTTGTTTTATTGTTTGTATTTGTTCTTTCAAAAGGTTGTTAGTTCTTCAAATAACATAAATCAGATAAATATAAATCATACAGATAAACATAAAAATTTAAGCATTATTACAAAATCAAATATAATTCTTAACTGTAAGTATTTTCCAAAATGTTAGTAAAAATTAAATTTTGTTTAAGGGGGGTAAGGTTTTAAAACCCCTTTTTTGGCATTCTTTTTACCGAATGTACAACATGTCGAGAGTGTTGTGTCAAAATTTCAATAAAATAGGAGCAAAACTAACGAAGATACAGCATTTCAAACGACCGGCCTCCTACGGTATATCGTATATAAAACAGTTTTTAAAAAACTTTAAATCGATTTTCTCGCAAATGACATGTTTGAAGTCTGTGAACATCATAACTCAAAGTCTGCTTGACCGATTCTTTTGAAATTTGACACACTATTTCTACACATAAATCGCCAGGTAACCGCGAAGAGTTTTTTTATTTTCCATTATCTTCCCCCCTTTTTTAACAACAAATTCACCGAAATTTTATACAAAAATCGTGTATTTCACTTCAAAATGCTGCCCAAAATAAAAAAAACTCTCCTTGATTACCTCGGGAAACATGTCACCTTTTAAACGAATTCCGATTTGTTTTATTTCGCGTGATCCGGTAACGAGTTATGATGTTCACCGCAAAACAACTTTTTGTCGAGGCGCCTCCGGAGATTCGCTGTCACGGACTTATTTATTAAAATTTTTTATTGAAAATTTTTTCAAAGATTCTTCAAATATTATGCTATAACGCGTATATGAAATAAGTAATTCAGCATTATTCATATCTTAAAAAAAAAATATGAAAATACGCTTTTTTCGCTTTTAAAACCTTACCCCACCCCCTTAAGTTAAATTGTTTGAAATGCAATATATTAGGAAACTTGAATTCCATTTTTTTATTTTTAAACAAGTTTTTGAAATTTTAGGCTTAAAAAAATATGTAGAATTTAATGTCTGGACATATTTTATATATCTTAATAGCTGAGAGCGATGTTGCTAAACCCATCATGTTATCCGCCGCTAGGTAAGTTCCCTAATATGTACACTAGAGTGGTCCTTGAAAATGAAAATGCTACTTTGGGGAGTGTCGGGGTCCAGTTTATTTCCTTCCTATATAAAACTAATAACTGTGAAGTCTGGAGACAATCGGATAAAGAAAAGTCGCGCCGGAAATCGATTAAAAATTTCAAGTGTGTTTATATGAGGAAAATATGACTTTTTTCAGAATTTACGAAAATTTCGCTCTTTAGTTTTATTTTTTCGACAAGTTATTATATGAATCGATTTCAGTACTAAATTTTCAAAAAACTATATAACTTTAAAATCGAATAAAAACTCGACAAAAAATAGTAAATGCCCCAGACCACTTTTGTGCCAAAAAAAAAAAAAACGTTAGGTCATGAAATTTGATGGCCCTTTTTTCAACTTTGAGAAATTGATTAAAGCCATAATTTTTTATTGGCCATATGAAGTATTGTTTTATTACCACGTTGTTAAGCTCTAAAATTTTTAAAACTCGTTTTTCAAGTTTTAAAAAATTTTCTTAAACCAAATTTTATAAAAACGGATTTGACATTTTAAAGTTTTGCTAAATACATATTAGAGATTAACTGTCTGAATTTTTGGGTTAGCCCTTCAGTTAGAATTCTTTTTATAAGAATTTTTTTGCGGATTTCGAAAAAAATTTGATTTTTTGAAGTAATCAGTATATGTACTCCTTCTAAATACTTTGTATCAAAAATTAATCACTTTTCTACTTTAAAATGTCATATTTTACCTTAATAGCCTGGGCTTTCGGAAAAAAATAATATTATACCATTAACCCTTTTGGGCTTGGGTCACATATAACCCCAAGCTAATGAAAACCAATTTATTGAAAAAATTAAAATATTTTGTAAATGCTGTTGAATTTTTAGCTGTGACGCTTAAAATATAATCACTAAATGTGCAAGTCTTCTATGCTAAAAATTTCGAATAAATCGAACAACGTTTACCCATTCATCTGTTTCTCAAAAGTTGTTAAAAAAAAATCAACAGCATTTGTGGTATTTTGAAGGCGGCATTAGTTCCACTAGATGTGAAAGAAAAAATGGCTGTCGTCTGATGCAGTGAAACCGGTGGTGACACTAATAAGAAATAGAAAATTCATTCACTCAGAAAATTTGATAAATAATGATTTAAGCGATTTTGTGTCCCAGAAAACTAAAAATTGTTTCAGCTGTTGTAGTATTTCTGCAGAATTTTTACTATTTCCTCCTACAATTTCTGCAAGGAATTATTTGTAGTAAACGATGCTGCCGAAAGAGGCGTTAAATTCATAAAAGATTTTAATAGTGTTAACAAATAATGAAGTAGAAAATCAGTGTTTACTCCAAATGGTAGAATAATACAAAAAACCATATCCTTCCTAAACAAAGTAAAGTTTAACAATTTTGATTTATAGTTCATCAATGTTCTTATTTTATTTAGAGAAATAAAAATAAAATAATATTATAATAAAATTGGTTAAAAGTTGTTTTAATTTATATTCGTGAGGAATAAGCAGATAATTGCACCAAAGATAAATCACAATGGATTCTTTGATCCTAGGAGCACTAAAGGGTTAAATAAAAAAAAAATAAGAATAAGAATACAGTGCAGTTATGAATTTTTGAAATATATGCTTTCTTCTTCTTTACCACGCACCATTTAAAAAAAAAATAACCGAATTATATTTCTTAAATTCTAAATAGTGGTTTCATCGAGTTAAATAGAAAATCTCGTTTTCGGTAATCTTTATTCAAAAATATCTTAAAATCCAAAGATGGCCTTGGCCAAATTTTAGGCACTGAAGATCTACTTATATATTTGGTTATAATATTTTAAATAATACTTTTAAAAATTCAACAGTATTTGGTTAAATTATTTTTTTCGCTAACCTATAGTTATAACTATGAAATGAAATATTTTAAAGTATAAAACTGATACATTTTTGATTTGCTAAATAGAAAATTCTTGAAAAAAATTCTTGCCTAGGGATTTATCTAAAAATTCACATAGCTAATCTCTAATATGCATTTAACAAAACCCTAATGTGCCACATCCATTTTTTGAAATTTTGTTTAAGAAAATTTTTTAAAACTTGAAAAAGGAGTTTTCAAAATTTTATCAAAAAATTACCCATTTTCGGTCTCATTGCGCAATAGGTCTACAACGTGGTAATAAAACAAAACTTTATATTTGAGTACTTATAGGTATAGAGACAAAAAAAAAATGATGGCTCTAATCAATTTCTCAAAATTGAAAAAAGTGCCATCAAATTTCATGAACTAGTGTTTTTTTTTTTTGCACAAAAGTGGTCTGGGGCATTTGCTGTTTCTTGCCGAGTTTTTATTAGATTTTAAAGTTATATAGCTTTTTGAAAATTTAATTTAGTACTGAAATCGATTCATATAACAACTTGTCGAAAAAATAAAACACTAGAACGAAATTTTCGTAAATTCTAAAAAACCGTCATATTTTCCCCATATTTCCCTGACTTTTCTTTATGCGATTGTCCCCAAACTTCACATTTATTAGTTTTATATAGAAAAGAAACAAACTGGACCCTGACGCTCTCCAAAATCGCCATTTAAAAAATGTCCATATAACGTAGACCACGCTAATGTACACCTACTAAATAAGTACAACATAATAAAGTAAATCGCATGTGAAACAGTTTTACTAATACTTGGGAGATTTTGATGGAAAATACGTTAACAAATTATGTCTTTTATGGACTTGAAATTGAAAAAATTGGCAAATAATTTATAAAATAAATTATTTAAATTCTTAAATACATAAATATGAAAATTATTTAAATCCATTTCCTGCCACTACTTTTTTTGTGCCAAACGGAGTTTTTTGTAGTGCTTAAAAGATATATATAATACCTAAATTAGAAAATAATTTTTTTTAGATTGCCAGATTAATGAAGTGTCTCCCTGTGAAAAATATTTAAAAAATCTTCAAAGCTGCTGTTCAAAAAATCAAACAGAGGAAGGAAATAAGTTACGTAGAATAGAGGCCTGATTAGCAGAGCACAACGTATCAATTGATCGAATTACCAATTTGAATGTTACGTAAATAAAGATCTTATTCCGTTTAAAGTAGAATTTTGTAAAGTTTGTACGTGGAATTTTTAAACAGCTGATTAAGTTGTTTTTTTAACTTTACACACCTGAAAGCTGATTCGTTTTTAAACTTCTATAATAGTGCGTTTACATCTAAGCAAAATCTAGTATATACTCATAATATATTATATAGCTTATTTTTACTAGATTTCCCATACAAAACAAAATCTAGCTCGTTACTAGATTTGTGCAAAATCTCACAAAATTTTGTCAAACTTGGGCATTACCGAATGATACTACTGTGCTATTTTAATATTGTAGTAGAAAATTACAACGCAGTGACTGAAAAATTGACATTTAAAAACAAAAGCAAATAAGTTGAATAAAAGGGAAATAAAATATTAATTATTAACTAAAAAAATGACGAATCCATAATTAAAAAATATTTAGTAATTGAAAAGTTATAACTTTTTATACTGACATGTGCCCATTCTAATCTGCTAAATAATATTTGTGGAAAATGAATTTGTTTTTGCTGTTCAAACAATACGTTTAACAAATGCTGATTTTTTTTCGCAAAATTTCTATTTCAGTTTGTGCTTTTTTCATTTTTGATGCATAATATAATTAGAAAATCTGTTCCTTTTTAGAATTTTCCATATTTCCATTTTCCTATTGTTTTGTTTATTTTTATTTTAGGTTTTGAAATAGATTTCAACTAAAATCTACTAGATTTTCCTCAGATGTATGTAAATGCACTATTACTTGATATTTGCAAACAGCAGATCGATTCCAAACTGACATGGAAAAGAAATGCATATATTGGAAATCCTTTGGAAAGAATTAGGGCATAAAACTAACTGGATG